>OU744317.1:72281236-73481236 GCA_916610145.1 Eristalis arbustorum
GGTCCTTATCAGTGCGGTTTCAGGCCAGGAAAGTCCACTATCGATCAAATTTTCACATTACGGCAGATCCTGGAAAAGACTCAAGAGATGCAGATCGACACCCACCACCTATTTGTCGATTTCAAGGCCGCATATGACAGCGTGCATAGAGACGAGCTATACAGCGCCATGTCTAGTTTTGACATTCCTGCCAAACTCGTCAGGTTGTGCAGGATGACGATGGAGAACTCTCGCTGCTCCATCAAGGTCGGTAACGAACTCACCGAAACCTTCAATGTCAAAAAAGGTTTTAGGCAAGGCGACACGCTGTCATGTGACTTCTTTAACATCATACTTGAGAAGATCGTGCGAAACTCAAACGTAAACACCCGAGGCACGATCTTCCAAAAGTCCGTTCAACTGCTTGCTTACGCGGACGACATTGACGTGCTTGGACGAACACAGCGAGCCGTCAATGAGGCGTTTGCTAGTATTGAAGCGGAAGCGGCTAAAATGGGTCTAGCGGTAAACCAGGGCAAAACAAAGTACATGCTGTCATCACGGAAGGACGCACAACATCGACGTCTCGGACAGAGCGTCATATTGGGCAGCAGAATCTTTGAGGTAGTCAAGGACTTCGTCTACCTAGGCTCCGGAGTAAATAGGGACAACAACACCAGTACCGAGATCAAGCGCAGAATTACTCTTGCCAATCGCTGTTTCTTTGGGCTCAAGAGGCAACTGAGTAACAGAGCCATCTCTCGAAACACCAAATTGAGCTTGTATAAAACCCTGTTCATCCCAGTCCTGCTCTATGGCGCAGAGACATGGACGCTATTGAAAGCGGATGAAGAAGCTCTTGGTTGTTTTGAGAGAAAAGTTCTGCGTACGATCTTTGGTCCTGTTTGCGTTGATGGCGTTTGGAGGAGAAGGTTCAACCACGAACTATACGGGCTGTACAGCGGCATGCACCTAGTTAAGCGTCTTCGGATCCAACGCTTAAGATGGCTAGGTCATGTAGAGCGGATGGACACCACAGCTCCGGCCCGAAGAGTCTTCGACACCGAGCCATTGGGACAGCGCAACAGAGGACGTCCTCGCACTAGATGACGCACGCAAGTTGAAAAGGACCTCAACCAACTTGGTGTGCGCAGCTGGAGACAGCTGGCAAAAGATCGTGCTGGCTGGAGAGGCATGTTAGTTGAGGCCCAGGTCCACCCCGGACTGTAGCGCCAATCAAGAAGAAGAAGTATTAAATTAAAGATGTAAAAAATGATTATGAGGCTAGATTGGAAATCAAAGGATTTTCAGACAAACTACAAGAGTTGTAGTGATTTGATAGTTTTGAGATTCTAGTTTGAACGTTATCAATATTTGCCAACAAATGCAGTTCTTCAGTAGAGACATGCCATGGGAGATCAAAAATCATTTTCAAAAGTTTATTTTGGCTTATTTGCAGTTTGCGTATGTGGCTGATTGCACAATTTCCCCAAACGGGGCATCCGTAGAACATTATTGCTTGGAATATTGCCTTGAAAATTAATAATTTATTATTAATACTCAGCTTGGATTTGCGATTTATAAACGGATATAGAATTTTAATGTTAGTATTTATCTTACAAATCGTTTTCTGGATATGTAAGCCAAATGTTAATGTTTTATAAAGGTGAACCCCAAGATACTTGGCACTGTCTTTCCATTCAGTCTGAGTTCCGTTAATTTGAAGATTGTTGCTTGGTAAGAAGCAGGCTTTTCTTTTTCTAGTAAAAAAAACAGTCTGAGTCTTTGAAGCATTTATTTTAATCTTATTGTTATTGAGATACGATAGTACATCATTCAAAGCAGACTGCAAATTGGTTACAATGTTGGAACCAAGAGCATCTGATGAGAGAATGCAGGTATCATCAGCAAACATAGCAGATTGACAATTATTAAGTACTGGGAAGTCAGACGTATAAATAATGAATAAGACCGGCGCAAGCACAGATCCTTGAGGCACACCTGCAACGATTGAGTAGTCGCTTGAAAAGTGGTTATTGACGGACACCTTAAAATAACGTTCAGATAAAAATGATTGTATGATCTTGACTAGGTAAACAGGAAAATTATAAGACATAAGCTTATGCAGCAGACCATTATGCCAAACTGTATCAAACGCTTTCTCAACGTCAAGTAATACCATACCTGTACTTTTACCTTCAATGAAGTTTCTTTTAATGTGATTCGAGATACGATCAACTTGTTGGGTAGTGTTATGGTGTACCCTGAATCCAAATTGCTCAGGAGGCAGGATATTTTGTGAATTCATGTATGTCACTAATTTATTTTTAACTTCTTTCTCGAAGCATTTTCTTAAGGAGCTAAGTAAACTTATCGGTCTGTAACTGTTTGGCAAACTAGCATTTTTACCCGGTTTCAGGATTGGGATAACTTTGGCAGATTTCCAATCTACAGGGAAATAACTGATCTTGAAGCAGCTATTAAACAAACTTTGAAGAAATTGAACGCATTTTTTAGGAAGATGTCTCAGGTATACATTCTTTAGCCCATCAAAGCCAGATGATTTTTCGTCTTTAAACAAGAAACTATACTATTTACTTCAGCAAAAAGAGCTTGTATTCAGCAAGTGCATGGAGTGCTCAACTGCCGAAGTAGTATTGTTATTGGGAACTATGTTAATAGTCATGCTATGGTTGCTAAAAAACTCATTAGCTAAAGCGTTTGCTTTATCCTGATTTGATAGCATTATGGAGTTTCCTACTTTAAATGCAGGAATGTGGACATTTTTCCTTTTGATGACCTTAACCGTGTTCCAAAAGGGCTTACTGGCTTTTGCCAAGTCTTTTAGCTTAGAATTCCAGGATTGGTTTCTGAAGTCTGAAATTAATATTTTTATGTTTTTATTAAGATCTTTCATATGAGAGAGGTAGAAACGATTTTTAGTAGCAATCCAGTCAGATCTTAAGATATTTCTGATTTTTATTAGTTGTTTTATGTGAAACGGCAGCGCATTGTCGCTGTCACAACGTTTAACTTTCTTGGGAACAGAATGCTGAATGCTCTCCAGTAGGGTGTTGGTAAATGAACGTACGGCCTGGTCAATCATAGATCGATTGGTAGCATTTGCTACATCATCTAAGTCACAAATTTTTTGACGCATAAGACGCTTAAATTTGTCCCAGTTGGCATGCTTAAAGCTAAAGACTAGATTATTTGATAGGGCAGGTGTTAGGAGAACCTTGCACAACACTGGCAAATGATCGGAACTAAGATCATTAATAACGACGGGTTGGGTAAAAAGTTCCGGAGTATTTGTCAAAAAAATGTCCAAAGTTGACGGGTTTGACCGAGAACTTATTGGTATGTATGTGGGATGCGGTGGAAAAAGGATGTGGAACGGATGTCTTGAGTTAAGATCAGCAAGTTCATTACCCCAAGCATTTGCTCTCAGGCATCCCCAGCTCCTATGCCTACAATTTAGATCACCTTCCAACAAAAAAATGTCGTTTAGACTTACTAATCGTCGCAAATCATTCCTCTGCTCTGACCGTTTTTTTGCTGATATTGATTTAGCACCCGGGAAAAATACAGAAAATATTTTTATTGATCGCCCATAGACAAAAGGAATTTCTAAACCAATATTTTCAATCAGTTTTGTGCCAATGACAGGAAGAATTTTGTGTTGGATAGTTCTTTTAATAACAATGGCAACACCGCCTCCCCTTTTATCATTTCTGTCTAAACGATAGCATTTATAATCCTTATTAGATAAGTTTACATCTACACTCAGCCATGTCTCTGTGACTAAACTAATATCTACGTTAAATTTGCTTAAAAAAGCAAAAAAATTCTATCATTTTACCTCGAATGCTTTTAGCATTCCAACAAACTATGTTCAGACTACAATTCATTATTTACCTTGATACAGATACTTAACAGCTAATTGTGCAATGGTATTGAACTGCTCTGCTTTAGTGCTACATCTCCCTAGCAGCGTAATCATCTCAGCTGTGAGCGCATTGATCTCTTCCATGGAAAAAAGTGCATTAACCCCAGTAGGTACACTGCTGCTGTTGTTGTTGTTGTTCGTCCAAGCATTAGGTAGATTATTACTGCTGACAGCTGAATGTGACACAGCGCTACTCTTTCGTTGAGTATTGAGAGCAGGAAAGTCATTTATGTTCGGTGTAAATGCTGAATGCTGCTGAATCCCTCTCTTTGGGGTGAGAATTATTTCTCGCTGAAAGCCTCTCTCGAATTTCAAGAAAGCTTTTCCGGCTAATGCATGACTGATCGGTGGATTTGTGCGTGCCCATGCAGTTCGCACATTTAATATTTTTGGAAACACACGTTTTGGTTTCGTGGTTCTCAGAGCAATTCGCGCAATATGTTTTAATGTGACAATTACATACATCTGGCAGTTATAGCATTGTGTTAGTTTACTCTTTTGTCTCCGAGCAAAGTCCGATTTGACTTGTGTTTTGAAAATGGATCGAACATTTTTTTTCAGTTCACTGAGTCTAATCGAACCCATTTCGAGAAAAACAATGTAGAACACATCAGTAAAGTTATCATACTTCTTTTTAATGATCTTAATGTTTTGACTTTTAAGTCCGTGTTCAACCAGTTCTTTTTTTAGTGAATCGATTGGAACTTCGTCGAGACCATACGACATGACCTTGAATGACCGTGCTGATGGTAAATCGTGGGAGAAGAATTGCCAGTTCTTTGTTGTTAACACGGAATGAACACTGTTAAAACCATCGATGTCATCGCACATGATTTTAATGCCAATAGTTATTTTTTTATGCAATAGTTGTTGATATTTGCTTCGCGAAGCAAGTTATGCACATCATCACTCGTTTTTTGCAGAACACAAATTGGAGGAATTTTTGATTTTCTATTAGATATTGGCGGGGTAACAATCTTATCACACTCAATATCATAATCAGCGTCCACACTTTGGAATGGTTGGAACATATTAGCACTAGAGTTTATAACTTTAGAACTCATTTTTGGAGATTTTGATTTTGAAGACATGGTGTCTTCAAAGTTAGGAGATCGAGCTCTTTTGGAAATTTTGTTGTTTCAATTTACTGCACAGAATGAAAGACGTCACACCGGTTTGAAACCAAAACGACGACTGATCAATATCTGTATTTTGACAAACATATAGATATTGCTCTGACCAAAGCTTGCCTTTGCTGTGGCAAGGAGGTTGTTTTACAGCAGCCAACTTGATACCAGGGTGAAGGTAAACTGCTACATGGCCCTCATCCGGCCAATTATGGCATACGGTTGTCTATTGTGGTGCAACGTGAGTCCTTCTCAGATGGAAAAGATGAGGTTGTTCGAGAGACAATGTCTTCGGACTTGTCTCCGGTTGTATCGTACACCCGAGTCTGAGTACAAGAAGTACTATCCCAATGAGGTCCTGTACAACGAGGCAAACCTGAACAGGATAGATAATTTTATTATTAAGCTGATCAGAAGGCACATTGCACGAGCTACACCAGCGTAATGTACCATGAGAGAGTGCGCCTTACAGGCTTTATTCCTCCCGAGGCGTTCCTCTATCTCGACACAATTGGCCTAATACAGGATCCATACGGATATCCTGTAATCTTCCACGTCGTGCGCCGAACAGTGGACAGGCGACTCTAATACGAACGGGATGTCGCTCGCAGTCACGGGGATCTGCTCCGGTTCAGTAGAGCGATCCCTGCTCGAGACCGGAGAGAGGCTGCCAAAGAACGACAATTTTACTGGTGGTTACACCAAAACCAGACCCCGCTGCCGCAAGCTTTTCCAAATGACCCGGTAGTTGATCATAGTGGTCAACTAACATAGTTCTAAGCTAGTCAATAAGAAAAAAACAAAAAAATGAATAAAAAAATCCAAAAAAAGGTGCACCGCGGCGTATAAATTCTATATGTTTGGCATATACATAACATATACGCCCTGGTGCACGTGTCCGTACAGCACGGACATAGTAAAGGTAGTATCCTAAGTTTTTAATGCTAGGTTAAGGTAGTTTAAGATGATTCACAAAGCCAAGTTTTTCATAATACTTTTCTTGGCTAATAAAAATCAGATTGTCCATAAGACAAGAAAACAAAATTTGATTACGCTGAAAGGCACAGTCAAATTAAGATAGTATCAACTTAGAGTACCCGTATAGGGCCAGTAGGTTAGATGTAAGAACGATGGTTAAGATAGTTAGGCTAGTTTTAGGTATTTTTGTCTAGAATTTAAGAATAGTTAAAGAAAGAAAAAAGAAAAAAAATAAATTTCCGTTAGAGGTTGTTGTGTTGTGTGATAACGAGACAGCGCTGTGCCGGCGCCACCGTGCAGATATACATAATCAACAACGAATGTACATACATGAGTACTTACTTACTTAAGGTGGCGCTACAGTCCGGGGTGGACCTGGGCCTCAACCAACAAGCGTCTCCAGCCAGCTCGATCTTTAGCTAGCTGTCTCCAGTTTCGCACGCATAGTTGGTTGAGGTCCCTTTCCACTTGCGTGCGCCACCTGAGTCGCGGTCTTCCTCTACTGCGCCGTCCCTCGGGGGTGGATTCGAAGACTTTTCGGGCCGGAGCATTGGTTTCCATCCGCTCTACATGACCTAGCCATCTCAATCGTTGGATCTTCACTCTTCTGGCTAAGTCGATGTCGCTGAACAGCCCGTATAGCTCGTCGTTGTATCTCCTCCTCCACTCACCATCTATGCAGACGGGACCGAAAATCATCCGAAGAATTTTCCTCTCGAAGCAACCAAGAGCTGCTTCATCCGCTTTTGACAGAGTCCATGCCTCCGCGCCATATAGCAGGACTGGGACGATTAAGGTCTTGTAGAGCGTTACCTTGGTTGTTCGAGAGAGGGCTTTGTTCACCAATTGCTTTCTTAGCCCAAAGAAGCACCGATTGGCAAGAGTTATTCTTCGTTTGATTTCAGCGCTGGTGTCGTTGTCTGAGTTGATAGTGGTTCCTAGGTAGACAAAGTTTTTAACTACCTCAAAGTTATATCTGTCTGCCGTGACGTTCTGACCGAGACGTCGGTGTTGGGTGTCCTTTCTTGTTGACAGCATATATTTGGTCTTGCCCTCGTTTACCGCTAAACCCATCTTCGCGGCCTCCGTTGCAATACTCACAAAAGCGCCTTTGACATCACGCTGCGTTCTTCCGATAATGTCAATATCGTCGGCATATGCGAGTAGTTGGACGGACTTCTGAAAGATTGTTCCTCTGGTGTTGGCGTTTGAGTTTTGAACAATTCTCTCAAGAACGATGTTGAAGAAGTCGCATGACAGCGCGTCGCCTTGTCTGAATCCTTTTTTGACATCAAAGGTCTCGGTTAGGTCTTTACCGACCTTGATGGAGCAGCGTGCATTCTCCATCGTCATCCTACACAAACGGACGAGTTTGGTAGGGATGCCAAAACTAGACATTGCTCTGTATAGCTCGTCTCTATAAATGCTGTCATACGCGGCCTTAAAATCAATGAACAGGTGGTGGGTATCGATTTGTTGCTCCTGGGTTTTCTCCAAAATCTGCCGGAGTGTGAATATTTGGTCGATGGTGGATTTTCCTGGCCTAAAGCCACACTGGTATGGACTGACCAAGTTGTTGACAAATGGCTTTAGGCGTTCACACACTACGGCAGATAAGATCTTATAGGCGATGTTAAGGAGACTTATCCCCCGATAGTTGGCGCAGTCAAAGGGGTCTCCTTTCTTGTGGATCGGGCAAACAATGCTGAGGTTCCATTCATCGGGCATGTTTTCCTCCGACCATATTTTGCAGATGAGTTGGTGCATGCACCTTACCAAATCATCGCCTGCGGCTTTAAAAAGCTCGGCGGGTAGGCCGTCAGCTCCAGCAGCCTTGTTGGATTTCAGTTTTATTTATTATATTATTTATAATCCTCACTTCATCCGGGTCGGGTGGACGGAATTGTTGATCTTCATCGTCCCTTTCATTGGGGTTGAATGGTTCGTTCTGCCTGACAGCGGAATTTGGTTCTTCGTCGCCGTTATACAGTCTGCAGAAATGGTTTCTCCATATTCTCAGCATCGACTGTGACTCTACTACGATGTTCCCTTGATCATCCTTACAGGCTTCGGTTCGGAGTTTATAACCTTGACTGGTTGACTTTACCCTTTGGTAAAACTTCCTTACCTCATTCCTGCAGTAGTATCCCTCTATTCTGCCGATCGCGCGCTTCTCATGCTCCTTCTTTTTTCTCCTGAGAAGCCGGTGTTCGTCTCTCCTCTTCTGCTCGTAGAGCTCCCGAGCAGCTCTTGTCCTTCTTTGCAGTGCCGCTTTGTATGCTTCTTGCTTGGCTGCATTCGCCTGCCGACACTCATTGTCAAACCAGGGGTTTCGTTGTGGTGGCGGATTGAAACCCAGCACATCAGAGGCGGCATCTCTGATGGCTTTTTGGCAATGCTGCCACTGGTCTTCAATACTTGATGTTGGCGGCGTAGGATTTCTTAAGAGGTTGGGGGAGACACGATCGGAAAAGGATTTGGCAATCTCTTGCGATTGTAGCCGGCCGACGTTGAACTTCCTCACAGTATTTCTTTGTCTTGGCGGTGTTCGGGATATCCGCAACCTTACCTTGGCTACTACAAGGTGGTGGTCCGAGTCAATGTTGGCACCTCGGAACGTTCGGACATCTATAATACTGGAGGAGTGCCTTGCGTCGATCGCAATGTGATCAATCTGATTGATGGTTGATTGATCAGGAGATCGCCATGTCCCTTTGTGAATGTCGAGATGTGGGAATTTTGTACTGGCTACTACAACATTTCGCCCCGCAGCAAAGTCGATCAGCCTAAATCCGTTATCGGATGTGGTGTCGTGTAGGCTGTGCTTCTCGACCGTACTACCAAAGATGTTCTCTCTTCCTAGCTTTGCGTTAAAATCGCCAAGAACAATTTTAATGTCGTAGCTAGGGCATTGCTCATACGTTTTGTCCAGGAGCTCATAGAACCTGTCTTTGGTGTCGTCATCTTTCTCCTCTGTGGGGGCATGTGCGCATATAAGGCTTATGTTGGCAAATTTAGCCTGGATGCGAATTGTCGTGAGGCGCTCGTTCACTGACCTGAACGATAAGACTTCTTGCCTAAGTCTGCCTCTAACGACAAATCCACATCCAAATAGGCGCTGTTTTTGTTGCTTGTAGCAATCACCGTAATATATATCACAGTTTTTCATCCTTCTTTTGCCCGGTCCATCCCATCGCACTTCTTGGATGGCGGTTATGTCTGCTTTGCAGCAGTCTAGGGCTTCCGCTAATTGTTCGGCTGCACGTGGTCTATAAAGGGACCTTACATTCCACGTACAGATCCGAAGGTCGTTGTCCGTATATCGTTTGCAGGGTTCGTCATCAGTAAAGTCATCCGTTTCCGAGGCTTGTTGTTGCTTCGTAACTGTTGTTTTTTGTGTGGCCGGGCACCGACGGCACAACCCCCAACCTGGAGGGCCAGTTCCTTTTTTGTAACCCCTAGGACAAGAGGTCGCACTTATAAGTTTGGCAGGTTGAGCTCGGGTGAACTACAACCAGTACCCGATGGCTACCACTTGGAGGTAAAATAAGCACAAATGGTGTGTAGGAAAAGTTGCAACACTGGGCATCGCCAAGTTGACGCCATTCAGTGCCTACCCGATTCCCACAGCACCCAGCCACCACATACATGAATGTCCATAGGAAAATTCCACAGACAGATGGCGACAGAGTTTTCTGGAAAGAATGCAGGCTGGTATAAACATCGGAACGGCGGCCGAAGCAGATCAGTTTAGTTTGGGATTTTTTATAAAAGTGTACGAAAAATTAAATACTTTTTGTGGTGATGCTAAGTCTAGTAAAGTTTAAAAATCTTTGGGGAAAGAAAAATGAAAAACATGCACGAATCGTTGGAAGACAAGATGCAACAATCGTTTGGAAGTGTGCAGCAATCTCTGGATGACTACATCAAGAAAGTTCTAGAAGAGAACCGGAACCGTTTCGAGCAAGTTCACCACACCGACAGCAAGGTTCCAAGCTTAGAAACTTCGATAAAGGGCGGTTCTGCAATAATGGGTTCACTGCAACGCAAGTATGGGAGTGTACACCCAATGTACATAAGACTTCAAGACGGAGTTGAAGGGTCGAAAACAACACAACGAAGAGTCACTTCAGAAATATACTGCAGAAGTTAAGCGATTGGCACATCTAGCGTAAGCAGTCTAGCTTAATGATTTAGTGAAAATATCTGCAATTTGCTGTTCAGAAGGAACATAATTTATACCAAACTCTTTTCTTTTATATCGTTCGCGTATGAAGTGATAGCGCACAACAATATGTCTTGTGCGTTTATAGAACTCAGGGTTCTTAATCAGCCGGATTGCACCTTGGTTATCCATGTTCAGCTCAGCTGCACAGTAACATGTTGCCGGGACTAATTCAGCCACAACTCGTTGAAACCACACCATATCTTTTACTGCTTGAGATGCTGCTACATATTCAGACTCCGTGGTTGACCATGAACCTACTTTCGTTGAAACTGGTTTACTGTCACTCATGTTGAACCTTTTTAACATTTAATCTGCATAACTTCATTGCCAGACGTGAATCACTCCGCTTGACCCCCGAGATAATTACGTGCCCAAGAACTATAGTATTCAGCATTTAAAAGGGTGATCTGGAACTGCTTTCTTAAAAAGTCCACTAGCTTCATACCATCTTTTTCTTCTTCTTCTTCTTCAGTCCATCATTAATATAAATCGCCAATATAAGACGATGACAGCAACGTTTCCAACGAAGACACAAGGATCCATTTCAGAAACGATTAAACTAAATTAGTTCAAGACATGTGTAATTTTTTCATCCCAGCATCTGGAAGCTGGTTTTAAGTCGTAAGGACTTTTCCGAAGTTGTTCACACTTTTCCAGTACCGTCAACGAAACTAAGAGGTTGACGCATGTAGACGTCTCCACTCAAATGAATACTTAAATCTGCTGATTTAACATCAAATTGAATGAGAGACAATTCTTCGCAAACAGTAATAGCTAAAACAGTTCGAATAGAAACAAATTTTGCCACTGGACTAAACGTTTCCATATAGTCGACACCATATTCCTGTGTAAAACCACGAATCACCCACCGTGCCTTGTGCTTTTTATCCCTTGCGCGTCCAAGTTCTTGATCTTGTATACCCATTTGTTATCGATGATTTTTCTATTTGTTGGTTGGTCTTGGTTTATCCTAAGTGCGATTTTTAAGAAGACTTTTCACCTCTTCTGCCTTTACTTATTTCCAGTGACGCGCACCGTACAAGAAACTAAGAAAAGCATGTTTTTCTTCAAAATTAAGCATGCCTAAATTCTTTCATTTGCTTGCGCTATGCAGTTTATTTATATAAGAATCCTCTGCGCTATCATCGAGAACGGCGTCTTCATCTACCGAGACGTACAAATTACCCTCGAAGCTCTCCTCTTGAGGATTGGATTCAAGCGACACAGTGGAATCTTTTTGGTGCATCATTATCACCATATCCACTTCCACAATGCATTGTTCTTGCAGCTTCTACAATGGTGCAGTTCTCGCGTTCGACACTGCCACTCTGCGGGGGTTGTACGGCACCGTAGTTTGATGGCGAACAGAATGTTTGATCAGTAGGGATCTAACACTTCCATTAATGAACTCCATCCCATTATCTGTTCGAAGTGTTTTAACTATGTGAACAGATTCGTTCTTTGCTTTGCTTAAAAAACGTTCTTTACAAGCACAAACTTCAGATTTATTCTTTAAAAAATAAAACAACTTATATCTGGAAAAGTGGTCTGTAAATAAAAGGAAATACCCAAGCCATTCCTTCCTGCACGTCATGTGGTCACTCGCTCCGGAATCCAAATACCAGTCGTGATTCACAAAGGTGCCACCCTTTGCCAATAGCGCATTGACACCATAAAGATTTTTCCCCTCGAACTTCACTTCTAGTTCCAGTCATCACTTTATCCCCATGTTGTATATTAGTGCATCAACCCTTCGTACACCGCCATTAGTTCCAGTCCACCTTTTACCATCACCTACTGCATTTTTCTTTGGACACTCTCTTCTTTTATTCATTACAGTGGATACACATTCCAAATTTGGAAATATTTTCCTTTCATTTCTTCGCCTTCTAGTTTGCGACTAAAGCAACGGATGAAGTCGTCGCATGCCATGATGACATGCGTGTTTCTTGCATGACCAATCGGGACGTGAGATTCTCTTATGTTTGCTGATCTCTTGAAGTAGATTCCCTCGCGCAAAAGAAGTGCTTGAAATAGTTTGGAAGAGTCATTAAAACCTTAGTAATGGTCATACTTTCAGATAATTGCTCGCCGATATCTTTCAACTGCCTAACGTTGTTTTCTAACAGGAATATATTTGTGGAGACATCGTCGTCTGGATGAACCGACTTCACGACGACACGTTTATTAAAATCACCTTGTTTCTCAGTCTGCATCTTGATCGGAAACTTTGATTCACCATCCACATAATCAAACAGCCCAGATGCGTTCAGCAAAATTGAAACTTGAAACCCCCAAACAGAGTATTGACCAGCAGTTTGAAGTTCCTCGATTTTAAAATTATTATTTATATTATTAAACCATTTTCACGAATTGAATATAAATGAAAATACCCTTATTCAGCAAAAAGAGAGAAGATTTTGAGATCTTTAAGTGCGTGCAAAAAAACTTTTCTTTATGCCCTCAATTTAAGCTTAATTTTTGTTCCCATGTGATTTGGGCCCATAACCTGTTCAATAAAGTGCAAGAGAAAACGAACCTGTTTGGAGGAAGAATACAATGCAACTAACTTTATTCAAATAATGTAATGTAATAGAAAAGCTTAAAGCTATAAGAACACATTTCCAGTGAGAGCATTGCCAACTTATAATTATTCAAATTAAATTACTTCATTAGACGATACTTTGGACAAGTTGTGAGGAGCAAAGTGGTTCTCTACATTGGGCCTCCAAAGGGAAAAGACAGCTTTTAGTACGGGAGATGGTTTTTGGCAATTTCTAGTAATGTCATTTGAACTCTGCAATACCCTCAGCGACAGAGCGGCTAATGCAGCATGTTCTCGGTGGATTGCACTGGAAGACATGCTTGGTATACCTCGACGACATCATTTTCATGGTTAAGGACTTCAATGACCATCTGAGGAACCTGGAGGAGGTATACAACGCATTCCTGGAGCTGGAATTATGCTGATTGCGAAGAAGGGTCCCCTTTTTAAGAAGGAAGTGAAGTACCTTGGCCACCGGATTAACAGAGAAGGCATACACACCGACGAGGAAAATATAGCGGCGATTAATGATTGGCCGAGACCTACAAATCTGCAGGAGTTACGGAGCTTCTTCGGTGCACCTAGAATCGGCGTTTCGTACCAGGTTCCGCTAATCGGGCGCATAGCTTGCACGAGTTGACGAGGAAAAATGAGCAGTTTGTATGGAAGGTGCTGCAGGAAAAGGTAATTGCCTATTAGAGTAAAGTCTTATTAAAGCCTGTGTGAAACTATTGCGTCACGAGAAGAGAGTTTCTGGCTGTGGTGGAAACGTAAAACACTTCCACAAGTATTTGTACGGCCAACAATTCATCCAAGAACGCATCATGCTGCGCTACGATGGTTGCTCAAGTTTAAGAATATCGAAGGACAACTAGCGATGGATTGAAAGATTGCAGAGCTACCACTTTAACATTGAACACGGAAAAGTAGAACAACATGGCAATGCAGATCCACTATCGCAATACCCTTGTAAGATTGAGTGCAAACATTGGACCACGAAGGAACAGTGGTCGCTTAAAAAGATCCGCAGGAAGCAAATTAATGATCCTGATCTGTCAAAAATGATTGAAGCCGTTGAACGTGGAATCAGACCGTCATGGGAGAACATGGCCTATATAAAGTCCTATCTGCAGAATTTTTTTGTTGCTTGCATCGCTTTTGGGAAAGTGATGACGGCCAAACAACACGGAAATTGATTGTGGTTCCGAGGAGAAGAATACACGAAATTTTGGAGGAATCACTGGGCATCACAAAGACGATTGAGAAGATCAAGCAGAGGTTCTACTGGGTTGGATGCCAACAGTCAGTTACGGAATGGGTCCAGGAGTGTGATTTGCATGAAGGCGAATGGGCCTCAGTCAAGAAGCCGTGCGAAGATGCACTAGTACAACGTAGGATTACTATTCGAAAGGGTTGCCATGGTTGTAGCAGGGCCCTTTCCGACCAGCGAACATGGTAATAGGTACGTCCTGGTGGTAATCGGCTATTTCAGCAAGTGGCCGGAGGTATATGCGATACCGCATCAGGAATCTAAGACTTGTGCGGATTCTTCCGCAATTGGATATGTCGTTTCGGTGTTCCTTTTGAGCTGCAATCGGACCAGGGAGGAAATTTTGAGTCCGCAGTTTTCAAGGAAGTGTGTAAGATCTTAGGCATATATAAGACAAGGACAACACCGTTGCATCCATAGTTGGACGGTATTGTGGAGAGGTTCAACCGGACACTTGAGGAGTATCTAAGGAAAGTGGTCGACAGGCATCAACGTAACGAACAAATAGCAGTTTTCCTTATACCGATCTGGTGTCCATGACACGACATCAACACCACCGGCAAAGGCAATTTTCGGATCGCACTTAAGGCTTCCAGCAGACCTGAGGTTTGGCGTTTCAACAAAGAAAGAAGAGTTGTCACCCCTAAAAGAATGTCTGGACCAGATTCATAGAGACATAAGTGACAAAATGAAGGCAAGATATCACATCAGAGCAAATTCTGGAGGCTTTGAATAGGGTCAATTGGTGTTGCTTCACAATCCACAACGGTAAATTGGAGGGGCCGTACAAGATAATAAAACGAATTAATGATGTAGTATAACGGATTCAATGGAACGTCAGCAGTAAAGCAAAAATGAAAGTCGTTCTTCTAGATCGAGGGGGTGAAATTGAATCTTGTTCGGGATGAACAAGTTTAGATGGTGGGTAGTGTAACGTGGATACAAACCATCTAAAGCGCCATCTGTGGGAAATAATCGAACACCATTCGGAGTAGCAGATGTAATCCATAGATATAAAAACGCTACACACAAACCACCACCACCACCACAGCGTATGGAGTCAATGGGTTCATGTACACAGCCGGAGGGTAAATTCCGTTAGTGGAGTAGAGTACCCGTATAGGGTCAGTAGGTTTGATGTAAGAACGTTTGTCAAGTTAGTTAAGTTAGTTTTAAGCATTTTTATCTAGCATGTAAGTAAATGAATTGAAAAATAAAATAAAAATGAAGAAAAAAAAATTCCGTTTCTGGTTATTAAACAACGAATGTACATACATCAGTGATAGGAAAATACCACAGACAGATGGAATTTCTATTCTAGATTAGATAGATTCTAGAGTTTTCTAGAAAGAATGCAGGCTGATATAAATGTCGGAACGGCCGCCGAAGCAGTTTAGTTTAGTTTGGGATTTTGTATAAAAGCGATCAGTGTAATAAGTGTGAGCCTACAAGGCAGCAAAGAAAAGTGTAACAAACTATCTGTGGTGATTTTAAGTATAGTAAAGTTTAACTAGTAAAGCTGTATATGTTAATAAATAAGTGCATAGAAATAGTGAAGAATTGAGTTTCATTTTGTCACAATACAGTAATTGAACCCTATTGGACAAATTGTGAATAGGTAGACACAGTTTCGTGTAAAACGTAACAATATAGAATGTTCAACGCTTTAATGACGGCAAAAGTGAAGGTGTCTATATTTTTATCAATTTGATGTTGACTAAAGTTTGGCTCACTTATCTTATTTATCCACATTTTAATTTTATTTTTTGTTAATCATTTTTGTGTTTTCTAAAACATTCTAGTCAGCAGTTTGAAATCAAGGCTAACCACTTCTCTCTCCGTCCAAAGGAAATAGGAATTCCTGTTGCCATGAAGGTTTTTTAAGTGGCTTTTCCTTCAGACTTAAATCAAATTTTCTGTGATATATTATATAAAGATTGTATGAATATTTTAGTAGTAAGGTGATGCAAACCAAATCTCTGACCAACAAACTGTATGCAACACATTGTAAAATTTGTGCCACTAAATAAATAAAAAAAAATTGTCAAAAGTGTTGGAACGTATCTTGAGTCAATATATTAAAGATCACATAGAGGGGCACAATCTTTGAAGTCCTGCGCAATCAGGATTCCGTAAAGGGCATAGCTTTGTTACAGCCTTGCTAAATATAACTGATGACATACGAAAAGCCATTGACGAAGATAAAAAAACTTTATTAGCCTTTCTTGACTATTCGAAGGCATTCGACAGTGTATACCCATCCATATTGTGTCACAAAATGTCCACCTGTGTGTAACCTGTGTTCAAAATTTTGGTATAATGTGTAATAGTGAAGTAACTTGGACGGACCATATCGAGTCCAGGGTTTATGCGTCCCTTAGGGGTTTGTCAATTAACAAATTAATACTGCCTATTAAAGTCAAGCTAAAATTTGCCAAAGCATTCATAGTGCCTCTGTTAACGTATAGGTGTGAGTTGTTCGCCGACGGTGATAATTGCTCAGTGCAAAAATTGTCTCGCAACAACGCCGCATTCTTCTCGGATGTGAATTAGATGCATTCTTAAAATACGGATCATGCATTTCCCTCCATAAGAAGGTTGAACTTTTGCGGAACTACTAATTTCTCTTTTGCAATGGTTACACACTTTTCTAATTATTTCCGATGTGTCTGAATTCAATTTCATTTGAGACGCCGATCCGCCGATAGGGGTCTCGTCATTTGATTCATTCACATCCTATTTTGTAGACTCATCTCAACTGATAGTATTCACCACACAAGCTGATGTGCTCCCGCTACGCTGCGTGTTCACGTCAAAAAAGCATATCGTAAATAAAGCTGATTAAATCACTTTCTTGGTCATGCCAGAATTATAACGTCATTGACCGTGATCTATCTCAATAGCTTAAGTGAGCATTACGACCGGCCACTTTCTGCTCAGCTCAATTGACTTTAGGTATTATGTGCTGTTCCTGTTTGGGGCTTTCTGCTGGACCAGGGAGCTCTGTAGGGACCTTGAACTTTGGGCGGTTGCTAGATAAAATTTGAAGTTAATCACAACCGGGGAGCAACCCACAATTTTACACACACGCTTGGTTGAGGAGAGAAATTGCGATAAATCTTTCACCTCTTCTAATTCAATTATGCAGCTTTTCTTATAGATTTCTCTGACGTTTGCACACTCTAACTGCTACCCTTCGGTAGACCGCCGCGCCGTCGAAAAATGAAGGCCAACGCTCGATTTGTGGACGCAATTACTCAGCCTTGCCCCTACATCTTGAACTCGCAGTGACGACGTTCCGTTCTCGGCTGACATTTGACATAGACACCGGTTCACTGATGCGAGGGTGAGCATAAAGTGGGGCTTGAGAGCGCTTTGTTATGACTGATCTTCTGCTGCCGGACCTACGATTGGGAGCGTGCGCGTACTTTTCTGAGTGCAATTTAGCGCTGTGTCACCAATTGTATCTGCCGGAAGATAATTTACGAGCAAATTGACCGTGACACAGTTTCTCTTAGTCAACGGGCTATTGATGCATAACTATACGTCACTATATATGCGATCTGTTTTGCTGGTATCTCTTGGGCTAAGTGTTGCCGAAAATTGTATTTTTAGACGACTGATGATCATTGTCTTTTAATGAACTCAAAGTAAATACATTCCATTTGATATATCATTTTGTATTTGTAATTTAAATTCTATCGATATACACTGGATTCTCTCTCAGTCGAATTGTCACAGCATATTAAAATTTGTTCGAGTAATAAAGATATAAAGAGTGGTTTTTGTATGAAAGATATGGCAAGGAAAAATTTCGAGTTCGGGAGAAATTCAACTTAGGGAGAGTTCGACTTAGGGTGGAACTGTATTTCTTTCATAAAAAATTGTGTACACCTAATTCTGTTTTTACACGGTCTTTTTTCGTGGTTTTGATATAACACGGTTTGAAAATAAAATATTTTTAATTTTTTACACGATATTATTCCATTTAGCACGCTTTAATATTTTGTGTACTTAAATTTGTTTGTCAAATATAATTTTTGCGAAGTATGTTCATATTACAAATTTAAGGGAATTCCCTTTTTACGCGTACAAGCAAATTTGCTGGTCAAAGCAAATTTAAATAGCACAAATTTAGGGGAGTTCCCATTGTCTTTCTTACACGGTTTTTTCTGGAACCAATCTACCGTGTAAAAATAGAATTCTTACATGATATTACAAATACGAATTATGGTGCTGTGTTCGGAGAGTGCCTGCCTGCACTCGTCGTCAAACTATAGGTTCTTTCTTGGTGGTGTAGTAAGACCCAGAAGTGACAGCTTCTGCAGAAATTAACTATAAAATACAAATGTTGTCTGTTCGGTCCCAAAATTACCAAGTGCACGTTAATAGTAAATGGCAATATTTGGCTTATTCGCATAACAGAAAATGCAAATGTTCGAATTTTGCAGCGAATAAAATAAATTTTAGTTTGCATTACATGTGAAAAAATGTAGGTTAGATTCCTGCTCTGTGCGACAAAACTAATTTAACCTCTTTCGAGTCACTGACAATGCTCAAAGAGTATTTTCTGCCTAAAAAAAAGCTTATCAAACTTGGCCGATTGGAGTAGGCAATAAGGGACAAACATTGATTTGGAGAACGCGTGTTTTGCGGTAGGTCATGGTATATATATATATATATATATATATATATATATTATAATACAGCGAGGCGGGCGAACCGGGTACTATCAATTAAGAAAAATATTGATATAGATGCCTTACAGATATTTAAGATATTATTCATTCGATTACCCCAAAGAAAGACCATGTACTGACAAAAGTCTACATATGACATACAATTTTGCGACATCATCTTGGCATTTCTGATGTCACAAAGGATAATGTAATATAAAACGTCAATGAACTTCTTACAACTGTTATTAAAGATAATGTGAGTGCAAATGATATCGTTTCTTGTTATTTGAAAAGATCCAGATAAAAAATAATGAGAGATCGGGGAAGACATTAATTAAACAACTCTCAAGAAAGCTTTTTTATCTAGCTCGCAACTCACACCAGTAACAAAAATAACAGTAACAAGATTTACTTCAATGATCGTCTTACGAGGTGCTCTAGATCATTTTAAATAAGGGAAGGCAACTCAGTACTAAAAATGTATATTTGCAAGTGTAAAAGAACGAGATCTATGCACGGTTTCACAGTGCAGGCTTTTAAAAATTCATTGGATTTCACAATTTCGTTTAAACCTTGAATTGAGTTGTCTTTGAAGTCCCTACCCTTTCCCTAAAGTGTATTTAGGAGCTCGTCGAATTGTTTCTGACTAAAAAATTTTTGCATTCAAAAGATTTGTAGTGAACAATATTGACAAAAATGAACAAAAAGACACCATAGATCTAATCCTTCAAGCTATCATTGAGTATTATAAAACTATTTATTCCGTCACTAATCGCATATCAGTCGATGTGATTCACTCATCTCCACCTGAGATCAGAAAAGAAATGAAGATTAAGATTAAAGGAGGAAATCTGTTTGCAAACAAACAATAAATCAAAGCAGTAAAGGCTTTTCAGAGTAGGGGCAAAAGTAATAATAAAAACCAATAGAAGGTTAGGAAATAAGCTAACGCCATTATACGTCGAAGAAAAGTTGGAATGGATTTAGGTTCAAAAGTCCTAATTAAAAATTAAGCAAGCACTAGCTAACGTAAAATAGAATAGGACTTAATATTTAATTAAAATGAAAACAATAAATCTTTCAGGATTTTTCTTGCTTCAATTGTATTCGCGTGGGTGATAGACTACACTCACTTCAGCTATATCCCAATCGCGGACGGTGAGGCTATTCTCCGGCAGGATTATAGTTACCTTGCCCATACAACCACCCTGACGAACCAAATAGAGGCCATGAAGTCCTCACAGGCCATACAGTTTTATGCCGACTCTGAACGACAGAAGTACTCTTTGAGCATTGACAGTGATTTGAAAGAAGTGGAACCATGAAAATTATTTTTGTTTTTTTTTCGGAGAGACAGGGAAATGATGATTACTCACGACCAGCGCTGGAAGAGAAAACCCCTATTAGGACACCCTTCAAAGGCCCGGGTTCCCTCCCTGATGAGCAGCACAATATAAAGGATAAAGGCAAATAGGCAAAAACATTTGAATAGTTATAAACATAATACAGGGCTCGGTGGTATACTTTGGGAATCGAGAGCGGAAGCTCACGGTGAACCAATCACAGCTCAGAATACTTCTATGGTTCCATCACGAAGAGCCTTCTTTGCGAAGGAATTCAAAGCTCATGTGAAAATTTCACTCAGTAAAATCAGAATCCTGCCAGGAAAGAGCGACAAGAAACTAACTGAACCCACTGGTCACCGTGAAGGTGGTACAAGTATACCTTCATCGTAGTAAGGCGGCCAGTGTTAACTTAATCTCCCAACGAGGGGAAGGGACAATGTTTTCACCGAGCAAGTTTACTAGGGCTCAGGGACAGAAACTTTGTCAACTACCATCTCATTGTATTAGGTTTTTCTTTTTCGTAGTTTCCTCAATATATAAATATATATATGTCTGTCAAGAAAAAGCACTTTAACATGTTAAAACACTCTTCTTCAGTATTAAGATTATATTATGTTAAGCATATCTCTGTGCAAATAATGTAAATTGTGCGATAACTATAGGTAATTTGAAACGAAATAAACATATCCATCTATCTTTATCAACTACCGACATAACCCAAGTAGCGAAATAAGTAGGATAAGATCCTGTAATGTAGATAGAAAAGAGCATAATCAACATACATGCCTCATCATTCTGTCTCCCAAACCGATTAAATCAGGAATCTTGTAAAAGAGGCTAAGAGGAATAAGTGGGATATCGTCCTAGGCTGACTTTAACTCACACCACATAGTCTAGAGTGGTTCGAACTAATAGGTAATAATCGTTTCAATTTCATTTTAAGGAACAATATCTGCATAGAAAAGAGTGGTAGCGAGCCAACTTTTGTTACCAGTATTAGACAGGAGGTCCCTGATCTTACGCTAAGCTATTTATCCGACTCAGCTCTCAATTAATCATTGGAAGGTTTCAGATGATCCGTCCTTTTCGGACCACAGACTTCATCGTCAACTTTAAGAGGAACAAGCCTAGCAAAATCAGAAATACGAGAAACATCGACTGGAGCAGATTCACTCAGAATGTAAAAGGGCTGAGAAGGTATTTTCTTCACAGGGAAATGAATAATGTTGAGCTTGAGCTAACTTCCAACGCGTTTTTCCGGCAAAAAATCCACACATAAAAAAACAAAATATCACCTCCCTGGTAGAAGAATGATCTACATATGTATCTTAGGGGAAAAATCCACATTTCTCTTCATTGCGGCTTCCAGACTTGAAAACTACTAGACACCCTATAGTGAGACTAAGGGCTTTCAAAAAAGCAGTCACCAACTAAGATGGGTCATCGGCTTCTTCGGTCCGCTTAAATTCCCAGCGGTCGACGGTATTCTTCCCGTCATACTTCTGGAAGAAAAAAACAAACAGGCAGGTAAAACCAGCCACAGCACAGCGAAAGATTGTAGACGTATAAGCCTTACCTCATTTGTCCTAAAGATGTTAAAGAAAATCTGGAAATCATCAATCAGGCATATATAAGGAATAACCTTAAATCTGACGCGATCTCTCGTGCACAGCACGCGAATATGAAAGGTAAATGCGTGGCAACAGCACTTCATGACGTCGTTAGTGTTGTGGAGAAATTCCTGGATGCCAAGGATTATGCCCTCGTCGTATTGTTAGACATTGAGGGAGCCTTGAATAACGAGTCAGTTCTAGTTACACTCGAACAGGTAAGCAAGAAGTTGAGCAATCTGTGACTTCAGTAATTGTAAGTCTGCTCAACTGTAGCATAAAGAGCCATCCCACAATGTGGACCCCCTTCTGTGGGTGCTAGTCATAAACGAGATTTTCGAGAAACTCAGATTAACGGGAATTAAGGTTATTGCATACGCCGATGATGTTGCCTGTGGTAAATTTCTCTCGACTCTCAGCAAGTTAATTTAACATACAATTAATACTCTCCTCAGGTGTGGTGAATCTTGCGGTCTTAAGATCAACCCCAAAAAACGGAGCTGGTTCTTTTTACCAACAAAAGAGTCATTCCGTTCTTCGCCTTTCCTACTATTGAGAGCATTACACCCACTTTAAATCATAGCGCGAAGTTTCTTGGGCTGATTCTAGGCAGCAAGCTAAGCTGGAAGCTTAGCATTGCTGAAAGAATCAGGAAGGTGGCCTGTGCATGGGACCAAAAGGGGTCTGAACCCTAGAAAACAATACTGTGGATGTACACAGCTATTGTAAGGCCTATTCTGACATACAGCAGCATAGTTTAGTGGCAAGTGTGCCTAACCTGAAGCTGCGGGCATCTTCTCCGAGTTACTACTTACTACTGCAATGTTTTTCAAGCGGAGATCCTATCGGTCAAAGAAGCGGAAATACCACCGACTGACATCACAATTCTAGGTGCCATTGAAGCAATTTTGACAATATAAATCAAGTCCAAGCTAGTCGCAAGCTGCCGCGAAGAGTTCAAGGTTCTTGGCTAACACCATTCGATCACTCTATGCTGGGTCCAGGGTCATAAGGGTATAACCTGCAATGAGGTAGCAGATGAACTTGCTAGGAAAGGGGAAGAATTCTGCCCAACCCATGAGAACACTGAGAGATTTCTTCTTCAGAAAACATTATATCCAAGACACAAATATCCCATTAATTTCTATTTGCAGGTTTGTCAAGACCAGCCGATGACTGGAAGGGACAGCACAGCATCTGTAGATCGCAGCTCCCATGACAATCAATGAGTAGGACAGAATGTTCACATCCCATGGGCATCACAATGGGTCCAATAACCTAACCTACGAGTCTTTTATAACAACATATTAACAGAATGCAGCAACCGAATTGTGGCTATTAGCAAATACCCCACAACATTCTGCAAGGAAGTACCTGATCACGCATATTGCGTGAAGATCGGGTAATAAGTATTTAAGTTTTATTAGGTAAGTCACTTTATTTTATTAGTTCGTAGATATATGTTTGAATAAAAATAAAGAAAATATATTTTAAATGAAAACATGACTTGCCTAGTCAGTGTCAATTGCAAAGTTTCCGGTGTTATTTCATATGTGTATATAGACTGCATAGGTTTCTATCAACTTCTTTTTTTGAAGAATTTACAGGATTTCTGGGGCACTTAAAATACAAAAATGTCCCATTACTTGGTTATTTCATTTTTTGATTTTTGATTTCTTTGATTTTACTATCATCGTTTGGCCTTAAGTCTTTCCAACCTACTCTTCAAAATGCATATTTCTTCTATGTACACCTCAGATGACGTAATGCTGGGAACATACGTGCCACGTGTCCAAGCGATTAAAACATAGCTTTAGATTTGATAATTGAAGCACCAGTAATTGACCAAATTGAGATCATGCAGTAGTAGCGCATCAGTAACAGAGTTAACGGGGTTGTATATTTTTAAGTTATCCGCAAGAAGAAGACATATAGCATGCAATATAAACGATGGTAGATGATTGGTAAACAAACGGAATAGAAGTGGGCTAATATGACGCCCGACTAATTATAAAACTCTCTAGAAGATGTTCACCAAAACTTCATATATAGTTTATGGTTTACTAGGTACCCACTAACTCAACTTAAGATATTGGAATGAAGACCGAACATTTCAAGTTTTTGTCAAAAGAAGTCAACCTTATGGTGGACAAGACTTGTAAATGGTTTTCATTATTACGAAGACAGTACTTAGTAGGGAAACTAAGTTGGTGGTTGTTGACCTACCACTTATAAAACCATGTTGCTGTTGACAAATATGGTTGCGCACCAATGCATACCGTCCCTTCATAACAGCAGATTAGCTATGCGCCTATGTCTTAAGATATACTATCATATTAAATGATATACTTGATACTGAAGGCACGCCTCGGAAGATGTGATAAGGCACATTTGTGCCACGTGTCCAAGTCATCGAAAAAGCTTTCCCTCGGAGAAGTAGTTGCACGACATTGAGTTCCCAGAGTACTGCCGTGTTTCTCACCCTATCCCGGCGAGTAACTCGCTCAACAGCACGATGAAATCTTATCTCAGCAGCTTGTATTGGCGATTTTAGTCCTTCTGTCATTACCCAAATTCTATGACCGAAGGTGAGAGTTGTAACAAATACTGAGTTTACTTTTGCCATTGACACCAAGACAGGTTTCAGCATTATTCCTCCGATCACTCGTGAAGAACACCGGAAGATACTTGAACTCCTCCACCCGATTCAATAGGACTCCACTTACATGTAGAGTGTGTTAGACAGGCATTCTGCAAATAGTCGTAACCAGAACTCTCGAGTGTGCGCTGTAACTCTTCGAATGTAAAACAATCCTCACCTCGGCTGTGCTTTTGTCAAATTCATATATATAATAAAAAGAAGAGGTGACAAGACGTACCCTTGGCGAAGTCCAACGCCCATGGTGAAAGGTGTTGACTTAGCACCACATACAGATTACATTTATAATATTTGTCACTTATTGAAATGCAGAATTCAATTCAAAATCTTAATAAACGACTTTGTCGAAGGCTCGTGCTAATAATAGATTTTACCTGACCAATTCATAAGATATAGATTTGACTAGTAATTGTTCAACACTGTTTTTGTCACAGGCCGAACATTTCTTGTCAGCTGGTGCGAAATGCTTGAGATATATGGAAATATTCTTACAACATATAGTCGTGTTGAATGATAAAATGATGTATTGCCACTTAAATTTACACAGCGAGGATTGGAAATGGTGCACTGCCAGTTGATGAAACTTTTTGCCGTAAAATACAGCATTGAGAGACGAATTAATTACTGGTACATTCGCTAATAGAGTACAGCAATATACAAACAGGTTTGGTTTGTTATGCGATAGTGACCAAGCCTGTTAAGTTGTAGGTTCACCCTAAAATTTCTATTTATACATACCCGAAAGAATTTTAACATTTTAACACATACAATAGTCTAAAAAAACACAAATATTTGGCCCAATCGAGTAAGGATATTCATTAAATTCTGAATTAATTATCGCATTCGCTTGTTGTCGTTTGTTAATGATAAATCTTGTTGTGTGTGTGATATTCACAAAAATCCGTTTTATGGAAGGGTATGTAGTCAAAAGCAAATATTTGTTATTATTAATGTAAAAATAAACTTGTTAATAAAAACAGCACTTTTAAGTCATTAAATCCACATTATAATTGCTTGGGATGAAACTACCCTTACCGTCTTTCTAGGTAAAAAGATGTTGTCTTCTTTCTAGTGTTAATTCGTGTAATATTCATCCCATACATCATACACGAGTACGTGGAATCGCTTCTTATCAGTTAACAAAGTGAAACTCTATTTAATACAATTCTTCACTTAGTAGTCATATACAATCCACAAAAACGGATTCTCTCTTCTTATAATTTAAGAAATAATAATGATTCTCAGTAAATCTTGACAGTTCTAGTCAAATGTCAGTAGATGCACAAGTAAGTAAGTAAGTAAGTAAGTACATACGAAGGAGATAATACATTTTTTATAAATTAGCCTCGGCAAAGATTAGATTTATATAATACTAATATTTAACAAACAGGAATATGCAACTCCTTTAGATATTGCTTCAGCAATTATTTTACTTAGTTCAATTGTTTGAAATTAAACTTATGAAAGAGTAGACGGTTAATATAATATTTGTACAATAGGTAAAATTAATAAGAGGAATCAATATGTAAATAACAAAATGTCCAGATGAATTTAAAGAGGACAAAAATGTTAGAATAATATGGGTTGAAATGAATTTAGAAAAACCATGTGAGTTTTTATTAGGAATGGATTGGATTTATAAAAATGTCAGACTTATATACATAATGAAGAAATAATTTTAACTAATTTGTTTTTGAATAAGAAAATAGTTGATGAGGCTAATATGTTAGAGGAAGTCCATTGAATACATAAAACAATTATAAAAAACAAGTATATTCCATGATATTAACACAAAAAAAAACGAAAAAATTAATAGGTTTAAGTTGTATAGGTATCCATCTCAGCATGAGGTTTAGTAAAAAAACAAATGAGAGACATGGAAAGTCAGGCCATAATAAGAAAAAGTAATAGTAGATTGAGTTCTCCCATAATTGTCATACATACCTAAAATGTCTACACAGCTTGTGATCATGTCTGAGGACGATTACTTTGATGTTTTGACTGAATGGACCACAAAAAAAAACTAATTAACTAACTAGAAAAAATACCACGTTGCAACCGATATGCCATCCTATCCCAGAGGCGGGTCCTATCTAGATCTGCTGCAGTTGGTGCTGTATTCCAGCGAGTGTATACGGGCAACGTAGTGGCCCGTGGCGTTGTGGGTATGTGCGTCGACCCCAACCTCGACGTCGTAGGTTCGATTCCAGCTCTGAGCGACAAAAATAATTTTCAAGACCCCACCTCTTTCGGGTCACTGACCATGCTCAAAGAGCATTTCGTGTCTAGAAAAAGCTTCCCAAACTTGGCCGTTCGGAGTCGGCAAAAAACTGTAGGTCCCTTCCACTCGTGTGAGAACAACAGCTCGCACAACACGAGTGGTTGCTGAGAAGTTAGGCCCTGGATCTCTATGGGCTGTAGCGCCACCCATATTATTATATATTATTATTATATCAACAAGATTCGTAGGCCGAATCACGAGCTGGAGGACGAAACATTGCATGATTACATGCAAACAGTGCCATAGGCAATGATGTAAATCATATCTTGATTTCTCAAGAAGATCTCCAGGGTATATTTAACTCGCTGAAGAAGAAAAAGTCAGTGGGCATCGATGGTATTCTGAATATTGTGCTTCGCCATCTTTCCCCCGAAGCAGTGCAAATTTACACAACATTGTTTATCAATGCGCTAAGAAATGCATATTACAAAGAACATTGGAAAACAGCTGTGGTGCAACCAATCCTTAAACGGCACATTCCCCGTCTAAAATGGTGTCCGACATTCAATGGAAGAAAGATAAAAAACAATGCACGGGAGCTTGCCTGATTGACTTGGAGAAAGCATTCGATACCGTTTGGTTGGAGGGCATCTTTCTCAAGCTGGTCAGGCTCGGCATAAGTAAATCATGGAATACGCGCACAAGCTGGAGTAAGTTCGGCATTGTTGACCCACAGGGACGCCTTTTAGATGTGAAAAGTGTAGTTAGGTATCTTGGCATTTGGTTGGATCAATATCTATATTTTGACAAACATATAGATATTGCCCTAGCCAAAGCTAAAAAAGCCTTTGCTTGGTTGTTTTACAGCAGCCAATTTGATGAAGGGTGAAGGTAATCTGCTACATGGCCCTCATCCGGCCAATTATGGCGTACGGTTGTCCACTGTGGTTCAACGTGAGTCCTTCCCAGATGGAAAAGATGAGGTTGTTCGAGAGGCAATGTCTTCGGACCTGTGTCCGTTTGCATCGTACACCCGAGTGTGAGTACAAGAAGTACTATCCCAATGAGGTCCTGTACAACGAGGCAAACCTTAACAGAATAGATAATTTTATTATCAACAGACTTCGTCCAACAGTCTGATCTTTGGGGCTTACTACCCCAATGTTATGTACCATGAGAGAGTGCGCCTTACCGGCTTTATTCCTCCCGAGGCGTTCCCCTATCTCGACACAGTTGGCCTAATACAGGATCCACACGGATGTCCTGTAATCTTCCACGTCGTACGCCGAACAGTGGACAGGCGACTTCATTATGAACGGGGTGTCACTCGCAGTCACGAGGATCTCCCCCTTTTAAGCAGAGCGATCTCTGCACGAGACAGGAGAGAGTCTGCCAAAGAACGGCAATTTTATTGGTGGTTACACCAAAACCAGTTCCCGCCACCGCTAGCTTCTTAAAGTGACGAGATAGTTGACCATAGTGGCCAACTTACATAGGTTTTTAAGTTTGTGCACGGTGCACCACGGCGTATAAGTTATACATGTTAATATGCAAATAAATAGCATATACGCCCGTACTGTTACGGACATAGTTAAGATAGTCTTAAGTTTTAATGTTAGATTAAGTTATTTAAAGATAGACAAGTTGTTTATTAGAGTTTTCTTGGCTAAACAAACAAACCAAAAAAGATTTTCCATGGACAGAACAAAAATATAGCATAAGCCGAAAGACACAATTAGAGTAAGATCGTATTAGCTTAGGGTACCCGTATAGGTTCAGTAGCTTAAATGTAATAATGATAGTTTTGTGAGTGTGTTAAATTAGTTAAGCTAGTTTTAGACATTTTTGTCTAGCATGTAAGTAAATAAATTGAGTAATATAAAACAACAGTTGTAGGGTGTGCATTTCTAACAAAAACTTTCAAATTGAACAGACTACAAAGAGTTGATCGAAACTGTACTAATAAAATTAAATGTAATGATTGCAATCCTTTCTTTCACAACGCTTGTGTAAATTTGAAAGTAGAGACTCTATCGAAATTGTAGTTGTGTCAAATGTCAATGTCAATAATGCTGTCAGGCTTTGTCAGCGACAATGATATTCAGCAATATTCCAGAAAGAAAATTAAAACCAAATCCTTTCCATCTTTGCTGAAATTGATCACCTGCGTGCGTTTTTCAAATTTATCAACGAACCAGCGGATAATGCGCAGAGAAAAATTACAAAAATAAACTCAACACACATGTGACCAACACTGATAGTACAACGACAAAAATAGCAGCAACGACAGAGGGAGTCGGGATCTTCATTAATGACTGCCTAATGAAATACACGCAGGCTCTATTCATGAAGTCAAAAGTAATCAAGAATTAGAATGAAATAAAATATGTATGGTTCAAAAAATCCTTTAAGACAGGTTGAGGGTGGAAAGGTTAATTAATAATTAAATAATCGAATATGAATACAGTACATGATCTGAATGATAACTTATCTTCCCATCGTCCTATAATACTTGGAACAGTATTTACTTACAGTTTTGTTCTCAAATAATGAAACATCTTGATGATAAAAAATGTACCGCAGGCTTTATTGAGATTACCAAAGAGATGTGGTAAGTCTCAATTATTTGTTGAGAAAACTAGAGAAAGCTGCATTCCGTAGTTTCCTGCTCAATTGGCTCAAGTCATATGTATGAAGTAAGTCAGAAAGATTAAAGTTAGAAAACGTTAGTAGTACTGCTAAACTACTTAATCTGAGCGTATATCTTGTGACCAGTTCTCTTTCTAATCCACAGCCAATTCCCTGCTCGCTCTTATTCTCCGAGGCTCGCCTACAGCTTTTGTTGATGATCTGGGTTTGGCGTATGTAAAAGTCCTTTGGATTTAATATGATGTATAAACTGGGATTTATATCTGTCAAGGCAATGGTTTGTTGAACATAACCTTATTAAAAATTCTAAGACTAAAATAATGTTTATCAATCTGTCCTCGTCACATATATCTGACGTAAATGTGTACGTTCATGCCCCTAACTATCAAACATTTAAGCTTTCTAATTGTCAATATACATCTGGTTTTCGTTCTGCCACTTTTTGTACTTATTCAAACTGCAGTGATGAATATTTCTTAATAGAGAGAGTTGATGATTTTAAGTAACTAGGTCTCACGATCGACTCTAAAACCTTGTTTAAAAGCCACATTCATTCTTTAAAAAGATATTTTCGATGCACCGATATTTTTGCTATATACGCAATTTATGTTCAACGTCGGTTTGAACTTTTATTGCCTTTTTCATTCTAGGCTACAATATGAAACTATTTGTTGGGGTGTCGTTTTTCAGAATAGAATCCATCCAACTATTTGAAAATAGGTCCTATTCGTTATCTCTATTGTTGTAAGGTGTAGAAAATATTTTTTATGAAGTCTGGTAATCTTAATTGTTGTTTAATTTTTATTATAACCTTCGAGGAAACTGGTCAAACATTTATCCGTTCCATAGTTTCGTACCACTGCATACCGTAATTTCTTTACTCTTGTTTCGCATAGATTATATGTAACAAACTCCCTCAATCAATCAGAAGAATACCAATACCTGGAATATTTGTTAAGCATTTGGAAATCTGAATCTTCCAACTTGACTACGCTAGCTTAGAATTTCTCATTTCTGATATTCTTGTCTTATGTTATCGTTGCTTCCATATTTAAATTGGTATCCTTTAACTCATATTATTTTGCTTCTTGTGGATAACGTATACTACATCTTACCCCCTTGACACACATTTATTTTCTTCATTCTATCACAGACTATGTTTACATTCGATTTTTTTAATTTAAGGGTCACCCCACTCAAATCTATATTCTTATTGTAGAAGTAAAAAGAATAAATTTCATTTATTTTTACTTCTCCTTACACTACTCTTTTTATACGATTAAAGATACGGAACAGCTACTGATACCGAAGTCGGGAACACACAACAGAAGTAAACATGGGCTTAAGGTGAATCCAAGGCATGCGAAGGCCGCCTCGGTGGTACTAAGCCATAGATTTAACAAAGAACACTTTAATATAGATTTTATCCAGAAACCATATACCATAAAAGCCCAGATAAAGAGTTATCAGGTGAGTTACTCTACGATTCCAATAATGAAGGAAGCATTATATGCTCAGCCTACCTAGAAGGGGACTTTACCGGACATCCGGTTAGGATCAATACCTTCAATATCCTTATAACCAAGAGCGACAGACTGGGGCACTTACAGTTTAGAGCTCCGTCAATCGATAAAAAATTGCCCAAAAACCATCAGAGACATCGACATCTGCTGTGAAAATCTCAATGCTGCAATTGTAAGTGTCATGCATGCACACACATTTATAATTCCGATTTTTATTTTTATCTGCTATGCACTGCCCATTAAGAAATTGGCTTGCATTTTTACTTATTTCAAAATATGTCCGCGCCAATGGTAAAACTGTCCAGAAACATTATTGCTTTGTTTCCTTGACATTGAAGGTGCATTCGACTTAAAGGATATACAACTTAAAGGATATACAACGTTGCATCCTCAGCATAGTAGAAAACTCCACTTTGTAGCTAACTGGTGCGTAAGGTGAAACTCCATATTAATAAAAAAAACACAACAGACTTATTCACCAGAAGAAGATACAAACAAAAACTAAAACAACCTACTCTCTTCGGTGAAACAATAGAATTCTCGAAAGAGTTCAAATACAAACTATTGCAAGGTTCTCTGCACAAAAACATGTTGTCTGTGCATTGTTTCATTTTAACGGATCATGTGACTAGAGATTAAATGTTACCTGAGCGGGTGCACCAAGAACTCCAACAGCACATCCCGTGACAAATCTCCCAGCCAAGATCATGTAATATGACTGTGATAAGGCCATCAGACACCATCCGACCACTATCGGCACTACCGACATTAGCAGCGTCGTTCGGCGACCAAAGTGATCGGCACACGGTCCAGACACGATTGATCCAATCGGAGTTGCCAGGCTATGGACACTTGCTAAATAATGAAATTCGCAGCAATTAAAATTGTGGTTCTATTGCATGATGAAAGCTTACCAATCCAAGACCCCATTTCGACATCAATGGCAATAGTCGTTGTCGAGTTATACAATTGAGGGAGTAGTACAGCGGAGTACCCTATGGGCATACCGCAGGCGGCCGACAGCAAGAGCACCGCACATGTAGAAATAATCTGAAATCAATTGAATTAAATTATGATATTGATACAGCATTTCGTTTGATTTTGAGTCACTAACAGTGCTCAAAGAGTACTTCTGTCTGGAAAAAATTTCTCAACCTTGGCCGTTCGGAGTCCCTCTGCCCTAGCCGTCTGCGGGCTGTCGCGAGTTATGTGTGTACACACACAATATATAAACACACAAGTACACAAATATACAAATATCCAAGTACACAAATATACATATATCAAACAATATATACACACTTGGGAGTTGACACTCGGCCAGCTCCATTTACCCATTAAAATTATCATTGTGGGAGCAGACAGTAACTCAGCTCCAATTATGGTCGATGAAATAAGATACATTGTATTACCTATCTTGAACGGTGGGAAAATGTAATTGTTATATAAGTCATCATATATCATCATGTCATATAACTGTCAATAAAGATCAGTTCATATTTGAAACTCCAAGTGAACGGTGTTATATTATATATATTATTATTATTTTTATATTATATTATATTATATTATATTATATTATATTATATTATATTATATTATATTATATTATATTATATTATATTATATTATATTGTATTATATTATTATATTATATTATTATTATATTATATTATATTATATTATATTATATTATATTATATTATATTATTTTATATTATATTATATTATATTATATTATATTATATTATATTATATTATATTATATTATATTATATTATATTATATTATATTATATATATTATATTATATTATATTATATTATATATATTATATTATATTATATTATATTATATTATATTATATTATATTATATTATATTATATTATATTATTTATATTATATTATATTATATTATATTATATTATATTATATTATATTATATTATATTATATTATATTATATTATATTATATATATTATATTATATTATATTATATTATATTATATTATATTATATTATATTATATTATTATAATATATTATATTATATTATATTATATTATATTATATTAATTATATTATATTATATTATATTATATTATATTATTATATTATATTATATTATATTATATTATATTATATTATATTATATTATATTTATATATTATATTATATTATATTATATTATATTATATTATATTATATTATATTATATTATATTATATTATATTATATTATATTATATTATATTATATTATATTATATTATATTATATTATATTATATTATTTATATTATATTATATTATATTATATTATATTATATTATATTATATTATATTATATTATATTATATTATATTATATTATATTATATTATATTATATTATATTATATTATATTAATTATATTATATTATATTATATTATATTATACTATATCATGTTATATTATATTATATTATATTATATTATATTATATTATATTATATTATTATTATATTATATTTATATTATATTATATTATATTATATTATATTATATTATATTATATTATATTATATTATATTATATTATATTATATTATATTATATTATATTATATTATATTATATTATATTATATTATATTATATTATATTATATTATATTATATTATATTATATTATATTATATTATATTATATTATATTATATTATATTATATTATATTATATTATATTATATTATATTATATTATATTATATTATATTATATTATATTATATTATATTATATTATATTATATTATATTATATTATATTATATTATATTATTATATTATTATATATATATATTATATTATATTATATTATATTATATTATATTATATATTATATTATATTATATTATATTATATTATATTATATTATATTATATTATATTATATTATATTATATTATATTATATTATATTATATTATATTATATTATATTATATTATATTATATTATATTATATTATATTATATTATATTATATTATATTATATTATATTATATTATATTATATTATATTATATTATATTATATTATATTATATTATATTATATTATATTATATTATATTATATTATATTATATTATATTATATTATATTATATTATATTATATTATATTATATTATATTATATATATTATATTATATTATATTATATTATATTATATTATATTATATTATATTATATTATATTATATTATATTATATTATTTGCATTACATTATATTATGTTAATTCGTTTGTTTTGTTCGTACGGGTGCTGACAGATGGTCACATTGTATTATAGTGGCGGCATTGTGCTGAGTTTTCATATAATCAATTGAGATCAATTAGTTTGAGTTGCAGGGGTTTCAATTTTGAAGCTGATTGCACCAAGTAAGATATTATATGTGTCAACTGTCATAACCAAAATTAGTCGTGTTTTCGATGCTAATATGTAATGGGACTTATCATTTTGGTTATTTACGCATTGATTTGTAAAGGACTCGCATTCGACAGACCGACGCAAATGGGTGAATCGTAGACCAGAAATAAATAAAAAGATATGTAACTTCTACATCGCTTGCCCCTTTCATCTGGCAGCGTTTCTTATGCCCTGTCGACGAATACCGGAAAAAATTTAAAAGGATGTGTTAAACGCAAGGGAATTTCCATTACTTGTTTTAATTTTAGTTTTTTGCGGTCTCTACTTCAAAAATGTTGCCATGATCTAAGGAAACAAAGAATCCAACATGAAAATCTAGTTCCTCAATCAATGCTTTGTATGGTATTTATGGGTTATACAATTTGGCGACATACAATTGTTTGTGTTTTATTTGTAATTTTTGTTTCTTTTCTTTTTAACAAGTGTTTTCAGAGATGTTCAAAAATTGTTCTAGAAGAATTTAAATAACTCAATTAAAAACAGTATTCTGAAAGAGGCTTCGAATTCCTTCTAAGAATGTTTTACACGAAGTTGTTCTGAGGATAAGGTACGGCAGTTTAGCTAATTTGTTTGTTAGAAAGGCTTGGTAAACCATTTGACATATGGTTCTACGCACGTAAAACATCAAGTGTTCAGAAACTAAAGTGAAAACATTACTGAATCTTAAGTTTTTTAAGATTGGACTTGGACTAAATGTGTTAGTTTTTGTATTTCGACTATTATTTGATGGTTTCCTGGCTTGGAGTTGTTCGGGATATCACTTGAGCGCTTAACACTAGCTACACTTTGAAGCTCTCCTGAAATTCTTAAAGCAAGTGAGCTTGTAGTTGCCAGCACTTCAGTGATCGATGATATTTTAGTACATAAAAGTTTCAAACATTTTAATTGTATATGAAGAAATTAGATACACACATTTATGTACATGTCATTCTTCTGGAATATGTATTATCTTATTGTTGGAAGAATTGTTGAAGGATTTTTTGCTTAAAGCCAATAGCCAGTGTAATAATCTATTAGAAAAAGGACTATGATTGCAAGACATATGTTGAAAAAAAGTTCAATCTAATTATTTGACGAAATTAGAGACAGTGAGCGATATTTGATAAAAAAAACGCATAAATGGAGACTCGTTCGAGTGTCTCTCTTTTATTTTTCGATAAGATTCACAATTGCAGTTTTTTTTGCGGGTGGTTTGCCGAAGTCAATGTCAAATAAATATTTTACTCGACACCGAGAAAAATTTATTTCCCTTTTTAACGTCATATATCTTCAACGGCTGGTTCCATTAACTGATGGTTTTCGTAAGTAGTTAGCAGGGTAAGTGGAATCACTGTGGACTTCTTAAATTCCCCCACATGATAAAACAGCTTCTTAGAATATCCAATAAATTTTGCAAGAATATGATGTAATGATATTGATATATTAATAATCTCTCATCATATGTAAGCTTATATTCCAAACGCTCTATTCTTTCCTGTTCGAAATGTTCCTGCTCAGAAATAAAACAGTTCGATTTATCCGATTCGGCATAGCAAACACTTTTATCGCTTTCATCCGACGAGTATATTTCAAGTCGGCGCGCTATTTTACGATTTTTTGTTATGCTTTTCTCACATTTATCCAAGAGTTAAAGCGTGCGTTACATATGTAGGTCAGCAACATATATATGTACATATGTACATATATAAGCCACATACAAACATTCTTGGTGACAAGCTAAATCGTTTTGTCAAGTCGGTATTAAAGATCAAGCGGAGAAAAACAACAAGCTGGAGAGGGGATGAGCATTTAGTCAGTGGCAGGGAAGTAATGTACACCTTGTTGCATTAAACGTATTAACAGTCGGAAATTTGTATTAATTGATTAATTTTGAGTTTACTTGACATTAAGAGAAGAGAATATGTGGAAACAAAATAAAACAAAAATCCTTTTTTGAAATTCGTAAATAACTAAAATTTGTGACTATTTGTCATTTTTATTGTGGATTGGTGAAGTAAGGCGAAACTACCATATCTCGTGAGTTTAGCACTTTCTGCATTTTTCTTGTCATCATTTTCTTATAGGCAACACTATTCCTTTGAGCTTGGTAAAATTCGCGAACATCTACTTCTAGCAGTTCCGTTTGGTGTGTCTAATGTGTGCAAATTCGCAATTAATGTCAAATGCAAAAGTCAGTTGGTTCCCAAAGGTTCGTTATAACTTTTTTATAAATTAATGACTATAATATATTAAGAACCGTGCTATCATGATATTATTTCACAATAAAAAAACACATTTTTTTTGTTCTTATATCTCTTATGCCTCGAAGTTGAAGCAAAACTGCCAAAATGTATAAAATTTCTTTATATTAATTGAGAGTTCTTTCGCCAATACAACTCTTCTTCTTAGAAGCTGTGTTCGTTTCGAAAATCACAAGGTCAAGTGTGTCTCAGTTTACCCTACGTAGTCAACAAATTTTGAAATTTGGAATAGCTCCGTATTGAGAACTTGTTCAACTATTGCCATGCAGGTGCTGTTGAAGCATACTGCCTTGCGTTACACAATGTGCAGATGAAATAATCAAAAGAATGACAAACAAAGGGGTAGGCAAATGCAATAAGGATATAAAAAAGTAAAGGAAGAAACGCTCAGAATAATGAATGCATGAAGGATTTTCGCATAAGACTACGTGCTAAATTTATTTCATATAAGAAACGGGCTTATAAGAAAAACACCGATAGTAAGAAGTAATAGCTAGAAATCTGTCACTCTCAGATTCTTAAGAAAAACGAGCTTAGAGAGATTATCTCTTCCTTCCCTACCTAGAATAAATATCTTCCACCTTTGCGTCCATAGAAAACACTTTGCAAACAAAAAGAAAGCGTTGCAGAAAAATTCATAAGTCTCAGTCACATTTAACACTTTCTCCAGGGACAACTAGTTTACATACCTATATCTTAAATTCATTAAATTGAATCACTTTGGCTCATATTTAGATTTTATTCATGCTATGATATATCGATTATAATGTATACAATATATCGTACTTGGCTCATATTTAGATTTTATTCATGCTATGATATATCGATTATAATGTATACAATATATCGTACTTCATGGAGGTAACAGTATTCTGTCCAGAAATGAAGTAGTAAATGCTGTACCTGATTTCTGAATTTGGGTAAGTCAAAAACAGAAATAAAAAAAGGGACACACAGCCTTTAGGGAATGTTATAGAATGCAATTTTATTTAGAATCTATGATCTTATTTAATGAGTTTTTATATACATATCACATACAGTTTAGATGCTAGAATATCTGGCTTTTACTTCGAAGGCCCGGCTTCGATTGCCGGAATTCATTTTTTTAGTAATAATTAAGAATCACGAAAATCAGAAAAACAAAAACTGTGAACATCACCTTGATCGTATTGAATTAATTTTAACCAAATTGAGGCTGGGTTATTTTTTAAAAACACACACATTCCGTCCACTAAAGCTGCGCAACATACCTGATTTACGATGGCTCTTCTGCTCGATCTGGGTGTATCGTTATTGTTGTTGATTGCGCAGTCAATATTTGTATTGGCCACCTTCTCTTGTAGCAGTTCCTTCTCCGATGTACGTACGATCTCATAACGGGGGGTCTTGCCCACAAATTTAGCATATTCTTCATTTCTGGAAGTCACACAGAAAACAAACAAAAGATGTTTATACATTTATTATAAGTGTGTTGGAACATATTGTGACGTTGACACAAATCACTCTCAAGCGCTATCTGGGGGAAACATTCGAATACCATTCGGAGTTATAATCCGTCGCTATAATAACGCTATACACAAAACACCACCATTACCAAATTCTATGGAGTAAATGGGTTCCTGTACATAGTGTCGGAGGGGTGGTTGTTGTGTTGCCATCGAACAAGTCAGTGCCGCGCGAAACTTCTGGAAGTAAACAGTGAAGTGAAAGTACTCTACGAAAAAGTCCACCACCTCGACAGCAAGGTTCTAGGCGTAGAGACTTCGATTGATGGTCTAGAAGGGTCGGTCGATGTAATAAATAAGGACATCTGTGCTCTGAAGGTGAGGGAACCAGTGATCAGCAGCGGCGCCACCAAGTTCAAACCACCTACATACGACGGAACAACAGCCTTTAACATCTTCCGGCTACAGTTTGAAACACCTGTCGCCAGGGTACATATGAGCGAGGAAGGCAAGGCGGCAGCATTGGTTGAGTCGTTAAAGGCCGGTGCTGCGGACGTGCTGCAGACGATTCCAGAGAATCTCCAGATGGACTACAACGCAATAATGGGCTCCCTGCAACGCAAGTATGGAAGTGAACACCGAATGCAAGTCTTCAAGATGGAGTTGAAGAGCCGAAAACAACGGTAAGTCACTTCAGGAATATGCTGCAGAGGTTGAGCGATTGGCATATCTGGCGTGCGCCGGCTCAGCAATAGAGCTCATTGAAAACGCCACAACAGATGCGTTTGTAGACGGTATTAGGGATTTGGACACGAAGCGAACAACTCGGTCGTCACAAAGGAGGACCTTCCAAGAGACAGCTGCTGCATTGTCCTATGAAGCAGCGGGATTGGCATGTGGGCCACATCTTAGAGAGTGAATGTGGAGCCGGCACCTACTCGGGTGCAACTGGAGATAACGGCGGCAGCAGGCCGTGAGTGTAAGGAGTGATCTAATGGAAGATGTACGGGATGCGACTACGTACAGCTACGGGGGAGGATGCACCGATACTTGGGAAGTTAACCGTGAGTATCACCATATTCACTAGGACAGTTGAGCACGAGTTCCTAGTGGCGAATATTGTGGACGACTTGATTCTGGGAGCGGATTTTATGATCAGAACCACCATTACTTTGGACCTTGAGCGGAGAATTCTAAAGTACAAGAATTCTGAAATACCATTGAATGTTGGAGAGAGCAAGTCTTCGAGGATCAAACAAGTAGTTGCGGGAAAGGACCTCAAGATCCCACCGAACTCAGAGGCCGTAGTTTGGGCAAAGATGGATGGTGGTTGTGGGATCAACACGTTGTGGGTAGCTGTAGCCAGAGATAAAACACCCGTTAAGAACGTGATCATCGGAATATACCGGTAAGAGTCCTCAACGAGGGAAAAGAAACGCAGAGAATGAGGCAAGGCCAGAGATTTTGCCAAGAAGTGGCGGCTATAATGAACTACGCGTCTCAGCCAAAACGAGATGTGGGGCCAGCATCGGGCAGCAACGTGAGTACATTCATTACCGATTGTAAGAAAAGCCTATCATCACAACAGGCGCAAAAAGTGAAAGAGCTGTTAACGAAATATAGCTCTATATTTACGTCAAGTTCGGGAAATGAGGGCAGAACAAGCATAGTCAAGCATCGAATCAACACCGGCGAGGGACAAAGGGGTTCTTTACATTGCACCTCCAAAGTGGCTATTGGCAAGTGGAAATCGAAGAAAACGATCGGGAAACGACAGCTTTTAGTACGGGTGACGGTTTTTGGCAATTTCTAGTAATGCCATTTGGACTGTGCAATGCCCCAGCGACATTCGAGCGGTTAATGGAGCATGTACTCAGAGGATTACACTGGAATATCTACTAGGTATACCACGACGACATCATTGTCATGCGTAAGGACTTCAATGACCATCTGAAAAACCTGGAGGAGGTATTCCAACTGGAGCTGGAATTAAGATGAATACGAAGAAGTGTTCGCTTTTTAAGAAGGAAGTGAAGTACCTTGGCCAGCGGATTACCAGAGAAGCCATACACACTAACGAGGAGAAGATAGCGGCGGTTATAGATTGGCCGAGGCCTACAAATCTGCACGAGTTACGAAGTTTCTTGGGACTGTGCACCTATTACCGGCGTTTCGTACCGGGATTTGCTAATCGGGCGCATAGCTTGCACGAGTTGACGAGGAAAAACCAGCAGTATAGGCGGTGTCCTCAGCGAAGTAATCAATGGCGAGGAAAAGGTAATTGCCTATTAGAGTAAAGTCTTATCAAAGCCTGAGTGAAACTATTGCGTCACGAGAAAAGAGTTTCTGGCTGTGGATTGAAAGATTGCAGAGCTACCACTTTAACATTGAACACAGAAAAGTAGAACAACATGGCAATGCAGATCCACTATCGCACAACACATTGTCGAAGTGCGATGGCTGCGGGTCTTGCCGGAGGAACAGTGGTCGCTTGAAAAGATCCGCAGGAAGCAAATTAATGATCCTGATCTGTCAAAAGTGACCAGCAAACATGGTAATAAGTACGTTCTGGTGGTAATCGACTATTTCAGCAAGTGGCCGGATATATATGCCATACCGAATCAGGAATCAAAGACTTGTACGGATGTATTCTTCGGCAATTGGATATGTCGTTTCGGCTCACACCATTGTCTCTTTTATCTGTACGGGCATATTACTTATTTATTAAAAAGTGGTAAGCAACCAAAACGGGGCTGCACTCTGATTGTATATAAATAGCCATTGTGCTTGAGACCTAACCACAATATACCTCATTAGTGACTGTAAGTCAATGTAAACACAGTTCGTATAAATGTGCGCGTTCTTATAGAACCGCTGATTTAGTATTATGGTAACAGTACGGAAGTACATATCGTGACGTGGACACAGACCAAGCTAAAGCGCCTGCGGGAAAACAATTGTGTATATACTGCATGGATTTCGAAGCGTTGACAAGCGACTTGTGCAGGCACAGGCGTCTGCACTTAGCCTCTGTCAATGAACTTCTACTCTCACCGTGGTGGAATCCGGGAGCCCAGCACCCTCGACTGAAGATGGGATACCCAAACCCCATGGGACGTCATTGCGGCTGAAAACGCGAGAGGGGAAGAGTGGATGACTCTGTATCAGGACTCATCTCTCTTTACGGATGGCGGCGGAGGAGCTTATCATCAGATTTGCAAACGGCGACATCCAGAGCTACCTGGTACACTCCCTACTACTCTGACATATTCGGAGCTTAGATCTAAAAGGTTGCCTTCAAGGTCATATCGGGATTTTGGAGTAGAGTTGGCAGCGGAGAGACCCTATCATATAGGGTCAACGGCGGCACTCACAACCTCAGCTAGGTTACCGATACCGGAGTCATCCGACCCTTCGCCCAAGGGTCAAATAAATGGGCCTGGGCCCTCACCACGTAAAAAAACTAGAGACAACCAAATGCCTCGGATACTGACGGATTTACTGTTGACGACCTCAGCGAACGAACATATGACCATGCTTTTCGGTTCTGCACGTGGAATGTGAGGTTTCTTAACAGGCCATGTGCAGCCGAAGAACTCGCGGAGGCCCCTGGCGGCTATTAAGCAGATATCACCGCTATCCAGGAAGTGCGATGGAATGGGCCGGGCAAGAAGAGGACGAAAAACTGCGACATCTACGGTGATTGCAGCAGAGAGAGGCGCTTATTTGGATGTGGATTTGTTGTTCAAGTCTTAAGCTTTGTCTGTAAAAGAGAACGCCTCCTAACAATCCGCATCAGGCTAAATTCGGCAACATAAGACACCAAGATCGTTCAAGGAGATTTCAACGTTTAGCTTGGTAAAGAAGAAATCTTTGCTAAAGTCATCGGGTAACAAAGCCTACACGACACTACGTCCAGTAACGGACTAAGGCTGGTGGACTTTGTCATGGGACGTAACCTCTCTGTTGCTAGCACTCGTTTCATACTTCAACATCCATAAAGGGACATGGCGGTCCCCAGATCAATCAAGAGTAAACCAGATTGATCACGTTGCGATCGACGTCTGACACTCCTACAGTATTCTTGACGTTCGAACGTTCTGAGGAGCCAATATTGACTCGGACCATTTCCTCGTTGTAGCCAAAGTAAAAATCAGGATATCAAGAGAACAACGGAGTCGAGAAAGAACACCACGGCTTGACGTCGCAAAGCTACAATCGCAACGAACTGCTAGGATCTTTGCCGACCGAGTCTCCCAGAAACACTCTGTAAGTTCGACGCCACCTGCACAAACCATCGAAGAAGAATGGAGTCGTTGTCAAGAAGCCATCAAAGCTCCCACTGATGTGCTGGGTTTTACGACACTACCTAAAAGGAACCCATAGTTTGACGACGAGTGCAGGCGAACAACGAGGGCTTTTCGTGAGATCTACGAACAGAAGAGAAGGGAAGAGAACCGGCTTCTCAGAAGAAAAAAGAAAGAGCATGAGAAGCGTGCGGTCGAGGAGATTGAGAGGTGTTATGGCACGAATGACGAAAGTTTTATCAAAGGGTAAACAAATTATACAATGGATATAAAACTCGGACAGAAGCCTGACGGGATGGAAATGGACAACTGGTAGCAGAGTCGCAGTCGATACTGAGAATCTGGAAGGATCACTTCTGCAGACTGTTAAACGGCGAAGAGGACACCAATACCGCTGTCAGGTAGAATGTTCCACTCCACGCAATGAACGACGATAGAAGAGAATTCCGTCCCCCCGATCTAGACGAAGTCAAGGTAGCGATATCGAGACTGAAGTCGAACAAAGCTGCTGGAGCGGACGGATTGTCCGCGGAACTGTTTAAAGCAGCTGAAGATGATCTGGTTGGGCGCATGCACCAGCTCATCTGTAAGATATGGTCGGAGGAAAGCATGCCCGATGAGTGGAATTAGTATCGTTTGCCCGATTCACAAGAAAGGAGACCCCTTTGACTGCACCAACTATCTGTTCGTCGATTTCAAGGCCGCATATGACAGCGTGCATAGAGACGAGCAATACAACGCCATGTCTAGTTTTGACATTCCTGCCAAACTCGTCCGGCTGATGACGATGGGGAACTCTCGCTGCTCCATCAAGGTCGGTAACGAACTCACCGAGACCTTCAATGTCAAAAAAGGTTTTAGACAAGGCGACGCGCTGTCATGTGATTTCTTTAACATCATCCTGGAGAAGATCGTGCGAAACTCACACGCCAACACTAGAGGCACGATCTTCCAGAAGTCCGTGCAATTGTTAGCATACGCCGATGACATTGACATGGACATTTGCTTACATTGAGACGGTAGTGGCTAAAATGGGTCTGGCGGTGAATGAGGGCAAAACGAAGTCCTCAAAAAAGGACATACAACATCGACGTCTTGGACAGAGCGTTACAATGGGCAGCTTTAACTTCGAGGTAGTCAAGGACTTCACTTACCTCGGCTCCGGAGTAAACTGTACAAATAACATCAGTAACGAGATCAAGCGTAGGATAACTCTAGCCAACCGTTGTTTCTTTGGGCTCAAGAGGCAATTGAGTAATGGAGCCCTCTCTCGAAGAACCAAGTTGACTCTATACAAGACACTGATCATCCCAGTCCTGCTATACGGCGCGGAGGCATTGACAATCTTGAAAGCGGATGAAGAAGTCCTTGGTCTTTTTGAGAGCAAAGTTCTACGTGCGATCTTCGGTCCTGTTTGTGTTGACGGGTTCTAGAGGAGAAGATTCAACCACAAACTGTACGGGCTGAGCCTAGTTAGGCGCCTACGGATCCGACGCTTAAGAGTGCTAGGTCATGTAGAGCGGATGGACACGACACCTCCGGCCCGAAGAATCTTCGAATCCGAACCTGTCGGACAACGCAAGAGAGGACGCCCGCGTTTTAAGGTGGAGAAGGACCTCAACCAACTTGGTGTGCGAAACTGGGGACAGCTGGCCAGAGATCGCGCTATTTGGAAAGGCATGTTGGTTGAGGCCCAGGTCCACCCCGGACTGTAGCGGCACACAAAGAAGACGATATATAGCCTACATGACAACACATCCGACAATGGACTCAAGCTGTTGGACTTCGTGACTGCGCGAAACAATCACAAAGGGACCTGATCAATCAACCGTCAACCAGATTAATCACATTGCGATCGACGTCCAGTATTCTCTATGTCCGAACGTTCCGAGATGCTAACATCGATTCCGATCATTACTTTTTTGTAGTCAAGGTCAGAACTCAAATATGGATAGTACAACGGAGTAGAGCAAGACCAAAGACGTAAAAAAGCTACAATCGCAATTAACCGCTAGGAACTTTTCCGATCGAGTCTTCCTGAAGCTCTCAGAATGGCCAACCAGTCATGCCAGGCGAAACAATCGACGCCAGAGAAAACACCTGGTTTGACAACGAGTGCCAGCAGGCGCATTCAGCGAAACAAGCAGCATATATACGGCGACGCTATATAGAAGGACTAGAGCTCCAAGGTTAGACAAGGCGACTCTCATGTGATTTTTTCAACATCGTACTTGGAAAGGTCGTGCAAAACTCACTCGCCAACATTAGAGGTACGATCTTCCAAAACTGCGTGCAATTGCTAAGATCTGCGGCCGACATTGACTTGATTTGGTCGAACACAGCGAGCTGTCAATGAGGCGTTTGTTCGTATTAAGACGTGGTGGCAAAAATGGGTTCAGCGGTGAATGAGGTCAAAACTAAGAATATGCTGTCATTGAGAAGAAACACACAACATCGACTACTCGGTCAGAGCGTCATCATAGGCAGCTACAACATGGAGGTAGTTAAGGACTTCATCCACCTTTGTTCCCAAGTTAATAGTACGATCGACTTCAGTACGGAGATTGATCGCAGAATAACTCTTGCCAACCGCTGTTTCTTTGGGCTCAAGAGGACGATAAGACCTTGATCATCCCTGTAGAAGAAGATTCAACCACAAACTGTTCAGCAAGATAGCCAGGCCATGTAGAGTGCATATAAAACATGGCTCCAGCCCGAAGAGTCCTAAACTCCAAACCAATGTGACAACGCAATAAAGATGGCGCACACAAGTGGAGAATTACTTCAACCAATTTGGCATTTGAAATTGGAGGCTAAAGACCGTGCCAGATAGAGAGGCTTGTTGGCTGAGACCCAGGTTCACCCCTGACTGTAGCGCCATCAGAAGAAGAAGAAGAAATCTGGAAGCTGAAAGCTCAAAAAAGTTTGACACGCAATGGATCGTTCGTACATCGTAAGGATACTAGTCGTCAAAAAGTCTTAAAGTTTTATACACAAGGGTAGTTGTTAACGACAATGTCGAGTGAGTGGTAAAGGCCGTCGGAGAAGAGACTTATAATAGTCTTACCGAGCAAACTCCACTTACGTTAAATGCACCAGACAGGCTAAATTTCATTTCTTTTTATAATAGTACACAATAGTAACAAATAAATAAACCAAAAGAACAAATCAAAACAGTGAGTAATAAATAAATAAATAAATCAATAAATGTATATAGAAACTAAGTATATATTTAATAATAAGAAGAAATAAATATGTTTACAATTTGAGAAAAATATGGCAAAGAGGAGAATAGAATTCAGATTTCATTGCAGTCTTTTTAAAACCCCGTCCACATGTAACAAGAGACATGTAGACTGATTTGAAAATGTATAACACGTACGTTTAACACATATTTATGTGGCTCCTAAAGTGATCGATTGTGCTTAACAGTCTCTTATACTGTGCACCCAGTAAATTTATTTATTTTTCCCTTGATAACATTCTTTGTTTTACATTTGTCTCTTTAACTTTTCTAACATTATAAATATACAATATGGATCTTTGCGCTAATTGCCTTTCTGACTTCCAGCCGATGGAGACTTTGTGACATGTTATAGATGCGAACGCAAAATGCACTATGGATGTACCTCGATTTCAGAAAGGTCTTATCGGAAAATGCCTATGGCCAAAAAGGAGGAATGGAGATGTCCTTCCTGTAGAAGGGAACTCGCAGCACTCTTCGCACCCAAGGCAACAGTGGGAACCACTGACTAAGCGAACGAGGGGCGCGAGCTCACCAGAATCCGCAGCAGCAGCTCCAACCACAAAACCGCCTCCAGATAATAGCACTGAAATAATTATAAACGAAATGAGAAAATTGAGAAGAGAAATGTCGGACATAAGTGCTAGTTGTGAATTTCTTGCAAATAAGTGCGAAGAAATGAAGCAACATGACATCGAACAATGAAGCACTACAGAAACTTTACAACGAAATAAAATAACTAAAAGAAAGCAACCAAAAAAAAAGATCAACAAATATGCAAACTGAACTAGGATTAACGCACTCGAACAACATTAGTAGTTGTTGTACAGTAACGTACAAAATTAAAAACATTGCGAACACAAAAACATTCCAAAACATCAGCACTTCGGATGTCACTGACGTTTATGTTGCGATACTCTATCACTTCTCTTGCATTGCCATTATTTATCAGAATTGGCTTCCAACTAATTTGTCGTTGTCACATAACTGGTTTATCGCAGACGTGTGTAAGTACATGGTAATGCAAAAATATTTAGATCAAATCCTTCATATATACACGTTACCTTACTACTGCTGTCAGAAGTGCATTTCTACGCTGTATATATGTTTGCATTCTAAATACCCGATCGTATTAACCTATCCCTCATTCAGTAATTAATCAGCAGACATTTACAAATATGTTAAGTCACCCTGAAATATCTTACAACCCGGACTAATCAACTCCCTCGATTATCATTAAAAACAACTTCAGCAGTCTTTTATCTGCCATAAATATTCAACAGACAAAATTCTACATCTCACATACAATTGATTTTGTATTTGTTTTGTTTGAATTTAAGTGTGTACATTTTCCATGTCATGTGTGATTCATGTAAGTTCCCTATTTAAAATTAGGTTAGCATACAATGAGCGCTTGAGTTGCAAGGTCCAAAAAAAGATAAGATTTAACTATTAAATTTTTTTTTCAAATTTCAACAATATTGTATGTACATTATGTACATATGTACATGTTCGAACTGAAAAGCGGCATAGTAACAAATCGTTTTTTATCTACACTGTCAGTTTTGTTTGGGCGATCGTAGTTACAATCGGTGCGTAGTAACTTATATTTTTATGTGTATTCAATATTCTACTAAATATACTGAAAAAATAGATTGTTTTACCTGCTTCATAACTGTATTGCTATTAGGCGCGTTTTTCTATGCGAGTATAATGGCTAACTCAAAAATAGTACAAATAAACGACCAACCCGAATTATTGGTTTTGTGAGAAAAACTTGGTTGCACGTTTTACAATTAATTTTCAAACGAAGTGTCAGTTATTGAACATTTACCGATTGGAAAACATTTTGTTCCGGCAACGTTGTTATTTCGTCACTTAGGAATTAGTGTTGATATGTTTCCCCGTTAACTATAGCTATCGTGTTGTAAATACTTTTTTATATATAATAATAAATACTTTTTTATGTACATTTTTGAGCGTGTGTATGTGTACAAAAAAACGTGAAATGACAATTTTAAACTCGTGTATCTCAGCAAATATATGTAGAACTTTTTAAAGGAGCCACACTCTGCTAATTTTCTTGCTTATTTCTCTGTATAAATAATAGCACAATAGTGCCTATATCAGCTCATTAATAGCACCTACTAGGCTTTAGTTGACTCATTATTCATAGACATATAAATTCCCATGCAAAGTAAATTCATCGAATAAACCCAAATGTAAAAATATTTCACGTGTTTTTGGAATTTTTAAATTCCTGCAATCGCTTTAAGATCAACTCTACATTTTTAAGAAAATGTTCAGCACAATGAGCCTATGCTGGCCTAAGTGTGAGTGCTGTCCTCTTGCACAGCAGTCAGCCACTTCAACTTAACCTAACTTATGCTTTACCGTTGATATTCCATTCTCCTTGTCAAAAGCTGTACCTTTCCCTCTCCATTCCAGCTTTTTACTTTTAATTCCCAATATGCAAAATTTACTTTCGTCAGAAAAAATTATATTATTTCAAAATTCTTTTTTTTTGTTTTTTTTTTCATGCTAGACAAAAATGCTTAAATAACTTAGCAATCATTCTTACATCTAACCTACTGACCCTATACGAGTACTCTAAGCTAATAAGATCTTACGTAAATTGTGCCTTTCGGCTTATGCAATGTTTTTTTCTTTTTATTCTGTCTATGGACAATCTGCTATTGTTTGTTTGTTTGGCCAACAAAATTTCAAAAATAAAAAACTTGGCTTTCTTTGTCTATCTTAAAGTAACTTAACGTAACATTAAAACTTAAGACTATCTTAGCTATGTCCGTAACAGTACGGACACGTGCACCACGGAGTATACATATGCTATTTATATGCATATTAACATGTATAACTTATACGCCGTGGTGCACGGTGCACCATCTCACAAACTTAAAAACCTATGTAAGTTGGCCACTATGGTGAACTATCTATATATATGGGTGGCGCTAAAGCCCATAGAGGGCCAGGGCCTAGCTTCTCAGCAACCACTCGTGTTGTGCGTGCTATTGTTCTCACACGAGTGGAAGGGACCTACAGTTTTATGCCGAATCCGAACGGCCAGATTTGAGAAGCTTTTTCTAGACAGGAAATACTCTTTGAGCATTGTCAGTAACTCGAAAGAGGTGGAGTCGTGAAAATTATTTGTGTCGCTCAGAGCTGGAATCGAACCTACGACGTCGAGGTTGGGGTCGGCGCACATACCCACAACGCCACGGGCCGTCACTTTAAGAAGCTAGCGGTGGCGGGAACTGGTTTTGGTGTAACCACCAATAAAATTGCCGTTCTTTGTAAGACTCTCTCCTGTCTCGAGCAGAGATCGCTGAACCGGAGGAGATCCTCGTGACTGCGAGCGACGTCCCGCTCATATTGAAGTCGCCTGTCCACTGTTCGGCGTACGACGTGGAAGATTACAGGACATCCGTGTGGATCCTGTATTAGGCCAACTGTGTCGAGATAGAGGAACGCCTCGGGAGGAATAAAGCCGGTAAGGCGCACTCTGTCATGGTACATAACATTGGGGTAGTAAGCCCCAAAGATCAGACTGTTGGACGAAGTCTGTTGATAATAAAATTATCTATTCTGTTAAGGTTTGCCTCGTTGTACAGGACCTCATTGGGATAGTACTTCTTGTACTCACACCCGGGTGTACGATGCAAACGGAGACAGGTCCGAAGACATTGCCTCTCGAACAACCTCATCTTTTCCATCTGGGAAGGACTCACGTTGAACCACAGTGGACAACCGTACGCCATAATTGGCCGGATGAGGGCCATTTAGTAGATAACCTTCACCCTTCATCAAGTTGGCTGCTGTAAAACAACCACGCAAAGGCTTTTTTAGCTTTGGCCAGGGCAATATCTATATGTTTGTCAAAATATAGATATTGATCCAACCAAATGCCAAGATACCTAACTACACTTTTCACATCTAAAAGGCGTCCCTGTGGGTCAACAATGCCGAACTTGCGCCAGCTTGTGCGCGTATCCCATGATTTACTTATGCCGAGCCTGACCAGCTTGAGGAAGAGGCCCTCCAACTAAACGGTGTCGAACGCTTTTTCCAAGTCAATCAGGCAAGCACCCGTGCATTGTTTCTTGTCTTTATTTCATTGAATGTCGGACACTAGTTTAGACGCGGCATGAATGGTTTCATACCCCGCCCTGAATCCGAAATGGTTGTCCGGTATGATATTATTTTCCTCAACCCATTGTTTCAGAAGTCGAATAACTATCTTTTCAATAGCCTTGCTTATACAAGGAAGAAGACTGATCGACCGAAAGTTTGTCAGGATAGATCTATCTTTGTCCTGTTTAAGGGATTGGTTGCAGCACAGCTGTCTTCCAATGTTTTGGGTAATATGCATTACTTAGCGCATTGTTAAACAGTGTTGTGTAAATTTGCACTGCTTCGGGGAGAAGATGACGAAGCACAATATTCGGAATACCATCGATTCCCATTGACTTTTTCTTCTTCAGCGAGTTAAAGATACCCTGGAGATCTTCTTGAGAAATCAAGATATGATTTCTGTCATTGGCGATGGCACTATTTGCCGTATTAACGTCATTGAACCTGGTGAAACCTGGATTCTCAGATCGCCATTGACTTATCTCATTACGAAGATTACTGTGGTTCAGCAGGGCTTCGTTCTCCAGTTCGTGATTCGGCCTACGTACCTCGTTGACCGCATACACTCGCTGGAATACAGCACCAATTGCTTTTACCTTCTCCTGGGGATCTTCAACAGAAGTCATTGTCCAACACTGCCCCATCTGGATCGATGCCAATTGCTGTGAGTAAGTGTTCGTTCTCTATCCTCCTTGGAAGTCTAACACTCTGAATGTCGTTTTGATCTTTTCTCCGAAATATTTTATTTACTAGCGGGAACATACCCGGGTTGTTGGAACGTACAGCCCGAATTTTATTGCATGCTTATAGCTATGCTATAATTGCTACGAATTAATTGTTGGAGATTCTTGATCTATGACTTCAACGCTCTGACTTCCGCTTTTTGTGGATCTGTAAGCCGCCTATACAAGAGTTTAAGCCTTGACAGCAGCCTACTTTTGTGCACGTGTAGTGCGTCAATGGTGGCATTCCGATAAACATCGATGTAATCGTTTTCTACTACCTTTGGTATAGTTTTGTCCATTGTTCGTTTAATTACGCTGTCCATTTGTCTGAGGTACCTATCAGCCTCCTCGTTCGTCAGGTTTCTGTTTGTAGGAGGATTGATCCCACTCGAACGTAGTGCCGTGGATAAATTTCCGGAGAAGCGAGGCCATCGGGCCTTACTATAATTATGAGGGTGCCTCTGGACATATTCCCCCTGATCTTCGACCTCGTTCGGGAGCTGAATAGCCGCGAAGAGTCCGCAGTGATCACTTTCGTACTCAATCGTAGTTAAGCAGTTCCGTGTGCGTCTTTCCACGTCTAGTATCGTCAGTCGTTTGTCGATTAGCAATAGATCCAAAAAGGACCCGCTTCTGGGATACGACGGCTTGTCGGTTGCAAGCAAATCTAGCTTGAACTCGTGTCATTAAGCACTCTATTACCCCATTCTTTGTGCTTGGAGCTTAAATCCCCAGCAATAATGTAATGGTTTTCCTCCGAGCTCAGTCGAAGGCTCGTAAAAAGAGTGCCGAGCTGTGAAATGAAGTTGCGATTGAGGTCAGGATTGTCAGCTGCATAGATCGTGATCACATATAAACGCTTGCCACTCTGGAGCGGTATGCGTGCAATACACGTTTCTATCAATTGCAATCTTCGCACTTCACTGCTGTACATGACCTTATGACAAAGGCCTTTCTTTATTAAACGAGCTACCCCGCCCCCTTGCAGAGATTGAGACCGGTCTCTTCGAATTACGTGGTAATTCTTGTACCAGAGTTTTCGCGTCTGGTTCAGCTTAGTTTCGTTGGCCATCAGCACGTCCGGATTGTGGGCTCGGAGAATGTTACCGAGCGTTAGTTTTCGTTCAGTCCTGATCTGTAAATTAACATTCACTGCAAGGATCATAAGGTTACTGGCTGCGTGCGCAGCCATTAAGATTGTGTGACGTTAGGCACGGCAAACAATGTCCAGTAGATGAGGTCTACCCGCGCTGCTTGCTCTTGGAACTGCTTTTGGAGCTGAGTGATCTGCCCCTGGATGGAGAGCAGGACCGCCTTCAGATCCATTTCAGATCCAGTTGCCTGGGCGATAGGACGCTGCGTTCCTGATGGCATTTGGGCGAAGGAGACTTTCGGTGTAACATTGGTAGCTGGAACACGGGTCACTGGCCTCGCGTCTACCATTTTTGTTTTCCTTTTTGCCTCAATAATTTGTTTGAATTCTTGGACTTTTGGACATCTCCGATAGTTTGCAGGATGTCCATTGGTCTTACAGATTACGCACATTAGCTTACTGCTGTCCTCGACCTTTTCCGTCCCTAAGGGACATTCCCTTTGAATGTGGGTCTTAGCGCATTTGACGCAGCGAAACTCCATATTCCAGTTCGCCGCGGCATGACCAAACCTCTGCCAACGAGCACATTGGAGTATGTGCTTCGTCTTTCATAATGTTTCCCAGGTGGCAGAAATAGAGCTTAAGCGATTAATGCGCTTTAGGCTGCCTTTTTTGCTGTCTAGGCTGACCTGAACAAGGAACGGAAGTTTCCTATTCTCGCTTCTCGTTACCGCAGTGTTGAAGGGCTTAACTCCAACGAACGTGACATCGTCGCTCTGCGCCTGGCGCAGCTCAGCGAGGATATTCTCGGGATCAGTGGCAGGATCAACGCCCTTAAGGAGCATGATCTGCACTTTTTCTTCTTTTGGGTGTACGAGAAAAACTCGGTTCCCGACACCGCTAGCTTTTCTTTTATAAAATGGCAGTCTGTCACTGAAGAGCAGTGAAAAGAGAGCCTTAAGGGCCCTTTATATTTTAATTAAAAGGAATTTTTAGTGACCATCTTACATAAAATCTGCGAATCTTTGGTCTCCATCCCGAAGACGTTTATCGGTGGGCATCTCTCTTTTTTGGCTGCTGCTGGTAGCTGGTGTTGTTGTTTCTTCTTCTGTGTATGTTTCTGCTGATGTTGTTGCTCTTCTTGCGGCTGCTTCTGCTGTTGTTGGTTTTGTTGCTGTTGCTTGGCAGCTGATGGACACTGTTCCTTTAGCATCGGTTGTGATTGTTTCTTCTGCTTCTGCTGTTGTTGTTGTTGTTGTTGCAGATGTTGTTGTACCTGCTGCTGTTTTGCAGCTTCCTAAGCTTCTTTTCTCGCTTTCAGTTTGTTTTGGATAAGTTGGATGTTCGCCTCCAACTCTTCCTTTTTTCTCTGGCTCTTCTCCAGTTCTTGCCTTTGGTGTTCTTCTTCGTCATCCGAATCGGTTAACGTTAGGTCTCTATAGGGATTTTCATTAAGGCCAAAAGAGAATCTCCCCTCGCCTTCCATTGACTCTTACTCGACTTCGTCGATTGCTTCAATACTTTTTTGATTGCTTGTTGTTGCTATTGATTTGTGGGCTCTGTTTCTTCTGCAGCTGCAATTAGAGCTGTAACATCGCCTGATGCGACAGCAGAACATCGCTTTACTACCGTCGGGCTGCGCTTGAAGTTTCTTTCGCCTTTTTTGCCTCGTTTGTGCTGCTTGGTGGCCTAATGTTCCAGCCAACGGTTCAACATTTTCGTCCGCTTTTGAGAGCGCGGACCACTCTTTCGATGCCATTGCACTTACTTCAGAATCTGAGTTTATTTGCAGACAACCGAAAAATTAGAAAAAAAAACTATCGAAACTTTTTTGCAATTCCTGGTATTGAACCCAGGACTGTGTGTTCACCACGTTCCTCAACCGAGCACTACCTTCACTCGGCCACGCTATTGGCTTGCAAGTCAGTGTCTTTTGCACTATTTCACTTCTATTAATATTATTAAAACACTTTGTCGAGACACGTGTATACACTGCGGAGGTCTGTGGATGACTGAGATTTCAAAATTCTGGTGGCTTACAAAGGCACTCATTGGCAAAATCCATTATGTGGGCACGAGCGTCTGCACATAGCCTCTGTCAATGAACTCCTTCTCTTACCTCAACTTGGTGAAATCCAGAAGCCAAACACCCGGCAGAAGACATTGGCGGCTGCTAACAAAAGAAGGGGAGAGTGAGTGAGTGTGTACGATAGCTCTTCTCTCTTACGGATGACGGCAGAGGATCACCAGATTAGTCAACGGCGACATCCTGAGCTACCTGATGCACCGCCTTTTAGACCTACTCTGACATTTTCGGAGCTCAAATCTGAAAAGTCATATCGGGATTTTGGAGTAAAGTTGGCGGCAGAGGGTCAACGGCGACACTCATAGCCACAGCGAGGTTACCGATACCGGAAGCATCCGGACCTCTCGCTCAAGGATAAAATAAATAGGTCTGGCCTCCCAGTTGGGGTTTGTTCTTGAGGTTTACCTCATTGCGAAAAAAACAAATTGCTTAATGACAACCCCTAACCACGAATACTGACGGATTTACTGTTGTGGGCTCGAAAAACGAACAAATGGCCATGATTTTCGGTTCTGCGAGTGGAATGTAAGGCAGTTAACAGATTAGGTGCAGCCGAAGAACTCGCGGAGGCCCTTGACTGCTATAAAGCAGATATCACCGCCACCCAGAAATTGCGATGGAATAGGCCAGGCAAGAAGTGGATGAAAAACTGCGACATCTACAACGGTGATTGCAACAGAGAGAGGCGCTTATTTGGATGTGGATTTGTTGTTCGAGGCAGACTCAGGCAAAAAGTCTTAAGCTTTGTCTGTAAAAGCGAACACCTTATAACAATCCGTATCAAGGCTAAATTCGGAAACATCAGCCTGCTTATGATCTCCTAGAAAGACGAGCTACTTGACTGCCCAAATTTTTTCAAAGTTCTGCGGATCGTGTCATCGAATATTATTTTGCCGAAGCTTTTGTATACCTCAAGCTCAATTACTGGTTAGCCATCCCAGGAAGACTGACGACCATCTCCAGTCTTTGACAAGATAGATAGATTAGTAGTTCTTTAATGCTCATAAAACATTTCAAGGCTCAGTACCGCACGTTTTACAATTCAGATATATAACTTGTATCTTCATATGTAAGATTATTATATAACATATATGAGTTGATAATTTTATGAGTTCTAGTATGTAAGAAGGTAACTTATGTACTGGAGTTTTCTTTTTAAAACCTTGGGGACGCATAAGTCAATGGCGTCTATTAGTTGTTCACCAAAAAATGAAGTCAACAAAGTCAGTGGAAATGACGTTATCTAAAGTATTTAAAGAGTTTCGACACTTAGAGTTTAATACAGACCGATAGCAATTCCAGTTTGCATTTTTAAGGTCTAACATATATTAGAGGATTGGAGAGCATGGGCCTGCTCATATAGGGCAAAGTTGTTGATTGCTCTCAACTTGGCCAGATGCCAGCAGCGATCCCTGTAAGTGCGCAGGTCAAACTGACATGCAGCCTCCTAGTGGCGCCCTCTGGATAGCCTCTGCAGCAACCGCTTTCGAGGTGAACCAATGTATGCAGCGGCCCTTTGTCCGGGAGCTTCAACTAGGACCCCAGGTTCGGTGGTTACGCGTTCCCCACCTTGCAAAAATAAATAGTTACGAAGCAACAGCAAGCCTCGCATCTTTAGCAGCGCAGTCGGACGACACAGCCTACACGATACCACCTCCGATAACGGATTTAGGCTAATGGACTTCGCCGCGGGGCGCTATTTTAACGTATCAAGCACACCTTAACATCCACAAATAAACATGGCGAACTCCAGACCAATCTACCATCAACCAAATTGATCATATTGCGATTAACGCAGCACATTGTAGGAGCATATTGGACGTCCGGACGTTCCGATAAGCCAACATTGATTCGGCTCACTATTTATGTGTAGCTAAACACCGAATGATGACTTCCCGGACCACACGAAATCATCAAAATGCTGCAAGAAATTTAACGTCGCACGGCTACAATCGCAGGAGTTTTCTAGAAAATTCGCCGATCGAGTCTCCCTTCTCCTCTCAGAGAGTCTCATACCGCCGACATCAAATGCTGAAGACCAGTGGCAACTGCCAAGAAGCCATCAGAAAAGCCGCAACTAATGAGCTAGGTTTCACTTTGCCACCAAAAAGAAACCTTTGGTTCGATGAAGAATGTCAGCAAGCACATAGCCAAGCAGGTGGCATACAAAGCGGGGCTGAAAAGAAGTACGAGAGCTGCTCGTGAGCTCTACGAGCAGAAAAGAAGAGCACGAGAAGTACGAACGATGTTGGGGAACTCTACCAACAGGTACAAAGAATATGTCAAGTTCACAAGAACCGAACGGAAACCTGCAAGGAAAAGGATGAGAACCTAGTAGTAGAATTACAGTCGGTGCTAGAAATTTGGAAAGACCACTTCTGCAGACTGTATAACAGTGAGAACGACCAAATTACCACTGTCAGGCAGAATAACCCATCCAATATAGGCGATGATGGACAAGAATTCCGCCCACCCGACCTGATTGAAGTGACGACAGCACACGCCAAACTGAAGTCCAATACTGTATAAAATGCAGACTACATAACTGTGAGGACGGCCAAATTCCCACCGTCAGGCAGAATAACCCATCCAATTTAGACTATGATGGACAAGAATTCCGCTCTCCCGACCTGCATACACCAACTCATCTGTAAAATCTGGTCGGATGAAAGTGTGCCCAGCGGATGGAATCTCAGTATCGTGTGCCCGATCGTAAAGAAAGGATACCCTCTAAACTGTGCTAATTATAGAGGGTTAAGTCTCCTGAATATATCCTATGATATATTTTCTGCCTATAAAATCTTTTCTGCCTGTACACGCCTACGTTAACAGCCTGATTAGTCAATATCAGTGCGGGTTCATGCCAGCGAGATTCCCTATTGACCAAATATTCACATTACTGCAGATCTTGTAAAAGACCCACGAGTTTCAAGTTGATACCCACCACCTATTTATCGACTTTAAGGACTTTAAGACAGTATTTATAGAGACGAGTTACACGGCGCCTTATCTAGTTTCGCCATCCCTTCAAAAGTCGTCCGTCTTTGCAGAATGACGATGGAGAATGCCCGTTGTTCTGTCAAGGTCGCTGAAGACTGTACCGAGACCTTTGAAGTCAGATTTAGACAAGGCGACGCACTGTCATGCGACTTATTGACCATCATTCTCAAGAAGATCGTGCGGAACTCAAATATCAACACCAGAGCCACGATCTTCCAAAAATCTGTGCAACTGGTCGCATATGCCGATGACATATGGTACATCATCGGAAGAACACAACGGGCTGTCAGTGGGGCGTTTGTGAGCATTGAGAAGGAAACGGCCAAGATGGGGCTTGCGGTTAATGAGGGTAAGACAAAGTATATGCTGTCTATGAAAAAGATCCACCAACTTCGACGTCTTGGGCAATACGTCACTATAGACAGCTATAACCTTGAAGTAGTGAGAGACTTTATCTACCTAGGCTCTGAAGTTAATACAAGCATAAACAACACCGCGGCCATAAAACGGAGGACCACACTGGCCAATCGCTGCATTTTTGCACTCGAAAGGCCACTGAGGAATAAACCCATCTCTCGAAGAATCAAGATATCGCTATATAACACCCTGATAGACCCAGTTCTGCTGTATGGCGCAGAAGCCTGGACTCTAACTAAAGCGGAAGAGGATATTCTTGGGCGCTTCGAGAGAAAAGTCCTCCGAATTATCTTCGGTCCCGTCAACGAATCAAACAAGTTCGAATCTCTCGCCTCAGATGGCTAGGTCACGTCGAGCGAATGGACACCAATGCTCCGGCCCGGAAAGTCTTCGATTCCAACCCGGAGGGACAACGCGGTAAAGAAAGACCCCGTCTACAATGGCGCACGCAACTAGAAGTGGACCTAAATAAGTTGAACGTGCGTGGATGGAAGCAAGTACCACAAGACCGAGCTACCCGCAACCCCAGTCTCTATGTCTAGAATTGAAGTCCCCTCCTGTGAAAAGCTCACCGAGAGTAGTTTGCGGAGCTCATTCTTAAAGCTAATCTTTATATCATCAGTAGGTCTACTACCGCTAAAGTAAGTACAATACATTATTTTCCTTTGATTATGTAGTTTTATCTTTATTTCGACATTCTCTATATACACCTAATTCTGTTTTTACACGGTTTTGATATAACACGGTATGGAAATAAAATATTTTAAATATTCTTACACGATTTTATTCCTTTAAGCACGATTTAAAGTTGTTTTTTCTTAAATTTTTTATCACAAATTTAAGTGAATTCCCTTTTTGAGCGTACAAGCAAATTTACTAGTCAAAGCAAACGTAAATAGCAAAAATTTAGGGGAATTCCCTTTTTGTGCATACAAGCAAATTTACTGGTCAGAGCAATTGAAATGTGTTAATATTTTGTGAATTATCAATGCCATCAGACGTGTTTGGTAAAGACATTTTTTATTGGCAAATTTATTTTACCGACGTTACATTCAATTTAATACTTGTTCTTAAAAAATCTGTTTTTTTACTAATTTAAATAGGTTTTAGTGATTAGGAACCAATCACCTATTTTTGCATACAATCAATGTTTATTTTACACGGTTTTTTCTGGATCCAATCTACCGTGTAAAAACAGAATTATAAGTATTTCGTTTAACAATGGGGTTAAAGGGAATGCTGAATTCTTCTTCTTATTAAAATTTTCACCCTTTCATCATCTCTATCCATACTATCATTACGTATCGTAAGCGACATTTAAATGATTTTTAGTTCAGGCAATATAAAACTTCATCTTGTCGCGTACGATAATTTGATAATTTGGCGATAAGGGTATTTTCATTTGAATCGCCGTACTGGTAGCTGTCTGTCAGCCTTTGCGACAACACGTAAATATGACAGCTTTTCACACAGCAACCTGGCGATCTTCGGACGGTCGAACTGCCAATCAAATCGACCATGTGCTCATTTACGAAAGACACTCGTCAAGTATCCTGGATGTGCGAACATGGGCAAACGTCGACTCCGATCGATCGGAGCAAAATTCAGAGCTCGACTGTCTAATGTAAAAAAGCTGCACCAGCCTACAAAGAGAACTTTTGACGTTGGGCGCCTAAGCACACCGGAGATTGTCAAAGCCTACGAAGAGCAACTATGGTAAGCGAGAGACTCTCCATTACTCGATACAGCCGTTAAAAGCTATTTGAAGGTTGAAAAACGACATAAGCCCCATCCATAAAAAGGCGATCCTTCCTCTTGCAACAACTTCAGATGTATATCCCTGCTCAACGTCGCTTACAAGATCCTATCCAACATACTGTGAGAACGTCTAAAACCGTTTTGCACCGCACTAATCGGCACGCACCAGTGCGGCTTCCGGCCCGGCAAGCGGACTATAGACCTTCACACTTAAGCAGATTCTGGAGAAAACGAGTCTTAAGTCGATACTCACCATCTCTTTATCGATTTTAAAGACGCATACGACAGCATTCATCGCAAGGAGTTATTCGAAGCGTTTTCCGAATTCGGGATCCTGGAAATTGATCCGGTTGTGTCGCAGAACCCTAACACATACGCAATGCAACGTGCAGTTCGGTTCAAAAACCTCTGGACCGTTCGGCAAGGAGATACTCTGTTGTGTGATTTCTTAAATTAGGTGCTAGATAAGATACTGCGGCAGGCCAAATTCAACACGGAAAGCACTATCTTCTACAAGTCAGTCCAACTGTTGGGATATGCTGATGACATCGACATTATCCCGCGGTCCCAACTCGCCGTAGTGGACGCTTTTACGGCAATTGAGAAACGAGCTGATCTAGAGGTCAACGAGGTGTTACGACTGTTTACCGTGCCTTCCATTTCGGGAGAAGAGTAAACACCAGAGAGTTCCAAATAAAAGTATTAGGTAGTTTTATTCTTTCGGCCTATAGCTTCGGCTCTTTATTTATAAATTTTAGTTGAAATCTGTCTAAACTCTGTCTTTATTCTTGAAAGTCATTCTCCTTATATACTATCTGTTTAGTTTTAGGTCATCCCCTCTATTCACACATTCTTTATCAACGGCTCAAGTTATTTTGGGTGCACTCTAGTGTGTCATCCACATGTTACCAAAATGTTCCAATAATTACTGTGCCAACATGTCGGCGGCACACATCATTTGTGCGTATCTTCAGTTTCATAATTTAATGTATGCCAGTTTGTCATGTCATGTTATTGTTCGGGTATCGCTTTATCGGTATTTTATTGTATGCGACGGAGTTCCCCTGTGATTGCGTCACACATATATATTACTCAGGGTTTCTCGGCGATTATGAATGGAACTGAAGCGAGCATATGCTGACATTGACTTTGATATATGAGCTGATGGCGAGTACCACTTGGCCACAGCTAGGTTTCGTTTTGTGGAAGCGTGTGGGCGTGTGAACGAGAAATGAAATGACTTGAATGAATTACATTAAGGGGTCTGATGTTATTATGTAGTCCCTAATGTGCGGGCACCACATCCTCTTCCCCTTGAAAAAAGAAAATAAAGTTTGAAGAGATTAATTTTCTGTAATAGAGTTCAAATTCGGAGTATTCAAAATTAAATTTTAAAGTTTACAGTTTTTTTTGTTTACATTTCTACATAAAGTTTGTTGTATAGTGGTATTATTATGGTTATTACTTTTACAGAGGTTGTTTTGTATTACTAAACAAGTCTTGAGTCTTAATAATTGATTTTATGGTATATATTTACGTCTTATATGTTATTTATTTATTTGGTAACTAATTTAGTATCGCTATGAAATAGTTATAATATAATATAAAATAATTTTCTTATGCTAAAGATTTGGTACACGATTGTTTCTTTTAGTCTTCGCATGAGCAGTCTAACGTAAATGATGGTTTCTTATTAGTTCTATTGGGTGATTGAATTGATTGGACTGTTTGAATAGTGTGTTTTTGTGTGTTGGGTTTTCCGATCATAGGTTCGGGTTTGGGTTCAACTTTGTACGTTTTGTACTTTCGATAGCATAATAATGCAATGACTAAAAAATAGTAACAAGTAGATCAGGGAATAATGGTGGAGATTAAGGTTATCCAATGAAATTTGTGGTTTTGTTTCTTCTTTCTTGAGTAAATGTATACTCTCGGAAACCAGGATATTGGAAACGTTAAGCGGGGCTTTTCGTTGTTTGTTCGTATAGTCAAGTATTTTGCTTTAGGTAGCAGTTTCCTGATATTTCCAGATTAGCTGTATCTTTTAGAGTGTGAGTTAATAGTGTGTCCTGACAAATTTCATCGACCATGTAACTTTCTAGTGAAGAAAATAACCAAGTATTTGGTTGTGATAGTTGCGTCCAGACTGTGGCAATGTTTGATACTTTTATGTCACAGTTAGTGGGGTATTTGTTTGTTTTTCGGAGTAGTTGTATCTCACATTGGGGTTGATATGTAGCGGTAAAGAGTGGGTGCGTCATTGGGCATATGAATTGGTTGTTGTACGTTTTGCAGTTGCTCGTTACCGTTTAAATTGTAGTAGTATTCCTTTTTGAAATCGATAAGAACATACTGTGTTGTGGGTGCTGGTAAGAGTATGGCTTTTTTAGATTTTGTACAGATGGAGTATATCGTTCTCGTTGATTATAGATGGTAGTCTTAGGTCATTCGGCATGTCTCTTTCAATGTTTGTTAGGACTGTTCTTAATTGGTCAGGGGTTACTATTGTTGGATGAGAAGTACCTGTTTTGACTATTGTTATCTGGTCTAGAACGTTAGATAAAGTGTTTACAGGTCTAATAATAAGAAGGATTAGCAGTGTTGTTAGTGATTCTAATTGTGTAATGTTTTAAAGGTCGGATGTACGGTTCATTAGTTCTTTTATAAGGTTTTTTATGTTTTCTATTTTGGAAATAATCGCAATTTAACAAAGGAACTATGCAAGAGAAATTTGAAACTAGGTAATTCCTTAAGTTTTTGCATATGTTGTCAATTTCATATACCTAGTAGTCTGCGCGTGTCAAAGCTCCAGCGAAAGCCTCTAAATCGTAGGATACCACAAGTTACCAGTCATTTTTTTTTCAATTTCAATTCCTTTTTATTGTATACTTCATAACAAACTTATATCCTAGACAAAAATGCTTAAAACTAGTTGGATGAACAATGTTTCTATGTTAATTTACTGGCCCTCTGCAGGCACTCTAAGCTAAACCTAATCTTATTGTATATCTTTCGACTTAAGGTGAAGGTAATTATGAATTAAAATGTATTGCATGAAAATTTGTATAATAAGGAAAATTGTAAAAAAACTTATTTACCGAACGTTTTTATCAAAACTTATATACTACCTTAAAATAGCTTAAAACTACCTTAAAATTAAACATATATACATGTATGTATAAAATCATACGCATATATATATATGTTTGTACTTATGCTATGTACAATTGCATACACAGTAGTAGACAGCAGTTTACACTTGTGAATGCATTTTTTTTTCTTTACGTATATACATATATACATCTTAACACTACCTTAAAAACTACTCTAAGCTATGTAGGTCGGCCATAGGGTGCGGCAGATATATCCGTCGCAAGACAAGACCGACTGTTCTCCCATTCGGGGATCAACACGCGCCTTGAAACCGCCATACTGAATCGGAGGAGGCCTTCCTCAGCTCGTACGACGGAACGGTCGTGGTTGAGTCGCCCATCCACAGTTGATCTGGCGATGTGATAGAGGAGCGGTACCGCATTTTAATTTTTATCAGACCATGCTTATCAAAATGGAGGAATGCTCAAACACCCGAATCTTTTCCATTAAGCTTGCACTCACGTTGAACCACACGGGACAGCCATAGGTGAGCATTGGCTGTTGTAAAACAGTCTCTTTGTAAGGGCGAAAGCGCCTCGGGCCCTGGCCAGAGCAGCATCTACATGTTTGTTAAAATATAGATACTGATCTAGCCAGATCCCCAGGTATATGACTACAATCCTTTGCGCCAGCGGTTGCCCGTGCCGTTCAACAATTGAGAACTTTCCCCATTACATTTTTTTTGTATCCGCCGAAGCCTTATACAACGGCGTCCTGAACAGAATAGTTTCCGACTTCTGAAAGTTGATATTCAACTTCCAGTCATCGCAGTCTCTCATGAATGAGTCGAAGTCAGTCAGTTGCCTGATCTGTACACGATCAAGTCATCGGCATACGCAATTGCGTGAGGAAGAGAACTTATTAGATTGCTCAAGAAAATGTTGAACAGGATCGGCGAATTAACGGCACCCTGTTGGTGACCTTTTTTTACTTCAAAAATACCTGCAGAGGTCACGTTGCCATTCTTGACGACGAACCGTCTACCGGTAAGCATGTTAGACAGTAGGTACGGCAGTGGTTTACTAACGCCTAGCCGATTGAGCTTATAGTAAAGTCCTTCTAACCAAACGGTGTCGAAGGCCTTCTCCAAGTCAATCAAACAGGCTCCCGTACATTGTTTCTTGCTCTTGTTCCATTGGATATCCGCCACCAGTTTCGATGCGGCATGAATAGTGTCATGCCCCGCTCTGAAACCGAATTGGTTATCCGGAATTATATGTTTCACATCTGTCCAGTTTAACAGAGCTCCTTGTCTAGCTCTGCTGCTTCTCGAATACCTTGCTGATGTTCGGAAGGAGACTAATTGACCGGAGGTTGCACGGATTCGAAGAATCTTTTCCTCGCTTGGATATGGGTTGTACAATCGCAGTTTTCCAATGCTCAGGATAATGTGCATTATTCAGAGCATTGTTAAAAAGGATTGTGTACATAGTGACCACTTCCAGAGGAAGATGTCTTAACACAATGTTGGAGATCCCGTCAATTCCAACCGACTTTTTCTTTTTTAATGATGCGAAGACCGCTTGAAGATCTGCCTTCGTAATGAATAGGGGATGAACCCCTTAGTCGGCGATGACATTATCTGCCATGTTTTCGTCATTGAACTGGACAAAGCCGTTGTTCTCAGATCGCCATTGCTGCAGATCTTCTCGAAGTTGAGAGTTGCTAGCTTGCACGCTGTTCTCCAGGTCGTGGTTTGGGCGAACACTTTTGTTCACCTTGTACACTTCCTGAAAAACTGCGCCCAGTACTTCAACTTTTTCTTGCGGATCTTCGACCACAGAAAAGTCATCGTCGAGTACGACGTTATTGGGATCAAAACCCGCTGTAGTCAGTATGTGTTCGTTGTCTGCCGTCCTGGGAAGCTTAAGACACGGAAGATCGCTATTTGTCTTTCGGAAGAATTTGTTAATTTGTGGAAACATACTCGGATTGTTAGATCTAACAGCCCGAATCTTGTTGTTCCAGTACGTGTTTACAGAAACTCTGTAATTCTGCACAATTAACGTTTGTACATTCTTAGTAAGCGATTTCAGTGTCCTAACTTCCTCGCTGCGTCTGTCAGTAAACCGCATGTACAAGGTTCTTAATCTTGATAGAAGTCTACTTTTTTGTTGATGTGGTGCGGCAATTGTCGCATTGCGGTACAAGTTTTCGTTGTTGGTACGTGAATACCGTGGTATCATACTGTCCATAGTTCGTTTTATTGTGTCGTCCAATTGAATTAGATGCATGTCAATCTCTTCGTTTGACAAGTTTCTATTGGACGGAATGTGGAGCCCATTCGAAGAGAGTGCTTGAGTCATATGTCGGGAGAAGCGTGGCCATTGCGCCCTACTGTAATTGTAGGTGTGCGTTTAGACAAACTTTAATAGTTCCGCAATGTCGTTGGGGATCTTGAATTCGGCACTAAGTCCGCAATGGTCACTGAGATACACGAAATTGTTCAAGCAGTTTACCGTTTGTGCGTTTGTGTAAGTCAGCTGCAGTCTTGCGTCAAACAGCAGGAGATCCAAGAACGATCCGCTCCTGGGAAAGGATTCGATCTCGGTAGCTTTTAAATCGAGTCTATACTCGACACTGTGCAAGCAGAACCAGCTGTAGAGCTGTTCCTCTCTGTTATTGGAAACCATGTTTCCCCAATAACCGTGGCGGGCATTAAAGTCTCCAGCCAAAATGAAATAGTTTTCCTCCGAGTCCAGACTTAGATATCGAAAGAGTGAATCGATCTCGGAAATAGTTGTACTGGAAGGTACTGTAGAGCTGTTCCTCTCTGTTATTGGAAACCATGTTTCCCCAATAACCGTGGCGGGCATTAAAGTCTCCAGCCAAAATGAAATAGTTTTCCTCCGAGTCCAGACTTAGATATCGAAAGAGTGAATCGATCTCGGAAATAGTTGTACTGGAACTGAGGGAGCCGGATTAGTACGCCGACACCGCATACAGCGTCTTTCCACTGCGGAGAGAAATGCACACGATGCAGGCCTCCAATACCTGAAATCGTCGTGCTTCACCACTATACACTACTTTGTGTTTAATGTTAATTTTTATGAAGATCGCAACACCGCATCCACCGTTGGAGTTGGGCCGGTCTCTTCTGATAACATTATAATTACTGTGCTCCAATATGCCTCTCCGCGTTAGCTTAGTTTCGCTAATCAGAAATAGCTCTGGGCTTTGATCGTCCAGCAATCGATAGAGCTCGTTTTTTCGAGGGATCCCTGTCAATGAATTTGCATTCACTGCAAGGATCTTAAAAGTGCTCTCCGCCTGCGCAGCCATTAGGACTGGTGACGTGCTGTGTTCTGCATTAGCAGAGTTGCTGTTTTGTTGTAGTGGCTGCTTTTCCGTCCTCCCCATGACGGACGCCATTTGCGCGTAAGTCACTCCAGGAGTGACGGGTATGGCTGCCCCGAGTGGATTTTTCACTGGGGGCTGCTTCTGCAGAACCGCTTTTGCTTTCCGCTCCTGGAACTTAGGGCAACCCCGATAATTGGCGGTGTGCCCAGCGTTCCCGCAGAGTGCGCACTTTAGCTGACTTTTGTCAGCTGCTCCCTCTTTCCCCAGCGGGCTCCTCTGCCTTGTGGTTCTTGCTGCACTTCACGCATCGGTGCTGCATTTGGCAGTTCGACGCGGCGTGTCCAAACCTTTGGCAGCCAGCGCATTGAATAATGCCATCGCGTCTTCTTATACTTTCCCATACGCTTAAGACAGGTTCGCACCATTTTGTACTGGTCTACTGTCTTGCAACTTATTGAATATTTTTCATACCCTTTATTTTTCCTTATTTTAAAATTACCGGTGCCTATGGCCGCTCTACATGACTGAGCAGTTTGGATTACATCCACCTTGTGCAAATTAATGGGTGGAACTTTTTCCTTTTTCTCTGGTTGTTGTTGCTGTTGAACTGCTGGCTGCTGCGGTTTTTGTAGTGCTACTTTTTTGCTGCTTCTTATGCTGCTGCTGTTGTTGCGCTGTCTTCTGTTGATGCTGTTGTGGCTGTTGTTGTTGGACTGCTTGTTGGTTCTGCTTTGGCTTTTGTGTGTGTGCTTCGATTCGTTGTGAAGCTGGTGTTTGTTTTTTTACAGCTTGCTGTTGTTGTTGCTGCATTTCTTTTGAGACTGACTAGAGCTGGTCAGTTGTTGTTGTTGTCGTGCTCGTAATTCATTTACGTAGTTTTCGTAATTTTATGAAATTTAAGGTTCCCTATTGAGAGAACTTGGGATTCTTGGGGGATATCCGAAAAGGAGTTCGTATGGTGAAAACGTAGAACTGCCATGTGGTGTTGTTATACACAAACATTGATTAGGGCAGCCATGTACCCTTGTTAATGAGTCTCTGTTTACGTAGTGTTTGAGGTATTCTACCAGAGTTCTGTGACTACGTTCTAGAGCACCATTTGTTTGCGTATGGTATGGAGTCGTCTGAATTTTCTTAGTTTTTAGGATATTACAAACTTCTTTGAATAAGTTACTAAGAAAATTTGTTCGCTGGTCTGTAAGAACTGAGTCCGGAATCACGATCTAAATACTAAGCGTTCGACTAGCATGTGGGCTATTGTTGAGGCTTCAGCATTGGCTACTTGTATGGGCTCCGAGAATTTGGTCAAATCGTCTTGGAAAGTAAGTATGTATTTGTTGCCATCATGACTGACGAGCAATGGTCCTACTATGTCTAGAGCTATTCGTTCAAATGGTGTTCTGCTTGTCGTTGTTATTTTCATTGGTATTTTATTTTTTTTTCATAGTTTATTCTTTGGAACAAGCTCGCATTTTCTAATATACGTAGTTGTGTCTTTGGTTATTGCCGGCCAGTAGTAAGACAGTTTAATTCGTTTGCCGTTCGTTTTAATCCTTGATGTCCTCCTAAGGGTGAGTCGTGATATTCGTGGAGTACTTTTTCTATGTTTTTTTTTTTGTTGGTCAATTACGTTCTGTAGTCAGTATACAGGTGTATTTTTATATTCAACGTTCCAAAAGTTTGTTCCAGAAGTTGTTTAAAGATCTTCTTAGATACATTATCTACAATTGTTAAGGCGAAACCGAGAGATTTATAATTTGTTAATTTGGCTTTTATTTCCTTTAGGCTGCTTTCTTAAAGTGTTTATATCTTTCTCACTTCCAAGAGGTATTGGAAGTGTGGTGACCAGAAGTTCCGTTTTCTTTTCTAGATTAGTTATTATTTCACTTACCTGAGTTTATATGAAGTTTGGAAATTTTCTTTTAAGGATTTCTTCTTTCAGGGAATTTAATAAAGGGAGTAAGCAAAAATAGTGATTTTGCTTCGACTAATTTGTCTGTGTGTATTGACCTCCCTGCGGTGACTCGTTCTTTTTGTTTTGGCTACGTATAGTTACCAAAACAGTTTTGCTTGTTTCTATCGAATCGCTGCTAATGATGCGGCTTATGGCATCAGCATTCGTATTAAATGTTCCCTTTTTGTGAATTATTTTGTACTCATAATCTTCCAATAAGATTCTCCATCGCATTAATCCTGATGTATGACATTTGCCACCTATAAACCGTTGTATTGAGCTGTGATTTGTGATAATGGTGAACTTTTTCCCATAGATGTATGGTCGAAACTGAGTTAAGGCATAAACAATGGCTAGTAATTCTTTTACGGAAGTTGTGTACCGCGTTTCTGCTTCGTTCAGAGTATAACTAGCAAAGAAAATGGGCTTATCTTGAATAATGGGTCCTTGAGATAATACAGCCCCTAATGTGATATCGCTTGCATCAGTTGTGACTAGGAATTCTTGATAAAAATCGGGATATACTAAAATGGATGGGTTGATAATTTTCTTCTTCAGGGCTCCAAATGCATTCTTCATCACAAAAGGCATCTCAATAAAAAGGTGTATTATTTTTGAGCAGTTTGTCAGTGGTTTGGCCAGTTCAGCAAAATTCGGGACAAACTTCCTTTATATATCCTACTAATCCGAGAAATGATTTTATATCTTTTGGTTTTTTAGGTATTGGAAACGTTTTCACTACTTTTGTTTATTCTGGATCTGGTTGTATTCCATTCTCTGAGACTAAATGCGTGAGTTCTTTTCTAATCAAATGACATTTTTCAGGCCGGAGCTTTAAATTATGTTCTCTTAAACGACTGAGAACTCTTATCAGTCGATTATTATCGTTTAGATCATATCCATACATGACTATGCCATCCACGTAAACAAGACATTCTATCCCTTGTAGTCCCATGAGTACATTGTTCATGAGCCGCTGAAATGTAGCGGACTCATTTTTTAAACCGAATGACATACGGTTATACTCGTAGTGTCCAGACGGGGTACTGAAAGCTGTTTTGTGTCTGTCAAATTCATCCATGAGGATTTGATGGAAGCCTTCGCTAGGTCGAGAGTGCTAAAATATTTTATCCGTCCCAATTGATCCAAGATGTCTGTACTATTAGGTAATGGGTAGGCATCTCCTACAGTTTGTTCGTTCAATTTTCTGAAGTCAACCACTACCTTCCAATTTTTTTGTACCATCTGGACCTGCTTTCTTAGGAAGCAGTGTAGCAATGGTGAATTGCACGGGCTATAACTAGCTCGTATCACGCCATCCTGTATCATTTCATTGACCTGTTTATGAATTTCTTGTTTAGAGCTGTCAGGGAGCCGATATGGTCTTACAAACAGGGTTGGCTTCCCTTCTGCAGTAATAATTTAATGCCGTATATCATTTGTATATGGAAGGTGGTCACCATCCAAATAAAATATATCGTTTTATTCGCGGCAGATGTCAAGAGTGTGTTGCAATGTTTGTAATTTAAATGTGATTCCAACTTTTTCTTGTCGGTATTTCACCGGATCTTTCAGCCCATCTGCTTTAATGACATTAAATGTATGTAAGTTCTCCCATTCGAGTTCAGTATCTTTAAGGTGTACCTCTTGGTCTGAATCTAATATATTTAATAGTAGTATTTTGACTCTGAATTTTGTTTTCTTGATTATATCACCGGATTCAATTTTGATTGTTTTTCGGTATTTCTTCATTTGTATTTATAATTTTTGTTTGAGGATTTGGAAACGGTGATGAACTAGAAATGAGTTCTTTGGTTTCCTTCTCGGCATTGAGTTCTGTTAAATCTTCCGTTTCGGCCCGTAGACAATCGGTAACGGAATGTGATTCCCATGTCTGATTTGCTTTTTGTATACCCATTTTCCGGTGTTTAGCAAGATCAAAGTGGTTTGACTCCTGAGAGGAAGGTGCTTTTCCTCCAATACCATGCTTAACCGTAAGCAACACCCCGCAAGGTGTGGTATTGTCTTCTTTCTCCTGTTTGATTCCTTCTTTCTCTTCATCATTATTTGTGTTTTCGTTATTATTACACCCCTTTTTTATTTTCATCTCTAGTTGCCCTATCACATAATTTACTTTTCCCTGATACTTAATGAGGAAATCGTTTCTAAGGAGACCGTCGTATGGAAGGTTAATGTTATTATTCAATATTTGGAACGAGTGTTTGAGAGATATTGTGAGTGTCTGTGTTTAATTCTAAATCCCCCTCGATTTCTCCTAATGTTGTAAATGCATCTCCCGCAAAGGTGGAGATGATACATTCTAACATGCCTTGCCTCATTCCTAATTGCAGGTTTTTGTGCTTTATCGGACTGATATCAGCGCTTGAGTCAATTAGGCATGTTACATCCAGTATATCCGATGACTTAAACATGATACGTATCACTGGCTCCTGATACTCGGGGCAGAATGCTACGCTCATGCTGAAGTATATTGTTATACAGTCAGCAAGATAACAGGAAAGCGCACCAGACATTAGATCAGCGAAATTGATGTAAAACATATTTTTCATTCTCATTCGCACATTTTGTAATAGTGCTTGATCAGCAACAATAAATGCATAAATTAAGGTAGCGATAAGAAATCGAGTTGAATTGAATGTTGTAAGCGACAGGTTGTACTACCGTAATCATATAATTAATATCTTAATAAATAAATGTAATTGAACAAATAGTTGAAGTTCTCATTTTATTTGGAAAATCGCGGTGTGCATTATTCTTTGTTTTGCGGTTCTAATAGTCGTGCGTTATTGGGCATTCTGTCTGCCAATCTAATTGTCGCGTGTTATTGGATAATTCATCGTGTGAAGCTGTTTATTCATCCGCATATATTCTCTCCATCTCCGACGGTAATACCAGTAGTCAAGAACCCGACTAAACACTGGCCTGACGAGCGGCTTTGTATTTTTTTTTATTGTGCGTTCCTGACCTTCAGGCATAACACAAAATTGGTGGCAGCGGTGGGATCCAACAAAGTCACAAGAGGAATAACGAAAGATGAAGACGATCGTTTTATTGTAAGTGAATTAACTTTGTTTCCTTTGTAAAGTGAATGTTTCATATATATTCAAGAGTTTATTAATCAATTATATACGACTGTGCCTAAAGTGTATTCATGTTCTCAAGATTTCGCGGTTCGGTTATTGCGTTAGACAAAAACGGTCATAGAAAAGAAGAAGATAATTCCGATAGTTCTAATAGTTCAGATAGTTCAGACATCGAGATAAATATTGTTGTTGAAGAGTCCGTAGGAAACAGTTCAGATAGTAGTCCTAGGCAAAATATACCAAAAATGACAGAAGTTCCAATCACCGTCCTTACTTCATTTATTTCAACCTTCAATGGTACTGGCGAGGAAGTTTTTAACTTCATCGACTCGTGCAACGATGCCATCGAATTGCCATCTGAAGCACAGAGACATATTCTGTTTAAATTCATCAAAACAAAAGTCCGTGGCAATGCTACGACAATTTTGATGAATAAAGAGATAGATGATTGGGAAGCGTCAAAAAACGAATTAATAGCAGTTTTTCGAGAACCGCATAGCGCTCTCCAGTTGCATCGTGAATTGATCTCTATTAAACAAAATAAAGAAGAATCTGTAGTGCATTACTTACAAAGAGGCGAAACCCTCCAAAGGCGTCTTCTGCAGACAAAACTGTCAGATGTTAAACTGGAACATAGGGCTGGTCAAATTGAGTATATCCAAAATGAAACATTAACAATTTTCATTAACGGATTGCATGAACGACTCTCCACGTATGTTATTACACAACGGCCTAAGACCCTATCCGAGGCCAGTAAATATGCATGTGAGGAAGAGCAGCGTATTAATCTTTTTAGAAATAATATACAAAAAGATTATACAAACAAAAACCTTGCCAAAATAAATAATCAAGAGAAACGTTGCTATAACTGTGGTAAACAGGGACATATCGCGAAGTTCTGCAGGTTACCAAAAAAGAATAAAACCGAGGCAGATAGTTCAGGAAATGGACACCAAGCTGGACCAAGTACCAGTGGATATAATAGTAGTAATGGCAACAAAAACTTCAAACCGAAAAATTTTCGGTAAGCTGTATGGTTAATGAGGCACCCGTAAAGCTTAGGTCCTTGGATAACTCCGAAAGTCCTCACGTATTAGTGGTTATTAACGACGAAAAGAAAAAGCTGATAATAGATACAGGGGCAGAGGTGTCTCTGATTAAAGCTAACTGCGTTTATGAGGAAGACGTTGATGATGGGAAAAGCATAAAATTCAGTGGAATAGGTGGTAAATTGCGTAACACGCTAGGTGAAACTGAAACAAAAGTTAGATTTGTTCCCTTAGTCGGAAAGTCTAGAGCTACAACGATCAAGTTTCAAGTTATCGAAAATGATTTGTTGGGAGATTATGACGGTTTAATCGGAAACCATTTCCTAAGAGAAGGTGGTTTCACAATTAATTATGAAGAAAATGTTATCAGCGGAAAGCTTGGCGAAATACCTCTAAGGTATTTAAATGAATAAATTATAATAAACGCAAGATCAGAAGTCTTTAGAATAGTAGAGGCTAACAAAAATCTAAATGAAGAAATTGTAATACATCAACAGGAAATTACCGGAGGTGTTATAATACCGAACTGTGTTACCCTCAATAAAGAAGGAAGATGTCTAATCTCGATAACGAACACTACAGATATGCCATTCAATTTAAAAAATATAAGAGTTGTTGGAACTAATTTGGATGAGTTTGAAATAGCAAGAAAGGAACGATGTTATACTGTGTCGAATAATATTCGTACAGATCACTTAAACAAAGAAGAAAAAGAAAGCCTATTAGGAATCGTGAATAAGTTCAGTGATGTATTTAGTATTGAAAATGAAAAATTATCTAAAACATCGGTAGTAAAGCATAAGATTCGGACAAGTAGTGGCTCTGAGCCAATATTTACCAAAAGCTACAGATACCCGAAGGTTCATGAAGAGGAAGTTCGTGAGCAGATTCGGAAGCTAAAAGAAGATGGAATTATCCGGGATAGTAGCTTGGAGCTCACCCTTGTGGATAGTCCCGAAAAAAGCCGATGCAAGCGGAAAGAAAAAGTGGCGTATGGTAATTGACTACCGTAAGCTAAACGAGCTTACGATAGCAGATAATTACCCCTTGCCGAATATTACAGAAATATTGAACCAACTGGAATAAGCGAAGTATTTCTCAACGTTAGATTTAACTTTCGGGTTTCACCAGATTTCCATGGAAGAAGCTGATATGGAGAAAACGGCTTTTAGGACTCCATACGGTCATTTTGAGTATACCAGAATGCCGTTTGGATTGAGGAATGCTCCAGCCTGCTTCCAAAGGCTTATGAACACTGTTCTGGCAGGCCTTAAGGGAATCAAGTGTTTCGTCTACTTAGACGACATTGTTGTATATGGCCAAAATTTAAAAGAGCACAACGAAAAACTGTGCGAAGTTTTTCAGCAAATTAGAAAAGCAAACCGGAAGTTACAGCCCGACAAGTGCGAGTTTCTAAGAAAGGAAGTCTCCTACTTAGGGCATGTCATAACAGATAACGGAGTCAAACCAGACGCAAAGAAAATTGAAAGTATTATGCAGATGGAAGCACCAAGAAATCCTAATGGTATCAAGTCATTCCTTGGAATGATAGGATACTACAGGAAGTTTATAAGGAACTTCAGCCAAATCGCAGCACCACTAAATAGTCTTCTTAAAAAAGATGTTGAGTTTATGTGGGGCAATGAGCAACAGCTAGCGTTTGAAAAGTTGAAAGAAACTATAACTACTCATCCTATCCTACAATACCAAATTTTAACAAAGCCTTTATCATTACAACGGATTCTTCCAATCGTGGTATTGGTGCGGTGCTAAGTCAAGAGCATAACGGCAAAGACTTGCTGATACATTTCGCTAGCCGCACTCTGAACAAAGCAGAGGCAAACTATAGCACGACAGAAAAGGAATGCTTGGCTATTGTTTGGGCCACCAAACAATTTAGGCCTTATATCTATGGGACAAAGTTTATCATCAGAACAGACCATAGGCCGCTCACATGGCTTTTCCAAGTAAAAGACCCGGGTAGCCGACTTGTAAGATGGCGACTTAAACTCGAGGAATTTGATTATGTTATTAATTACAAAAAACGAAAAGAAAACGTAGTAGCAGATGAGCTAAGTAGAAACGTTAGAATTACCGAGAAAGAAAAGGAAGAGACATGGCAGGATTTAATGAATCTAATAGAAGAAGAGGGTTTTAAAATAGACAGCGATACAAGACAGAATACAGAAAATGCTGGAAGAGATGAAAATATAATTTCCAATAATTCAAGGTTACAAGAAGAAAACATTGGAAATAATATAGAAGATAATACCACGGAAATAGAAATTGACGCAAATTCTAATATAATAAACGAATTATCTAGCGATAACGAAGAAAAAGGCACGGATGGTAAAGAAGAGGTGTTTGATCCCGAAAGAAGACTAGCTATAATGAAAGAGTATCATCAAGGGCTTATAGGAGGTCATACGGGACAAAAGGCAACATATGCCAAAATAAGGAAAAAGTTCAAATGGAAAGGTATGCAAAAGCACATTGAAGATTTCGTTAGAAGATGTCCGCAATGTCAAACTGAGAAGGTGAACAGAGCGCCTACAAGAAACCCAATGAAAGTAGTTAGCTCAGCCGATAGGGCTTTACAAAAAATTATGATTGACATCATCGGGCCAATGCAAGAAACATCTGATGGGTTCACATTCGGTTTAACAATACAGGATGATCTTTCTAAATTCATCAAGTTCATACCATTAAAAAGCAAAGATCTGCAAACAGTAGCTCGCGCAATCATGGAAGACTGGGTTATGAACCTTGGAATGCCAACGATAATCCTATCAGATAATGGCACAGAGTTTTGTAATGTCTTTTTGAAGAATTTTCCCATCTGTTGGGAATACAACACATTACGACCAGTGTTAGTTACCCGCAAGCAAATGGAAGCGTGGAGCGAGCCCATTGCAGATTATTAGAGTATCTGAAGGCAACAGGTAAAGAACTAGATCAGGAGAAAGATTGGCATAAGCGTTTGCCATACGCAGGGTTTTGCTACAATACCACCATTCACAACACAACGGGTTACACACCGTATGAGGTAGTCTTCGGTTTGGAAGCAAACAAACCTAGCGAAGTAGACATAACAGAAGAAAAATCGCTTTATGATTATGTCGACGAACTTAAAGCAAATCTTTTCGATATACAAGAGAATGTTAAAGAAAATACATAAAAAAGGTAGGGAAAAATCAAAAGTTAGATATGATAAAAAACTAGGTAAGAACATAGAATATAAGATTGGTCAAAAGGTATTAGTTAGAAATGAAAGAAAAGGGAAACTAAGAAGTCAGCACAAGGGACCATTTAAAATATTAGAGGTTAACGGGAATAATTTAGTCTTACAAATGAATAATAAAAAGCAGAAATTTAACAAAGCTAACGTTAAGCCATATATTTCAGGTTCTTATTCACCATGCAGGCAATCACCAAGGCAAAGTTGTGGGTAAAAGACCTACAGAATAACACTGGAATATATTTCAATTATTTAGGAGAAGCGAAGGAAATTAGTGATATAATAGCATTTGTTATAGAATTAGATATCAATGGATTAGATCAGGCAAGTCTTAACATTAGAAATATGATCAATACGATGGATAGCCTTTATTTAGAATCAAAAAAAAAATGTAAAGAGTTTCAGAGAACAGCCAAAAGAGAAATCGCAAAAATTGATAGTAGAATCAGGATTATTTCAGGAATTATAGGAAATCCAAAAAGGCAAAAACAGGGATACTACATCCTCGGATTATAGAGCCTACTGATCTACTAAACGAACTTAGAAATTTAAAGAATGACAAAATACCAGCAGTAGAACCAAGCATGGAAAATTACGCCGAAATTTTGAGAGCACTGAAACTAAATGCTTTTGCTAAAAATCAAAAAATCATTTTTATTATTAATATTCCGACAGTAACTAAAGAAATGTTTGATATATATGAAACAATTGCTATCCCAAAAATAGTTGAAAATGGAGTTGTAATTTTGGAAGTAAGAAATAAATTTTTAATTATAAATAAAAATAAAGAAGATTACGCATTGAAAGAAAATTTGGAAGATTGTAATAGTTATAACAAAATCTTTGTATGTAAACCACAACTTCTTAGAAGTACAGTATGTGACTCCAATTGTGAGATAAAGCCGAAGTCTAATCTAAGAATTAAGTATCCTAAGTTATGACTAAAAGGGGGGACGTGTTATGCAGTCAGCAAGATAACAGGAAAGCGTACCAGACATTAGATCAGCGAAATTGATGTAAAACATATTTTTCGTTCTCATTCGCACATTTTGTAATAGTGCTTGATCAGCAACAATAAATGCATAAATTAAGGTAGCGATAAGAAATCGAGTTGAATTGAATGTTGTAAGCGACAGGTGAATGTCGAATCATTGTACTACCGTAATCATATAATTAATATCTTAATAAATAAATGTAATTGAACAAATAGTTGAAGTTCTCATTTTATTTGGAAAATCGCGGTGTGCATTATTCTTTGTTTTGCGGTTCTAATAGTCGTGCGTTTTTGGGCATTCTGTCTGCCAATCTAATTGTCGCGTGTTATTGGATAATTCATCGTGTGAAGCTGTTTATTCATCCGGATATATATTCCCTCCATCTCCGACGGTAATACCAGTAGTCAAGAACCCGACTAAACACTGGCCTGACGAGCGGCTTTGTATTTTTTTATTGTGCGTTCCTGACCTTCAGGCATAACAATATATCGGGGTAGGGTGCACGTCGGTAGTGACCTGTTCACGGGAGTAATTACTGTTGTTCACCTCTAGACCTTTTCGAATTGTTCTGTGCTTTATTAAACCGTACGTCACGATTTCTGCCGCGGGAAGGGTAATTTTGGGATACCGCATTCTGGAGCTAGTCTCGTCCTACATTTATTGTACGTGTGATTATATTTATTACAATACGTATATTGGAGGCGCTGGACCTCTCGCTTTATTTGTGGCGGGGCGAAACCCGGAAATTTGAGTTTCGATAGCATGTCTCAAAGTATAACCGGTTTTGTTACATGTCGTGGGGGGTCGGTTCCGGCCAACGGTCATGTAACAGGTGGCTGATGTGTGGCCTATTGGGTTACAAGGCACAAACATTGTTGGAGTTCGTGAAGAAGTTGATGAAGTGTTATTGTCTTCCAATCGTATATTGTTCTACAGCATAAGTAATAGGAGCCCTTAAAGTCTGGAAATTATTGGATTTTATCAAAAGTCTGAGATTTGGGTTTCTCAAACCATCTTCAAGAGATTGTGCAGCGATTTTTGTGTTTTCTTTGATAAGGTAATCCCTTATCACCTTTTTAGGAGTTTTATCGTAGGTTGCCCTATCTAGTGGATGTTGTACATGCATCAGTCTGTCTCCATAATCTTTAACATTTTCCTTATATCCCTGTTTTGCAGAGGTGAGTTCGTTACGTGCGGCGGACAGCGAAATTTGCTCCTTGTATTCTCCCTCTACTTCAGATACAAGGTCAGCCCATAAGATTAGTTCGAACGCTGGCCCTTCGAGTTTTCTTTTGATTACGTCAAGAAAAATGGAGTATTGGGTGTCGTAGTCCTTAGCGTGGGAGAATAGTATGTTTCCATAGGAGATGAACTTACCAAAGTTTTCCGGTTTTCCATCGAATTCCGGGATCATGATATTTATATAGTTTAGTGTAATCTTGGTGTCCATTTTGAGAGGAGGAAAATCAGAGGTTAGGTTATGACAGGGTGGGCTCTACCGTTAACTTATTTTTTAGCGTAAAAATTTAAAATTTTGAGAAACTTTTCTGTACCAAATTGTACACTATTTGTGTCTTATTGTAACTTATTTTTGAAAACATTTCTTAAATATTTTATAGGTATTTACTTGTTACTGATGGACAAAACAAAATATATGTTGTCGAGCAAAAAACGATCCGCCGCACACCACCTAGGCCAAAACGTTACAATCGACACCTACAATTTCGAGGTATTAAAGGAGTTTTTCTATCTCGGGGCAAACGTAAACGCCACAAACGACATCACAGTGGAGATCCGAAGTGGAACCACCCTTAGCAACCGCTCGAAACTCCTGACTTGAATTACCAAAGTCATGCCCTACAAAACTCGTATCTTGTCAATCGTTCTTTATGGAGCAGAAAGTTGGACATTTAGCAAAACTAAAGAGCTGATTCTTGGTGCCTTCGAAAGAAAAATGAATTATATGGTCCCGTCTGCGAGGAAGTCGTATGGAGGAGAAGACACAACCGCAAGGCAAAAATCCGTCGACTACGACTTCGAATTCGACTAGTAGGGGAAGACCGAATCCCCGATACAGAGACCAAGTCATCGCGGATGTAAGACAGCTTGGCCATGATGACTGAACTGAACTGCTGTTTAGTGAGAGAATTTGGGGCGACGTTGTCTCCATTGGAGAATTTTGGTGTTGTAGATAGTTTTTGTTTCTCTTTAATTTGCATAAAGGTTGCTCTGCTTACGCATGTTGGATCAGTTGATTTGAGAGATCCATTGCAGTTAGAAAATTTGGAGCCGACATATTCTCGCAGTCGGATGTTTTATGAGAGGCAGCACAGTTGGCACAAAAGGTTCCCACATTACAATTTTCCCGTGCCCAAACATTTAACAGTTGTAACATTTTTCTTTGATAACTCCATCTTATTAGAGTGTGGAAGATGGATCGATGATTTTTTTTTTAAGTCTTACAGCTTAATGGAGCCATTTTGCAACGATACCAAACAAATTGTATCAGTGTACTGTTCATGTTGTTTTGTGATGTTTTTTTTATGTTAATGCACTTGAGTTCACTTTTTAGAACAGTCGGGTCCATTTCATCTATACTATAGCAGCACTTTAAAAACTCTATCATTTTAAAAGCCGTGGGGAAAAAATTACAGTTTTTACTTGTCAAACTTGTAAAATAAAATTCAGTGATTTGATCAAATGCACATATTCACTTCGATTTTGCATTAGTTTGATTGGTGGCATGTATACTTTTGCTAGAGACTCGACTTGCCAAATAATTTCGTCCATATAGTGAAAGTCACTATTCGGATGAGTTTGTAATGGTCTGAACATATTTATTCTGTGATCCATTATGTTCCGCTTTGAATTATAATAACACAATCAGAAGCATGATAACACCATTTTTTGTTTATCCGAGCTAAATCAAGTGCCTTCGGTATTACAACGTTTAGCAATTTTGAAATTAATAGGAACTAGGGGGTCAGATACGGATGACTTGCACACACAAAAGCTCCGGACGAACTGTGTTTGACAAGATGGAGTGTTTATATTAAAAAGAAGAACTATAAGCAAAACCCTCTACATATGGTGATGGCCTGCCCCATTCGCAGCCGGTCTCTTAGCCGAAGAGGGTACCAGAAATCCAGCAATGGCTTCGTGCTCCGTTACGGTGGTGTGTTGCGAGATTAATTGGAAACAGTCAACGACATACACTTACAGTCAGTTGGAACGTATCAATGCTCAGAGAAAATAATCTCAAGCTATTGGAAAAATCTGCCGAGTATCGAATTGTGGGTATCTCTTCAAAGAAGCAAGGAGAATCTAGAATTGTGGACCTTACGGATTTGTGGAAACATTTCCTGTCAGGAAAACTAGAAGTGGAGATATTCGCGAATTCCAGCCTGTTCCTCTATGACGACACTACACGGTTTTACCATCGACCAAAAGTCACTCGACCACATCCGTAACAGATCTGAATTATCATGTTCGAGCTAACGACACTGAAGGTAACAATAAAAGCAATAAGTTAAAGGATGAACGCAGTAAATCAAATGAAGGAATGGAGCAGTAGTACCACTGTAAAATAGCCAATAGTACAAACCTATATAGTTGGACAAAAATGTCACAAGATTTTTCTCCTAGGTACATACAATGGAGACCTCACTGTGGTTACATGCGAACAATAGGACAAATCTATTGTGCACTTATCGTCTGCGCACTTTCTATATGCAAGGAAGAACACATATGCAGACTCAGGTATAATACTTGTGCAACACGTCAAGTCACGCATATTGCGCGTGTTTCGATAGCTGCGACCCTAACGGTCACCACAATTAATGGGGAAGTATCATAAGCACTGAATTCGTTCAAACCTTTTTGAATGTCTTTGTAGAAGAAAACCAACTATGGGTATGCAGCTCCAATTAGAATAATATATGGTTTGGGGCGAAAACATAATTCCAGTAGCCTACTACCGACTAGATATCTCTCTGTGCGAATGCACTCACCGACGGACCGAAAATGGGCACTGGTATTGGGGACGGTTACTACTCTGACACACTGCATATACGGGAATTGTTCAGACTCATATGGGTAGCGTCTTCTAAGCAGAGATCCTGACAATAGAGAAAGCAACCGAACACTTACAAGAAACCGATATCCCAACATCGGACAGCAGTGAAGACATTAGGATCCTGTACAACGAAATCAAAGTCCGTCATGAAAAGTCGTGACGGACGTTCATCAGACACAACAAGCTCAAACTCTGAAAGGTATAGGGCCACAGCTTAATCGATTGATATTTCAGCTATGACTGTGGACATAGCGAAAGCAGATACATCTTCTTCTTCGTGTGGCGCTACTGTCCGGGGTGAACCTGGGCCTCGGTCAACAATCCTCTCCAGCTGGCACGATCCTTAGCCAGCTGCCTCCAATTTCGCACTCCAAGTTGGTTGAGGTCCTTCTCCACTTGAGTACGCCATCGGGTTCGTGGTCATCCTCTATTACGTTGTCCCACTGGTTCGGTGTGGAGGACTCTTCGGGCTGGAGCAGTGTTGTCCATGCCCTCTACATGGCCTAGCCATCTTAGGCTTTTAATCCCTAGACGCCTGACTGACTCATGTCGCTGTACAGCCTGTACAATTCGAGGTTGAATCTTCTTCTCCAGGAACCGTCAACGCAAACAGGACCAAAGATTGAACGCAGAACTTTTCTCTCGAAGAGACCAAGTGCGTCTTCATCCGCTCTTGAGATAATCCAAGCTTCCGCGCCATACAGCAGGACAGGGATGATCAAAGTCTTATATAGTGTGAGCTTGGTCTTTCGAGAGAGGGCTCTACTACTCAATTGCCTCTTGAGCCCAAAGAAACAGCGGTTGGCAAGAGCTATTCTGCGTTTAATATCGGTTCTGATGTTGTTCACACTATTAACTTGGGAGCCAAGGTAGATTAAGTCCTTTACTACCCCGAAGAAATTGTAGCTGCCTATGGTGACGTTCTGACCGAGTCGTCGATGTTGTGTGTCCTTTCTTGTTGACAGCATATACTTCGTTTTGCCCTCAGTCACCGCTAAACTCATTTATGCCGCTTCCGTTTCAATACAAGCAAACGCTTCATTGACGTCTCGCTGTGTTCGTCCAATAACGTCAATGTCGTCCGCGTAAAGAAGCAGTTGAACGGACTTTTGGAAGATTGTGCCTCGGGTGTTTACGTTTGAGTTTCGCACGACCTCCTCAAGTGCAATGTTGAAAGTCACATGACAGCGCGTCGTCTTGCCTAAATGCTTTTTTGACATTGAAGGTCTCAGTGAGTTCGTTAAATACCTTGATGGAGCAGCGAGAGTTCTCCATGGGCATCCTGCACAAACTGACGAGTTTGGCAGGAATGTCAAAACTAGACATGGCGCTGTATAGCTCGTCTCTATGCACACTGTCATATGCGGCCTTGAAATAGACAAATATAGTCGATCTGCATCTCTTGAGTTCTTTCCAGGATCTGCCGGAGTGTAAATATTTGGTATATTGTGGACTTTCCTGGCCTGAAACCGCACTGATAAGGACCTATCAGGTTGTTGACAAAAGGTTTCAGGCGTTCACATAGAACGGCAGAGAGTATCTTGTAAGCGGTGTTAAGGAGGCTGATCCCTCGATAGTTGGCACAGTCAAAGGGGGTAGTTGTCCATTTTCGTCCCTGAAGGCTTCGGTCTGAGGTCTGTATCTTCCTGATACTTGTTTTAGCTTTTGGTAAAACTTCCGGACCTCTTTCCTGTCGTAACACATCTCTATCTCCACGACCGCGTGCTTCTCATGTTTTCTTCTTTTTCTTTCTGAGAAGCCGGTGCTCTTCCTTCTCTTCTGTTCGTAGAGCTCACGAATGTTCGATGCAGCGTTGCCTTGTAGGCCTCCTGCTTGGCTGCATGTACCTGCCTGCTATCGTCGTCAAACCATGGGTTCCTTCTAGGTGGTGTCGTGAAACCCAGCACATCAGTGACAGCTTCTTTGATGGCTTTTTGACAACGTTTCCATTCTTCTTCTTTGAATGTGCAGGCAGCGTCGAACTTTCAGAGAATTTCAGGGAGACTCGGTCGGCAAAGTTCCCAGCGGTTAGTTGCGATTGTAGCTTTCCGACGTCAAACCGTAGTGTTCTTTCTCGACTCCGCACTTCTCTCGATATCCTCATCCTTACCCTGGCTACAACTTGGCTCCTCGGAACGTGCAGACATCGAGAATATTGGAGGATTGTCTGACGTCGATCGCAACGTGATCAATCAAGTCCCCTTATGGATGTTGAGGTGTGGGAACCGCGTGCTCATCACAGAGAGGTTACGCCCCGAGGCGAAATCTACCAGTCTGAGTCCGTTTCCGGATGTGTTGTCGTGCAGGCTGTGTTTTCCGATGACTCTAGCAAAGATTTCTTCCTTGCCCAGCTGTGTGTTGAAATCTCCTAAAACGATCTTGGTGTCATAGCTAGGGCATCGATCTTCTTTCGAGGAGATCATAGAAGTCATCCGTGCTATCGTCATCCTTCTTCTCCGTCGGGGCGTGTGCGCAAATCAGGCTGATGTTCCCGAATTTAGCCTTGATGCGGATTGTTATGAGACGCTCGCGGATATAATCAAAGCTTAAGACTCTTTGCCTAAGTCTGCCTCGAACAACGAATCCGCATCCAAATAAGCTCTGCCTTTCCTCTTTGTAGCAATCACCGTAGTAGATGTCGCAGTTTCTCATCTTCCTTTTGCCCGGCCCATCCCATCGCATCTCCTGGATGGCGGTGACATCTGCTATATAGCAGTCCAGGGCCTCCGCGAGTTCATCGGCTGCACGTGGTCTGTTCAGGGACCTCACGCTATCCAGGGCCGCCACGAGGAGGCTGTATGTCAACTTGACTTATGCACAAGCAGGGATCGCGCTGGCATCCTACCAGGTTGGGTGCAGTCAGCAACTTTGCCCTGTGTACATTATCCCATGCAGTGAATTATATTACTTAAAAACATGCGGTGATTTTCCATTGAAACATGCAGCGGGAAGCTACTGCCATTGTAAAAAGTTGTCATTGAAAAAGTCATAGCTTCAGATGGGCAATACTTTGAATAATATGTACAAAGCTCGTTTTGAACGTTTTGAAACATTTTTTGTTAATTAAGATAATACTCATTTATGGTAGTGAGAAAACTAAAATCCCAGGAAATACATAACATAATTTGTAAGGTAACATATACCTTCAAGGAAATCATGACCAAATCCAATACCACACTGGAGTATCATGGAGAGCTTTGAAAAATCCGAATGATGCAGTTGACCTGATAGATCTAACAGCCAACTCGATGCGAGGATGGAGGTTATCTGCTACAGGGCCCTAATGCCAAGCTTGATGGACAAGATTCGAGTTTTTAAGAGTGCTTGTCATAGGGCTTGCCTTTGCCTTTATAGAATTCCCCAGTCCCACTACAGAAAATTGTACTCCATTTAGGCTATATACAAGAGGGCGAAACTGATACGCGGGGCTGATTTGAGATCATAACGCCAGACTGGTGATCTCGACCGGCAACTTGATCACTGGGACTTAATCCACAAATGTTAGTCATTTAGGGCCTATTTGGAAACGCAAACTTTGCAAGGCAAGAGAAACAAAGCATACAATTGCAAAGCATACTTTTGACGATTATGAACAGATTATTTGCTTTTTTTCCTTGCAAAATAACAATGAGCAAAATAACAATTGAATATAACTCTTAACATATTGTGACGTGGACACAAATCAATCTCAAGCGCCATCTGGGGGAAACATTCGAACACCATTCCGAGTAGTAGCTATAATCCGTCGCTATAATAACTTTCAATTCAATTTATTTTTATTATTAAAGTTTACATGGTACAATAAGACATACGTCTTTTATAGTACTAAGTTATAACAATTCAGTAGGTATTTATATAATTAAAAAATTAAGCAGTCTAATGAGATGGAAAGAAAGGAAAAGGAGAAAAGGGGATGGGGATTTAGGAAAGGGATGAAAAGTAGGAAAGAACAGTAAGTTTAAATCGTCTGGCGTTACTGATATTTCGTATCGTTAACAATAGAGAGTTCCAAAGTTTGATAGCATGTATGTAAAAAAGGCGTGATGAATTTGTTAGGCGATGACGAGATGGTATTAGAGCATGTGTTCTGACAGATCGAGCAAAATTGATTTTCTTGAACAGATACCCGGGAGTCTTATTTACTATAATATTATGCAAGAATATTAGGTTTCTAGCATCCATGTAATAGACTAGAGAAGTTCCGAGTAAGCATTTTGTATATTGAGATACATGATCAAATTTGCGTAAGCCGTGAACATACCTGATAGCATCATTGAACGCTTCCTGTAGCTTTCGTTGGGATAAAGAGTCAACCCTACTATAGACAACTTCAGCATAAGTATCAATAGTAGGATGAGGGTAGTAACAAGCTTCCTTCTGGTATCCATTGGAACACTTGAGGTTAACCACAACCTCCGCAGGCATCCATAGATGCGTCTGATAACATTATTAGTGTGGTCATATCCGGACAATTTGCTGTTAATAATATAACCTAGACTAGTCACCCTATTAACTATTTCAAGTTTTTCTCCAGAAAGTACGATATTCGGCAGGGAGTGGAAAGACATTGAGGAGTTTAAAATAGGAATTATCTGTGACTTCTTTGGATTTAAACTAAATCCATTGGTTGTAGCCCAACTATAGATATTGGCTCTTATATTGATTCATAAGATTTATCAAATCTGCTATATTGCTAGGCATTTTGGCTGAGTACAGTTGAACATCATCAGCATAAAGATGGACAGTGGAATGCTTACACACAGAAGGAAGATCATTAATGAACATGGAAAACAGGATAGGGCCCAGAATTGAACCTTGTGGTACGCTTTGGTTAACTGGTAAGAGTGAAGAAAAATTGTCAGAGTTAACAACAACTCTTTGAAATCTGTCAGAAAGAAAGCTGTAAACTAGCCTCACTGCAGTGTCACTAAAAAAGAAGAGATTTCTTAGCTTCCAGCAAAGTATCTTGTGATTCACTTTGTCAAAAGCCTTCGAGAAGTCAAGTAGACATAGAAGTGTGACCTGTCTTTTATCAAAATTCTGCCTGATGTCTTCCAGGATGTTTACCATAGCAGTGGAAGTACTATGGTTAGCTCTGAAACCAGACTGAGCTTCGTAAAGGAGGTTGTTAATAACGCTACACACAAACCAACATCAGCACCAAATTCTATGGTGTAAATGGGTTCCTGTACATAATTCCGGAGGGGTTGTTGTGTTGCAAACGAACGAGACAGTGCCGCGCCGGCGCCACCGTGCAGTTATACAAATTATGTTTTATGCCGTGAAGTTTAAGTGCGTTCTTAGAAGAAGAGCAGCGGATGCTGTTGTTTATGGATAGCTTACTTTCGCAGTGCTTCTTGAGAATATCTTATGAGATTCGATTATAGTTTGATCGTAGAGATTGTTTGAGCTAATGCTTCCTGAATGATGACCGGATGCTTTGAAGCTTCTTGGAACTAAACTGGTGCAGTGGGTTTGGTCTGGAGAATGTGGCATTTATGGTGTTAACTTACATAAAAAACCCCGAGTGCACTTATAAGTAATCAACCCCTTAGTCATTCCTATCGTGACTATATGAAAATTCTACAGACAGATGGCTACAGACTTTTTTAGAAAGAATGCTGGCTGATAAATAAATATCAGAACGGCGGCCGAAGCAGGACTTTGGATTTGTTAAACAAGTAATCAAAGTGTAAAAAGAGTGAGCCTGAAAGGCAATAAAGAAAAGTGTAAATAAAAATAGTTAAAGAAGTGATTGTCTAGTATAAGTAAATAGATCAGTAAAGTGAATTTTTGAACTTGTGAGTTTCATTTTGTCACAATCCAGTGATCGAACCCGACAAATTAATTGGGAATACTTGGACACATTTTTGTCTAAAACGTAACAATATTATTGGGTGGTTGCAATAATAATAATAAAAAAGGAAAAAAAGTGGGTTTCAATTAAACTATTTTTTGTTTACATACATTTGCAACGGCGCACACCTAAAAATCTTGCCTTTTTTGAAATTATATACACTTTTCCAGAACACGTATATTGTAGCCATTTCAGAATGAAACAAACAACCGTTCAGGTAGGTATAACTTGAAAATTTTTATAGAGATATTTAGAGTTTTATCTCCTGATGCGTCCAGGATCTAGCATTTCTTAAATTACAGAAGTTTTTTGTCGTTCTAACTTTTACCTTTCTTCTTCTTCGCACATTTTCTTCTCTGAAACAAACACCGTCCCCGCAAAGTCAGCAATTGAAAAGAAGCAACACGATTTTGAAGTTTGCTTAATTTTGCATATATTTGCAAATACTATTTGCGCTACTCCGATTTAGAGTTGTTTGCTTTATCGTGTATGCATTTCCGAATGATTATTTGCAAAATTTGCGCAAAGTTTCCGAATAGGCCCTAAAGGCCTATTGGTTTTTTATAAAACGATTCTTGACTATTTATTTTTGACAATTGAACATTTTAAGAATTTGGTGATTAGGCGTTTTTTGTTTTGATTTGGGGATTTCTCTTTTTGAAACCTGACAACCGTGGTCAGGGTGAGTAAGATGTGCATTGCACACCTTGGTCAAAGTAGATAACCCTTCATAAACAAATACGGATTATTTTTACGTTGTTTGTCACCATTCACAGTTTCAAAATCATTTTAAAATCAGGCACTCACACGCCGGTGTTAATAGTATAACGTACCCACCCAAGGCATACAAACTCCATCGATGTGCCAATGTGCCGTATGGTACTTCAATAATACGACCTACATTTTGTGAGAGCTCGTGCGAATTTTATGTGCACTGGATATGTGTATACACACACATTATTACAGAATGAACACGCATTAAGACGAACACCGCTGGTGCACCGATAGTTCCACGCATGCAATGCAAATAATGACTATTTTTCCTTATTATATTTAACTATTTTTACGTTATCTAAATTAAATTTAGTTATGTTTGGTGAGATTAAAGACAAATTGAGATAAGCCACTGAAAATGAACCATATCAATGAAGAATCAACCAAATATTAAAGGGTTATTGTTAAAATAAACATAATGTGTGGTATACAAAAAAACATTGCAGAATTCTGAATCTACAGGAAAACATGTACTCAAATCAATTACGCAACAGAAGAGAAAAAATTCATGAATTGTGATTTGTAAGAATCAGAATTTAATTGATATATTGTAGTTTACTGTAGTTACTCATGGGCTTGTAGATATGTCTGTAATCGTTGTTATCTTTCCGCTCTCGACTTAAGCTAGTGCAATAAAGCATTATACCAAAAATGATTAAAAGCCAGACACTCTTTTAAAGTACTTTGACTCATTTTTATTCTCTGCTCATAAAAATACCGCTTCACTTGATTTGGTACTTGAGGTACTTCCTTTCGACTTTTAAGGTCGCGTCAAATATTTGAACATGAAACGTGCATAAATGTTCGGCATTGCGAATTTTCTTGATTTATTTCAACTTAAAAATAAAGACAAAGCCCCAAGACTCCTTAAGCTACCAGTTAACATAAGGTGAATCCGTAATGAAACCCTTCTTTCTCGACAAATCTATATTTATATCTTAGTTTTTAGGTCTAAATCATGAAGATATTCTCAATTTACTTTGTGATTAAGTTAAATAACTTGCCATATTCCATATTTATGCCTTATTACAATGAATCCACTTCATTCGTTCATGTTTGTTTTATTATTAAGTCGTAATCATTGTTTTTTATAGCTTGCTCTCGTTTCTAGGAATGGCATGTTGGTGCCAAAACGAAGTTAATAACTGCTTCAAACAAGTAGAATAAAGATAAAATATATACTACGTTCATATGCATATTTGTGTATTTCTGTGTGACAGTATTGAAATAATCAGTTTCATCATTCGTCTGTTACATTATTATTTTTTTAATTCGAAGATATGCAAGCTTTTATGGAATAAAAATAATATAAGCCGCGAGACAGTAACAAAATATGTATCGCGAATCCTAATTAAGCTTTTCCAAAAATATAAATATAAAAGCGACAAATATTCAGGCATTGACGGCTTGACAATTAACATCAGTCACCGCGGAGCAATCTGTGAAAAAGTGTTTAGTATTTTTTCGTGTTTCTAGTTAAATAAAAAAAAATTTGTTTGAAAAGGATGTTACTATACTCGCCTTCTCTTGGTGTATGCATTTACAAAACAGATGTTTGTTCTAAGGATCATCTTCCAATTTTGCAACCCACAGATTACTTCAATAAACTATATATTATTAATCTAAACTTAATGAAATGTGAAAATGCACCTATTAATAAGCTCATTGCAACGATAAGCCGTTATATACTTTGTATCGAAACGTGATTGATTACAAATAGTTCCAAGTGGATGAAATATGGATTATAATGCCCGGGGTGCTGTTCAATGCAAAAGCGTTTATAACGTCTTCATCCTATATCACAAAACATTTCAATTGAATTGATTTAAATAGTCTGTTAGCGAAACGTACTTGGTTTTATTAAAATTGAAAATTATTGGTGCTATTACTGTTACCGTAGCAAAAAAGGGATTAAATTTCCATCACCATTTACACTCCTCCAAGTAACATAAGCAATATTAAAGTTTCCCACACTACGCATGGAATTTGAGAGGCTTCAAGACGAGGGGGGGAGAAGAAGAAAATATATATCTGATAACGGACATCAGTAACAAACTCAACACACATCCAAATTTGCGCTACTTCAATTGTCTGATGGACTAAAGCAATTTCCCGGCTGAGTTGGAGAGATCAGACAGCAATTAACGTTTGGGTATAACCATGTTTTTTTAAAAAACAACAACACCATATTGGCTGTCGGAGAGCAAAATGTAAATGTCATTGAATTTCGTTCGCATTTCACCAATATTCTGATAACACAGGGAATAGGTTTTAAAGGAGATGCATTTCCCTCGAAGCTGATCATTGTTTATGTTTTGATCGTTGCCCGACGCAATGCAACGTTTTTTTTAATAAATGTTTTAGGTAGGTACTTTCGATCAACGTTATTTTAAAGTTAATAAATCATAATTTTGTTAAGTTCGTGGTTGAACTAACCAATTTAAAACAACAAATTTTCCCGCCCGTGATATTTAATTTTGAGAAAATGTAATCATTCACAGCACTTTCCGTAGTGTCAACGCGAAAACCAGCTGCATGCATTTCCTTTATGGGAAATGCGACAAGATCGGAAGCAGACACGTCGTTGCCAACGATCGGCTTGTTTTTCTTAACGCGGTTTTTTATTTCGTTTAATTTGTTTCCCATTTATGGTTTGCTTCAATGTTGGTATATATCCGTTACCAATGACGCTTCACTAGTTTTCGCATTGTGTGAAAAATTATGCTTTATTTCGTGAATCTTGGATTTAATAGCATTTATTTCATTAATTAATGAATTGGACTTATTTATTTAAACCCAAAAACGACAAATGGTAGTATCTGATATATGTGAAGCACTTAAAGCAGTTATTGTCCGTCGATTATAAGCTGGAGGGCTGCCGCCGATAGTTCAACACACTTGGTGTGAAATTTTCAGCAACAGAATCCCCCGCAGCTTATCAAATCCGTAGACAGATTGCCAGCATTACACTCTAAACAATTTTCAACCATTTTTGAATGTTTTATTTAATACATTAAATTTCAAATAAAAAGCTAATTACTATCGCACTAACGATCTTCACTGATTGACAGTCCAGTGAAACTTATTTTCGGAATCTTTAAAAGTTCACGTTCAGATTCCGTTTTGTTTAATATATAAGCTGAATATCCTTTTATTTTTTACATAAGGTAAGTTAACTAATGTGGTGGCCCGTGGCGTGTGGGTATGTGCGTCGACCCTAACCTCGATGTCGCAGGTTCGATTCCTTCTCTGAGCGACGAAAATAATTTTCAAAACCCCACCTCTTTCGAGTCATTGTCAATGCTCAAAGAGTATTGGTCTGTAGGTCCCTTCCACTCGTGAGAGAACAATAGCACTCACAACACGAGTGGTTGCTGAGAAGATAGGCCCTGGCCCCCTACGGGCTGTAACGCAACCCATATACTATATCTAAGTTAACTAATATCTTATCATACCACGGATTTCTAAACCCATTTTTTGACGCGTTTTTGGTACAAATAACTCAAAACCAGAATTCATTTAAACTATAAAAACGTCATAATTAATTTGGAGTTGCTCAGCAGTGCATCCCAAACAAAACTTCTTATATATTCCGTAAGTGCAACGATATTGTTTTTAGCGCATCTATAAACAAGTGCGTCAACACTTAGACCTTTTCCGAACGAGTATCTCTCAAGCTATCTGAAAGTTCGACTCTGCCTGCACATGCAATAGAAGAAGAAAGCGCAGAAGGTATTACGTCTAAGGCAAAATGTATAACTGACCAGGATAGGAGTCGATATTTTCAGTTTGATGTTTTAACTACAAAGAAAACAATGTAACTTTCGGGATTTTGCATACACTTGTTTCAATGGCATGTGGAAAGTTGATAGACACTCATTCCAGTTATGTCCCTACAGAGATAGACAATAAGATACAGTCGATAACACTCGCCAAATTAAATCTTATACGCCCAGTTATTCTGGACGGTGAAGATTTAAAACAAACTATTAATGAGCAATCCCCAAATATTCTCAGAATAATAAGAGATTGCTAGTACACCTAATTCTGTTACACGGTTTGAAAATAAAATATTTAAAATTTTTTACACGATTTTATTCCATGTAGCACGATTTAAAATTCTTTGTGCTTAATTTTTTTTTTCAAATTTAATTTTTGCCAAGTATGTTCATATCACAAATTTAAGGGAATTTTTTGCGCGTACAAGCAAATTTTCTGGTCAAAGCAATGTAAATAGCACAAATTTAGGGGAATTCCCAATGTCTTTTTTACACGGTTTTTTTCTGGAACCAATCTACCGTGTAAAAACAGATCGATCCTATGACTTTCGACAACAACGTAATAGCAGAATGGGGAAGCCGAGAAGTAGCCGTAACCAATTGTACCGGAGCAATGTCATCAAGTTTGTAAGAAAATGCCTGGTGCAACCTGGCACACTGCAGCCACCTAGATCATGTTACGATGATCGATGAAGGCATCATCATGATAAGTGACAGGCCAGCTAAAGTGAATGAGGTAAATAACGCTGAAAAAGTAATCAACAGCACATATCTTATCATGTTCAATGATAGAGCTTGGGTCAACGAATCCTTGTTCATTAATCATAGAATAACCGAAGGTGGCGAACGGAGATACCAGTTTTCGTATCGCTTAGTATTACTATTCATCAAGAGATATTAAGCTTGCCATACTTAAATAAAATCAATGAGCAAAATCTAAATAAAATCAAGAAGATGGGGTTCAAAATAGTAATGAATCCAATTATAGTTTGCTGCGTAACTGTCGCTTTTGGTGCTATCTTCCACGTCATCATAAAGCGAACACAACATCAAAAGAAGAAAAGCCATCAACTCGACCTCCAGAACGTTATCAAGACTCTCGGCAGGACCGAGGACGGCCTTCAACTGGAGCCGGGAGGAGTTAACACGATCAACACAATTCAAACTGAGTAAACAACTCAGTGGCTATCGTCTTCGCCGAGAGTTGCTGACTCCAGTGTCCGTTGCCATCGACGTCGACGATAAAGTGCAATACGATATTTTGCACAAGCGGTAAGGTGCGTACTTTGCCTGAGAATCGCGCGGTTGAGTCAGCGAGCCGTAATCAGTTGGTTTTTTTGTTTAACGACACAGTTCGCAAGTAAATAATAAGTTAATAAATAAAAAGCAAACAATCTTTTGTAATTTATACATGGATGATATCCTTGCGTTCAGTTCGTCTTTGGATGAACATTTAGTAAACAATGAAAAGAGCTGGACTCTAACTCCAAATTGACATATGCAATTTTCTTCAAAAAGAAACACCAAGACCTCCGAGGGAGTCAAACAAAATACTGAAACAATAACGGCTATCCAAAGTTTAAACTTACCCAAAACGCGAAACCAGACCAAATCGTTTCTTAGCAAAAAATATCCGGGTTCTATAAAATTCATAAAGGAATATGCGAATATCGCTATAGTAATATACCTGAAAATATGCCAAAATAAACGTCTATGATCCCAATTGCATTGCTGCTTTCGAGAAACTAAGATCTCTCATTACTGACTATCCCCTAGTGAAGTAACCAAATTTGAACAGGCGATTTAAACTAATAACAGACTTTAGTAATTTTGTCTTTAGGGGTCTTTTTAACCCAAGACAGTCACCTGGTTTTTTACGCCTCCAGTACACTTAACGATTACGAGAGAAATTAGTCAACAAGTATCAAGTGGTTTGACAGCGATGGTTGATGCAACTAGGCTAATATGGTATTAAAATAGATTATTCATATCAAAAGTAAGGGCAACAAAGTGGCAAATTTTCTTAGCAAAATTAATCTGTACAGCAATGAAATATATAATAATTTATGCGAAAATCCAGTTAGAATATCTAGACAATATCGATTGCAATCAGTCTTTAGAGATTTCAACTGTCCAGTCTCAAGAAGAAAATAGCAATGATCACATTCTAATTTTGTAAACGCTGAAAACAAAGGCAGAAGGAACGGAAAACATTTTTTATAATAAAAAATTTCATTGACAAAAGTAACAAACCCAATCAAATATTCGTTATAGTCCGAACACATGAATTAAGCGATTCCTTGTACAACATTGTGCAGAGAAAATTAAATGAGCTTAGAGGCCACTTTAAATTAAAAATGCAGGTTAATTGCAAGAGTCCTAAAAAACGAAGAAAATACTCTGAAACAAATAACGCTATACCATAAAGTTGAACCAGATCACTCTAGTATAATTACAAACTAAGAAGGTATAAAGTCAAAAGTGCACTTCCCAAACTTAAAACTTTTGATTCATAGAATTGTTAATAACTGTGGCAAATATACAGCAGCATATGATAGAAACCCAATTGAGAAAAAACTTTACATTTCGGAAACCTCCACTGACATCAATGAATTTATTAATGTAGATGTTAACACTAACAGTAAGCACAATTTTATTAGCTTCATTGACAAATTTTCGAAATATGCTGTTAGTGTCTTTCTTTGCGATAGAAACCATAAGACTTTAGTAGAAAAATTAAGACAATACAGGGAAAATGGAATAGTTAGCTTAATAGCATTAATTAAAAAAAATTAAGTAAACATGAAATAATAGAAGAAGAATTTTGTTAAACCAAATAACCAATCATTCAGATCATTCATGTCTTTATTTTTCAATTGATTGTAAAATCAATCAACATAAGTAGCGCGTGTATTTCTTCAGAAAGATTTAACCTGAAATTATTATTAAATTATGTAGTTGACTTGGATGATACATAATAACATATCGCGTCTAACGTTGTGTCGACAGGAAAATTAATAAAATACGAATCTTTACGAGGCGAGGCAACGATATTAGGACCCGATTAATCGTTGCCTACTATAGACTTAATTTTTTTGTACGTTTTTTATTTTGGATTAAGTACGCCAAACAATGTTTCTATTTTCGTTGTCACTGCTGACGTTTTCTGGTTTGTCCGACACATTATTGTTCTCCATCGGTGTGGGTGTAGCTGTGACTACTGTTGTGTTGTTTCGAAGTCAGCCGTGCTTGCGAAATTGTTCTTTGATTCGCGAATATCTGATCGAACGAAATTTAATTCATTAGTCAACGGACGTGATGTTAACTAAAGTTGAACGCAACTAAAGTTGAACTTTAACTCTTTTTTCAGAAATAAATGTACTAGCTAGAGTCACTGAACTAAAACATGTATACACCTAATTCAGTTTTTACACGGTAGATTGGTTCCAGAAAAAAACCGTGTAAAAAAGACATTGGGAATTCCCCTAAATATGTGGTATTTACATTTGTTTTGACCAGTAAATTTGCTTGTACGCGAAAAAATTCCCTTAAATTTGTGATATGAACATACTTCGCAAAAATTAAATTTGGCTCAAACAATTTTAAGTCGTGCTAAATGGAATAAAATTTTGTAAACAAATTAAAAATATTTTATTTATCAGATGTATCGGCATAATTTTAAAGGGATTCAAGGATAATTTTTGCTATACAAACTCAAATCCTCAATCCCCCAAATCCGCAACTAATTTGACGCGATGACGAGTGAAATCGTCACAAAAGTTATGGATACACTACTTCATCGAAATCCGAAATCCGCAATACACAATTGAATTGAACAAATATGTTAAGCCTATTGTATCTAAAGCGTTAAATTTCCTTTCCAAAACTTTCAGTACCTCATAAATTGGTTTTATAAAGAATAAAAGTACTGAGGATGCAATATAAGATTTTCTTAATAAAGTACATTGTGCACTCAATATAAACAACCGGACCATACAATGAACATGGCAAAAGGCATGGCTGAGTCGAGCCACCGCAGAAATCATATCATTTTCGTTGTACGAAGTGGAATATATTTATCTTTAGTTGTCTTATAGTAAATAAATAGATAAAAAATAAATATATAAGATGATACTACAATAAATACATAAAATAATAGTAATAAATAACTAAACTACATAAAAAATAAACAATTCAATTACTAAATAATAAAACAAATAAATACGTAAATAAAAACAAGTAAATAAATGAAAACTAAATTAATTGATGAATAAGTACAATATAAGAAAATTATATATAAAGAAACTAATATTATATCTAAAAAGTAAGTGCTTGTGAAGCCGTAAAAAAAGAACGCAACATAAGTTTGTAAGTAAGCTTTTCCATACGTTCGCATATCAGTTAAAACCCGCCTCAAAGCAGTGACCTGCATGTAGAAGAGAACCAAAGTATGTCTAAGATCATCTCAAGTGTTTTGGGCATTTAGCTATACCGATACAAAACACCATGCGTTAAAATTCATTGAAAAATGTCTTTGCACAAAATTATCTTAGAGCTGAGAGCTGAGATTTCATATTTTACATTATATATTGGCGAAGTCGACTTTAAGAGAATTTATTCATAACTTAAAGTAGACTTTTTGGTATTCCTAGTATGTATAAGAAATGTTGTTCATAGGTTATAAACATAAAGGCGACTTAATTCTTAAAATGAGCTGAACGTTATTTAAAAAATATAAAGTCGGCTTTAATGCGATAGTTAGAAATTTGAAAAAGAATTACAGTGAACATTGGCAAACGTGAACTAATTAAAACCGAGGGTGTTTTTTTTCAGATTGTTCATATTTTGAAATGTAACATTTTATGATTTAAATCGTATGCGTACCATATGAAATAAAACACATTTTTATTTTATCTTCTTTTTGCTTGAATTCAATTATTGTAAATTAGTGCATTCATGGATATTTACATATTTTACATTATTTATTTTTACACATATCTTCTGCAATGGCCCATCAACAAAATGTATTAGAATTTTTTTTCAGTATATCGTTTTAAAAATAAAATGTTTATAGAACATATTTTTGTTCTGTTTTTTTTTTTTTTCTTTTATTTTTGTGTGTTTAATTTTGGTGTCTAGATACACATATTTAAAACCATTTTTAAGTCTAAAACTGAATATGTCTATGGATAACCAAATTTAAAGCCGTCTTTTAATTTAGTGTCGGTTATAACTGAAGTTGAATTTAGGCACTGTTAACGAGCGAATTGTTGATATGGTGGTCGCTATATTTACTTTTCGTGAATTGGTTACTGAAGGAAGCTTAGAGTCCAAATGTATACATGTGTCATGAAAGTAGCCAGGCCGTTTCCAATGACCAATTTTAAAGAGTAGTATAATATAGAGGTGTATAATTGAGTGTTAATAAATAAATTGTATTTATATAGTATGATTCAGTGCGTTACGATTAAAGGAACATTAATTAAGACTATATTTAAAAAAAAACTTACAGGCGCAGTAAGTGAAATAGAAGAGGACTCTAAGTATTTTGTTCAGTTACCATCAGATTATTATTAATCCGGAAATCAAAAGCAATAACTTTTTACTATAGTTCAGATATTATGATTGAGGGATTGAATACCATGTGAGGCAACAATTGTTGTAACCAATGCGTTACTGTAGAGTTTGTGAGGTGACAAAGTGTTTTTATAATTATAGTCGACATTAAGCCCACTTTATAGTTATCACCTCATGACAAAGTTAAAGTCAACCGAAACGTCGTTTTAAATATTTAACGTGTAGTTAAGCCTACATGTCAATGAATTTCAGTAAAAGAAAATAGTAAGAACGTATTCAGAAGATTTGAAGATTTTTATATTTTTGAGGTATTGTTAATACAAAAACGTGGGTCATATTTAATAAATAGACTTTTCGATGCAGTTGTACGAACTTCGCTGCTTCAATTTCATAGCCTTCAGTCTGTCTCAGTCTTATTTGAAAAACTCCTTTCGCTGTGCAATCTCCAATGTGTGCATATTTCTGGCACGTTCAATATATTCCTTTTAAATCCACATATTCTATTTGACGCACATGAAATGTGCGTATTTCTAAGTGCAGCAGTAAAGTGCAGCTCCTTGAAAAATGGATTCTTTCACGTGAATTCTTTTTGATAATTACACGCAAATCCATCCGATCCAATTATACGTCATTATACTCCTATTCTTGTTTAGTCAGTAATTTATTTCTTTGGTTTCATCACCATCTTTAATTTAAAATTATGTATACTTTAATTTAGAATTTGTGTCCATTTCTTGCAATTGAATTTAAGACCCGGCAAAACAAACAATAAAACACGAAACAAGTCAATGACAGCGGTGAAATTACGATTGTTAATACTTCAGAAGAATTTGTTTACCCGAAGTGTCATTTTTCGGAGTGTTTGATTGAAATTACTTATAAGTACGTTGTAAAATACAGACTAGCGGCAGTTTAAAAAGCGTTTATTTTTGAAGAAAAGTTAAAGCATGCTTTTAGTTTTAAAGTTGCTTATAACTAGTTCGGAGTTAAACCCTTAAAGTGTAGTTGACTATAATTTTGCCCCTATATCTTTAACATCGTTACTAGTAAATTTCGTTACTTCCAACAAAAACGTGTATTTGATATGAATTGATACTTCGGATTTCAGAACTTCAAATTGGAATAACTACAAAATCCGTCTTGTCTTTTTATGGAGATTACTAAAGCCTTTGACATGATTAAACACAACTCAGTTTTAGATAAACTCAACTCGACTTGACGTTCGTATCTTTCAAATCGTCAACAAACAGTTAAAATTGAAAGTTTCCACAGTTCTGTACTATTTTTAACTGTAAGTTATTTTTGTCGTTCAGAACTTACGACGTTCCCAAGGTTCTGTGTTGGATCCAATTCTGTTTCTCATTAATGTACATAGATAGATAGATAGATCTTTTATTTCGTATAATATTGATGACATAAGTATTGCTACCGCACATTTTACAGATTAGACATGTGATATTATAATATATTTCTTCTATGATATTTATGCAAAATTGATTGAAAAAAAAACTCTAATGTAAAAAAAAAAACAAAAGTATATAAAAAAGTGAACAATACAATTTTAGTAAACACTCATATCTTGTAATAATTAAAATAATTAATAAATAAATAAATAAATAAAAAACTCATCATCAACTACATCGTTCTTGGAATTTTAATTTCAGTTTCTGTATCATATCAGAAATCAATTCAACATTCGCTTTTTTGTGTATGGCTTTAGTTGAGTGATGCCAAGGCCAAGGTAAATTCGTTGATCCCTCAACCTTTCACACTTTTCAAAATGACACCATTTGTTAACGATATTGCACTCACATATTCAAATAATTGTTATTTAATATTGTATCTTGATGACTTTTTTGCAGTGGAATGTGTCAATCGGTTTCAATATTTACGAATTATATAATACTTGACAATAAGCTCAGTTGGAGTGTTCACTGTGAGCATCTTAAGCACCACCTAAGTAGGATATTCAGGCATACGAATCATTTAATTGCCTTTATTGCAAAAATCAGGTGTTATTTTTTTTTTTTCAACGGCTAATTTAAATCAAAGTTGCAGTGCGGTATCTCTTTATGATGTAAGATATCATGATAGTTATAATTTACGTATCAATTCATGGAACTTTGACAACACATCATCAGTTTTATTATGTCACTGCTCCTCGGGTATTTAATAGGTTATGACATATTTGCAAGTGTGAGAAAAATAAAATTGTGTTTTTAAATAATCTTTCACACACTTCAATAATTTTTTATTTTGTTTCTTTAACCATATTTTTTATGATACCCCTTTAATACTATGTAATGCAATGCAAATGTAATTTTAATTTATTATCATTAAATATTTATTTAAAATTGTTTTGTACTTTCGCCACTTGTCTCTTGGCAATAGATTGTATTTACCTATTCTTTTAGCAAATATCTTGTATTGTTATTAATTGATTTATTGCTTAATCTATATTTTTAAAATTAATTTTATATATCCCTGGTCCGATGAAATTCGAATTGTCGAGAGTATATGCTGTCATCGAAAAAGAGCAGGCATAACTTCAATGGAGTTTCGATCGCTGAGAACTTTTCCGATCGAGTCTCCCTGAAGGTCTCAGAGAGTCCAACCCTGCAACAATCGACGAACAGTGGAACCGTTGGCAAAACGCCGCGCAATTGCTAGCACACGCGGACGACATTGCCATGAATGGCCATCGACCCGCCATTGAACCGTTTGCTGATATTGAAATGGAGGCGGCAAAAATGGGTTCAGTGGTGAATGAGGGCAAGACGAAGTATATGCTGCCATCAAAAATGGACACACAACATCGACGACTCGGTCAGAACGTCACCATAGGCACTTACAACTTCGATGTAGTAAGGAACTTCATTTACCTTGGCTCCCAAGTACGAGCAACATCAGTACCGAGATTAAACGCAGAATAACTCTTGCCAACCCCTGTTTATTTGGGCACAAGAGGCAGTCTACGTCTACGGATTAAACGCCTAAGATGGCTAGGCCGTGTTGAGCGCATGGACAACGCTGCTCCAGCCCGAAGAGTCCTCGACTCCGAACCAGTGGGACAACGCAATATAGGACGACCACGAAGCCGATGGCGCACTCAAATGAAGAATTCCCTCAACCAACTTGGAGTGTGAAATTGGAGGTAGCTGGCTAAGGATCGTGCCAGCTGGAGAGTCTTGTTGGCTGAGGCCCAGGTTCACCCCGAACTGTAGCGCCATAAAGTAAACAGCGCGAACAACAGCAGTACCGATATAAAAAGCAGATTAATTCTTGGCAATCGCTATTTCTTTTACTGTTGACCCGTGGCGTTGTGGGTATGTGCGGCGATCTTGCCAGAAAAGTAAATGTCGTTTCAACAACTGCGTACATTTTCCTCTATGTGAACTATGTGAAACAAATCATTAGATGCTCACTACCAGCGCAGCTATATTACGAACTGTACTTGTTTTGTTAAAGTTAATAAGTGAAAACACCAGTTTATTTCTACTCAAAAGTGAAGGCAAATATATTTGGTAAGCAGTCGTCTGTTTTTTATCAACGCAATTTATCTCTGGAATCAACTCCCGCCAAGCAGAATGAGTTTGAACACAGAGGATTGTTTCGAAGCGAATAATAATGATTTCGATTTGCGCTCAATATTTGGTCCTGTTTGAGTTGATGGAATTTGGAGAAGATTCGACCATCTACTGCACTGACTATACAGCGACATGGGCCTAGCTGTCGCTTCAACGCCTAAGATGGCTGAGCCATGCAGAGCGCATGGACAACACTTTCCCAGCCCCAAGACCCAACTCCGAACCAGTTAGGAAGCGCAATAGTAGACGCTTACGAAACCGACGGCGAACTTGTCAACGCCTAAGATGACTTAGCCATGCAGAGCGCATGGACAACACTTTCCCAGTCCCAAGACCCAACTCCGAACCAGTTGGGGAGCGCAATAGAGGACGCCTACGAAACCAACGGCGAACTTGTGTGGGGAAGGACCTCAACCAACTTGGCAATGGGCTAAAGATCGTGCCCGTTGGAGAGGCTTATCGGATGAGAAAAAGGTCCACCGGGGACTGTAGCGTCATTAGAAGACGAAGAAGAAGACAATCTACATTATCTGTAGACGCATATACCAAAGCGACAATTCTCCAGACAATTGTCATGTGCCTTCGTTTGACAGTCACCATAGTCCCAACTATAATCATTATTATTCATTGCACAAGCTTTCGCCTCTCAATCTACGAGACAGACTGTCGAATCCGAGTCATAAGCAGTGAAAGCTAAATTGTCTGACAGACATATTGATAGTGCAACTGGCAATTCCAGTTGCAGTGTTAGATATTGCATTCTAATCGAAGGAAACATCTCTAATGACTGAAAGCTAGAAGACTGGAAACGTTGTCAAAAAGCTGCCACTGATGTGCTGGTATGACGATAGGAGAAGAAAACCTGCTTCTCAGAAGGAATAGGAAAAAAGCATAAGAAGTGCGCGGTCGAGGAGATGGAGAGATGTTGCGAAAAGTTTTTTACCAAAAGGTAAAACAAGCATCCGGAAGGTATAGATCTCGGACCAAAGCCTGCAGGGACGAAAATGGACAAATAGTAGTATTCGCAGTCGATGCTGAGAATTTGGAAAAATCACTTCCGCTATCAGGCAGAATGTTCCAGTCAATTTGGGCGATGATGAACAAGTCTTCCACAATTAAATACTATTTAACAAGCGGCTTCAAAGCAAGCCATACAGCTACCAGCTAATACAAGGTAACCTGGTGTGACATCTCGACATCCTCAAGAAGCTGGACAACGTCTGGGAAATGACAAGAGTACTCGATTTGATGCCACCTAAAGTTAACTTTAAAAGACACCAATTTTAGCAGATAAGAGTGGTACAAAAACCTTCCTTGGTTTAATGACGGTGCGAATAATGATATACTGATGGGTCGAATTCAGAAAACAAGGTAGGGGTTGGAGTGATCGGACCACGATGTGGTCTCTGGAATAGATCTACAATATCCCACTCTCAAATGTACTCCATCAACTAAGCCACACACCAAATCAGTAAAGACAACACACAGATCTACATATTCTCAGCCAGTCAGGCTGTTCTTAAGGCTCTAAGCATTTACACCATTAACTCTATGACACAAATCAATAAGTACTGGTATAGCAAAACAGACTGAAGCTACATTGCAAGCCTGGCCATGTAAACTATGCAAGAAAGGTATTGATGTACCGTTCATTGGATCTTCCCCCTATTTGGTTTTAACAACAGTGACATCAACCAAAACATCAAAGACTGTACTACAAAACAAACTAAACAATTCTGGGCAAACCACGGGGTATGAAACCCAAAATAAGAATTTATGGACTTTCAAAACCATCAACAAAATCATGGTTAGTATCATAGGACAGATTTCGGGGATATCTAATCCAGGGCTTTGTCAAACTCATGAAGGCAAGATTTAAATCCTAGACCAACGGAAGAGGTCTACAATTAAAAGTCCTTTAATGACTATTAAATGCAAAAGGGGTAAGAGATAGAACACTGAAGTCCTTGTCAACTCTTTTCAGAATTCTGTGAAAAAGGTTTTGGTACCAATTTTCATGAGGCAATTGTGTTTATCAGACACGTGATTAATGAGTTACAATCAATGTTATTCTTTAAATCTGTCCTTTTTAATATTTGTAGCAACGCGGTTAGAGCTAGTTAGGTAATAAATAAGTACAATTGCTACTAAATACAACTTAAGTGATTTCTGGGTTACAGTAATTCTACGTAAAATTAAGGTAACCAGAAGAGGGGACTTTATTCAGAAATAATAATTTATTTATAATAATAATTTTTAATGTACACACATTTGAAAAAAGAGTCATCGATTAGCTGGTTCTCCCGGCTAGCGATATAGCCCTTCTTTATCGATAATGTTGGTTATTATGTATTTTTTTTCTTTTTCATATGATTTACGGCTTCGTCATTCAAGGCATCTGGGTATATGATTGATGACATATTATCTACCGGAGTAGATTTTAAATACAAAACTCCATGACGGCATTTTTAAGCAGGAGGTACGGTCTACTTTAGAAAACAACGGCAACATTTACAAGGAAATACTATAACGAAAGCCAGAAACTTGTACTTTAATCCTAAATTAAAGTTAAACTAACTTAAAATGGTGATAAGACCAACAACTACACATAGATCATAAGCACGGTTGATACTTGTAAAAAATGTGTATCTAAGGTTGGAAATAAAAATGACCTACAGCTAAAAATGACAAAAATATTTGTAAGGGCAGACAAATTCATTCATCACATTTGTTTTGATATGTTGTTCATATTACACAGGTTTCGTTTCTGCGTCTTCTCAATACGTAGTTCTTCAATGGGTTCCATACTGTACCATATAGACACAATCGACTTGTAAATGGATTTCAAAAGCTTCAAATGTTTTAAAAATCAATGAATGGGTATAACATTTTATTAGATATACCAATTTTTGTAATGCGAACACTAAATATTAACTTGGTGTCCAATTAGATTCCCAGGTATTTTATTAAGGGTTCCCAACTTATACTTGCAAAGTAAACTTGCATCTGTCCACTACGAATAAAACAAGCTTTTCTTTTCCTAGTATAAAAATAGCTTCTATTTTGTCTTCCTTTAATTTAATTCTCGATTTGTTTAAATAAGATTGAAATATTCTCAACCCAAAATCAAGATTCCTCTCAATTTCGAGAGCGAATTGGTGAGTATATCGCCGTTTCGTCAGCAAATGCGGCTATATCACAGTTGGGCAATGAGGATAAATCAGACATGTACATATATAAAACGGGCAAGGACTGAGGCCTGAGGAACACCAGAGTGATAATGGATAATATTGGAGACATCAAACGACGATTTGACAAGAAACTTCGGACAATTTTACAGAGATGGGGGGAAAATTAAGGTTAATCGAAATCGACTCAAACTCATCAGGACTTAAGCCCAGGCGCAACCACCTTGTCCTGGGTCTGCCAAGGGGTCGCCTTATTGAAGGAGTCGGAATTAAGGCCACCATGGAAGCATAGCTCTTCCCGTTCGGGGAAGTAGCTGATCAACATTAAGTTCGCCACGCACTGCCGTGACTCTAACCCTATCTCGGCGAATAGCTTCCACGAAGAAATTTCATCTCGACAGCTTGCTAATGACCTTAGGTGAGAGTTCAAACAAATACTGAGTTGAAAACAGATAACATGGCTTTGGCACCAAGCGCGATCTTTCTGATTACAGATCTTCCAAGATGTTTCAATATTTATCCACCTCAGCCAATCCTTTAGGAAAACTCATTATTACTCTCCCATCTCTCGTGAAAAACACCCTGAGATACTTGAACTTCCCCATCTGCCTCAATGGTACTATAGCTACATGTAGATGAGTGGAGTTTAAACGTGCACTGTGGAACTGCAAATAAGATGATAATTTTGATGCCTAGTTTACAAAGTGTTCATTTAAACTCCATTTTGGGTTCAATACTCAGTTCTATGATCTATGCGGCTTCACAGTTTCGTTTAAACTTTGAGCTAAGTTAAATTGCACCAAAAGCATTTTGAGACTACAGAACACAAACAGTTTTCGAAAGCTCTTACAAAATTAAGCCAATACAAGCACAAAATGAAAAGTGTTGCCAGATTTTGTTCGATCGCTTTACCGATAGTCATTGTTCATTTGATTCTGTAACCGGAAGAGTTCAATCAAAATCATGGACTCTTTTTAAGGTTTACTGGAACTTAAGTTTGAACTTCACTGTGCAACAGGTCACTCATTTTTTGTTGTGATATAGCGTACCTACTGCTGTTCAGGTTCGACTCCGCGAACGTTGTGTTGCTGTTCTGATTTGGCGTTAAAACTTTCAAGGATCCAACTTCACTAGCTTAGATAGCCATATAAATGATATCTCCAATCCCTCAACCCGATAAGAAGTAATCAAAGTGCCTTGGCAACAGAGCGCACTAAAAAATAGCACGCGATGTTTTGAAAATGTGCATCCCGTTCGTATTACTCCACAAAAATCAAAAACTCTTACGGACTATGATTCGTAATCATCCAATACAATGTGAGGGACGAAGGGATCTCTGCTTTCACTGATTGGGAGATAAAGATAGTGCTCAGGTTCAAGTTCACTTTGAGTTCGATTGTTTACAACAAGAAAACAATTTTTGGTCCAACAATATACTAATCACTTGACAATAAAATTAACTGATAGGAAACGTCGAACTATTGGCAAGAGATGGTGATGACATTTTAAGGCTAGCACTGTCAAACAATTTCACTAACCTAGTTGCTATATATGGATTTGCTTAATTATCCTCAGGTGTTCAAACAATAAGAGTCACTCGTCACTATATCGATTATTAGACACTTACCTCTCCACTGTCATTTTGACGGCTACAAGTGTTGAGGTTTCAGTTATAAAAGATATCAAAGCAGTTTAAATATATCAACAGTATTTGTTTTTTGGTTCTATTCACTCAACACTCAAATTTAACTAATAAATTTGTACATATCAACGTACACATTTGCGGGAGGAAACTTGATCTAAATGCTGAAACTGATTTTGCAACCTATCTCGAGGTATGACAACACGAATACAAATGACGGCGCTTTTCAATTATACTTATGTAGAAGAAACTCCGACGGTGATAACAAAAAAAAAAACACCGCACTTCAAACCGGAATCACGTCAACAAACCGAAACAAAAACGTAAACTGCTTCAAAACGCTGAGTTTGCAACTTATTTATGCCGTGTCAGTCGGTTTGGTGATTACTATACATACGTACCCCGCATATGGTATGAAATGGAAATGAAATCCAGAAGAGAATTATGAGTTCGGGTGATTCTCTTAAGTAAACACATGGTTTGAGGGTTCCAACTTGCGAGATCGAATTGATCTCTTTGTGATATATATATATTTTTATTCATCCCTTGTGTGCTAAGTGTTAATATGTAGATAATATAAACTACCTTTACATTCTGCTTCCCAAAGATTTTGCAGAAAAAACAACACCTTTAATATTTTATCTTTGTATTCCTAATAATTTTGTGCTAAAATTAAAATTGTATTTCTTCGAACTGTATTCGGTTAGTTTTAAGTACATTGTAAATGATTTTTTGTACATTAGTTCGATGGTTCGTGTCATCGTGGTTTTTAATTTGGTGCGATAAATTATTTGAAAATCTTGCTACAACTTTGTACTCTGCAGCAGCGGTATGTCTTCCTCTAAAGAGTATAAGTGTAACTTTGCGATGTGAATGCCCTCTATTGATAATATTTACATAAACGCCTAATTTTAAAATTCTGTGGCGGAAACTAAATGGTGAAACTGAAAACAGATGACTCTGAACGCGCTAAAAAGAATAATTGAAACATCCAGAAAAACCGTTCGATTCGACTAACTTTTGAAAATAGAACATATGTATAGTATTTTGTGCGGTAATGTATTAAACTTGCAAAGTGGATGACACAAATCTACTATTTTCTTAAGTAAATCCAGTTATTTAATAATTGTGAATTATTGATTACTTGTTGGCAATCAAGTGGTGACCTATTATATATTTTGAGTGATGAAAGCCTATTATTTCAGTAATTTGTTGCTAATTCAAAGAGTACATTAGATATATTTTTGTTTGAGGTTTTTTTTCCTCTACTGTGAAAATGGAAATCTCCGCAACTCCTGCCACTAGCAATTCAACCAACTGAGGGAAATTGCAGCGCCTAAGAACTGCTATATTAAAAAGTCCATTTTACTTTCCTTTATTAAGTTTGCTAATCTTTGTATATCGGCTTTTCCATTTAAAACATCTATTGGCCTACATTTAGTTACAGAATGTATGGATTTTTTATACATTTTTTTTTTTGGATTTTTTTATTGGATTTATAGCTTCAAATACTCTAAATTGTTCACTAATTGTATTGTGAAGTATCTCTACATCTGCATTTCCGGTGTGACTGTTAGGTTTTGTAAAGTGTACCTCTGTTCCTTATTGTCTGAAATAATCCTTTATATTTTTAGTGTTGAATTCATTATCCATTATGTACTTTGTAGGTTTACGTTTGATTGAAATACATAATATTACTTTTTCAATAAGTGTTAAGTTATTTTTGTTTTCCAAATGAAATGCTATTGCGTGTTTAGAAAGTTTTTCAATAAAAGTAATAAAATTATGTTTTGAATTAGTGTAGATGTCTATGTGTATGATTTGATTAACATTTTGCGCAGTTTCGGTGATATAGTATTTAGGTTTGATTGGTGTTCTGTTACAGTTATAAATATAATTTTCTATTAACAGTTTGAAGGTTTCTATGTATATGTATTTCTTAAGACCTTCATAATTCTCATTTATACCTGCAAGCATTGTTTCGCATCTATGGTACGTACGAATTTGATTTAAGCCTTCATCTGTAAGAATTTAATACTTGTGTCAAATAGCTCTATCAGTTTCAACTGAGCCAGTTGCCAGTGCTCCGTAAGCTCGGAGTACATACCTACTTTATTTTTTTTTAAAACCTTACTAAATATATCCGTCACAAAATCATTTTCTCTATCTTGGGAACTAATGTATATCTTCCTGTTTTTGTCAAATACCTCAGATTCCTTACTCTTATTCTTTGCTAAAATTATTTGTGTAAAGAACCTGTTAACGACAGTATCTAATGTTGGAAAATGATCAGCTTGTTCCTCCTCTTGAGAGTGGATTGTGTTATCCAAGCTCATTTGATCAATTTCAAATACTTTCTCTTTCGTTCGGTTAACCTTCTCTGTCAAATTAATTTAACCTGTGTCTGGGTTCATTCTTTTTAAAAGTCGGCTGCCTTATTATCTTTGCCCTTAATATAATTGATGTTAATGTTATATTCTCCTAACTTCAGAATCCACCTTTGTAAGCTAGGCAAGCCAAGCAACTTGCAACCATTTAAGGGTTGATGGTCTGTCATTAAATCAAACTTTCTTCCGTAAATATACGGCCGAATGTAATTTTCAGCCCATACGATTCCTAATAACTCTGAATGCTTGTAATGTGTGTAACTCTAATGTTCGTCTTCAGACAAAACAGCGTAATCACGTTTTGTTCGGTTTGTTTCGGTTAAAAGTCTTTTTAGTTTCTTCAAGGCAACAATGTAATTCGAATCGTTCTTATTGATTTGTGCATTCTTTTTTAGATACTTAGTCATTCTATGTGGGGTGGCAGGGTCTATGCTCACAGGGCAAAGTTACTGATCGCTCTCAACTTGGCGGGATGCCAGCAACGATCCTTGTCGATGCATAGATCAAGTTGACATGCAGCCTCCAAGCGGCGCCCCCTGGATAGCTTTCACAACACCCGTTGTGAGGTGAACCAATGCATGCAGCGTTTCCCCAGCGGTTGTGCGGAGGGCTAACAACCCGCCCACAAAAAAAATAACTGTTACGGAAGAGCAAGCAGCCTCGGAAAAACGGACGGAACCCCAACGACGACACGGACGGAAAAAGGACTACGATTTGCGAGTTTGCTCCTGGAATGTAAGAACACTCTACACTCCGGGAGCCGCACAAAAACTAGAAAATATCCTCACGCAGTATAAAGCGGATATTACTGCGCTCCAGGAAATACGCTGGATAGGACACGGAATTATGAAAACGAAAGAGTGCGACATATATTACAGCTGTCATAAAAGGTTGCACATATTTGGATGCGGATTCGTCGTGGGAAAGCGGCTAAGGTCGAAGGTCATCGACTTCAAACCGATAAGCGATCGCCTGGCTGTGATCCGCATCCAAGGCAGATTCTACAACATCAGCCTCATATGTGCACACGCCCCTACCGACGAAGCTGAAGACTCTGTCAAAGAGGATTTTTACGACCTCTTGGACGGTGCCTACGGAGCCTGTCCGGAGTACGATGTCAAAATCGTACTCGGAGACTTCAATGCTAAAATCGGTAAGGAAAACATCTTTGGCGGAGTGATCGGAAAGCACAGCCTCCACGACACGACAACAGACAACGGCTTCCGACTCGCAGACTTTGCGACAGCACGTAATATGGTCATAAGTAGCACAAGGTTCCCTCGCAAAAAAATCCACATAGCAACCTGGCGATCCCCGGATGGTCGAACCGCCAACCAAATCGACCATGTGCTTATTGACGGAAGACACGCGTCAAACATCCTGGATGTGCAAACATTCAGGGGGGCAAACGTCGACTGTGACCACTTTCTTGTTGCAGCAAGATTCAGAGCTCGACTGTCCATTGTCAGAAAGCTGCACCAGCCGACAATGAAAACTTTTGACATTGGACGCCTAAGCACACCGGAGATTGTCAGAGCCTACGAAGAGCAATTAAGTGAGAGACTCTCCGGTATGCTTACGTCAAGTGCCAACGAGATGTGGTTGCATTGCCGCTCGGCCATCAAAGAGGTAACGGAAACTACATTAGGCTACCTACCACCCCCGACAAGAAACCCGTGTTATGATGCAACCGACGAGGCATACCAAAAAGCGCTGCAACGGAAAACAAGAGCTGCGCAAGAGGAGTACCGAGCTAGAAGACGGGAGGAGAAAAAGCTTCTACGCCTGAAGAAAAGCAGGCGTTTGTTTAAGCAGCACTTCCAACAGCTGCTTAGCGGGCCTGACCAGGAGAGAGTGATAGGGAACCAGGAAATCCCGACTCCAGTCGACGAAGAAGTCCTCCCACCTAGCTTTGAAGAAGTCGGTACAGCCATTAAAAGGCTGAAGAACAACAAAGCCGCAGGCTCAGATGGCTTACCATCGGAGCTTTTCAAAGCTGGGGGCATTGTAATGGTAGGGAGCATGCACCAAATCATTTGCCGAATTTGGGAAGATGAAAGCAAGCCCGTCGACTGGAATATCAGCTCCATATGCCCCATCCACAAAAAAGGCGATCCTACCTCCTGCAAGAACTACAGAGGTATATCCCTGCTCAATATCGCCTACAAGATCCTATCCAGCGTACTGTGTGAACGTCTAAAGCCGTTTTGCAACGCACTAATCGGCACGTACCAGTGCGGCTTCCGGCCCGGCAAATCGACTACAGACCAAATCTTCACACTAAGGCAGATCCTGGAGAGCGAGAGTTTCCAAATCCAGCGAGTTTCAAATCGATACTCACCATCTTTTCATTGATTTTAAAGCCGCATACGACAGCATTCATCGCAAGGAGCTATTCAAAGCGATGGCCGAAATCGGGATCCCGGGCAAACTGATCCGGTTGTGTCGCACCACGATAACACATACGCGGTGCACCGTGCAGTTCGGTTCAAAAACCTCTGAACCGTTCGAAACCTGCACCGGATTTCGGCAAGGAGATGCGCTGTCGTGTGATTTCTTCAATCTGGTACTGGAGAAGATAGTGCAGCGGGCAAAAGTCAACACGGAAGGCACTATCTTCGACAAGTCAGTCGAGCTGTTGGGATACGCGGATGACATCGACATTGTCGCGCGGTCCCAACGTACCATCGTGAAAGCTTTCACGGCAATTGAGGAACAGGCGAAACGAGCTGGTCTTAAGGTCAACGAGGACAAAACAAAATATATGCTGTCGAGCAAACAACGATCAAAACGTCACAATCGACAGCTACAATTTCGAGGTAGTAAAGGAGTTTGTCCACCTCGGGGCAAATGTAAACTCCACGAATGACATCGTAGTGGAGATCCGACGTAGAATCGCCCTTGGCAACCGATGCTACTTCGGTCTGTCAAAACAACTGGGCTCGAAACTCCTGACTCGAAGGACCAAAGTCATGCTCTACAAAACCCTTATCCTGCCAGTCCTACTTTATGGAGCCGAAAGCTGGACATTAAGTAAGGCTGCAGAGCTGACTCTTGGTGCCTTCGAAAGAAAAATTCTACGTCGGATATATGGTCCCGTCTGCGAGGAAGGCGAATGGAGGAGAAGACACAACCACAAGCCTTTTATGAACTTACGGTAATATCTCGTTAAGCCTCAAAAAGATTTGATTTTTTTAGAGGTTTCTGGAAGTTCAAGTTTCTGAATACTACCAATCTTACTCCTACTAGGTTTGACTCCCTCAGTGCTCAAAGTATGACCTAAATATTCCGTTTTCCTATCAAACAATTTATATTTGTCTATTTGTATTTTGAGGTTGTGTATCCTGAGTTTAGAGGTGAACCAATGTATGCAGCTACCCCTTGTCCGGGGTTTAAACCAGGACCCGGTCCTCCAGGTTCGGGGGTTTCTTGTGGGGTTAACTTCTCCACCGTGTAAAACACGCCTTAGTTCAGAGACGGCAACAAGCCTCGGATACGGATGACCCTACTGCTGACGACCTTGGACAACGAAATAAGGACAACGATTTTCGGTTCTGCACGTGGAATGTGAGGTCACTTAACAAACCACGTACAGCCGATGAACTTGCGGAGGCCCTAGAAGCTTATTAGGCTGACATCACCGCCATCCAGGAGGTGCGATGGGATGGGCCGGGCAAAAAGGGGATGAAAAAAAAATGAGATACATATTACGGCGATTGCTACAAAGAGCGAAGGCAGCGCTTGTTTGGATGCGGTCTTGTTGTTCGAGACTTAGGCAAGAAGTCTTAAGCTTTAGATACATAAGCAAACGCCTCACAACAATCCGCATCAAGGCAACATTCGGCAACATCAGCCTAATTTGCGCCCCCGCCCCAACGGAGGACAAAGACGATGATAGCCAGGATGACTTGTATGATCTCCTAGAAAGAACATACCATCGATGCTCCAGCTATGACACCAAGATCGTTCTGGGAGATTTTAATGCACAGCTGGGCAAGGAAGAAATCTTTGCTAGAGTCGTCGGAAAACACAGCCTACACGACAACACGTCCGACAATGGACTTAGGCTGTTGGACTTCGTGACGGTGCGGAACCTCACTGTAGTCAGCACGCGGTTCCCTCACCTCAACATTCACAAAGGGACCTGGAGGTCCCCTGATCAATCAACCGTCAACCAGATTGATGACATTGCGATCGACGTCAGACACTCCTCCAGTGTCCTCGATGTCCGAACGTTCTGAGGTACTAACATCGTCTCGGACCATTACCTTGTTGTAGCCAAGGTCAGAACTCGGATATCGATTGTACAACGGAGTAGAGCAATACCAAAACAGTTTGACGTTGGAAAGCTACAATCGCAATCGACCGCTGGGAACTTCTCCGATCGAGTCTCAATGAAGCTCTCAGAGAGTCCAACCCTACCAGGCGAAACAATCGAGGAACAGTGGAACCGTTGTCAAAACGCCATTAGACAAGCTGCCTCTGATGTGTTGGGTTTTAAAATGCACCTAGAAAAAACTCATGGCTTGACAACGAGTGTCGGCAGGCGCATTCAGCGAAGCTAGCAGCAGATAAGGCGACGCTGGATAGAAGGACGAGAGCGGTTCGTGAGCTCTACGAACTTAAAAGAAGGGAAGAGCACCGGCTTTTCAAAAAGAAAAAGAAGGAGCATGAGAAGCGCGCGATAGAGGAAGTGGAAGTTACCAGTGGGTGAAACAACTATCCAAGGGTACAAACATCGGACAGAAGCCTGTCGGAACGAAGAGGGACAACTCGTAGTAGAGTCGCAGTCGATACTGAGAGTCTGGAAGGATCACTTCTGCAGAATGTTTAACGGCGAAGAGGACACCAATACCGCTGTCAGGCAGAATGTTGCACTCCACGCAATGGACGACGATAGAAGAGAATTCCGTCCCCCCGATCTAGACGAAGTCAAGGTAGCGATATCGAGACTGAAGTCGAACAAAGCTGCTGGAGCGGACGGATTGTCCGCGATAGAGGAAGTGGAGAGGTGGTAAGGCAGAAATAATGTCCGAAAGTTTTACCAGTGGGTGAAACAACTATCCATAGGGTACAAAAATCGGACAGAAGCCTGTCGGAACGAAGAGGGACAACTCGTAGTAGAGTCGCAGTCGATACTGAGAGTCTGGAAGGATCACTTCTGCAGAATGTTTAACGGCGAAGAGGACACCAATACCGCTGTCAGGCAGAATGTTGCACTCCACGCAATGGACGACGATAGAAGAGAATTCCGTCCCCCCGATCTAGACGAAGTCAAGGTAGCGATATCGAGACTGAAGTCGAACAAAGCTGCTGGAGCGGACGGATTGTCCGCGGAACTGTTTAAACCAGCTCATCTGTAGGATATGGTGGGACGAAAGCATGCCCGACGAGTGGAATCTTAGTATCGTTTGCCCAATACACAAGAAAGGAGATCCCTTTGACTGCGCCAACTATCGGGGGATAAGCCTCCTTAAGATCGCATACAAAATCTTCTCTGCCGTTCTGTGTGAGCGTCGGAAACCATTCGTCAACAACATGATAGGTCCCTATCAGTGCGGTTTCAGGCCTGGGAAGTCCACTATCGATCAAATTTTCACATTACGGCAGATCCTCGAAAAACCCAAGAGATGCAGATCGACACCCACCACCTATTTGTTGACTTTAAGGCCGCATATGACAGTGTGCATAGAGACGAGCTATACAGCGCCATGTCTAGTTTTTACATTCCTGCCAAACTCGTCAGATTGTGCAGGATGACGACGGAGAAATCTCGCTGCTCCATCAAGGTCGGTAACGAACTCACCGAGACCTGCAATGTCAAAAAAGGTTTTAGGCAAGGCGACGCGCTGTCATGTGATGTTTTCAACATTGTACTTGAGAAGGTCGTGCAAAACTCACATGCCAACACTAGAGGCGCGATCTTCCAAAAGTCCGTTCAACAGCTAGCATACACGAACGACATGGACGTGATTGGCCGAACTCAGCGAGCCGTCAATGAAGCTTTTGCTTGTATTGAAACGGAGGCGGCAAAAATGGGTTTAGCGGTGAATGAAGGCAAAACAAAGTATATGCTGTCAACAAGAAAAGACACACAACATCGACGACTTGGTCAGAACGTCAGCATAGACAGCTACAACTTCGAGGTAGTAAAGGACTTCATCTACCTTGGCTTCCAAGTAAATAATGCAAACAACATCAGTACCGATATTAAACGCAGAATAACTCTTGCCAACGGCTTTTTCTTTGGGTTCAAGAGGCAATTGAGTAGCAGAGCCCTCTCCCGAAAGACCAAGCTCACATTATATAAGACCTTGATCATGCCTGTCCGCGAAAGCTTGGACTATCTCAAAAGTGGACGAAGACGCACTTGGTCTCTTCGAGATAAAAGTTCTGCGTTCAATCTTTGGTCCTGTTTGCGTTGAAGGTTCTTGGAGAAGAACGGGCTGTACAGTCAGGCGTCTACGGATTCAACGCCTAAGATGGCTAGGCCATGTTGAGGGCATGGACAACAATGCTCCAGCCTCAACAGTCCTCGACTCCGAACCTGTGGGACCACGCAATAGAGTACGACCACGAACCCGATGGCGCACTCAAGTGGAGAAGGACCTCAACCAACTTGGAGTGCAAAATTGGAGGCAACTGGCTAAGGATCGTCCAACCTGGATAGGTCCCCCCCTACTGAAACGCCACAAGAAGAAGAACTCGCTCATTTTAATTCATTATTTATATAAATTTGACGTACTTTGCATCATTTCGGTATCTATCATTGTTCTTCATCGTGCAACAATACTCGTCGACACAAGACGTGGTCAAACCAAATCAAAATCGAAGTCGTATCCTTATATCTCATCCTGAGTTAATATGTTGTTTCCCATTATTCCTAGCCTACTTGAAGCTACATTATTCTGAATTTTCTCAACATTGTCTTTTATTATTCTAATTTGTGATGTTAATTCTAAATATCTAATATTATTCATTAACTTTGTGTTCTCACTTTTAACATTGTCGGACTGTTTTAAAGTATCAATCCTATCATTTTCAATTATCTGTTTAAACATTATAAAAGTACTATTAAAGCGGTCTTTAATAAAAACTTGATGGTTATTCTGTTCTATTAAGTTGTATCAATATTATTAATATCCAGTTGATCTGTGGATTTTTTCGGACGTTCAAAATTTCTATGATGAATATTTTCTAAGTTTAACTTCCTATATTATTTTCATACCGTGTTATATAAAAACCGTGTAAAAACAGAATTAGGTGTATATAGAGAATGTCGAAATAAAGATAAAACTACATAATCAAAGGGGAATAATGTATTGTACTTACTTTAACGGTAGCAGACCTACTGATGATAAAAAGATTAGCTTTAAGAATGATCTCCGCAAGCTACTCTCGGTGAGCTTATCACAGGAGGGGACTTCAATTCTAGACATAGAGACTGGGGTTGCGGGCAGCTCGGTCTTGTTGTAGTTGCTTCCATCCACGCACGTTCAACTTATTTAGGTCCACTTCTAGCTGCGTCCGCCATCGTAGACGGAGTCTTTCTTTACCACGTTGTCCCTCCGGGTTAGAGTCGAAGACTTTCCGGGCCGGAGCATTGGTGTCCATTCGGTTGACGTGACATAGCCATCTGAGACGAGAGATTCGAACTAGTTTGATTCGTTGACGAGACCGAAGATAATTCGGAGGACTTTTCTCTCGAAGCCTAGGGTGATTTTTATGCTTCAATTCCCTGTAATTTTTAACATAACCTTCTGATCCTCTTTTAGTAAAATAGTCCCTATTCCTATTTACCTTTTCAATAAATTCTATCTTATTATCCTTGATTAAGTATGCTAATCTTTGTATATCGACCATTCTATCTAAAACGTCTATTGGCCTTCATTTAGTTATGCATGGACTTGTTATAAAATTCTATACATTTATACAACAAAGCAAGAATACTCTTTAAGATTGGATGTTAAAGATTTAAATACTCTAAATTTTTTACTAATTGTACTGTGAAGTCTCTTGACATCTGCATTACGTTTTGTATAATATAATCATATGGGTGGAACTACAGCCCGTTGAGAGCCAAGGCCTAGTTTCTCAGCAACCACTCGTGTTGTGCGTGCTATTGTTCTCTCACGAGTCGAAGGGACCTATAGTTTTATGCCGACTCCGAGCGGCCAAGTTTGAGAAGCTTTTTCTAGACATAAGTATTCTTTGAGCATTGTCTGTGACTCGAAAGAGGTGAGGCCGTGGAATTTAGTTGTGTCGCACAGAGCAGGAATCGAACCTACGACGTTGAAGTTGGGGTCGACGCACATACCCACACCGCCACGCGCCACCACGTTTGTATAGTGTTTGTATACGTTTTGTATAGTGTCCTTCTATTCCTTCTTGCTTGAAGGAATCTTTTATATTCGTGGTGTTCATTATCCGTTCTGCACTTTGTAGGTTTACCGTTAATTGAAATACATAATATTATTTTTTCAATAAGTGTAAAAGTAAAGTTATTTTTGTTATCCAAATGAAATGCTATTGCGTGTTTAGAAAGTTTATCAATAAAAGTAATAATATTATGTTTTGAATTAGTGTAGGTGCCTATGTGTATGATCTGGTTTACATTTTGCGGAGTTTCGACGATATAGTATTTAGGTTTGATTGGATTTCTGTCATATTTTTCATTTGATGAAACTGTTTTTCTATTAACAGTTTTAAGTTTTTTTTATGTATTTGTATATATTTCTTAAGACCTTCATAATTCTCATTTACACCTGCATTGTTTCGCTTCTATGGTATTTATGAATTTGTTTTAAGGCTCCATCTTCGTCTGATTCATACTTAGGATTGTAGGATTTAATAAAGGGTGATTTTTTAGCTATTATCTTTTCATCTTCAGTTTGGTCTATAATTTAACCATGAATCATCGCGCGCTAGTTCCTTTTTATGGATTTTGAATTTTTTGGCTAAATGAGTACGTATATAAGCAGAATTGTCGATTTCGGAGTGAATATCAGTCAGAAGCATTGCAAGAGCTACCAATGTACTTCTATTCCTTCTTGGTGCGGCTTATGGGCTGGTGGCATCAGTGGACCGTACTTCTTCAAAGATGATGCGAATCGTAACGTAACTGTGAATGGTGAGCGCTACCCTGAAATAATATCCAACTTTTTTTGTCCAAAATGCAAGAGCTTGACTTACAGGACATGTGGTTTCAACAAGACGGTGCCACATGCCTCACAGCACGCGCAACAATGGACGGGTTCGGTGAACATTTTATTTCACGTTCGGGACCGGTCCATTGGCCTAGGTCCTGCGATTTAACGCCTTTAGACTATTTTTTGTGGGGCTATGTTAAAGCTCATGTCTATACAGACAAGCCCGCTTTAATTGACGCAGTGGAAGACAACATTGAAGCATTTGTTCCTGAGATACCGGCCGAAATGTTGGAAAGAGTATGCCAAAATTGGACTAAGCGGATGGACCATTTGAGGCGCAGTCAAGGTCAACATTAGCATGAAATAAACATCAAACATTAAATTATACGTGATGTGATAAATGATGTAATTGTAACCTTAAAGCTTGTGATCACATCTTAAAATTTTGTTTGTTTTCTATGACATCTGTCAAACGGTTCAGAAATAATGACTTTGATGTGAGAAATGAAGAACGTGGAATTGCAAACGATATTGGATGGAGATGACACTTTGAGTCAAAAGCAAATGGCAGCAATGTTAAATGTTGCACAACAAAGAATTTCTGACCGTTTAAAAGCTATGGGAAAGATCCAAAAGTGTGGAAAATGGGTGCCACATGAATTGAATGAAAGACAGATGGAAAACTGAAAAAACACTTGTGAAATTATCTTCAAAGACACGTAAGAAAATCGGCTTTGCATCGGATTGTTACTGGCGATGAAAAATGGATTTATCTTAAGAATCCTAAACGGAAAAAATCATGGGTTAATCCGGGACAACCACAACATCGACTGCAAAACCAGATCGATTCGGTAAGAAGACAATGCTGTGTGTTTGGTGGGACGAGAAAGGTGTGGTGTATCACGAGCTCCTAAAACCTGGTGAAACCATTAATACTGATCGCTATCGACAACACAACCAACCAAACCGAACCATGCATCGAGAAACGACCAGAATTGCCCAGAAGACACGCAAGGTAATTTTGCTCCATGACAATGCACCTGCACACAAAGCAAAACCGGTTCAGGATACAATCAAAACACTTGGCTGGGAGCAGCTACCCCACCCGCCGTATTCACCAGACTTGGCTCCTTCTGACTACCATTTGTTCTCATCGATGGGACACGCATTGGCTGAGCAGCACTTCGATTCCTTCGAAGAAGTTGAAAATTGGGTGTCTGATTGGTTTACTTTAAAAGACGAAAATCACAAATTGCCAGAAAGGTGGTCAAAATGTGTAAAAAACAATGGCCAATACTTTGAATAAAATGTTTTTACTTTCCCATTAATAATTAGTGTTTTATTTAAAAAAACTCATTTCATACGGTACACCTGGTATGTTTTCCTTTTTTGTCAAATACTGCAGATTTTTTGTGTAAAGAACCTGTTAACGACGGTATCTAATATGGAAAAATTATAAGATTACTCCTCCTCTGGAGAGTGTATTGTGTTATCCAGACTCATTTGATCAATTTCAAAGACTTTCTCTCGTCCAACCGTCTTTGTCATTGTCAGTCTGCGGCCTTATTATCCTTGTCCTTAATATAATCGATGTTGATATTATATTCTCCTAACTTCAGAAGCCAGGGATTATATCTCTTTATGCTTTCAAGGGGTTGATGGTCCGTCATTAAATCAAACTTTCTTCCGTAAATGTATATACGGCCGAAGGCAATTTACAATCCATTCGATTCCTAATAACTCTTTCTCTTTCGCTGGGTAATTCCTTTTATGAGTATTTAAAGTTCTGTTAGCATAACAGATTGGGTGTCCGTCTTCAGACAAAACAGCAGCTAAAGCGTAATCACAAGCATCGGTAACTAACTTAAACTTTTTCATAAAATCTGGGTAATCTGGGGGTTAAAAGTCTTTTTAGTCTCTTAAATGCATCAATGTAATTCGAATCGTTCTTATTGATTTTGGCATTCTTTTTAAGATACTTAATCATTTCATGTGCAATTTTTTCAATCTTTTATAAACGTACGGTAATATCCCGTTAGTATTTGTTTGTGTTATATATTATTGTATTTACTTCGAAAGTTTTCAATTTCTTTCTCAAAACACATTCACCTTTCCGACGAGTGAACAATTCATTTCGAACTTATTCAAAGAACCAAAGTTGTGAATCTTAGTGAAACTTTCCTCCCCGCGTATTCCACGATAACGGTGAATATTGCGCATGAATGGGAGCATTTGGTAACAGATGGACTATTATTTTTAGGTTTACCTGAAACAAACAATATTTCAAATTGCTTTAATATAATTTTAGATTTGGTATTAATCAATAATGAGACTATCTTTAAAATAGCAGAAGCCTTAAAGTGATTGATTCCAATAAAATTCATTACAAGGACTAAAAACTCGGTAAATTTAAGAAAGAAAGGGCATATTCCAACTTTGTTTCTAAGTCGTGAATGTGTTGTTTCAAAATCGTGAATGATTTTTGGACTTAGAAAAGAGTATTTGTCCTTGAACAGATATTTACATAAGCAGTATAACTTTTTCCGTTGAATCCTCGGTTAAGAGCAACAGTTCATCACTTTTACATGAATCCTAAGAGAAATTCCTTGGGATTAAATAAGGCAATGGAAAAAGGAAACGTAACTTTAACTAACTTCGATGCAACTTGTTACCTTTTTGAGTCGGTCTATAATGGATATCATTTCATTTACTTCAATATTTGTGTGACAATATGCTGCAAGACACTGAGGTCTTTTAAGAGCAAGAATACAATTGACAGAATAAATTTAGTTACAAAAGAGAGAAAAAATATAATGATAACAAAAATAATAATACTGTGACATAAATTATGAACCTAAAAAACTAAACTTTACATGACATATATTTTAAAAAGAGAGGTAAGAAAAATGCTACATCTACTACGGTGATTGCTACAAAGAGGGAAGGCAGCGCATATTTGGATGCGGATTCATTGTTCGAGGCAGACTTAGCAGAAAGTCTTAAGCTTCGATTATATCAGCGAGCGCCTCATAACAATCCGCATCAAGGCTAAATTCGGGAACATCAGCCTGATCCTCGCACACGCCCCGACGGAGGAGAAGGATGACGATAGCAAGGATGACTTCTATGATCTCCTAGAAAGAACATACGATCAATACCCCAGCTATGACACCAAGATCGTTCTAGGAGATTTCAACGCACAGCTGGGCAAGGAAGAAATCTTTGCTAGAGTCATCGGAAAACACAGCCTGCACGACAACACATCGGGAAACGGCCTCAGGGTGGTAGATTTCGCCTCGGGGCGTAATCTCTCTGTGATGAGCACGCGTTCCCACACCTCAACATCCATAAGGGGACCTGGCGGTCTCCTGATTAATCAACCGTCAACCAGATTGATCACGACGACGTCAGACACTCCTCCAGTATCCTCGATGTCCGAACGTTCCGAGGTGCTAACATCGACTCTGATCATTACCTTGTTGCAGCCAAGGTCAGAACTCGGATATCGATTGTACAACGGAGTAGAGCAAGCCCCAAACAGTTTGACGTTGGAAAGATACAATCGCAATCGACCTCTTGGAACTTTTCCGATCGAGTCTCCCTGAAACTCTCAAAGAGTCCAACCCTGCCAGGCGAAACAATCGACGAACAGTGGAACCGTTGTCAAAACGCCATTAGAGAAGCTGCCTCTGATGTGTTGGGTTTTAAAATGCACCTAGAAAAAACCCATGGTTTGACAACGAATGTCGGCAGCCGCATTCAGCGAAGCTAGCAGCAGATAAGGCGACGCTGGATAGAAGGACGAGAGCGGTTCGTGAGCTCTACGAACTTAAAAGAAGGGAAGAGCAACGGCTTCTCAAAAAGAAAAAGAAGGAGCATGAGAAGCGCGCGATCGAGGAAATGAAGAGGTGGTACGGCAGAAATAATGTCCGAAAGTTTTACCAGCGGGTGAAACAACTATCCAAGGGTACAAACATCGGACAGAAGCCTGTCGGAACGAAGAGGGACAACTCGTAGTAAAGTCGCAGTCGATACTGAGAATCTGGAAGGATCACTTCTGACTGTTAAACGGCGAAGAGGACACCAATACCGCTGTCAGGCAGAATGTTCTACTCCACGCAATGGACGACGATAGAAGAGAATTCCATCCCCCCGATCTAGACGAAGTCAAGGTAGCGATATCGAGACTGAAGTCGAACAAAGCTGCTGGGGCGGACGGATTGTCCGCAGAACTGTTTAAAGCAGCTGGAGATGGTCTGGTTGGGCGCATGCACCAGCTCATCTGTAGGATATGGTCGGAGGAAAGCATGCCCGACGAGTGGAATCTTAGTATCGTTTGCCCGATCCACAAGAAAGGAGACCCCTTTGACTTCGCCAAATATGGGGGGTTAAGTCTCCTTAACATCGCATACAAAATCTTCTCTGCCGTTCTGTGTGAGCGTCGGAAACCATTCGTCAACAACATGATAGGTCCCTATCAGTGCGGTTTCAGGCCTGGGAAGTCCACCATCGATCAAATTTTCACATTACGGCAGATCCTCGAAAAACCCAAGAGATGCAGATCGACACCCATAAACCTATTTGTCGACTTTAAGGCCGCATATGACAGTGTGCATAGAGCGCCATGCCTAGTTTTGACATTCCTGCCAAACTCGTCAGATTGTGCAGGATGACGATGGAGAAATCTCGCTGCTCCATCAAGGTCGGTAACGAACTCACCGAGACCTTCAATGTCAAAAAAGGTTTTAGGCAAGGCGACACGCTGTCATGTGACTTCTTTAACATCATAGTTGAGAAGATCGTGCGAAACTCAAACGTAAACACCCGAGGCACGATCTTTCAAACTGCTTGCTTACGCGGCCGACATTGAAGTGATTGGACGAACACAGCGAGCGGTCAATAAGGCGTTTGCTGGCCTTGAAGCGGAAGCGGCTTAATTGGGTCCAGCGATAAACCAGGGCAAAACAAAGTACATGCTGTCATCACGGAAGGACGCACAACATCGATCTCTCGGAAAGAGCGTCATTTTTGGCATCAGAAACTTTGAGGTAGTCAATGACTTCGTCTACCTAGGCTCTGGAGTAAATAGGGACAACAACACCAGTACCGAGATCAAGCGCAGAATTACTCTTGCCAATCGCTGTTTCTTTGGGCTCAAGAGGCAATTGAGTAACAGAGCCATCTCTCGAAACACCAAATTGACCTTGTATAAAACCCTGATCATCCCAGTCCTGCTCTATGGCGCAGAGAAATAGACGCTATTGAAAGCGAATGAAGAAGCTCTTGGTTGTTTTGAGAGAAAAGTTCTGCGTACGATCTTTGGTCCTGTTTGCGTTGATGGCATTTGGAGGAGAAGGTTCAACCACGAACTATACGGGCTGTACAGCGGCATGCACCTAGTTAAACGTCTTCGGATCTAACGCTTAAGATGGCTAGGTCATGTAGAGCGGATGGACACCACAGCTCCGGCCCGAAGAGTCTTCGACACGAAGCCACACAAGTGGAAAAGGACCTCAATCAACTTGGTGCGCGCAACTGGAGGCAGCTGGCGAAAGATCGTGCTGGCTGGAAATTTTGATAGTATCAGATATAGCATAACAGAAGAAGATTGAAGAATGAAAGAGATATATAGGTATTATTTCATTGCTCATTCCCTATGTTTGTAGGTAAGCTTTTCGTTTTATTAGAAGTATCGAATGATCAATACTGTCAAAAGCTTTTGCAAGCCAAGTCCAGACAACGATGATCAAACATACCTGAAGCTCTGGATTTACAATCAACAGGCAATGATTTTATCAATGTCTTAAACACCTTTAAACCTAACCGCAGCCCAGGCCCCGATGGGATTCCGACTGTAATATTAAAAAAGTGTTGGATTTCGTTTTATCGGCCTCTCAAATTCATTTCAATCAATCGCTTAGTGAACTAAATCGATGGAATTTACTTTCCAACACCACTTTATAAAAGCGGCTTAAGATAAAACATAGAAAGCGATCGGCCCATATGAAAGCTTTCATTCATACCAAAGCCTTTTGAATGCCTGGTAAAAGATAAATTGTATAAGAAAAGAAATTATTTCAACTAATTTATCTTTGTTTCCAATCTTAATGTAAATTTACTACTGAGCGCAGTGAATATCTGCCGTCATACTGGGAGTTAATACTTAAAGAACGCAGTGTTTTGCGTTGCTGGTCGATGTATAAAACAAAAACTTACCATACTGATGACGTCATTGTTGCTCTAGTGTCCTCAGAGAAATGGCAAGACTACGACAATGTGCCAGGCGCTATGCTAAACACTGTTCGCATCTCAATAATACCTGGCCACATTGAAGTATTCAAGTCAAGAAAAAACACTTTAACATGTTAAAACACTCTTTTTCAGTAGTAAGATTACATTATGTTAATCAAATCTCTGTGCAAATAATGTAAATTGTGCGATAACTAGATGTAATTTTGAAACGAAATAAATGTATCTATCTATCTATTGAAGTATTCTCTCTTCAGGCAATAGTGTAAGCCAGATCGTATTATCAAAAATCGCTGATATGATTATGGCAAACACAACATCTAACTCCATTAATATTTGCGCATCAGAAGTCGACGAGCTGTCATACAGTTTACTATCGTTTAGCTAAGGCTGAGTCCACACTTTCTTATATTTTAACATTCGTGGGCAATTTTCTTTGAACCAATCGCAAAGCTGGTCCTCAAATACGTTTAGGTCCAGCTAGAAATTCAGAAAAAAAGATAACGACGAAAGGCTCATAATCCAGTATATTATTCTCTCAAATAGATCGACTAATGACATAATTGTAAGAAGCCGTGCGGGTAACTGCACCCTCAACAACCCCCAGTCAGCCATTTAACGGAGAATGCTGCCTTTTAAAGAAATGTAACAACATTTCTACTGGACTCTCAACGCATCAACTTTTTGCGTATTACCACGACCCGCTTGCTGAGAGTTATCATATTTTACAATATTCTGTCTTTACATACTTCTGTCCGTATGTGTGAATTGTAATTTATAATATTTTTACAAGCTGTCGAGTGCATCGAATTGCTGCAACACCAAGGAAGTTTAAACAGTATAACAAGATAAATCAAGCGAAGAATTCAATTACGGACAATTAGTTCGAGTACAGTGCGAAGTTACAGGAAGGCCTCGATAAGATGAAATAGATGAAAGCTACAGTAAGTTCGGTAATGGCTAGTAAATCTCTCAGTGATGTATTTGTTTGACCAATTCGGACAATTATTATTCACTGTTCGAAATTAAAATAAAATTAATTGTTGTCCAGGGCGGAACAACTTCTTTTACATATTGAAGTCGATGAAGAAAATTATTATAAGACATGGCATATTTCAACTTTCGCTAAGATCACAAACTGAAAAATTCCTAATTCCGCAATAAAAATAACACGTTCTCGCTTTAGCAGCTAACCCAAAAGAGTACATTCATTTACTTTACAAACGTAAATTCTATAATCGTTCACAATATATATTAGTAGCAAGGTATGTTCACAATAGGTATATAGACAGTCTTCCCCACCAAATCAGAAAGTTTATCTCATTTGGTCGATATGCCTTCGACAATAGATACCGTCCACATCAATCAGATAAAGCAAGTGATTCCATTTACACTAATTATTTTGATAAAATCGTATTTGAACCAAATCTTCAACGGCGAAACTCCGCTTACACTCAGGTATTTTCTCACTTTTTGTTGCATTTCTGGATTTCATTAAATTCAGTCTTGCTCGAAAATCAATTTCAGCATCAACTCGGCATGCCTTTTTGCTGTTGTTGTAGATGGAGTATTCCTGTACTGCAAGAGTAAACGATGTAATTTGGAATGGAAGTCTCCGACATCATTAACGCATGAACGTAATCCATTTTTAAGGATTTGCACGAATCGTTCTGCTTGTCCGTTTGTCGAGGGATGGGCTAGAGAAGAACGTTTATGTATTATGTTAAGTAGCAACAGCTTCTCGCTAGATCTTCGATCTTGACGATTCCGATGTGTGCAGAGTGTAGCTCACGTAGTGAGTTTAGTATAATAACGCGCATACATACTTATATACAGAATCATCATGCAGCATCAGTTCACTTTCCATACTTTGTACTGTGAATCCAAAATTTCTCCTTTTTTTTGTTTTTTTTTGTTTTTTCATTCATTTTTATTTACTTTTTTTCTGGAATGGCTTATACTAGACAAAAATGACTAAATCTATCTTAATATCTAACAATTCATGTTCTTAATTCTATCTTACTAACCCTTCGCGGGTACTCTAAAATAATCTAATCTATGGAACTTATATATTTGCCTTTCGGCGTCTAAACTATCAACTTTGTTTTTTTTTTAGTCCTTAGGACAAACTTTATTATTTTTAGACTTATGGCCAAGAAAACTATGGAAAAACTTGGCTCTCTAGACATACTTATTAGTACTTAACCTAGACCATAACCTAAACCTTAGTAACCTATTAAAAATTAATTAACCTACACAAGAGCGTGTGTGCTATGTTTATGCGTAACATATATAATACACACGCCCTTGTGCACCTTTTTTTATTTTTTATTTTGTTATTTATTTTTTATTTTTTATTATTTTATTTTTTTTTATTATTTTTTTAAAGTTTTTTTTTTTTTTTTATTTTATTTTTTTATTTTTTTGTCTTAAATCTACTTTACATCTAAGTAAGTGGGCTGTTAATCCACTACACCAACTATAATTTTTCAGGCAGGGGCGGCGACGGCGGAGACTGATTCTGGTGTAACCACCAAAAGAAGTGCCGCTCCTTATCACTCTCTCTCCTGTCTCGAGCGGGGATCGCTCTACTGAACCGGAGGAGATCTTCGTGTTAGCGGACGACATCCGATTCGTACAGGAGTCGCCTGTCAACTGTTCGGCGTACCGCGTGGTAGGTTACAGGACATACTTCCGTCTCCTGGATCAAGCCGATCGAATCCAAATAGAGGAATGCTTCAGGTGGAACAAAACTGTTGTGGCGCACCTTTTCATGGTACATATAATTGGGGTAATAAGCCCCGAAGATCAGGCTGTTGGTAGAAGTCATACTTCTTGCAATGTGACTTCTTATTAATTTAATAATAAAATTGTCTATCCTTTTCACGTTTGCCCGGTTGTACAAGACCTAGTTGGAATAGTACTTCTTGTACTCAGACTCGGGTGTTCGATACAACCGGAGACAAGTCCTAAGACACCGTCTCTCGAAGACCCTCATCTTTTCCATCTGGGAAGGACTCACGTTGAACCACAGGGGACAACCATACACCATGACAGGCCTTATGAGGGCCATGTAGCAGATTACCTTCACCCTGGTATCAAGTTGGCTGCTGTAAAAGAGCTTACTTGCCACAGCAAAGGCTTTTCTACCGTTGGTCAGAGCCTTCTCTGTATGTTTGTCAAAATACAGAAAATGATCCAACCAAATGCCAAGATATCTAACTACAGTTTTCACGGCTAGCGGCTGACCCTGCGGGTCAACTATGGCGAACTTCTTCCAGTTTACGCGCGTATCCCTTGAGGCCTTGGCCAGTTGGGTACGGAAAAGGATAGTTTCACATTTCTGAAAGTTGATAAGCAGCTTCCAGTCATCGCAATATTTCAAAGTGTTGTCACGTTGCAACAAGGTATTAATGACTTCTACCTTAGGACCTGATCTGTACGCCACTAGGTCATCGGCGTACGCGATTAGGTGCGGTATTGACATTAGGAGATCTGCAGTGAATATAGCAAACAATATCGGGGAGCCAACAGCCCCCTGTTGTAGACCATTATCGATATTAAAAACTGTGGTAGAAGTTACACCGCCACTTTTAACGACGAACTTTCTACCTGTTATCATGTTGTATATCATGTATAGCAAAGGTTTATGTAAGGTAAGTCTAACGAGCTTAAGGAAAAGGCCCTCTAACCATACGGTATCGAACGCCTTCTCTAAGTCGATCAGACAGGCACCCGTACATTCTGTCTTATTTTTGTTCCATTGAATGTCGGAAACCGGTTTTGACGCGGCATGTGTGGTGTAATGCCCCGCCCTGAAACCAAACTGGTTGTCCGGTATAATATTGTTGTCCTCGACCCACGTTTTCAGGGCTCGAATGACAATCTTTTCGAAGACCTTGCTGATGCAAGGAAGAAGACTTATCGATCGGAGATTTGACGAGATGCTTTTGTCTTTGCCCCGTTTAGGGATTGGTTGCACTACAGCTGTTTTCCAATGTTCTGGGTAATATGCATTACTGAGCATATTACGTTGTTAAACAGTGTAGTGTAAATGTCGATTGCATTCGGAGGGAGATGACTAAGCACAATGTTCGGGATACCATCTATCCCAGCAGACTTCTTGTTCTTCATAGATTTAAGGATCCCTTGGAGATCTTCTTGCGAAATCACAATATGGATCCCATCATTGGCAACGGCATTGTTTGCCATATTTTCATCATTGAATCTGGTGAAACCGGGATTCTCTAAACGCCATTGTCTAATCTCATTATTGAGATAGAAGTGGTTTAACGAGGTTCTGTTCTCCAGGTCGTGATTCGGCATACGAACCTCGTTGACCGTATACACTTTCTGGAAAACAGCACCGATTGTTTTAACCTTCTCCTGGGGATCTTCGATCACGAAAAACTCGTCGTCTAGCATAGACTCATCTGGATCAACATCGATTGAGGTTAGTAGTTGTTCGTTGTCAAATGTTCTGGGAAGTTGGACGATCTGAATGTCATTTTGATCTTTCCTCCTGAATATTTTATTTATTTGCGGAAACATACCCGGGTTGTTGGATCGTACATCCCGGATTTTGTTGCTCCAGTGCAAGTTTATAGCTAAATTGTAATAGATTTTTATTAGTTGTTGGAGGTTTTTGATCTCTGACTTCAGGGATCTGACTTCCGGACTTCTCGGGTCTGTAAACCGTCTGTGCAGGAGTTTAAGTCTTGAAAGCAGTCTACTTTTGTGCACGTGAAGTGCGTCGATGGTGGTATTTCGATAAACATCGATGTCATCGGATTGCAATACTTTCGGGATTGTTTTGTCCATTGTTTGTATTATGGCGTTTTCCATTTGTCTGAGGTACCCGTCAACTTCTTCGTTCGTAAGGTTTCTGTTCGCTGGTGGATTGATCGCACTTGAACGGAGTTCGGCGGATAAAACCCTGGAGAAACGTGACCACCGGACCTTATCGTAGTTATATGGGTTTTTTTGTACATATTCCCTCAGTTCAACCACCTCGTTCGGGATCTGGATAACCGCTGAGAAAGCACGATGATCACTATCGTACTCTATCGTGGTTAAGCAGTTCCGTGTGCTTCTATATAAGTCATGTATAGTCAGTCGTCTGTCAATCAATAATAGATCCAGATAATTCCCGCTTCTGGGAAATTATGGTATCTCGGTTGCAAGCAGGTCTGCCCGCAACTCATCATGCTCATTCAACCAGTTGTTAAAGGCGTTCCCCCTGTTGCAATATCTATTGCATCCCCATTCTCTATGTCTAGAGTTAAAGTCCCCTGCTATGATAAAATAGTTATCTTCCGAGCACAGTCGTAAGCTTGCAAAAAGAGCTTCGAGCTCTGAAATAAAAATGTGATCGAGATTTGAGTTGTGCATAGAGAGCGATCACATATAGTCGCTTACCTCCCGAGAGCGATATGCGTGCAATGCACGTCTCTAACAACTGAAATCTACGCGCTTCATTGCTATACATGATGTTATGAGCAATGTTTTTCTTGATTAGAAGAGCGACTCCGCCCCCATGGTGGGTGCGATCTCTCCGAACTATTTTATAATTACTATACCTGAGCTTGTGCATTTGATTGAGCTTCGTTTCGCTAACCATTATCACATCAGGATTGTGGCCTCTTAACAGGTGGCCGAAGGTGAGTTTTCTATTTGTCCCTCTTAGAGAATTTACATTCACCGAGAGGATTTTAAGGTTTATAGGCGCGCGCGCAGCCATTATATTGACTGTTGCGTTTGTTCGCCAAACAACTCGGAGCAGATAAAGTCCATTCGAGTTGCTTGTTGAAGGAACCGTTGTTCAAGTCGAGCTGTACGCTCAGCTTGTTCAGCGAGGCTTTTTTGGATCTGGGCCATCTGTGCTTGTATGGCCAGCAAGATGGAGCTCATATCCGTGTTCGCCTCGGGGTGCCTGGCCAATAAGACCGGGGCAGCCGTCGGCACTGTCTGTTGTGCCGTTCGTCTGCCCCATATCGCTTGGGCATAGGAGACTCCTGGCGTAACAGTGGTAGTTGCAGCGCGAGGCATAGACCTTGCTCCTACCGTTTTTATGTTCCTTTTTTCCTCGAACTTTTTCTTTAAGAGCTGGACCTTAGGACAACCCCGATAATTGGCAGGGTGCCCTTTAGCCCCGCAAATGACGCATTTGAGGATGCTCCTGTCCTCGACCTTGTCTGTCCCTAATGGACATTCTCCTCTGTTGTGGGTTCCCGCTCATTTCACGCAGCGCGACAGCATTTGGCAGTTCGCTGCGGCATGCCCAAACCTCTGACATCGAGCACACTGCATTGTGTGCTTCGATTTCCTTAATTTTTCCCATTGAATAGCAATGGTCCCCAAGAGTTTAATTCTCTTAAGGCTTTCCAAATTGCTTTCAGGAGTCGCCTGAACCAAGAACATAGGGAGACGCCTGTTCTCCCTCCGTGCCACCGCAGTGACAAATGGCTTAACGCCCACGATCTGGACATCATTGCTCTGCGCCTGGCGCAGTACACCGAGGATCTCCTCCGGATCTGTATTGGGATCCATGCTCTTAAGGAGCAGAGTTTGGAGTTTTTCTCCCCTTAGTGTGTAGGAGTAGAACTCCATCCCCGCCTCAGCCAGCTCCTGCCTGACTGCTTTGTGCACTGCCATGTAGTTGCAGTAAACAGTGTGCCTTAGGGGCATTCTATATTTCATTGTGAATGGGGTTTCTAAACCCTTCATTCCCTTAACGGCACACTTACCTAAATTTTCGAGGTCTTTCGTCTCGGACACTTTCCTAAATTTTCGAGGTCTTTCGTCTCGGCCCCGAAGACATTGATTGGGGGGCATCTTTCCCTCTTCTGCTTTTGGTTTTGGTGTTGTTGGTTCTGCTGCGATGTTTTTTGCTGATGATCGTTCTTTTTCTGTTCCTTTTGCTTGTGTTGCTGGTGCTGTTGTTGTTTTTGAAGTTGCTTCTGCTGTTGTTGTTTTTGCGTCTGCACTCCTTCTTGTTGTTGCAGTGCAGCTACTTGAGCTGCTTTTCTAGCCGCTAATTTGTCGCGCATGATTTTGGCGATCGCGGCTAGCTCCCTTGATTGCTCTTCCAGCAATCTCTGCCTTACCTCTACGTCGGTGAGCTCCCTAATATCCTCTTCCTCGTCATCTGCCTCGGATGACGAGAGGTCTCTGTACCTGTTGCCAGCGCCGAGGTACCGCCCTTCTCCTCATAATTGTATCGTATGATTCGACTGGAGATGTATTTGCTGTTGTTGCACTGGTAGTCGCTGCAGACGTGCAGGCTACCATTTCTACTGCTGATGCTGTTGATGTCATTAACGTGGTAGCGGGGTTATTAGCCGCTGCTATTGTTGTTGTTGTTGTAGCTGCTGATGGTGCTACTGTCGATGATGTAGTTGTTGTTGTTGGTACTCGGGTATGCTTGGCCGTTGCCGTAGTCGTAGCTGTTGTTGCTGCTGATGCCATGGGTGGAGCCGGTGTGACTTTCACCGCTGCCCGTTTAACTATGCTTGGCTGCGGTTGTAGCCTCCTCCTTCTCTTCCCTGCTTCCATTGACCATCCCAGCGGGTGGCCTGATGTGCCAGCGTGGCGGCTTGATTTACCGACCGCCGGTAATTTACTTTTCTTTTCTGTTTTCTCTCCCCGCTCCATCACACTTCCACAGTTTAATTTATGCTTTATTTTTATTATAAAAAAAGTGTCCTATCACGTATTTCACCCTCGGGATCGAACCCGGGATGTTCTGCCTCTCAGTCTCGTACACTAAGCACTAGGCTACCACTGTTGCTTGATGTCACTACTATCGGAACTATTCTGTTCTCGCGCACTACTTTCACACAAAGAAAAGAAAGACGTCGTTCCGCTTTGAAAGTCGAAAATGGACTGGCAAAATTTCTCCTGTTTGCAATTGTATGACAAGTAGGGATAGATTCTTGTCCTTTTTAGTTTGCTTGGATATGTCTTCATTTGTGATGGGTAAAATGTCCCCCCCCAGCTGAAAAACGCATGAGTTTTAAATGTATTATCTTCTTGAATCTTCTTGATTTCTTGAAAGAAAATCTGCATTAGCATATTCTTCGCTATTTTTGTACTTAATTGTTTAGTTAAATCCACTAAGAAACAAAGTGAGCGTAACAGCCTCTGAGCTGTAAGTAAAGGAAAATCCTTCTCTGGGCTAAATATGGAGCTTATTATCCGTTATCAGCGTAAATTCTCTGCCGTAGCAATAATCAAAGAACGCATGCAATCCCCAGTAAATTTCCGTTGCTTCTTTATCAAGTTGACTGTAATTAGTTTCAGCTCTTGTGAAACTCCTTGATGCTTAATCTATTGATCTTTCGCCCTTTTCAGTTTTATGTGACAGTATTGCAGAAAGTCCTACGGATGAAGCATCCGTAGTCAATATAAGTGGCAGCCGTTGAACAAATGGAATCAGAAAGTTCTCATTCATAATCTCTTCCTTAAGAGATTCGAGGGAATGTTGGCAATGCGATGGCCAAACAAATTTCTTCTTCTTCAACTTTGTGTGGCGCTACAGTCCGGGGTGGACCTGGGCCTCAACCAACATGCCTCTCCAACTAGCGCGATCCCTGGCTAGCTGTCTCCAGTTTCGCACACCAAGTTGGTTGAGGTCCTTCTCCACTTGGGTGCGCCACCTTAAACGCGGGCGTCCTCTGTTGCGTTGCCCGACAGGTTCGGATTCGAAGATTCTTCGGGCCGGAGCTGTGGTGTCCATACGCTCTACATGACCTAGCCACCGTAGGCGTTGGATCCGTAGACGCCTAACTAGGCTCATGTCGCTGTACAGCCCGTACAGTTCGTGATTGAATCTTCTCCTCCAGAACCCGTCAACACAAACAGGACCAAAGATCGTGCGTAGAACTTTTCTCTCAAAGAGACCAAGGACTTCTTCATCCGCTTTCGATATTGTCCATGCCTCCGCGCCGTATAGCAGGATTGGGATGATCAGAGTCTTATATAGAGTCAACTTGGTTCTTCGAGAGAGGGCTCTATTACTCAATTGCCTCTTGAGCCCGAAGAAACAGCGGTTGGCAAGAGTTATCCTACGCTTGATCTCGGTACTGATGTTATTAGTACAGTTTACTCCGGAGCCGAGGTAAGTGAAGTCCTTGACTACCTCGAAGTTATAGCTGCCCATTGTGACGCTCTGTCCAAGACGTCGATGTTGTATGTCCTTTTTTGAGGACAGCATATACTTCGTTTTGCCCTCATTCACCGCCAGACCCATTTTAGCCGCTTCCGTCTCAATGTTAGCAAAAGCCTCACTGACGGCTCGCTGAGTTCTGCCAATCACGTCAATGTCATCGGCGTATGCTAACAATTGCACGGACTTCTGGAAGATCGTGCCTCTAGTGTTGGCGTGTGAGTTTCGCACGATCTTCTCCAGGACGATGTTAAAGAAATCACATGACAGCGCGTCGCCTTGTCTAAAACCTTTTTTGACATTGCAGGTCTCGGTGAGTTCGTTACCGACCTTGATGGAGCAGCGAGAGTTCTCCATCGTCATCCTGCACAGCCTGACGAGTTTGGCAGGAATGTCAAAACTAGACATGGCGTTGTATAGCTCGTCTCTATGCACGCTGTCATATGCGGCCTTGAAATCGACGAACAGATGGTGAGTGTCGATTTGCATTTCTTGGGTCTTTTCCAGGATCTGCCGTAGTGTGAAAATTTGGTCTGTTGTGGACTTTCCTGGCCTGAAGCCACACTGATATGGACCTATCAGATTATTAATGAATGGCTTCAGGCGGGTACACAAAACGGCAGAGAAGATCTTATATGCGATGTTAAGAAGACTGATCCCTCGATAGTTGGCGCAGTTGAAGGGGTCTCCTTTCTTGTGGATCGGGCAAACGATACTGAGATTCCACTCGTCGGGCATGCTTTCCTCAGACCATATCTTGCAGATGAGCTGGTGCATGCGCCCAACCAGATCATCTCCAGCTGCCTTAGATATTTCAGCGGGCAGACCGTCCGCTCCAGCAGCTTTGTTAGACTTCAGTCTTGATATTGCTACCTTGACCTCGTCTAAGTCTGGGGGACGGTATTCACGTCTGTCATCGTCCAGATTGAGTGGAACATTCTGCCTGACAGCGGTATTTTGGTCCTCATCGCCGTTTAACAGTCTGCAGAAATGATCTTTCCAGATTCTCAGTATCGACTGCGACTCTACTACCAGATGTCCATTTCCATCCCGACAGGCTTCTGTCCGAGTTTTATATCCATTGGATAATTGTTTTACCCTTTGATAAAACTTTCGGACGTCATTCCTGCCATAACACCTCTCCATCTCCTCGACCGCGCGCTTCTCATGCTCTTTCTTTTTTCTTCTGAGAAGCCGGTGCTCTTCCCTTCTCTGCTGTTCGTAGAGATCACGAACAGCCCTCGTTGTTCGATGCAGCGTTGCCTTGTAGGCCTCCTGTTTGGCTGCATGTGCCTGCCTGCACTCGTCGTCAAACCATGGGTTCCTTCTAGGTGGTGTCGTAAAACCCAGCACATCAGTGGCAGCTTCTTTGATGGCTTCTTGACAACGACTCCATTCTTCTTCGATGGTTTGTGCAGGCGGCGTCGAACTAACAGAGAGTTTCTGGGAGACTCGGTCGGCAAAGATCCTGGCAGTCCGCTGCGATTGTAGCTTTGCGACGTCAAACCGTGGTGTTCGTTCTCGACTCCGCTGTTCTCGTGATATCCTGATTCTTACCTTGGCTACAACAAGGAAATGGTCCGAGTCAACATTGGCTCCTCGGAAAGTTCGGACATCGAGAATGCTGGAGGAGTGTCTGACGTCGATCGCAACGTGATCAATCTGGTTGACGGTTGATTGATCTGGGGACCGCCATGTCCCTTTATGGATGTTGAGGTGTGGGAACCGCGTGCTAGCAACAGAGAGGTTACGTCCCATGACAAAGTCCACCAGCCTTAGTCCGTTACTGGACGTGGTGTCGTGTAGGCTGTGTTTCCCTATGACTTTAGCAAAGATTTCTTCTTTACCCAGCTTAGCATTGAAATCTCCTAGAACGATCTTGGTGTCAAAGCTGGGGCATTGATCGTATGTTCTTTCTAGGAGATCATAGAAGTCATCTTTGCTACTATCATCTTTGTCCTCTGTCGGGGCGTGGGCGCATATCAGGCTGATGTTGCCGAATGTAGCCTTGATGCGGATTGTTATGAGGCGTTCGCTTTTACAGTCAAAGCTTAAGACTTTTTGCCTAAGTCTGCCTCGAACAACAAATCCACATCCAAATAGGCGCCTCTCTCTGCTGCAATCACCGTAGTAGATGTCGCAGTTTTTCATCCTCTTCTTGCCCGGCCCATTCCATCGCACTTCCTGGATGGCGGTGATATCTGCTTTATAGCAGTCAAGGGCCTCCGCGAGTTCTTCGGCTGCACGTGGCCTGTTAAGAGACCTCACATTCCACGTGCAGAACCGAAAAGCATGGTCATTTGTTCGTTTGCTGGGGTCGTCAACAGTAGATCGGTCAGTATCCGAGGCAAATAGTCGTCTCTGAACAAAATTTTTTTACGTGGTGAGGGTGTTAACCCCACGCACAACCCCCAGCTGGAAGGCCAGGCCCATTTATTTTACCCTTGGGCGAAGGGTCCGGATGACTCCGGTATCGGTAACCTCGCTGAGGTTGTGAGTGCCGCCGTTGACCCTACACGATAGGGTTCCTCCGCCGCCAACTCTACTCCAAAATCCCGATATGACCTTGAAGGCAACCTTTTAGATCTGAGCTCCGAATATGTCAGAGTAGCTCTAAAAGGAGGTGTACCAGGTAGCTCTGGATGTCGCCGTTGGCTAATCTGATGATAAGCTCCTCCGCCGCCATCCGTAGAGAAGATGAGCCCTGATACAGACTCATCCACTCTCCCCCTCTCTCGTTTGCAGCCGCCAATGACGTCCCACGGGGGTTGGGTACCCCATCTTCAGTCGAAGGTGCTCGGCTCCCGGATTTCACCACGGGGAGGTGAGAGTAGGAGTTCATTGACAGAGGCTAAGTGCAGACGCCTGTGCCTGCATAAGTCGCTTGTCAACGCTTCGAAATCCAAACAAATTTCTTATCCTTCTGTAATAATTGATAAAGAGGATGTAGTGTAGTTTCGTTAACAAATTTGGTATAAACGTATGGTAATAATTTACCATGCCAAAAAATTAGCGTTACTGGGTACTATCTGTCAGTGGTTGAATTTTGGTCATAGCTTTTATTTTTTCCGGCGTTTAAATTCCATCCAATAATAAAAAATTATGAAAACAACTAATTGAGCTTTATATTACGCGTTACTACGCGTTTCCTTTCCTTCGCTAAACCTTGTCGAGGATAATAAGAGCCACTATCGGCACTTTTTTAATGGGGAACCACGCTACCAGTAAGATTATCAAATTTTAATTTCTTCACCAACCATACCATCATCATCAAATTTTAAGTCAATCACATTAAATAATTCTTCAAACTATCACGCATCAAATTTCAACATCGGAATCTCATAATCAAATGTTTACCATCAAAGTTTTAACAGTTCCTCGTGTCGGTAAAGTGAATGAGTTCCACTACATCGTAAAAAATATACTGATCGTATCTTGTCCGAAGAAAACAGCGTTTTTCATAAGCATCAAAAAAATGCGGATTTCAAACAGAGCGTTTGCATTTTTTGGTTTGTAAACAAAACCGTAAGAGTAAGTGAAATAAAAAGCGACTTTTGTATTTGTTATTCATATAAATGAATGTATGTAACATAATTGGAAACAAAATGAATAGCAATGAATGAAAGCCAAATTATGAAGTGGTATATGAGGGTTTTTAAAAACGAGAGACCTTCCAACGCTGTTAGCTTGTTAACATAAACCAATGAACTTGGAAAGCTGCCGAGTACATAAACGGATACACGTCAATCATCTCTCTGTCTCTCAAACGCCTGCAACTCAAGACCCACTTCGATAACCCTCTCAGTGCCCCAATAACCTCTTCATCAATATGCAGCCCCTCTGTTCATAGGCGAACAATTTGACACTGTGTTTACTCTGGATGTCAAGTCAAGGAAGTCATAAAAAACTCAAAATTAAATAAAGCACCTGGTATTGATCGCATCCCGTTTGAATTCTATTAAAACTGCACAAACGAGTTTTTATACTACTATACAGTAAAATTTAATCGAATATTTGATTCTGCTTATGTCTCCCCTGTGGTGGCCCGTGGCGTTGTGGGTATGTGCGTCGACCCCAACCTCGTTGTCGTAGGTTCGATTCCAGCTCTGAGCGACAAAAATAATTTTTACGACCCCACCTCTTTCGAGTCGCTGACAATGCTCAAAGAGTATTTCCTGTCTAGAAAAAGCTTCTCAAACTTGGTCGTTCGGAGTCGGCATAAAACTGTTGGTCCCTTCCATTCGTGAGAGAACAATAGCACGCACAACACGAGTGGTTGCTGAGAAGCTAGGCCCTGGCCCTCTACGGGCTGTAGCGCCACGCAAATTATTATTATATTATCTCTCCCCTGCATTTAAACCTTTACTGCATAGTATATCATAAATGATATAGTGATGGGAACTATCGAATAAAAACTATCTAGTTATTCGATAGTTGCAAACTATTCATTTATTCGATAGTCTAAAAACATTCATTTATCAAATTGAATCAAAAAAATATTCAATAGTTTTTACTTTTTTTACTTTTACACACGCTAATTTTGACAGCAAGTTTCACCTTTCTGCCTAAAATATGGAAATGCTTGCTGTCAATTTTAGTTCGTGTAAAAGGGGCCTTGTATGGCTGGTTGGACTGAGTCAAATGGTCGGCATGGCAGCTTCTCTGAGAGAGAATTTTGTGTATGCATACACACATTGCCAAAATATCTGCATGACAGATTGTTCTATGGTTTGGTTCGAGCCGATAGTTCAGTTAAGAGACGAGTTCGAATTCGTTCATTTGTATGATGGAAAAATGTTCAAATGGTTTTAGTTGAATGAATGGTTTTTTCGTTCGCTTGGACATGGGACTATCGAGTCGAATGAATGGTTTTAGTTGAATGAATGGTTTTTTCGTTCGTTTGGACTTTGGACTATCGGCTGCTATGAACGATTCGTTCAGTTGTATGATGGGAATATGTTTGAATGGATTTAGTTGTATGAAGAAGATATCGCCTGCAGGGAGAAGAATTGAATCAAATAATCCTCCTTAACAGCAATTCTGGCTTATAGACGATGGAAGAATAGCCACACACCGGAATGAGGGATGTAATTAGTCAGTAAGTTAGTACTATGTAATGAAGTTCGAATTTTATGAATGGAATGAATTAAGTACAAATGATGTATTTATGTATGCATTAAATAAAATAAGAATGGTATTTGATTTTGTAGTTCGTTGTGAGAGGCAAAGGGAACTCACATGAAAAAAGCACCCTTAGGGTAAGAGACGGGGAAGACGGTTTTGATTTATTTTTTGTGATAATTATATATATCGAGGATTAAGCCTCCTAAGGAAAGAAAGAAAAAAAACGGGAGCCCCCTCCCCAATCTTCATCCCTGGCGTGTATTGTTTTAACAACCCATTCGGTGAATGAATGAATGAATAAAATCATTCGATAGTTGAAATTATTCAGTTACTAACTATCGATAATGCAATTCATTCGATAGTTCCCATCACTAAAATGATATCCTTTTTTCATGTCATGTTTTTTCGTTTCAAGTCAAATTTCCAATTATTGAGTAAATACTGTAGCAAGCACAATGTAAATTTTGTTTACAATCAGAGTAGCCTGCTATTTTTCGGTCGCAGCATTTATAGTAAAATAAAAAGTGCGAAGAGTGAAGGTTTGGGTTATTATTTTCTTATGGACAATTTTTTTTTGTGGTAATAATTATTAAATATACGGGGTAAGCACAACTTTTTTTGCATTTTTTTATTGAAGTTATGTTTGATTTTTGTAAAGTTTTGATTTTACACAGTGTAATTTCAGAAAAAATAAAATAAAATATCATATATGATATTTCATGCAACAGTGAAGTTTACATTGCACGTATCATATATGATAGTACATGCATTACAGTATATAAATTTTCTTAGATTACAATATGCTCCAAAATTATCTCTCATGAAGAAATTTTAAAAATTATAAGCAATTGGGATGAGAGTGATTATGTGAAGGGAATGACATGTATGATGCTGGTTTTGATATAGAGTCGCAAAGTCTAATTAAGACTAGAAACAAGGAGACAGAAGACTTAAATTCTGATGAAGATATCGAAGCCCAGGAAGAAATCATAATTAATTATGAACTCTTCGATATTGTGCCTTTGACTGTTGTCATAGCAGAAAATGTAATGGTCGTGGCTGAACGACTCTCACCAGCTGATGAACTAAAGTCACGCTATTCGAAAATATTTCGAGTCACTGACAATGCTCAAAGAGTATTTCCTGTCTAGAAAAAGCTTCTCAAACAAAGCCGTTCGGATTCGGCATTAAACTGTAGGTCCCTTCCACTCGTTAGAGAACACAACACGAGTGGTTGCTGAGAAGCTAGGCCCTGGCCCCCTACGGGCTGTAGCGCCACCCATATTATATTAAATATTATTATTATTATTCGAAAATACTATGGAAGAAAGTTGAATTTCAGGGCAAAAAATTCGAGTTCCGGTGTAGTTCGGAATTACCTAAGAATATTATGGACCTGGATACACCCTATGCTTTCTTTTGATTCGGACATTACTGCATCAATAGTGTCTGAATCTAAATTATTTGCTTGCCAATGTGATCCAGGCAATTGTAACGGTAATAGAAATTCACAAATATATTGGCATATGCATCTTCTTCTTCTTCTTGTGGCGCTACAGTCCGGGGTGAACCTGGGCCTCGGTCAACAATCCTCTCCAGCTGGCACGTTCTTTAGCCAGCTGCCTCCAATTTCGCACTCCAAGTTGGTTGAGGTCTTTTTCCACTTGAGTGCGCCATCGGGTTCGTGGTCGTCCTCTATTGCGTTGTCCCACTGGCTCGGAGTCGAAGACTCTTCGGGCTGGAGCAGTGTTGTCCATGCGCTCTACATGGCCTAGCCATCTTAGGCGTTGAATCCGTAGACGCCTGACTAGACTCATGTCGCTGTACAGCCCGTACAGTTCGTGGTTGAATCTCCTTCTCCAAGAACCTTCAACGCAAACAGGACCGAAGATTGAACGCAGAACTTTTCTCTCGAAGAGACCAAGTGCGTCTTCATCCGCTCTTGAAATAGTCCAAGCTTCCGCGCCATACAGCAGGACAGGGATGATCAAGGTCTTATATAAGGTGAGCTTGGTCTTTCGAGAGAGGGCTCGACTACTCAATTGCCTCTTGAGCCCAAAGAAACAGCGGTTGGCAAGAGTTATTCTGCGTTTAATCTCAGTACTGATGTTGTTCGCACTATTTACTTGGGAGCCGAGGTAGACGAAGTCCTTCACTACCTCGAAGTTGTAGCTGCCTATGGTGACGTTCTGACCGAGTCGTCGATGTTGTGTGTCCTTTCTTGATGACAGCATATACTTTGTTTTGCCCTCATTCACCGCTAAACCCATTTTTGCCGCCTCCGTCTCAATACAAGCAAACGCTTCATTGACGGCTCGCTGAGTTCGGCCAATCACGTCAATATCGTCCGCGTATGCTAGCAGTTGAACGGACTTCTGGAAGATCGTGCCTCTAGTGTTGGCGTGTGAGTTTCGCACGATCTTCTCCAACACGATGTTGAAGAAGTCACATGACAGCGCGTCGCCTTGTCTAAAACCTTTTTTGACATTGAAGGTCTCGGTGAGTTCGTTACCGACCTTGATGGAGCAGCGAGAGTTCTCCATCGTCATCCTGCACAATCTGACGAGTTTGGCAGGGATGTCAAAACTAGACATGGCGTTGTATAGCTCGTCTCTATGCACACTGTCATATGCGGCCTTAAAGTCGACAAATAGGTGGTGGGTGTCGATCTGCATCTCTTGGGTTTTTTCGAGGATCTGCCGTAATGTGAAAATTTGATCGATAGTGGACTTCCCAGGCCTGAAACCGCACTGATAAGGACCTATCAGGTTGTTGACGAATGGTTTCAGGCGCTCACACAGAACGGCAGAGAAGATTTTGTATGCGATGTTAAGGAGACTTATCCCCCGATAGTTGGCGCAGTCAAAGGGGTCTCCTTTCTTGTGGATCGGGCAAACGATACTAAGATTCCACTCGTCGGGCATGCTTTCCTCCGACCATATCCTACAGACGAGCTGGTGCATGCGCCCAACCAGATCATCTCCAGCTGCCTTAAACAGTTCCGCGGACAATCCATCCGCTCCAGCAGCTTTGTTCGACTTCAGTCTCGATATCGCTATCTTGACTTCGTCTAGATCGGGGGGACGGAATTCTCTTCTGTCGTCGTCCATTGCGTGGAGTGGAACATTCTGCCTGACAGCGGTATTGGTGTCCTCTTCGCCGTTTAACAGTCTGCAGAAGTGATCCTTCCAGATTCTCAGTATCGACTGCGACTCTACTACGAGTTGTCCCTCTTCGTTCCGACAGGCTTCTGTCCGATGTTTGTACCCTTTGGATAGTTGTTTCACCCGCTGGTAAAACTTTCGGACATTATTTCTGCCGTACCACCTCTCCATTTCCTCGATCGCGCGCTTCTCATGCTCCTTCTTTTTCTTTTTGAGAAGCCGGTGCTCTTCCCTTCTTTTAAGTTCGTAGAGCTCACGAACCGCTCTCGTCCTTCTATCCAGCGTCGCCTTATATGCTGCTAGCTTCGCTGAATGCGCCCGCCGACACTCGTTGTCAAACCATGGGTTTTTTCTAGGTGGCATTTTAAAACCCAGCACATCAGAGGCAGCTTCTCTGATGGCGTTTTGACAACGGTTCCACTGTTCGTCGATTGTTTCGCCTGGCAGGGTTGGACTCTCTGAGAGCTTCAGGGAGACTCGATCGGAGAAGTTCCCAGCGGTCGATTGCGATTGTAGCTTTCCAACGTCAAACTGTTTTGGTATTGCTCTACTCCGTTGTACAATCGATATCCGAGTTCTGACCTTGGCTACAACAAGGTAATGATCCGAGTCGATGTTGGCACCTCGGAACGTTCGGACATCGAGGACACAGGAGGAGTGTCTGACGTCGATCGCAATGTGATCAATCTGGTTGACGGTTGATTGATCAGGGGACCGCCAGGTCCCTTTGTGAATGTTGAGGTGAGGGAACCGCGTGCTGGCTACAGTGAGGTTTCGCCCCGTCACGAAGTCCATCAGCCTGAGTCCATTGTCGGACGTGTTGTCGTGTAGGCTGTGTTTACCGACGACTCTAGCAAAGATTTCTTCCTTGCCCAGCTTTGCATTAAAATCTCCTAGAACGATCTTGGTGTCGTAGCTGGGGCATTGATCGTATGTTCTTTCTAGGAGATCATAGAAGTCATCCTTGCTATCATCGTCTTTGTCCTCCGTTGGGGCGTGGGCGCAAATTAGGCTGATGTTGCCGAATGTTGCCTTGATGCGGATTGTTGTGAGGCGTTCGCTTATGTATCTAAAGCTTAAGACTTCTTGCCTAAGTCTGCCTCGAACAACAAAACCGCATCCAAACAAGCGCTGCATATGCATGCTTATGTCAATTTTGTAGACTCCTGACATACGACGTTTTTGGAAGCCAATTGTAGGCAATGAACTGATAAGAAATACAATGTTTGTAAATAGATTTGAAAAAAAAAATCCTCAATTTTTGCACTTATTGACAACGCCAAAATGGTTTCAAAATCCGATATTGCTCATAATCGTATCCACAAAATTCGTCCGCTCATAAACAAATTGACACAAAACTTCCAAAAAGTTCCCTTTCAATAGTTTTTATGTGTGGATGAGCAAATGTGCTGTTCCACAAGAAATGTACGACAAGTACTGGAAAAGTAAAGAACGTGGTACTTCTGATGAAGTAGTAAGCAGCATTGATGGTATGGATTTGGCTGTAGTTGCTTGGTAGGACACTTAACAATCACTTCCAATTTCATTGGAGAGAAGCCGATTTCAAAATCTCAGAGGCACGAAAAACACCAAGGTATCACAGAAGTGGATTGTCCAGTTAATATTAAGGACTACAATAAGTTTATGGGAGGTGTGGACTTGGCAGATTCTTTACTTGGAAGGTACAAAATAAAAATGATGTCGAAGAAATGGTACCACCGAATATTTTATCATTTATTGGATGTAACAGTTTGTAACGCTTGGCTTCTATACAGGTGAGTTAAGGCATAGTTAAATTCGCATGTCAAAGATTAATTATACTAAAAATGAATTAAAAACTAGGCGTGTTGAGACACAAAAAAATCGGAAAACGGAAAAAATAATGGCCTTAGCTGATTTCATGATATGGGTGTCAGAAACACATTGTCCTTTGGGTGGTGAGATCCCAAAGCGTGGAAGACTATCTACCGAATTAAGTAGACAGATAGAAGTAAAACGAAAAAAACCCACTACAGCACCTTTCCGTCGAAGGAAGTAAGGCTAGATGGTTTTAACCATTTGCCTCTTTGGATGTCGCAACGCTTAACGTGCAAGCTACCCGGCTGTGGAAAATTAACATATGCCAAATGCATAAAATGTGAAACAGCGCTTTGCTTCAACAAAGATAGAAATTGTTTTCTACATTTTCATAGCCAATAATTTGTTACTAACAATTTTTAATTTTAAGTTTTTTTAGTATCTAATGTATTTCGTGTTACTACTACTAGGTGTTAGCGTATGAAGTATGAAATAACGAAATGAAATAAAACTAATTTTGAGACAAATATGATATCCATACAAATGGCTCAATATCTAAAAAACGGCTTAATATTTTCAAAAATCATTATCATTTGCGTAATCAAATGGATGAAATAAATAAAGTCATTTTACTTTAAAAAAAATCATTGAGTAAAGGGTTAAGAAAGCAATCATTTTACCACTACATAAAAAAGGCGATAACAAAGGTCAGAAGAACTACAGAGGGATTACATTTCTGAATACTTCAGCCAAGCTGTTTGCCGCCCTGCTATATAAAAATTCTACGAATGGGTACAAGAACATAACATTCTTAAAGAATTTCAAGCGGGATTTGTTCGTCTCTGAACATATTGTTTTTTACGTGGTGAGGGCGTTAACCCCACGCACAACCCCTAGCTGGGAGGCCAGGCCCATTTATTTTACCCTTGGGCGAAGGGCCCGGATGACTCCGGTATTGGTAACGTCGCTGAGGTTGTGAGTGCCGCCATGTCCGCCGCCAACTCTACTCCAAAATCCCAATATGACCTTGAAGGCAACCTTTTAGATCTGAGCTCCGAATGTATCAGAGTAGCTCTAAAAGGTGTACCAGGTAGCTCTGGATGTCGCCGTTGGCTAATCTGATGATAAGCTCCTCCGCCGCCATCCGTAAAGAAGATGAGCCCTGATACAGACTCTTCAAGGAGATGCTGCACAATCCATCCGTACTCATGGGACCAATCCAACGTGGGAGCAAATAAAAACAGAGTTAACCAGAAACTTTGGAGTGAGAGAAACGTACAGCCTTTATCATCAAGCCGTTAGTTGCAAGAAGAGTAATAATGTGAGTGAATATTTTAATAAACTGAAAGATATGTTAGATAAGCTTAATTCCAAGTACGAATTTGATAAGCAGAAGCCAGTAGAATTCTCACCTCCAGTGAATGAATCAATAGTGTTAAAAACATTTATTAATGGTCTAGATCCAAGTTTAGCTAGTATAATTTTAAACAGAAGTATTAGTTATCTCCGAGAAGCCTCCTTTACTTTGGAAGAAAACGATATGATTAGGCAAAATATGGTAGATCTAATAGAGATATAAATCATTACACTCAAAATAAAAGAGGTTACAACTATAGTACAAATGAAATCGTGAAAGAAACTGCGATCAGGTTAGACAAACCTATACCCAAAACTTTAATGGAAACTCAGAGCAGTTTAGAAATATTTATAATCAGAATTTTAATGGAAATTCAAGACAGTATAGAAATAACAATTATTTATATATGCATAGGAATTCAATACAGTTTAGTAATCGAAATAGAGAAGAGCCGATGGAAGTAGGTCATTTACAGAGTCAAGAACAGGAGGAGGTAAATTTTCAGTTACCGCCTCCAGGACATACCTACCGATAGCATAGAATTATCAATAGGAAATGCAAAACTCCTTATAGATACTGGTTCGACGACAACGTTATTAGACAAAAATAAACTAACACAATACAAAAGATCAAAACCAGATGAAATAATTAATTTTAATACTCTTAGTGGTCAAATATATAGTTGATTCAAAAATAATAACAGAGATGCTTTTAGAATTTAATGAAAGGAAATTGATGAGTTGGAAGTTAACAACTTTTAAGAACAAAGAATTCAATGAACTCATCGGACTAAATTTGCTTAAACCACTTTAAGCAATAGTTAACGTACATGAAGAAATTTTGGAAGTCAATGGAAGTAAAATAAAGTTTTATAATTCATGTCCTCGTTCGTATGGAAAACGAAATCCATTTACTAGAACATCCGAAAGCAGATGTATTTCAGATTCTTCAACGTACAGACATGAATATCGAAGAAAAAGAAAAATTGAAATGCATTTTAAAAGATAATAGTAAAGAAAAGCTTTCCCATGCTCATGAGGTAAGACACGAAATCGTAACAAAATATAGTAAGCCTATTTATTCAAATATGTATACCCCAAATTCATCAGCAAAAGATAGTTAGGCAAATTATGGAAATGCTAGAGCAACAAATTATTACAGAGAGCAATTCGCCGTATAACTCTCCCCTCTGGATAGTAACCAAAAAAATGTGTTTGAAATTGATCGAATGAGATTGGATAACACAATCCACTCTCAAGAGGAGGAACAAGCTGATCATTTTCCAACATTAGATACTGCCGTTAACAGGTTCTTTACACAAATAATGCTAGCAAAGAGTAAGAGTAAGAATCTGAGGTATTTGACAAAAACAGGAAAATATACATTAGTTCCCAAGATAGAGAAAATGATTTTGTGACGGGTATATTTAGTAAGGTTTTTAAAAAAAGGTAAAGTAGGTATATATTCCGAGCTTACGGAGCACGAGTACAATTTGGCTCAGTTGAAACTAATAGAGCTATTTGACACAAGTATTAAATTCTTACAGATGAAGCCTGAAAACAAATTCGTACGTACTATAGATGCGAAACAATACATGCAGGTATAAATGAGAACAATGAAGGTCTACATAAAAACCTTAAACTGTTAATTGAAACATATATTTATGAATGTGATGTATGCAATCGTTCTAAATATGACAGAAAACCAATCAAACCTAAATACTATATCACCGAAACTCCGCAAAATGTAAATCAGATCATACACATAGACATCTACACTAATTCAATTTCAATTTATTACTTTTATTAAAAAACTTTCTAAACACGCAATAGCATTTCATTTGGAAAACAAAAATAACTTAACACTTATTGAAAAAGTAATATTATGTATTTCAATCAGACGTAAACCTACAAAGTACATAATGGATAACAGTCACACCGGAAATGCAGATGTAGTTTTATAACAAATCCATACATTCTGTAACTAAATGTAGGCCAATAGATGTTTTAGATGGAAAAGTCGATATACAAAGACTAGCAAACTTTAGCAAACTTAGGAAAAGTAATTATTAAAACTCAGGCAAGTTTTCATTCAAAAGGGGAAGTAGTAATGTCAGTGCCAACAACCGCATCAAAACCAGTCAGCAGTGCACCGGATGTCTAACGACCTGATTTAAACTCAGCAAGGATGCTTAAGTCTCAGTGTCTTCGACGAAAATCGCTATCGACTGGAAGCGGCAATAAATAATCAGCATTTTTTGATATTCATTGTCACTTAGGTATGTTGCATAAAAGAGACAGCAAAATAAACATCGGTTCAGTAAAATTAATTGTTGTTTTATTCAGTTTGTAACAGCTTGACGTGGCTTGGGTCAGGATCTATTTTGTGACAATGGATGTAACTTCGTTGGTGCTCGAAATGTTGCACCATTTCGTTGAAGGAGTTTAAAGAGCAATTTGAACAACAACAAAGCCAAGATGGAATTGCTGTTTGCTGTACTACTGAGCACATCGAGTTCTATCACATATCTACGCGAGCAGCCCATTTGGGCTTATTGGAAGTCGAGTTAATACTAAATGCGTCATGTCCAGTGATCCGAGTGACTAGGCCATATTAACACCTGGTCATTTTTTGATAGGTGCTCCTCTAAATGCACTCCCAGAGCCTTTTCTGTAGTGAACAAAAGGATATCTTGCTGAAAAGTTGGCGCACTTAAGCACCACTTCTGAAATCGATGGTCGACAGAATATTTTCTGGATCTACAAATAAGATCAAAATGGATATCCTCATCGGAGAATTAAAGACTTATTACTTGTATTTTATTATTTAAAACCTAAACCTATTGTGAACTCAAATATTTACTTGATCGTAAGAAGAGGGATCTGCATACGGTGAATTACTATCTAAGAACTCTCAAAAGATTCCACCGCAAGGGAAATACCTCACGAGACAAATCACGATCAAAGGCACTCTCCCATTAAACGCCAGCAAATCGGATGTGTTCTTTAGATTGAAAATAAATAAATTCAATAGGAAAATTCTGAGCATATTTTATTTGGTGAGTATAACGAACGCTTTTTTCTGTATCCAAAACAGTTCCAGCTAACTTGAATTATCTTGGTCTAATATACATTGGTGGCCCGTGGCGTTATGGGTATTTGCGTCGACCCCAACCTCGACGTCGTAGGTTCGATTCCAGCTCTGAGCGACAGAAATTATTTTCACGGCCCCACCTCTTTCGAGTCACTGACAATGCTCAAAGAGTATTTTCTGTCTAGAAAAAGCTTCTCAAATTTGGCCGTTCGGAGTCAACATAAAACTGTAGGACAATCATATGAATAAGAATACTGTGGAAGTAAGAAAAACAAACAAAATCAATCACTACACCATTCGATCACCTGATTTCAAAATGAATACTCTGTTTGTTGTCATTCATACAAGTGGGTTCTCCATTCAAACAAAACATGTACCAATTTAACTGTCAATAATACACCGAGCACAGTGAGTGAAATTAATGCATTCATTTTAAACTGAATGTATTCATTTAATATGAAAACATTCATTCAAAATGAACGCAGTGGGCCCTTGAAGTGTATCCTTCATCGCCAATTTTCTGCCTCCTCCCGCTTATAAATTGATTCAATGAAGAAGAAATAAAATGTACCAAACATTAATGTAAAAGTATCACGAAAATATATGCAAAAAGTAAGGGAACATGAAGATCAAGAACGATTTTTAAATGTAGAGCTGGGTAGACTCTTATCGGACGTTAAAGACTTGTTTCCTTTAATATCTTACAATGGTGGCGTTTGCACTAAATATAGTTTCCGTTGTTATATAAGTTTAGCTGCAAATTTCTATCTACTCCAGTGTGTAGTACTTCATCAGAGCGAATATTTTCCTCGGCCAGACAGTTAATATCTGAAAAAAGAAGTTTAATAGGTTCCGACCCAATATTAGTGAAGCAAATAATGTTTTTACATTCCGTATTTATTTATTTACTATTTGCATATTTCAATTATTTATAATTTATATTTATTTATTTATTTATTTATTTATTTTATTAAAACGTATTGTTATCATCATTTGTTGCATTCATAACTCTATTTATTAATTTTTATTTTATTTATTCACTTATTTATTTATTATTATTTACTTATTTATTTTTTTTTCTCTTTTTGTATGAGGTTTTCTTTTTCATTGTTTCCTCAATTTATATGTATATATATATATCAAGAAAAAACACTTTAATATGTTAAAACACTCTTTTTCAGTAGTAAGATTACATTATGTTAATCATATCTCTGTGCAAATAATGTAAATTGTGCGATAACTAAATGTAATTTCGAAACGAAATAAACATATCTATCTATCTATCTTACATTCCTGTGTTAAAAAATGACTTTCATAAGGATTTGAAAGAAAACATACATACCATATATTCGAAAACAGTAAACGTATCGAATGGATTGAATGGATTCATTGCACTCGGTGTACTCATTCTTCGTGAGTACACTGAACTAAATGCTTGGTTGTCAATGAGTACAGTATTCAGTGAGTAATCACATATCGGGTGATGTATTCATTTTAGTTTTCAAGATATGAGTGAAATGAATATAGTACTCGAAAAAATATGAATGTCTGCAAACTGTTTTCAATTCTTTCATTGCAGACCTGTAGTTCAGACATCTATTATATTGGAATAGTGCATTGCGTCGATCGCAATATTGACGGTTGATTGATCAGGAGATCGCCATTTTCCTTTGTGAATATCGAGATGTGGGAATCTTGCACTGGCTACTACAACATTTTGCCCCGCAGCAAAATCGATCAGCCTAAATCCGTTATCGGATGGGATGTCTTGTAGGCTGTGCGTCCCTACCGTACTACCAAATATGTTCTCTCTTCTGTCTTTGCGTTAAAATCGCTGGATTTCGAAGCGTTGACAAGCGACTTATGCAGGTACAGGCGTCAGCACTTAGCATCTTTCAATGAACTCCTACTCTCACCTCCCCGTGGTGAAATCCGGGAGCCGAGCACCTTCGACTGAAGATGGGGTACCCAACCCCCGTGGGCCGTCATTGGCGGCTAAAAATGAGAGAGGGGGAGAGTGGATGAGTCTGTATCAGGGCTCATCTCTCTTTACGGATGACGGCGGAGGAGCTTATCACCAGATTAGCCATCGGCGACATCCAGAGCTACCTGCCAGAGCTAAGCCGTGTTGGGCATCCGAAATATGTTCTTTCACTATGAAGTCCAATTTTTTCTTCACCATACTTTCAAACAGTTTGTGTATAGCTGAAGCTTGAAGATTCCTCTATAGTTATCGACGTTTTCTTTCGAGCCGGATTTATGTATTGGAATCAGGAATGCTTTTTTCCGTTCATCCAAAAATACTACTTCTGACAGAGAACGGTTGCAAATGATTAATAGAGGACTGGAGAGAGAGTCAGCGCAGAATCACTGATGGTATTCCATCCTCTCCACAATTAAAGCTTGGCTTTAAATTTGTGAGAGATTGAATGATATCAGTAGAGTCTAACGATAGCGATCCAATATCAAGTAGTAGCACTAAAGCTTGTTGGATTAAAAGTTGAATCGCAAAAAGTAGACTGGAAATTTGCATAAAGCTCAAGAGTAGAATTTATATTATCTGACTTTTTTCTTTAAAATGCCTGGAATTGGGTATACCAACCGATTTCCTTTTGTTGCTGATACATTTCCAAAACGATTTGCTGCTGTGTTTGATATTACTTTTTATCGATGTTATGTAGTTGTTATAAAGAAAATTGCGAATTTTTTACGCAATTTACTAAAAGTCACATAATCGAAATGATTATTAGAATTTTAAAGGTTCTTAAATGTCTTGTTTTTACGGTTTTTAAGGCCTGATAATTGTCTGTTGTACCATGGTGGCTTACAAAAAACACGCTTTTAAGACAGAGGAACGAAATTCGCAAAACCTTCTTTGAGAATTTCAACAAAACGATTATACATACAAGTTAAGTTTAAATTTTGAAATTTATTACGCCAATTCACGCTTTAAAGTAGTTATTTAGATCAATATAATTGTTTTTTGAAAAGTTAAAATACTTTTTAATTATGTTACTTGCTGGCTTAAGGTAATTATATAAAGATAATACAATAGTAATTGAATAAATACATTTTTTTTATTTTTTTTTTAATTGCGGTCGACGTCAGACACTCCTCCAGCGAACGTTCCGAGGTGCTAACATCGACCTTGTTGTAGCCAGAACTCGATTATCGATTGTACAACGGAGTAGAGCAAGACCAAAACAGTTTGACGTCGGCAAGCTACAATCGCAATCGAACTCTGGGAGCTTTTCCGATCAAGTCTCCCTGAAGCTCTCAGAGAATCAAATCCTACCTGAGAAGCTGCCTCTGATGTGTTGGGTTTTAAAATACACCTTAAGAAAAACCCATGGTTTGACAATGAGTGTCGGCAGGCGCATTCAGCGAAGCTAGCAGCATATAAGGCGACGCTGGATAGAAGGACGAGAGCGGTTCGTGAGCTCTACGAACTTAAAAGAAGGGAAGAGCACCGGCTTCTCAAAAAGAAAAAGAAGGAGCATGAGAAGAGCGCGATCGAGGAAATGAAGAGGTTGTACGGCAGAAATAATGTCCGAAAGTTTTACCAGCGGGTGAAACAACTATCCAAAGGGTACAAACATTGGACAGAAACCTGTCGGAACGAAGATGGATAACTCGTAGTAGAGTCGCAGTCGATACTGAGAATCTGGAAGGTTCACTTCTGCAGACTGTTAAACGGTGAAGAGGACACCAATACCGCTGTCAGGCAGAATGTTCCAATCCACGCAATGGACGACGATAAACGACAATTCCGTCTCCCCGATCTAGACGAAGTCCATATAGCAAATTCGAGACTTAAGTCGAACAAAGCTGCTGGAGCAGACGGATTGTCCGCGTTTAAAGCAGCTGGAGATGATCTGGTTGGGCGCATGCACAAGCTCATATGTAGGATATGGTCTGAGGAAAGCATGCCCGACGAGTGGAATCTTAGTATCGTTTGCCCGATCTACAAGAAAAGGGACCCCTTTGACTTCGCCAAATATGGGGGGATAAGTCTCCTTAACATCGCCTGCAAGATCTTCTGTGTCGTTCTGTGTGAGCGCCTGAAACCATTCGTCAACAACATGATAGACCCCCAGTGCGGTTTCAGGCCTGGGAAGTCCACTTTCGATAAAATCTTCGCATTACGGCAGATCCTCTAAAAAAACCCAAGAGATGCCGGTCGACACCCACCACCTATTTGTCGACTTTAAGGCCGCATATGACAGTGTGCATAGAGACGAGCTATACAACGCCATGTCTAGTTTTGACTAGAGCCTTGCCAAACTCGTCAGGTTGGTAACGAATTCACAGAGACTTTCAATATCAAAAAAGGTTTTAGGCCAGTCGACGCGCTGTTATTTGATTTTTTCTACATTGTACTTGAGAAGGCCGTGCAAAACTTACGCGCTAATACTAAATGCACGATATTCCAAAAATCCGTGCAATTGCTAGCATACGCGGACGCCATGGACGTGATTGACCCAACTCAGCGAGCAGTCAACGAAGCTTTTGCTTGTATTGAAACGGAGGCGGCAAAAATGGGTTTAGCGGTGAATAAGGACAAAACAAAATATATGCTGTCATCAAGACAGGACACACAACATCGACGACTAAGTCAGAACGTCGCCATAGACAGCTACAACTTCGAGGTAGTAAGGCCAACCGCTGTTTCTTTGGGCTCAAGAGGCAATTGAGTAGTAAAGCCCTCTCTCGAAAGACCAAGCTCACATTATATAAGACCTTGATCATCCCTGTTGTCGCCACCTTAAAGACCATCAGTGCAGCCAACACCAATTCCTTACGGCTTGCGGCGACGAACGATGAAAAAATATTACTTACCGTTTTTATTTTGGCGTATTTGAAATTCTTTCTTTTCGATTGGATTTCCGGGAACACGAGGCATTGGCGAAAGAGGACTTCAATTTTTTTAAAGTTGAATTAAATTATTTTAATTGTTATTCATTCGTAATGCTATCCAAATATTTTATTCATAATTAATAATAATAAAATTAATGAAGTTCTTCTATTAGAAATTGAGTGCCTTTTGATTGAGAAGGAACAAAGCTTTAAAAAAATTTAAATTAATTTGATTATAAGTAAAACTTTCAATCGTCGCCAATGCCTCCTAAACTAGTCCGACCATACAATTGCCAAGCTTGCCCGGCAGAAGATAACGACACCATGGTCCAGTGTGATGTCTGCGACACGTGGTATCACTTCAGCTGCGTCGGTGTCGATTCATCAATAGAGGGTCTACCGTGGATGTGCAACGCCTGCGCATCAGCTGAAGCTGCTGCTTCAAAAACTTCAGCACCTGCACAATCGCAACAGCTAAGAAGTTGCAACCAGCAAGCAGCAACAGTGAAATCACCACCCTCTCTGCCAGCAGCAGTTCCATCAACTTCAGCACATGCACAATCGCAACAGCTTGGAAGTTGCAACCAGCAAGCAGCAGCAGTGAAATCACCAGCCTCCTTGCCAGCAGCAGTTCCATCATCTTCAACACCTGGAAGAACCCAACCGTTAGGAAGTGGTGCCGAAACAGCTGCAAGCGTGGACATCGACACGTGGTCGCCCCCACCAACATCAAACATCAAAAAACAAATCGCCTTACGACGTCTCGAAGAAGAGAATCAATTGCGACTACATCATCTTCGGCAGAAGTACAAAATTCTCGCCCTGGACTCCGATGACGATGACAACGAAGTCCCTCAACAAAAAAAGGTAAGCGAGCTTGACTATATTATTCCACAGCAGCAACATGTCGACAATATGTCTAACTGGCCGAAAAGCAATTCACCGCCAATGAAGGCAACAACAACAACCCACCCCACATTCCCTCGGCCTATCGCACAAGTGCAAATCAAGGCCAAACCGTCGATAGTACTTACCGCGAATCAATTAGCAGCCCGAAGTTCAATGTCACCAGATCTTCCCATATTTAACGGCAATCCAGAGGAGTGGGAGTTGTTTATTAATTCCTACGAGCAAACCACCGAACTTGCGGGATTCTCTGACGCGGAGAACATTGTCCGTTTAAGAAAGTGCCTCCAAGGAGCAGCGTTGCAAGCGGTTAGGCATAGGCTAACTCAACCTGCAATGGTAACAGGTGTTATTAACACACTACGCATGCTCTTTGGACGCGTAGACCACGTCATTGAGTCTCTAATTGCGCGTGCAAGAAACACTCCTCCTCCAAAACCCGAAAAATTATCCACCTTGGTTGATTACGCGTTAGCTGTTGAAAGTGTTTACGGTACCATCGAGAGTACTAATTCAGTAGAGTACCTGAACAACTCGGTACTTCTTAGAGAGTTCGTCAATAAACTTCCAGCGCATTTAATAATAAGCTGGGCGCAAGTTGCCAGGGATCTGCATCCACCCACACTAGCCGATTTCAATAATTGGTTAACGGACCTTGTGGCTGCGGTCTGTAGTGTAATGGTGTTGCCCCAGAGCTGTGTATCGGTAGATAAACGAATTTCATCCAACGACAAGCGTTCAGGACGACAAGATGGCCAGATACTTGCACACGCAGATGTGCGTAAGAGTTCTAATCCTTCAACTTCAACTGAAGCCTCTAGAGGTTGTGGCGTTTGTCAAGCCGACCATCCAACCTTTAATTGCAGTATCTTCAAAAGCGCAAGTCTATCGGAGAGATGGCAGATGATCCGTCAAAATAATTTATGTCGATCTTGTCTTGGCAAACATACCTACTCTCGTTGCAAAATAGCAAAGACATGTAATGTTGGTGGATGTTCGGCGAAGCATCATCCTCTTATGCATAAATATGCGAACCAAGTGTCGTCTGTATCAACTGGCATTCTGACACACAAGACGCATAATGATACAAAGGTATTGTTTCACGTCCTTCCAGTGACCTTGTTTGCAAACGGCAAATCAGTCAACACTTTCGCTTTTCTCGACGGAGGCTCATCGCTCACTTTGTTGGACGAAGAAATTGCAAAGAATTTGAAACTGGTTCACGAGTGGTCTCGTTAAGCATTGCGGGTCGTCAACATGGTAGCTCCAAATTTCATTTGACAAACGTACACACCATTCGCAGTCTGGATCTGCCCATACAATCAGTCGGAAGTCAGGTTCTCGCTAAACGATATCGTCATCTAGCCGGACTCCCCCTACCATCCTACAATCAAGCACGGCCAAGAATTCTAATCGGCATGGACAACTGGAAGTTGGGTGTACCACTTAAAGTTTTTGAAGGCAACTGGTCCCAACCAATCGCGACTAAAACCAGATTGGGCTGGTCAGTACACGGACCTGACGGACATTGTCAAGCGGGTAGCCATTTCAATCTTCACATGTGTGAATGTACAAACGACGTGAAGCTTCACCAACTTGTGAACGGCTTCTTTAGTATTGAAAACGTCGGTATCCGTGTACCAACACAACAAATCATGAATGAAGAAGAAAGACGAGCAACAAGCATTCTAGACAGCACCTGTGTACAAGTCGATGGACATTTCGAAGTCGGTCTATTATGGAAATTTGATAAGTTTTCCTTACCGCCGTAACGAGAATCTGCAGAAAGTCATAGGAAAAAATAATGACCTACGCAAGGCATTGAGCCATCAAATAACGAACCTTGTTACGAAAGGATACGCAAAGAAGCTGTCGCCAGAGGAACTTAGCGTGAATCACGAAAGGACTTGGTATTTGCCGATATTCATCGTGCGCAATCCAAACAAGCCTGCAAAGATACGATTGGTCTGGGACGCAGCAGCGAGATGTCAGGGAACTTCCCTGAACGACTTCCTCCTTAAAGGACCTGATCAACTGGTACCCTTGTTATCCGTTCTGTATGGCTTTCGCTGCCGTAAGATTGGTATTTGTGAAGACATTGCAGAAATGTTCCACCAGATACGGGTGCGAGAAGAAGACAGGCACGTACAGCGCTTCTTGTGGAGTGATGATGCACATATGCAGAAACCCAGCGTTTATGAAATGAACGTAATGACATTCGGTGCAGCATGCTCGCCATGCATCGCGCATTACGTTAAAAACAAAAATGCCATGACTTTTGCGAGCAGAATGCCAAGAGCCGTTGAAGCAGTTCTAGAACATCATTACGTTGACGATTTTATTGATAGTGTAGACACGGAATCGGAAGCCATCCAACTTGCCAAAGACGTCGCATTCATCCATCGGAATGCAGTGTCAACAACAGACACTTTCACCTACGTGTTAAAATTTCAACGGCTCAAAAGAGATGTCTTCAACGTCCAACGAAACGTGAAGTACTCAAAATTCTTATGTCAGTTTTCGATCCGATGGGGTTCTTGTCACATTTCTTAATTGGCTTGAAAATTCTTCTCCAACAAATCTGGCGGACATCCATAGGGTGGGACGATGAGTTGCCAAAGGACATGGCCGACAAGTGGCGGCAGCTAACAACAATCTTGAAAAATGCAACGTCTGTTAACGTCCATAGATGTTACTCTGCACTGTTAAGAGAACCTGTTCCAAACATACAATTACACACATTCGTTGACGCAAGCGAAAATGCTTATGCAGCTGTGTCATATTTCAGAATCGAAGCTCACGGACTAGTTGACATTGCACTAGTAAGTGCCAAGGCGAAGGTTGCTCCTCAACGCCCTATATCAATTCCTCGAATGGAGTTGCAAGCTGCTGTGCTCGAAACTCGATTGGCATCCTTCATCTGTAGCTCCCATAAATTGTTCATCCACCAAAGGTTTTTTTTGGACTGATTCGAAAATTCGTCACTGGCGTACGCTCTTCTCTTTATTGAAATTATATCGGGAAAGCAACCACCTGACGTCGTCGAACTCGATTTAGAGATTATTCAGAAGTCACAATCTGCACTCTATCGACAAGCTCAGATATTTGAGCTAGTTGAAAAGAAATCGGAGTACGGCAAAATACACCCCGTTGTCAAGGAGCAGCCCATTGTACAAACTTTCTCCATTCCTCGACGAAGACGATGTAGTGAGAATGAGCGGTCGCACACTTTACGCAGAGTACACCGATATAAACGCAAAAACACCGATCATCCTTCCGAGGACACACCGAATCACGTTCTTAATTGTGGATTCATATCATCGCAAGTTCCATCATTGTAACCACGAGACTGCAATAAATGAAATTCGGCAAAAATATTACATCTCAAACTTACGAACGCTTTTGAAGTTTGTAAGAAGGAGCTGTCAGTTGTGCAAAACAAAATGTGTGCGTTCACAGGCTCCTGAGATGGCAAATTTACCTCGAGCGCGAATGGCAGCATTTAGCAGGCCTTTTTCCTTTACGGGAATAGATTACTTTGGTCCCATGTTTGTAATTATAGGAAGGAGAAAGGAGAAAAGATGGGGGCAATATTTACATGCCTTACTACGAGAGCCGTGCATATAGAACTCGCTTACAGCTTATCGGCAAATTCATGTATTGTGTGTTTGAAGAATTTCATGGCACGTCGGGGCACTCCGTTGGAAATCTACTATGACAATGGTACCAATTTTAAAGGAGCTGAAAAAGAGTTAAGAGACGAGATGAAAAGGTTGAATATGCGACGCATTGCACACGAATTTCTTCCTGCGGAGATAACTTGGAAGTTTAATCCGGTCAATTAAAGATGTGCTTTATTGGATTCTACCGGGTAGTAAAGTTGGTGAGGAAACTCTACGTTGTGCACTTACGGAAGTAGAAAATATTATTAATTCAAGACCGCTAACATTTGTTTCATTGGAGTCAGTCGACGACGAAGCATTAACGCCTAATCATTTCCTTCTCGGTTCTTCAAATGGTAAAAAGCCGCCTTGTGACCCAGACGCCATCGATCTTAGAAAAAACTGGAAGTACTCTCACATGATAGCCGATTGCTTTTGGAAAAGGTGGGTAAAGGCGTATTTACCTAATATAAATCGCCGATCAAAATGGTTCAATAAAGCGAGGCCAATTCAAAAGGGGGATGTGGTGATAATTGCGGATGAGAATTTGCCAAGAAATTGCTGGCCCAAAGGCATAGTTGTCGACACTGTTGTTGCTGCGGATGGTCAAGTGAGGCGAGCCAAGGTGCAGACAGGTGGAGGGGTCTTCGAAAGACCAGCTGTCATACTTGCCGTTCTTGACGTAGCACCGGCATTAAGTGGCGACGAAGTGAGTAAGGCCGAAGCAATAGAGGATTCAGATCGGTTTACTGGGGGGACTGTGTTGTCGCCACCTTAAAGACCATCAGTGCAGCCAACACCAATTCCTTACGGCTTGCGGCGACGAACGATGAAAAAATATTATTTACCGTTTTTATTTTGACGTATTTGAAATTCTTTCTTTTCGATTGGATTTCCGGGAACACGAGGCATTGGCGAAAGAGGACTTCAATTTTTTTAAAGTTGAATTAAATTATTTTAATTGTTATTCATTCGTAATGCTATCCAAATATTTTATTCATAATTAATAATAATAAAATTAATGAAGTTCTTCTATTAGAAATTGAGTGCCTTTTGATTGAGAAGGAACAATCCCTGTCCTGCTGTATGCTCGGAAGCTTGGACTATCTCAAGAGCGGATGAAGACGCGGATGGTCTCTTCGAGAGAAAAGTTGCGTTCAATCTTTGGTCCTGTTTGTGTTGACGGTTCCTGGAGAAGAAGATTCAACCTCGAATTGTACAGGCTGTACAGTGACATGAGTCTAGTCAGGCGTCTACGGATTCAACGCCTAAACGGCTAGGCCATGTTGAGCGCATGGACATCACTGCTCCAGCTGTAGCGCCACGAGAAGAAAAACAACAAAAAATCAAATCCATTTAAGAACTTTCTAAATCGGTCAATTTTTTCTTTCATTTTCCAAGTCATGTATATTGTATGAATTTTTAGTTTTCGACTTAATGAGTTTTGCTGTTTTTAATGGTTTTGTATTTTTTTGTTTCTTCGGTACTCTTAATTCTATTAGACTTCTTATTACAACATAAATTTCCAAGTTTTTTGGATATATTCTACATAGAATGCTTTTATATTTTAAGTTAATATTACATATTGCCTCACCATATACATTTTTAAGTACTTCTTCTCCTTTTTATTTGCTGCAAACCAGCCCCAATTTACCGTTCCAATGAAACCATTGATTGTTTATTCTCTTTTTGTCCTTCCGCACGCTGATAGGTTGAGTTTTGTTTATAGATAATATATCCTGTTTTAGCTTCAACATAACCTTTTTACGTATTTGCTGTTCGCAGCTAAGATCATGTTCTACTGAGATAGCAGTTGCCCGTAACTTTCCTGGGCTTTTCATCAACTGTTGTACCAAACTCTTTATTTTCGTCTTGGCTAGCTCTGTCATCTTTCCATTTGTAGCAAACATTTTCTTGATGAATTGTATTTCGATTGATGTTATTTGAAGTTTTTCTTTGCAGACCTCTTCGACAGCTTCAGTTGCGGATTCTTGACGATTCGATTCTTGAAGATTTCGATCCCTCTTAATATACGATTTTACTTTTGATTTGGTCTTCCAGTAAAATAATTTCCGCTTATCCCTATCTCGCTCATCTTTCAGGTTTTTAACTTCTTCCTTAAGTGCTTGGTTTACACTTGAAAGTTCAAATATCTTCAACTTGTGTCTTTACTTTTTGTATATCATCTTTTATCGACAAATTTTTAAGTTTTTCATCAAAGAGTAGATACATTGAGTTTTGTATCAAGACTTTGAGGTCGTTGTTACCTTCTGAGGCGCCTTGCGACATGATTTCTGGAGATATTTCTACGACCCTTTACAGTCACCAGACTTAAACCCAATTAAGCAACTGTGGGACCCCCAGGAAGAAAGAGAACGTTCAATTTCAAGTATGACTGACTTGAGGGCCATATTGATTGATGAGTGGAACAACATCGATTTCAAAAATGGGTGAATTCGACGAAGAATAGGTTCAATGAAGGCGGCCCGACAAATATTGATTTTGCTAAGTTATTCATTCCTCTTTGTTGTTTTTAAAACTTTTTCGTTACTGTTATTACTTCTAGTTTCAAGAAAATCAAAAATAAGTAACTGTACGGAGACAGGTACGCCCCAAAAATCTCTTCGAGTGTGAAACTTACTCCTTGATATTAGGTATGTATATAACCAGCTATGGTTGCATGTATAAACACATTCAATAATCTTTGCAATGCAATTTATTTTGGTTTGTCATGAATAGAGTTTGAAAAGTTAATTTTTACATTGTTTTTTGGTTAATATTGTTTATTTGATGTAATCTATAGAATGAATAGTATATGTAGTCGCGCAACAAACGCATGCTGTGTAAGGTGATACTGAGAGGAAGCGCTTACAAAACGTAGTGTTTTGAATTGCTGTGATGGAAAAACAAAAAAAAAGGTTGGTGGCGTACCTTGCAGAACAATACGACGTACGTCAAAACAATTCCTTAACACCAATGTGCTCATATTTTATGGAAAATCTGATCTTGTATGCCACATTTTGGCCTTCACGTTAAAACAGTATGATGAATTGGGTGAGTTGGATGGATATACGTCAAAACCATTCTTTTTATCTCGGCAATGTAAAGAGAGAGTCAATGGGATAAAAGATTGAAAAGAGCTATCCTGAAGATATAGTTCTGCATTTAAAAGTCAAGAAGTTCATTTTGGCGATTATGGCAAGCCAATTTCATTATGAAGATGTGTGTAAACACGAATTGAGAAAGTTGATATTTGCCAGTCGACCTCGATAGTCAGCGCCCACTGATGTCAATTTTTATTAGCTACGTTCTTTATTCAAAATTCTGAGAGCTTATTCGCTGTATTGAAAATTAAAATTCAGTAGAAAATTCAATTTGTTAAATTATATACTAAATTATCAATTCCATGTATAATTGTTGGTGAAATACCCGGAAAAAGTATGCCAGTTTTGTAATAAGTGCTTGTCAAGTTCTCAGAAGTGATACTTTACTTAGTGAAAAATATTTGCGTATTTTGCTAAATTGATAGAATATCAACATTTCATTACATTTCCCTCAACTGAGCTAGTATTAGTAAATTTGTTTGAAAAACTAGAAATTTAACACATAATATTGTTTAGCATTAATTTCATTTTTTGTTAAACAACAACAATTGCGTGTAAAATGGTGTTTTTTTAAAGTAGTGTTCTGCAAAAATTATCACAATTATACTCTTGACAATCGCTTAATACAAAATTTGAACACTTATACACGACATTTAAGCGTTATTTGCATTAAAAAGTATTAATTTTCTTTTTAATTTTACTCCTTCAAATCACCACTACATTTCGAGATTTCAATGCAAATTCCATTCCCTTACCAAGCTGCCAGAAATTTGCCTAAGAAAGTTAGTACTAACATATACCGACAGGTCAATAGTCGATACTTGCAATAATAGCCTGTGTTTCAATGGTTTGGATACGTGTCACGTGGAATGTCGCCGTCAGCACTGGCTGGAGTTCTCGAGTGGCTTTACCCCCGAGCAGAAATAAGAGCAAGGAGATACCCATCATCGGACATTTTTTCCCCTACTCCACAAAAGAGAGGAATGTGAGAGTAGTGGAAATCCCTTATAAATCACAAATCCTTTCACAAAAACTATGGATCCACCACAATACGGCGGCCGATTCGTGGATTTTGTGGGATAAGAGAGAGAGAGAGAGAGAGAGAGAGAGAGAGAGAGAGAGAGAGAGAGAGAGAGAGAGAGATTCATGGATTTTGTGGGAAAATCGTGTGAAGTTGGCCAGTTAGCCACAACCATGTACTTTTGTTCAAAGAGTGTTCAGTTGGTTCATGACTTTTGGGGTAGGATTGGGTGAATAAAAATGTAATGCCACGTATTATTTACAGGAATATTTTGCATCAAGTTAATCCATAAATGTAATATATAGTCTATTTATGGTATATGTCATACTCGAGAAATGAAGTCACTTTCATAGCATTCTTTCGTAAATTCGAAAAAAATTAAAGAATTACAAATTAAAAAAACACCGTGGAGGGGTAAGCAAACGAACAAAGCGTATGTTCACTCGGTACTTAAATTAAGCTCATGTTTAAAGAAGTTTCTGTCTGCAGCACTAGGGTTGCTCAAATATGAGTAATATATATAAAATGAGTTTGCACGGCAATTATGCATTATACCACTACTCTCACATTGTTCTCCCTTGTGGGCTAGGGACAAAAATATATCTTTATTAATTTATTATGTACCTTACATGCGAAATCATACTTCACTATTTATAAATTTGCCGCTAATAAGTTTTTTATGTATTTATTATGAACACAAATACTTCCGCAATTGCAGTAGGTCAGCATAGTCATAAATGCAACATCAGTATGCGGTCATTGAGTGACGCTTAATTAAATTAAATCACAATGTAATACACGAAATACATGTATGTACATTTATATACATATCTCTAAAAAGGTAATATGTACATACTAGGTATGATTTTTTGACATAATAAATGGAATCGCTTTTGAAAATAATAAAGAAAGAAGCATTAGGGAAAGAAAATGACGATATTTCCAAATAAAGAATTACATGTCAAGTCAATGTTCCAAAAAACAAAAATTACCTTAAAATAATCAGAGAATATCTGCATGATGTTTTAAAAAACCGTTTTCACATGAAGTCCACTCATCAGTTTCGTTGCAACCTGGCAAAAAAACAAAAATCACTGCCAACTTGACCTATTAAAAGAATGACAAATACACAATTATACATAACATTACATATTTGATTTATTATCAATGTTCATTAAAAATATAAATATCAACATTAGCACATAAACAATCATGTTGAGATTTTCTTAGATATTATACACGTACATTTTTGCATTTATTCAAATTACTCTAAATACAAACGTTGAGCAATTGTGAATAGTGATTATGAGTTATGAACTATTTTCCTTATACATATTTTTTTTCAATTAGTCAATTTCTATAGTTTTTCACACACATGTACATAGAACATTAAAAATACAAGGTACAATTCAGTACAAATCTTGATCCTAATAGAACAGATAATAAAAATACCCAGATGTCGCTTTCATACCGTATAAATTGATATATGAAAACAAAATTTATAAATAAGTGGCTTAAAAAAATATGTGTGCATTCTCAATCTACTTAAAACAGCAAAATATATAAGGAAAGACTACAACTATAGCCACCGGAGATCATAAACCAAAGATTAAGTAAAATATATAATGACTACGTAATTACTTGCGGTTGTACTTATTCTATATGAGATTAAGTAAAAATTACGTAGTCATTACTTGCGGCTGCACTTATTCTGCAAGGTATTTGTCTGCCACGGTAAAATTGTTCTTATTTCTTTTATATGGACGCGCGACATCTGGGCAGTTTATTATCACTAAAGTGAAGGTAACAATTTATAAATGAATTCCGAGTTCAAGACAAAGTGTTAGGGCTAAAATGTAATGTCGGAAAAAATTGAGGTTTCTGAATGGCCTGTACTGAATTGAGGTTTTAAAAAAATATATTTAGTAGATACTATAATTAGAAACTAGAGACGACTAAAGCCCTTATTGCGAGTGTCGACTACAAAGTTATAGCCGAATTGTTAAAGATTGTCGACCAAGTTTGGTAGTGCAAATGTCGATATTTGTCGTCAATTCAAGCAGTTTTTTTTTTACCGAAAGAAAATTTGTCGTCGCTACTAGTCGTCTTCGAATTATTCATAAATTAAACATTGTTGTCGTGATGCAAATGTAATTTAATTTATTAAGTTGTCTGTCTAATACATTTTTTATAATAAGTGCAACATCGAAGATATTTGCAAATCAAAAAGCAAATAAAGCTATGTTTAAAGTAAGTCCACAAATATATTATTTTATAGGCAAAGCATACATCTTGGCTTTCACTCACTGATATTCATGTGCTTCTCACGTCTATAGAAGCACGAATTGATAAAACTGATATTAACAATTGTCGGAATAATGCAAATTCGTGACATGCATCGACTAAGTTACACAATACCAAAAGTTATATCAATCGATACATTTTTCGACTAGCGATCAGATCGATAACTGTAAGGGGTTTAGCTATGTAGATGATAGAAGTGGAAGAAGAATGCCTGATTTCACAGTGCAACTTTATCTGCTGGATTACCTAAGTGTAGGATAGAATTTAAGCTTCACAGTTTCATTTAAATCTTGAACTGAGTTAAATTGAAAGTAGCTGGAAGGAAAATGAAAAGGAAACCATCAGTGAAAACCAAGTCAGAACCAAGAAGAAATGAGAAAAGTGTGGTCAACATTTCTTTAGTGTGAATGCAAATCAAATTACATATGATACTTAATATTGACTAGAAAATTTTAAAATAATAAACATATGTTTACATCCTCGCAATAACTATATCTACCAATTATATGTTAAGTCAATAATATATATATGTCATTTGTGTTCGCTGTGATTTTGTAAGAACTAAATTTTAGGAATTAAATTTCTCACTTGCTATGGTAAAAAGTTAGTTAGTTTAAACTAAGGCAACCATTTACTATGTTTAATTGTTTGCAGTATGCTTAACCATTTTATTTACTTCTTCATCAACGTTTCCCACATCAAGTGCAAACATTTTGCAATCATGCAATAAAAATAACATTAATATTTTCCAAAAAATAAAATAAACAAGTTTTGGTGTTGACTGATGATTTGATTGCTATTAATATTTATATCAGTTGTTTATTGGATTAAAATAAAAGTTAGAAATATCTTCTATTAGTTTTCTTATTCACAAGCAATTTTTCCATCAAAACTACTCAAGGCAATTGCGAATGCCTGCAGGGCACAGAGCGGATATCGATAGTCCATGGTGAACACGTCCTCTGAGGTTCGTCCAAACTGCATCACAATGTACTCCGGGTCAGAGTCATGAACTAATTGAAAATTCTTCACCGATGCCTGGGTAACACGACCGTGAAAGTTCAGTACGTAGGATTGTGTTTCATCATTCCAGACCGGGGTCTTGTTATGCAGTTCGACTACGTTATCCATATCCTGATATTTATAAAAAATGTTAATTGGTGCCTTGGTTTAAAAAGATGTTTGATTTATTCATTACCTTTGATTTCCAACTATCTAATAGGCCTGTTTGCCGAGAATCAGCTGAACTGATTTTTACTCGTTGATCTTCCTCTGTCATGCCTGGTAAAAGAACAGTCATGTTGCGTGGTCCTTTGAAACCTAAGATGTTTGTATCCTGTAAAGTAATATAATTTCTTAAGTTTGTTTCACTGCAGATTGAGAGGTTGCTCTTCTTATAAAACCTCTTCTTAATAAATCAGTGATGGCCCATGGCGTTGTGGGTATGTGCGTCGACCCCAACCTCGACGTCGTAGGTTCGATTCCTGCTCTGTGCGACGAAAACAATTTTCACGACCCCACCTCTTTCGAGTCACTGACAATGCTCAAAGAGTATTTTCTGTCTAGAAAAAGCTTCTCAAACAAAGCCTTTCGGATTCGGCATTAAACTGTAGGTCCCTTCCACTCGTGAGAGAACAATAGCACGCACAACACGTGTTGTTGCTGAGAAGCTAGGCCCTGGCCCCTACGGGCTGTAGCGCCACCCATATTATTATTATTATTAATATATCAGTTTTCAGTGTATGTGAATAGTACCAAAGAAGATTAGTAAGCAAGAAAGATCTTAGATTTAGTAAGAAAGCTAGAGGACATACATATATGTCCAATATTTATAAACTGAAGTTTTTGTGTTTTTTTGAGCTAAAAGTTATTTCGAAGGTTGATTCTGATGAAGAACAAGTCCACATTCAAAATGATTATTTAAGTATAACGCATAAAATTGAGGAGTTAATTAAAAGGTGATGTGTGCTTTTCAGGCATTCAAAATGTTATGTCACGTTTCATTAAGATTCGGGCTGTTAGATCTAACAACCCGAGTATGTTTCCACAAATCAACAAAAAAATAGCTGTCTTCGCATCACTAAAGAAAAAAAGTGAATTGGAATGGACAGGACAAACATTGTGCTAAGACACCTCCTCACCTGGACACCTGGATTTTTTAATATGTATACTATCCTGTTTGACAATGCTCTGAATAACGCCCATTATCCGCAGCATTGAAAAATTGCGATTGTGTCACCCATATTCAAGCGAAGAAAATATTCTTCGAAGAAGTGCAACCTTCTGTCAATTAGCCTCCTTCCGAACATCAGCTAGGTACTCGAGAAGGTGATAAACAAAGTTCTGATCAACTGGACAGAGAACAATCATATAATTCCGGATAACTTTTCATGCCGCGTCGAAACTGGTTTTGGCCATCCAATGGAACAAGAACCAAGAACAAGCCTTCTTGGTTGACGTGGAGACCTACATAGTTGAATATCAACTTTCAGAAGTCGGAAACGCCGTTGTATAAAGCCACCGCGCATTAAAAAAGAATTGGCGAAAGTTCTCAACCACTGGCGCAAAAAAAAGTAGTCAGATACCTGGGCATCTAGAATACATGGGTAGACATAGTTTACAAGAAATTAGATGTTTAAATAGAAAAAAGTCAGCCTATTTTGGAAATACAAACGGGTTGAAAAAATTCCATAAAAATACCACGTTTTGGCACAATTATAAAAAAACAGTAGTTGAATGAGTTACAAAATAACCAAATTTAAGACGGAAATATATACAGTGACGGCAGTAACACCACACCCCGGTACAATAGATCTCTCCTGATTGCATTCACGGCATGAGCTGCACAATAGGAAAAAATGCATTTTATAAGTCAGCTCATAATCAAATGCATATAAACTATAGTTTGATTCATTATAACATAGTTATACATAACTACTTTCGTCCTGTAGTACACATACAATCACAATGAACTACAGTGCAATAGCATGTATTAAGGGAATCAATACGAACAGCAAGTTAGACTCTCAATAAACTTCACAGTGACTGTCTTCCATGGCTTGACTTTGCATTACAGAGGTAATGAGAACTTGCCCATCTGCACCCATGGAGGAGCTGAGTTCCTTGAACCTAGTGGTGAGAATGGCAAAAGACAGAAAAAGATAACTGCATTACATCGAGCTAATTCAATGTGCCAGCCAGAAAGCTGCCAATCTTAAGTATAACGAATAGCAATGTGTTGAGGACTCTATTTCAGGGGTACTTGAACCAGGGCAAAGTACTTTCAACACATGGACAGCAGCATATTTTATACCATAGACAAATTCGTTTAAGTCAGTCTTGACAGGAACCATAATTAAAAAAAATGTATGAGCGATCGTGCCGAATATTGAAGTCAGTTAAGTGATGTTATACATTCAACTTCCAGTGTTTTCAAAGTATTACTTGCTTTTTACAACATTCGATATAGGTACAAATGCAACACGAGCTCACTCACAAGACTTTAATAGTATAATTTGTCTAATCGATTGCAGTATGTGTTCAAAACCAACTAGACTAGATTGAACTACACGAACATTGTTATTCATAAATGCTCATTCTTGCAACACCAGATAAACATTATGTTCGACAACGATGTGCCTATTAAAACCAGAGTAACCAACGTCCTATTTAATTCTTCAACCTTTATTAAATTCTAGCATTACACGAATACGATTTGATTCTATCATTCATTGGAACGTATTTACACTGCAGTATTTCCGATCCATGACTATAGTAATGTCTTCAGGGGTCTAAGCCCATTGTACAACACAGTACAAATTATAAAACAAAAGCTCTCTACAGTTAGCACCCTCTGTTATACTCACATAAATGATTGCTGCTAAATCAAGCCTTGGTCTCTCGGGATCTTCCTTGTTCCCTCTGTCGAACACAGAGAACGACGTTCCGAACACATTCGACCGTAGTTTGCCTACAAATCCATCGGCCTGTCGCGACAAATCTGTTGGATCACAGCTGATTATGTAATTCGAAGTCTTGCTCTTTTTACGTTTGCGACCTGAAACGATTTTAAACATCAATATAACAACAAGAAATCCAGGATGTTTCACGATTCATTTACCTCCCAACAAGAATATCTTTTTGCCATAGTCCCGCTCCAAATGCAGATAGTAGATGGGAAATAACCCTCTGTCCATTCCCTTGCGGTCTCTTGTAATTCGACATTTGAATAAAACGCCCTGTGGCGCTGGTTGCATAACAAATTGATCAATTTGTCCAACAACATCGCCCTCTGGCTCATTAAAGTTCTGCTGTGGCCCCTTGCTAATCTCTCCGGCAGTGGACGGGGTGATGGGTGCTGCGCCAGCTACGTTCCGGTTAGCATAGTCCTCTGAAGTGCCGTCAGATTTTGATACCGTGATTGCATCTATGGGGCTGCTCTCTTCATCCTCAATCTCTTGCGATGATATTTCCTCTATCAGGTCTACACAATTGCGTGTGAACGAAAAAATACTGTGATGAGGTGAAATTCAGGGAACACTTACCAGCATGGCGGTTGGATGATGACAATAATTGATCGGGATTTTGTGGAGAACTCATAAATTGCATTGGTCCATCGTAGGCGTGCATTTCTCTGCTATTGCTGTTGCGCATGCCTGATATGGGTCGCACGATTTGTAAATCACTCGCCTGCACCATTCCAGGGGAGGCTCGCTTTTGTCTGATATACGCTTCCATCAACTGCCTCTGTAGGGTGAGAGAGATAGAGTGAGGTGTGAAATAAGATATTTGAGTATACGCTGTGAAAATTTGTTATCTGTATGTAATTTTGAAAATGATTGATGTGGAACTGTGGACACAGCTATTGTCACGGATTGTTGCTTCTTTGGTAACTTTGAAAGGAATCTTATTTTGCTTATAAATACAAACTGCATTCAGTTGATGTTTTAAGCTTAAGCCAAAGTTGTCTCTCGCTTGTTCTGATATGCGTCAAAGTGAATAAAGCAGAAATATCATTTTGTAAATAAATAAATGGTTCTTTATTTCATTTATCGAATTTGATTCTAACAGATTGCTGAAAGTTTTTTTACAGTTTAATTGAGATATAATGTCTTCCAATGTGCATACATTCACAATTATTGATTTTGTATAAATTGACAAGATATGTATTTAATATAATTGACTAATAACAAATCGAAAAAATTAAAGAAGACAACATTTAAAGATGGTAAATAAATAATAACTAACAATAATTAAACAATCAATAAATAATAAATAAATAATGAATAAATAACAAATAAATAATAAATAAATAAACAAAATGTTACTTACTATCAAGTACACAAAGTTTGTTATAATACAGGTATTGTTTTTTTTAAAGTCGTTCTTTCATCACATAGTTCTAATACTACACAAACAGAATTGAAATTACGGGATATTTACATCTACTAAGCGGTTCATTTAGACCATAACTGCAAACATGTCTTGGTAGTAGTAACAGATTTCTTCTTATTGAAGAATATCAGGACAGTTAATGCGGTACGAAAGAACATCGTGGATGAACATTATTCATGGAACACTTAGTCTTTTTGTAGTGTATCTAATCCAATCAGTGCACACCTTGTTGAATATGGTGGCACACAATCAAGGTTCCATTTCATTCATTTTATTACGAATCTTGCAGAGGACTTTTGAACCCTTTCTAAACGTAAAACATGTTGTCAGTAGACAGGACTCCATATAACAGAACAGTATTCTAGGTATAGACGAACAAGAGACATGTAGACAGACTTCATTGTATATGTGTGAGTTGGCTTTGGAGACCATGCTTAAAAAAAACGTTTATGTGAATTTGATATGAAAAAGTTGAATTAAGCCTATCCCAAGAAAAAATAATGTAAAATTAATTTCTTCTTTCTTTTTTGATATCTTCTTTCTTTTATACATACAGTTGTGAACATACCCTTAGCCGAGCGTCCAATTCGCGTAAGCAGTTGAACCATGCGGAAAAAAAAGGTTTAAAACCGGTTAGCATGTGGATCACCCACCTCATACTTTCCATACACTAAATTTTGTTTACATCCTCAAGAAATAGTGCGCATACGGGAAACCCGCCCCTAAACGAGTGAAATAAGGCAATCCATTTGAGAACCACTTTTACATTTGAATTTGGAGACATTTTCATCATGAAATAACAGAACAATTGGAAGTATAAAATAAATCCCTCTAAAGCCATGAAATAAATTCTTAATTTGTAAATTTATAGTGTTATTTCAGCCTCTTTTGTATTTTCTGGTACCCACATAACCATCCAAACCAACACAGCTGGTGAATGTTTAGTTGGCGTCTTCATTAAACACGCATCCGTGTGCATGGTGCTTTCCCGTCGAGCTCATCTTCCGAATAGAGAATTCGAAATCTAGTGCAGTTCAGCGCACGTCACTGTTTTATTATTTCAAACTACGAATCAACACAATTAGTTTAGGGGCATCTCCTCTCAATGGCATGCGACGGGTGGTACTCCACCAGTTGGCTTGATTGTTACTCAGTCAAGGTTTGAGTACCACACACCACGTCCATACCGAACAGTTACGACGAACAAACACCGGGCTCATTAAAATGCATCAGCAATGCAGTAAAAGCATCAATTATCTGATTTCGGCGAATTGAATTGTATCTCGAGATTATTGTGCTGCTGGGTGAGCAGCAAGAAAAATCTACATCAGAGAAAGATCCGAATTACTTAATCGGATCATATGCGAGTTTTCACAGACGGTTGAGACTGTCACGAGTGTTGTTCGGATTTCCAAATTTAAGGCGCTGCTGTTCGGCCACTAGACGAAAGCGATGAACATTAAACACCCGAATATGTTGTGGGATTCAATAGTTGTTATTTCAATTGTATTTTGTATTTGGCAAATTCAATGTGGAGGATGACGATGAGTTTCAAACAATTTCTAAAAAAGTTTACTAAATCAAAAAGTTCAAGATTAATGGCAAATCTCGACATTACCTAAAGTTTATGTAAAAAGCTTATCTTAAAGATTGAATAATTTCTGACGGTCAAAAACCATTCCAATAGATTAAGCATGTGGTTGATGCTACTTAATAAGCTGTTATCTTAACTTGTTTCTGCCTAAAAATCCTTACGATTATTCTCAATTGCAGTGAATAAGGTCGCATAACTTTGCTCAACATGAACATTTATTTTAAAAAAATTAATCGATAAGCTCATTTTATGATTCACACGAATACAGATAGGTACCACCAACCTCTCAAATACTAGAAAAAGATAAGCAAAGTTCAAGAAAAACACACATCGAAACGAACATTCTGCCCCAAAAATAGAAGCACTCGAACGATTTGTGTGCTGAATCACGTGCGATACCGCTCTTGACGGTCAAAAAATACAAAGGCGCGCCACTACTATCACTGACGCTACAATCAAAACGAAACTAATTGACAAACAGCGGTAATTATCTCAAGCCTCTCAGCCAACCGGGTGTTTCGCAGTGACCACGATCGACGATGGGGTGAAGCGTTCCCATCAGGTCTTTTGATTTAGTCTCGCGCGAGCATCAGTGCGATCCGGATCGCAGTCGACGGTGTCTAAGATATATGTATAAACCCTGCGGCAAGAGTTTATAGTTAAGTGTTCACGTGGAGGTATATTTAGATGCAATACTTTCCACACAGAAATCCACAACAAGCTAGTACAAGTCTAATTGATTTCGAACTATAATCACCGAGCGATAAGATAGTGTCTTAGATCTAGCCAAGATTATCAAAAGTTTATCGGACAGCATTTTATTTGTATAAAAGATAGTTTCATTTACTTTTACGGTTTAGTTTTGTAACCCGCGATGGGGTCAAGCGCAGTGATCGCAGTAGCGTTGGTTCTGACAGTGCAGTTGTTTGCGCTTCTGCCACAGGCTGCCATTGGCTTGCCAACGGAGTCGCAGTCATTTTTTTCAAAAGTGTTGAATCGCCTCCCAGGACTACGACCGTCTAACAAGTTAGAATGGACGTTCAGTGTGCAGTTGGAGGAACCCTTGAAGCCCTTCGAAGTTATTGGTATAACTGGTGACGCGGATTTTCTCGGCGAATGGGCACCCAATCATGCCCTAATTCTGAACAGAAGTGACATTGCAACTACATGGTCGGGAACGGTGCGTTTTCCTGCAAATAAAACTATCAACTACAGGTACTTCATCGGCGTAGGCTCCGCTGCTGGTATGCAGATTCGGAAGTGGGAAGCGCATCAGATGGGAAGGATACTGAAGCTGGGAGCCAAAAGTGGAAGTGTTGTGGATCAGTTCGGACTGATTGAAGGACAGAAAGAGGTGAAGCGCGCATGGCTAAATGCTGGCTATGTTCTGCAGTTCAAACTATTCCATAACCCAATTAGCCTGAATGGACTACTCAAGAATCAAACAGTTTTCGTTAAGGTAACACCAGTGGACTACGACTCGAATACCCAGCTCAGTCTTTTCACACCCATCGTTCCATCTGGAAGGGTAGACGTGGAATACGTTCGAATGGAGTACGGAAACAGCATCCTCCGCGATCAACCCGAGTACGGTGTGCTCTACGAAGAGGAAGACATCGTCGTTTACCACATCACGACCACTGATTTGGATAAGGTTGCCTATAGGTTCACCATATACGTTCAGGATGAGCAAAAGCCCGAGGTGGTCCACACACTGGGTTTCCAGTATCTCTTGCCCGGAGCAATCAGTGCCACCAGTGGGCACGTTGAGCTCGTTCTGTTGTCTCCAACTCTCCTTTCCTCAATAGGAACGGTGAAGGTCGGCTACCTTGTAGTGAAGCCATTGCCAACTCCTTCTGTGAGCGCAAAAACTTCATTTGCACATTATTGGAGAAACAACTGGACTTCTTTGGACGTAGGTCATCGTGGTCTGGGCAAAAGCCTTAAAGTTTCGACGGGTGCAGCACCGATCATAGAAAACACAGTCGCATCCATGAAGGAATCCGGAATGCGTGGCACGGATATGGTTGAGTTCGACGTCCAACTGACCAATGACCTGATACCGGTAATCTATCATGATTTCTTCATCTACGTGTGCATGAATCCCAAAACTCCAACGAGCAAGGACGATCTCACTGAAGTCCTCATTAAGGACCTCACTTATGAGCAATTGAAGACCCTCAAGACCTACCAGGTGATTGGATCTAAGATAATCGAGTACCCAGCCCACAACACAGAGCCCCGCGAAGACTATCGCCTGTTCCCATTATTTGAGGACTTCTTGACTAAAGTTGACCCGACCATCGGTTTTGATATCGAAATCAAATGGCCCCAGCAACGATCTACCGGAAAGTTTGAGAGCATCCAGACTATCGATCCGAATGTATACGTCGATCGGATATTGGATGTCATGCTGCGCAAAGGATGTGGCAGGATTAGTTTCTTCACCAGCTTCGACGCAGACATCTGCACTTTATTGCGATTTAAGCAGAACATGTACCCCGTTATGTTCCTAGGACCGAGCACGGAAAAATACTATGTCGACCCACGGTCGGACAACCTAAAGCAGTCGATAAACAACGCGCAGAGTTTTGATTTGCTAGGAATAGTACCGCATACATCGAACTTTGTAAGGAACGGAGCCGCGGTTAAGTTGGCCACAAATTTAGACCTGAAAATTTTTTTGTGGGGCGACGACAGCAGTAGCACAGACATGGTGAACACATTCAAGAGCTTTGGACCAACTGGAGTTATATACGATCGCTTGGACTTGTGGATACCCGAGGGGAAGCAAAATGTCTTTGCTCAGGATGAGTATTTTAGAGAATTCTTCCAGCAGCAGTGTGTGTACAGTAATGTGACCGAAGTTGGTATTCATTCAGATTAAACTTTTTTAATATATTTGATTGATTCAATGAAAATGAAATAAATGTACAATAATGGCGAAAGAGTTGTGTTTTGTTTGGCACACAAGTCATAATTCTTGTGTGACAGACGGGCGATAGTAAATAAGTAGCAGCGTGTATGGTACATAGATGTTTTGATAATTTAGAAGTAGATCATTTGAAAACGTATTGTAGAACTCATGTGTCGGTGTTCCTTTGAGTATCGACGCATCTTTATTGCAATTCTAAGCCCACTGATGGCAAGGAAACGGGTAAGGGGCAGTCGGCAATGGCAAAAGATTGGTGGGTATCACCGCACATCTCTCGGCTCCGATTTTTTATAATTCGCCCGTACTAAAATGACTACTAATGCCTTTAGTGTCCGGGGTAAAGACACGTCACTGGCCGAAGGTATAGTGGGAGAGACAGAGGAGATAACTTTGCACATTGCCATTTAATAGCTGCGGATTGTCGTGTCGGAAATATTGGGCTGGGAAGTGCATTCCAACCAAAACGAGTTTATAAAATGTAGGCTTTCAAATGAAAAAATGAAATGTATTTTCACCAAGTTAAACTTGGCCTTTCGGATTCGGCATAAAATGGTAGGTCCTTTTCAAAAAAACGTTTGTGATGATTAGACTAAAACAAACGATAGGGATGTTTCAAGCAATGAAGAGGTAATCAATAGTGAGGGAACAAGTAAAAACTGCGAGGATGATCTCCAAGCTGAAATCGATGGTCTTTAGTGCATTCGACTGAAACCGCCATGTAACGACCCCGAACATATTGCCATCAGCTGCCCAAGACCAAGAGGGCAGTTACCTCTCCTAGTAACTGGTTCTAACAGCCGTGGTCATCTAGCATCCAATTGTCACAATGTCAGGTCAACTCCAAACCCAGCAGTTCAACTCCTCCAGCAGCCCCAAAAGGGACCTGAATCAGAACAACACAAATTGATGACGATTCAACTCTTTTTTTTAAGTACAGACTTTTAAATGCTTCACTAAGGACGTTATCGAATTTCAAGCTTATACACTGACAGCTTCCGGGAAAGCTTCAAGCAAGATTATCCTCTGAGATCTTGCCGCCAAAAAGATATAAAGCTTCATTCTTCGGCATAAATATGACAGCCAAAGTTAAGTGAAGAATAAAGTTAAGTTTTCATTATAATGACGCTGATAATATTAATACATAAAAAGATGATACATATCCTCTAAATTTCGTAAAACATTTTACTAAAATGAAATTAAAAATGTGTGAATCTCCTAAAGAACTAGGTGTGAGTATGTTTTATGATAATTGTAATTGAATTTTGACACAAAATAAATACAACGATAGTGTAAAGGTAAATATAGATAATTTTGCAAACGATATTTTAAAAATTGACAATTGTTGCAGAAACGATTTTAAAACGTTAATATTGACTTAACATACATGGAAGCAAACCAAGTAAGCTGAGCATAGGTCGTATTTGCATACTCTGTGTGAGTTGAAAATAATTCATTTAAATTGAGCGTTGTCTGCTTCATAGGCACGTCATCGAATTGGGAAATCGCGTCACAAAAATTGTGAGTTTAAACTACTGCAGTTGAATAAAGTGACATAGAAGATATTGTGGTAGCCCGTGGCGTTGTGGGTATGTGCGTCAACCCCAACGTCGATGTCGTAGGTTCGATTCCTGCTCTGAGCGACAAAAATAATTTTCACGACCCCACCTCTTTCGAGTCACTGACAATGTTCAAGGAGTATTTCCTGTCTAGGTTTGGCTTCCCAAACAAAGCCGTTCGGATTCGGCATTAATCTGTAGGTCCCTTCCACTCGTGAGAGAACAATAGCACGCACAACAAGAGTGGTTGCTGAGAAGCTAGGCCTTGGCCCCCCACGGGCTGTAGCGCCACCCATATTCTTATTATTAGAGATAATATTATCCAATTCCTCTACCAGAGGTCACTTAGACAGTTTCATATTTTAGGAAATTTATTCAAAATTTCTAGGTAGCATCAAAGCTTCAGTACGAACTCCTAAAAAGAACCAGAGGTGAGAAAAGAGAAACTACTACATGCCCCAGTGCAAATTATTTACTCTCCACAGGTGGAAACGCAGCTGCATGCTACTCTTTTGCCTCTTTGGTACCCGGTTTGTCAAAGAAAGGTGTTTTAATTGACAAGAAAAATATAACTGTGGGTACCCGAGGGAAGTTTCTCTCATTTAATTTTTTATTTATTTATTTACGATTTTGTAAAAACGCATCATAAAAAACTAATGTAAGTACAATTTGTGGGGGGTATGACTAAAAGCTAATAACTTTAATTTGTTGTGATCAACATTTTTCTTTAAAGTAGTTTTTTTTACCTCAGGTTGAAGTTTGAAAACTATAGTGCGGAGCTGACAATTGTGAACTCAACACACTGTACACGTCCGTCCGAATACCGTTATAACGAATCACCATTTGATGTCCATTGAAATTTCTTAATAACGAATGGAATGATGCATTTTGCTACTCCATAAATTACAAATAGTGCTGTTAAATTTCAAGAAAAAGCGACAGTGTAGGTACAGCTGCTGATGAGCAAATGCAAATTACCACACTTAGATTCTAGTGATTGCTTCAAGGCATGTATTAAACGGGGAGAAAATTTTTATTAAACAATTAAAAAAAAAATCAAAATATTGAAGTTTCAATATAACGAATTAAATTTTTTCTTCGTTATTATCTTCCTTTCATTGTACTAACCGAACACTGTATTAAAATAAAGACAAAACAGAGGGAACACTTAAGTGCAAAATGAACAAGATCACTCCGGTTGGAATGCTGAAAAAACACACTTCATTTATGTTCATACCACCCTATATAGTTTGATCGATGCAAACATTAATTTAAATTAGTAAATAAAGTAGATACAGTAGGATGCCAGCGCGATCCCTGCTTGTGCATAAGTCAAGTTGACATACAGCCTCCTCGTGGCGCCAATGGATCATCATCACCATCACAACAACCGTTGTGTGGTGAACTAATGTATGCAACCCTCTGCCCGAGGGTCAAATAATTGGCCTGGCCTAGCAGTTGTAGGTTGTGCGTGATGTTAACTCCCTCACCACATAAAAACCAACGATTACGAACCGACAACAGGCCTCGGATATGGACGGATGCAAAGTTGACGACCCCAGCACACGATCAAAGGACAATGATTTTCGGTTCTGCACGTGGAATGTGAGGTCCCTGAACAGACCACGTGCAGCCGATGAACTCGCATAGGCCCTGGACTGCTACAAAGCAGATGGCATCGCCATCCAGGAAGTGCGATGGGATGGGCCGGACAAAAGGAAGATGAGAAACTGCGACATCTACTACGGTGACTGCTACAAAGAGGGAAGGCAGCGCTTATTTGGATGCGGATTCGTTGTTCGAGGCAGACTTAGGCAAAAAGTCTTAAGCTTTGATTATATCAGCGAGCGCCTCATAACAATCCGCATCAAGGCTAAATTCGGGAATATCAGCCTGATTTGCGCACACTCTCCGACGGAGGAGAAGGATGACGATAGCAAGGATGACTTCCATGATCTCCTAGAAAGAACATACGATCGATGCCCCAGCTATTACACCAAGACCGTTCTAGGAGATTTCAACGCACATAAGTCGACCTGGCGGTCTCCTGATCAATCAACCGTCAACCAGATTGATCACGTTGCGATCGACGTCAGACACTCCTCCAATATTATCGATAACCGAACGTTCCGAGGAGCCAACATTGACTCGGACCATTTCCTTGTTGTAGCCAAGGTAAGGATGAGGATATCGAGAGAAGTACGGAGTCGAGAAAAAACTACGGTTTGACGTCGGAAAGCTACAATCGCAATTGACCGCTAGGAACTTTGCCGACCGAGTCTCCCTGAAACTCTCTGAAAGTTCGACGCTGCCTGCACATTCAATAGAAGAAGAATGGAAACGTTGTCAAAAAAGCCATCAAAGCAGCTGCCACTGATGTGCTGGGTTTCACGACACCACCCAGAGGGAATCCATGGTTTGACGACGCGTGCAGGCAGGTACATGCAGCCAAGCAGGAGGCCTATAAGGCAACGCTGCATCGAACAACGAGAGCTGTTCGTGAGCCCTACGAACAGAAGAGAAGGGAAGAGCACCGACTTCTCAGAAAGAAAGAGCATGAGAAGCGCGCGGTCGTGGAGATGGAGAGGTGTTACGACATTAAGGACGTGCGAAAGAATTACCAAAAGGTTTACCGACGCCTGCAGGGACAAAAATGGACAACTAGTAGTAGAATCGCAGTCGATGCTGAGAATTTGAAAAATCATTTCTGTAGTCTGTTAAACGGCGATGACGACACAAATTCCACTGTAAGGCAGAATGTTTCACTAAATTTGGACGATGATGAACACCAATTCCGTCCCCCCAACTTATACGAAGTCAAGAAAGCGATATCTGGACTTAAGTGGAAGAAAGCTGCTGGAGCGGACGGATTGTCCACGAAACTGTTTAAAGCAGCTGGAGATGACCTGGTTGGGCGTATGCACCAGCTCATCTGTAAGATATGATCGGAGGAAAGTATGCCCGATGAGTGGAACCTCAGCGTCGTTTGTCCGGTCCACAGAAAAGAAGACCCCTTTGACTGCGCCAACCATCAAGGGATCAGCCTGCTTAACATCGCGTACAAGATACTCACTGCCGTTCTGTGTGAGCGCCTGCAACCATTCGTCAACAACATGATAGGTCCCTATCAGTGAGGTTTCAGGCGTGGGAAGTCCACCATCGATTTAATCTTCACATTACGGCAGATCCTCGAAAAAAACTCAATAGATGCAGATCGACACCCACCAGCTATTTGTCGATTTCAAGGCCGCATATGACAGCGTGCATAGAGACGAGCTATACAGCGTCATGTCTAGTTTTGACATTCCCACCAAACTCGTCAGATTGTGCAGGATGACCATGGGGAACTCTCGCTGCTCCATCAAGGTCGGTAACGAATTCACCGAGACCTTCAATGTAAAAAAGATTTTAGGCAAGGCGACACAGCGGTAGCGACCAGCGATAAACCAGGACAAAACAAAGAACATGCTGTCATCACGGAAGGACACACAACATCGATCTCTCGGACAGAGCGTCATTTTGGGCAGCACAAACTTTGAGGTAGGCAAGGACTTCGTCTACCTTGGCTCTGGAGTAAATAGGGACAAGAACACCAGTACCGAGATCAAGCGCAGAATTACCCTTGCCAATCGCTGTTTTTTTTTCATTTTCATTTCATTTCATTTATTTACTGATTTCGCTGTACCTTAAGAATAATACATGTATTATTTTGATAGTACAGGAATAATTCAATTAATCATAAGATTTTAAATGACGTGTTTTAAATTATATACAATTATTAGTAATGTTGGAAAAGTGTATGTTTGCAAAAAATATTTTAAATGACTGCGCACAAATGCGTACAAATACATTAAACAAGTATGAATCGAGGGCCTTAAGGTAATGTTACGACTCGATCGACAGAAAGTGATCTTTTCAAAAAGATAGTTTGGCTGTTTCTTGTGAATAATTTTGAAGAGTAATATGCAAGATCTGTAGCTTAACAATGCTTCTAATTCGCAACCTAGGAGAATGCGACGTTTTTCCGAGACATGTTCATACCTGCGTAGGTTAAAAACATACCTTGTAGTGGCATTGATTGCTCTTGTCAACTTTTGGGAAGAAGAGTAATCACAGTCAGCGAACAATTCGGATGCATATGTCAATATTGGCACTCTGAGTGCTCTGGCAAGTTTAAGTTTCACATTGAGAGGGAGAATATATTTGCAGATAGATAGGCCTCTTAGGGAGGTATATATCTTGGAAACTAAGCTATCGATGTGGTCAGTCCATGTCAATTCACTATTCAACATTATTCCAAGGTTTACATGTAACATATTTAACATATTCTATTATCGTGGAGTTGAGTTCTATTGGCGGGAAATTAGATAGAGAAGGGGATTGTTTCGAGATCGGGATTGCTTTTGTTTTGTCAGGATTGAGAATTAGACAGTTGTAGGTAGCCCAATTTGCTATAAAGCTCAGATCCTCATTTATTTTTGCAACTGAATCTTCAACCATACCTAGTGGGAAGCTTAGGTAGATTTGAACATCGTCTGCATAGATATGGAAGTTACAGTAGGGTAACACAGTTGGAAGGTCATTTATAAGCATTGAGAATAACAATGGACCGAGAATAGAACCTTGAGGGACACCACAATGTACATCACAAAAAGATGAAAGTCTGAAATGATGGCAAACGGCTTGAACTCGGTTAGTAAGATACAAGAAAATTAATTTATTAGTGGGATTACTAAAATTGAATTGCGTGGACAGTTTGTGACAGAGTATAGTTGGGTCAACACTGTCGAATGCTTTCGAGAAGTCAAGTAAGGTTAGTATGGTTGCTTTGTCTTCGTTAATAGCTCTTCGAATGTCGTCCGTCACCTTTAACAATGCTGTGACACAGCTATGTCCTTTCCGAAAACCTGACTGTAATGGGTTTAAGAGGTTGTGTTGATCTAGATAATTTTTTATGTCTTTACTAACAACATATTCAAACACTTTTGACAAAAACGGAAGAATAGCAATGGGTCTGTATTCGGGTGGATTGGTTCTTTTGGGTATAGGGATTATTTTAGCTTTCTTCCATTGTATAGGGTATGTTGACGTCATGATTATTGTGTTAATAATATGTGTTATGTGAGGGAGTATTATGGGAAGCAGTACTTTAATTAAGTCTGGGTGAATATTGTCGAGGCCAACGCACTTCGACTTGATCGAGAACACCGCGGAACCAACTGTGTAGGAAGTAACTCTACCCAATTCAAATGCATTTGCTAGAGTGTTGTTTGGAAGTGTTAAAGACATCCTTTCGGATGCTCTCGGCATAGTAGAAGCGAATTGAATATTTAAGTTATCAGGATTTATGTCATCATCGTTAATCCTTTGCTTTGTTTTGCTCAGTCCAATATCGCGAACCTGTTTCCATAAGAACCTGGAAGATCGGTCGTTTTTGAATTTTGTTTTGTAATACCGGAGCTTAGCCGATCTTATCATCAACGTGACATCGTTTCTGCAGTTTTTATATTCATTATGCATTTCCGGGCAACGGAATCTTCTCCATCGTCTGAAAAGAAAGTCCCTCTTTCTTATCGCGAGAAGAATTTGATCTGTTAGCCACGGAGATGTTTCGCTTCTTATGACTCGCGTACGAAGTGGGACATGTTTTTCCAACAGGTAGTTTAGACTTGCATTGAAAAATGTGATTTGCTCATCGACGTCAGACGACATATATAGCGTACTCCACTCAACATTTAAACAATCCGAAAACAAGTTATAAACATTAATACTACGGAAATCACGATATTGAACGGACTGAGGACAACTCCTTTCCGATAGAATGTCAAATGTAGCAAAAATAAGGTCGTGGTACAGAAATACAGGAACAGAAAGTTGACTATAAGTTTTAACCAAGCTCTTATCATTGGTTAACATGACATCGATCAATGACGGCGAGCAGTTTGGCTCAAAATGAGTGGGTTCCTGGGTGTTTAAGAAGTTTGAGTTGAGAGAACGCATTGTGGTGTTAAACATAGAGTTAAGTGACATTTCAAGAATTTTTAAATTGATATCACCACAAATAATTACATTTGGAGTTGACGAAGAAATGTCTTCAATAATTTCACAAACATAATTAAGACGAGCTACGTCGGGTGGCACATACACTGTTCCAACAACACATTTATGTTCACCAGTGAATATCTCAACAAAATAGAATTGACTAGAGTGCGCATCACTATCATTGGATGATGATAGGTATTTCGTTTTTATATTGTCTCTGACGTAAAGAGCAACGCCCCCACCAATCCTGAGAAAGCGATCTGCTCGGAAGAGATTGAACCCTTTGAGAGAGCAGGCGTGGTCATTTACGCCAGGATCGAATCATGTCTCGGAAATACAAATAACGTCAACCATGCTCTTTTCAAAAATTAATTTAAATTCATCAAATTTATTCACAAGGCTTTGCGGATTTATGTGACATATGTGTAAACCTTGATGCCTTTTGCATAATATGTTTAGTAATTGTGTGGTTCTTTCATTCATGTCGGTGTAAGAGTGAGATCGAGTAAAGTCAATATGTAACGATTTTGAAGGAAGAGAGATTGATATTGTAATTAAAGAGAACTGAAGTAATACCCTTACAAAACAGAGAAAAAGAGAAAATTGAAATTTGTTACGCAGGGGAGAAAAGGAAAAAAGAGAACAAAAAATAATAATAAAGCAAAAAATACACTAAAAATTAAAAACTAAACAAAAAAGATTAATTCAGGATTAGACAATTAAAAAAAATTCAAGATTAGCCTTTGTTGTTTATGTTGAATGTTGTTCATCAGTCCTCGGTCCGACTAGATTCATGAGATCATTCGTGCTGCGAATCAGGATGGACGGTCGTTCTGGTGTTTTACGCACATGAACTTGTCCATTGTATGTGTAGACGGATGAAAAAAGACTTCTGTGCTTTAGTTTCAAAGCTTCTCTCTGCAGTTGGTAATTTCTTCTTGTCAGGCTGTCATTAATGTAGAAGCTTCTTGTGGAATTAAATCCAATGGTGTTTAGCCTTAGTGGACTTCTTTTGCCTCTTCGATAATCGGCTACCGCTCTCATCAACTTTTGCTTCTCTTGCTTGTCTGCCAGCTGTCTGTTTCTTTGGGCTTAAGAGGCAATTGAGTAACAGAGCCATCTCTCGAAAAACAAACTGACTTTGTATAAAACTCTGATCATCCCAGTCCTGCTCTATGGCGCAGAGACATGGACGCTATTGAAAGCGGACGATCTTTGGTCCTGTTTGCGTTGATGGCGTTTGGAGGAGAAGGTTCAACCACGAACTGTACGGGCTCTACAGCGGCATGCACCTAATTAAGCGTCTTCGGCTCCAACGCTTAAGATGGACCTAGCCATTTAGAGCGCATGGACACTACAGCTCCGGCCCGAAGAGTCTTTGACACCGAGCCATTGGGACAGCGCAACAGAGGTCGTCTTCGCACTAGATGGCGCACACAAGTGGAAAAGGACCTCAACCAACTTGGTGAGCGCAACTGAAGGCAGCTGGCGAAAGATCGTGCTGGCTGGAGAGGCATGTTGGTTGAGGCCCAGGTCCACCCCGAACTGTAGCGCCAGTCAAAGAAGAAGGAGTAATTGGTTATAAGTATCCAAATGGGATTATTTTTCAATTTTCTTCATCAATTTGGTAAGCGCTCTTTAAAGCGATCAAGTCGTGTTAACATGTAAATAGTTCGATGTAATTATATTTTCACAATATTCTACAGTTGTCTTATATTTTCTCCAATATATTTCTTTATCTAGCTGTCATTTCCGAATTGGAGTATCTTGTAGAAATGCGGTGGTATATGTGGTTTAAGATTACACCATAAATGTGCTTTCGCCATCTAGTATAAACTATTCAAGGAAGTACAATGCATGTTCTAGTGTCCCCGTTCTAGGATTGGTGTGTAAAATAGCTGAACTTAATAAAATTGTCCTCGTTTTAAAAGAAGAAATAAAGTTACTGAAAAATATTCTCGACAAAACACTTTCTAAACTACCTAGTTCTTTTATTAATAGTTTGAAAAATGAAATAAGACTGAGAAATTCAGTGCATGTACATGTACATTGCAGTAACTGACAAAACAACTGTTTATGTTGCACCAACTCCAACCGAAGAAAATATTGCTAAGGATACATCCAACATTAAGACCTAAAAGTTGAATGATCCAGGAAAGTTGCGAATATGAAAAAAAAAACACCTTTACTTATGTTGAAGTGATATCGGAAAATACAAATGATATACATTTCTCTCGTTTCTCTAAAACAACGAAAGCGGAATCATTTTTCTTTCTTATGCATCAAAGAGACTTGCCACCACAACAAACTTAATGTCGTGTTTCCTGCTGACAACTCTCAACATTTGAATTCATAAACTTTCATCTTGGTGCACCAACATGCACCATTAGTAAAGCTAGATACGCTGAAAAGTGGCCGCTGAATGTTCGTGTGAAAGAAGTTCGTTCGTTTTTTATTGTAAAAAACGAGAGCGCACAATCGCAAACTTATGCAGTGAGCGACGAATTTCTCAACCAGTCTGAGCTGATTCTTCTCCCTACACGATATGATTACTAAACAGTCTATCGTACTGATCGCTCAACAAAAGTGGTCATCAAAGTGGTGGAGGTGTATTGGTTGCTGTACGCTCAATATTATCAGTGGATGTCATTAATCTTCCTCAACATGAATTTACAAGCGAACAATTGAGAAGAAAACTTCATTGTTGCTAGTTACATTTAACCTGACAGCCCACTTAGTGTATATGAACGACATGTTGCCAACATCGTGTCGTCATCCCATTGTTATGCGCGATTTCAACCTTATTGACGTCAAATGGTCTCAATCAGCATAAGATAAGTGTTTAATTCCATATAACATGAAAACGAATTGTGAATTTATGTTTATTGATGCTGCGTTTTCTTCTAATGTATTCCAATTGAACGATTACAGGCAAACATAGCACTACAGCGCGCTACAGTCTAGGGTCAACCTGGGCCTTTCCAGCTAGCACGATCCTTAGCCAGATGCCTCCGATTTCGCAAGCCAAGGTGGTTGAAATTCTTTTTGTAATTTTTTGAGAGAAGATCTTAGGCAATGTTTAGGAGACTTATCCCTCAATAGTTGGCATAGTTGAGGAGATCTCCTTTCTTGTGGATCGGACAAGTGATACACTCGCCGGGCATGCTTTCCTCCGACCATATCTTCCAGATGAGCTGATGCATGCACCTTGCCATCTTCAGCTGGACTTTGACTAGATTGGAGGAAGGGGGGAGGGAACGAAATTCTCTTCTATCGTCGTCCATTGTGTGGAGTGGAGCATTCTTTCTTGGTGTCCTCTTCGCCGTTAAATAGTCTGCAGAAGTGATCCTTCCAGATTCTCAGTATGGACTGCGACACTACTACGAGGTGTCCCTCTTTTTTCCGACAGCTTTTATTCGATAGTTCCCATTACTAATTTTGACAACGTTCGTCTATTCTTTCGCCTGGCAAGGTTGGACTCTCAAGAAGGTTAAGGAAGACTCGTTCGGAAAAGTTTCCAGCGGTCGATTGTGATTATAGTTTCCGACGACGATGTCTTCCTGGCCCGCTTAGCATTAAAATCTCCTTCGGTGTCGTAGCTAGGGCATTAATCGTATGTCCTTGCTGGAGATCAAAGAAATCGCCCTTGCTATCGTCATCTTTCTCCTCCGGTTAGACGTGAGCGCAGATTAAACTGATGGTGCCGAATGTTGCCTTGATGTGGATTTGAGGTGCTCGCTTATGTATCTAAATCTGACGCAGTATGATCAGTTAAATAAAATACAGAACATTATTAGCTATTCATCCATAGATATTCCTCTGCAATGTGTGCCCACAAGGCAAGAACTCAGGACATTTGGAAGGAGTTCATGGGGTTTCTTTGCGGATCGCGAAATTCAACCAACGGATGTTGCACAAAATTGGTATCGAGCTCGAAGTCGACTTCCACTCTTCAAGAAAACCGACTTATAGGCTCACCAACAGATCAAAATTATCGGAAAGCGTACCTACAAACTTTTGGAAAGCAGAAGAAAGTTTGACCTTTCTTTCGATCACTCACATGCAATCTTGACTATGTGCGATAGATTAATGAAAGTGAAAGGTGTGTCGAGATTGGCAAACAACAAAACTGGGAAAGTTTTAAGCATGACTTTGAAGGAAATATTTGTCTAAATGGGTGATTAAAATACCACTGTAGTTAGAACTAGAACTTGAGAAGTTTATTAGCAACATCCAAAAAGCCGCTTGGAAAAACTATTAATCGCAGAAAATATATAGCCAATTGCAATGAAAAGACTCGTGAGAATACCGCCGGAAATGGGCATTATTAATAGCATAAATTAATAAATAATATCATCTTTCGGCATTTCAACTCAGAACAGACACAAAGAGGGTCTTATTACAAATTCCAGATCTGCCTCCACAACGACCAAACTCTCAAAAAATTCAAGTGGAGGACAACAACGGAATTTTAAATGTAATTGCTCGTGGTAACAAAATTTAAGAGAACACCAATCAACGCTCTCTGACAGCAAGTTGAAATTATCCAGAAAAGTAAAATTGCAAGCGATGCTACTACAGCATCATGTGTCTACCGTAAACTCTGTGACTGCATAAAATACAATGCTCCTTATGCTTTTCAAGCTAAAAGGAGAAACATATGCAGCCAAAAAATTCCGGTCGTACTCTACTACCAATAATTCCAAGTTTAAGCTCGGCTTACATTTCTCATATCAGTTTCTAAATGCGGCAAGGAAAACGAGAAAGTGCTCAATGTGTGTGATGCTGGTATCTCTGCGAGCCGCAATTGCTACTTAATTGAAAGTCTCACTCACTACTCGCGTTCCCAACTAACCTACTAAGATCCGCTAATTCGCAGTCTGTACCAAATCTGGGATCATTTATGCATATGATTTCATTTTAGTGAACAACTTACTCAGCGCAATATTACGCACTTTGAAATAGATACAGTAAAAGAAAAGATCAAACTGATGTCATAAACGCTATTAAGGATATTAAATCTTCAATCATCTTCAATCTCTTCAATCCCCGTCTCTCTAATTTATGCTTCGAAATTCCGTACAGCAAGAATATTTAAAAAAAATTAGAAGTAAATAGTCAGAAAGAAAATAGCAAAAAAAAATTGTCTCGTTTTAATGAATGTTTTTTAGTGGCTTTTCCTTCTAAATTTTAAAAAAATTATGTGATATTATTTTATACAATTGTATTTATATAATAGCAGTAAGATACCATATCTCTGTAATTCAAATTTTTAAAATTGTATGAATTGTAGATCTTATGCCACAATAAAAGAAATGTTAAACTCATGTTAATTATTAAATAAGCGAAAAAACAAAATAATATTTAATCGAATGAAGTGAATTAAAAACAAAACAAAGACAATAAAAAAACACCGAAGGAGTCTTCAGCAGTACAGCACTTCCACACAGAACGAATCCGATTCATGAGACAGTGCTGCTGCTGCTGCTTGTTGTAGGTTTAAAAGCAAGGATGATGATAGACAACCAAATTTTATACCAAGAATCTTAGAACTCAATCCCTTAAAATATATGGAAAGATTGTCAACATTTGATGATTTACCAATCTTTATTAATGTTGATGATGTCATACCAAAGTGCGCGGCAAAATGTGCACATTTAAGTCAATATTTATAGGACGAAAAATCCATACACATTAAACTAAATGGAGTGACATAAAAGCAAGGTCAATTTTGTTTTTTCAAGAATAGTTACAACAATAAGCAATTACGTTCTCAAGTATTATAATTATAATTGAAACAAAATCATAATCCTTACTTAACTAAAAATGCCTACAAAAAGGAAATCAAATAAATTAGATTTTTAAAGAGAAATTATCAGTTCATATGAGAACTATATTATATTCATTAAAACAAACTACCGTGGAGTCAGCTCTTCATGAATTATCACAGGCAGGTTTTGTTAGTCGCACTCCTGGCCCTAATACCGCGAAACCAAACGATAAAAACGAAAATAGGCACACTAATCACGGCTATAAACATAATCAAAATAATAATAATAATTTTAGAAACAATTATAATAAACCACTCAGAAATAACTGGCACCTAAAGCCATATAATAAATATACAAACAAGATATATTTATAATTGGAATGAATTAAGACAAAACAATAATAAAAATAAATACATAAACAAATAATCCAAGAGTAATGATGTAAATTTTCAATATGCAGCCTCGGAGGCACAAAACCAGTTTTACCCTATATCAAATTAACAAAAGAAAATGCAAGCATTAAATTGTTAATCGATACTGGTGCAATAAATAGCACCAAAGAATGCAAAAGATGCTCTACCACAATATCTAAGAATTATCTTTGTCCCATTAACAATTAGATCTGCAGGTAATCCCACAATTATTCGTAAAGGAGCATTTTTTCCCAAACACAATTTGCTTTCCCTATTTTACTAAGTGCTGAATTCCAAATTTATACATTTTCCGATGAAGGCGATAGTTTGTTAGGCAATAATATATTAACCAATAATGCAAAAATACTTTACAAGGAAAAATTATTAATAATAAATAAACAATCATATCCAATCTTCTTTGACAAAAACAAAGAAATTGAATATGAAGAAATAATTAATTATTTAAATAACATAGAAGTAAACCATAAAATGCCAGATTTCACTAACGAATTTCGAATACAACAATAGGATAGGAACATTTTTTTTTAGAATCGTCAAGCAAATGAACCAAGCTTTTTTTATAATAAATGCGACGATTTGACATTTGACAATATTTCAACTGCAGATAATTCACCTATATATACAAGAATAGATATATACCCCGAAATTCATAAACAAGAAGTTAATCTTCAGATTAACAAAATGTTAGATCAAACATTAATTAACCTTCAGCATCCCTGTTTAATGCTAAACTCTAGGTAGTATCAAAAAAAGGAAGACCAAACATGAAACAAAGAATGGAGAATAATTAGGGAGTATCGTAAATTGAATCTCAAAAGTAAAGGGCATTGTAATTATTTTACAACTTTGGACTCAACTAAAGTTAAAAGTAAAAAGCGCCTTTCAATGATTAATTAAAGAAGTTTAAAAGGATTACATTGGAATAATCTATTATGTATGCTTACATGACATAATAGTTTTTCCAAAAACTTACAAGAACATATTCAACACACCAAATTAATATTAAATGTCCAAATGTATTTCGCACAACATCCTAACCTCTGCAAACAATAATATCCCAAGAGTTCAGAAGAAAAATATTAGTGTGATACCCGCTGACATTTTAGAACTTATCAAAATTAGAAATATGCACAGAAGAAACTGGCAAAGGTATCGTCACATAGCTTTTCGCAATACAGCTACGCAGCTTACCAAGATAATTAATTACAAAATACAAGAGCATCGCAATAAGGAGTGGAACGTCAAACTAAGTACACTCGACAAAGGATCCAAGCCTTTCTGGAACATAATGAAAATTGTTAAAAATAAGCACAAGGACATCCCATGTTTAAAGAGCGGTGTAAATACATATATTACAGATAGAGAAAAAGCAATTGCACTAGCGGAAAATTTTGCAAAAAATCACTTTGTGTCTCAGCACCTAGGAAACGCCAGAACAAATTCTGCAGTAGACGATGTTCTTCAAACTTTCAATTCTTCAAATCATGAAACTCTCTTTAACGAATTTATTTCAGAAGAAGATACACATTTCTTCGTAAATAGGTTAAAGGTAAGGAAAACAGGTGGAGTTGACAATATTAAAAACGTTTACCTTAAACATCTCCCCAAAATGGGTATAAAGTATCTTACATTCATCTTCAATTCTTAAAGTTCAGTACTTTCCGATTGCATGGAAATTAGCAAAAGTAGTTGCAATACCCAAAGTAGGCAAACCCTCCGACGGAATTGAGAGTCGTGATAGACCAATTAGCCTACTAAATAGCTTAAGTAAAATTTTTGAAAACATTTTAAAAGAAAAGCTACTATCCTTTATCGATGCTCACAAGATTTACCCAAACCAGCAATTTGGCTTCAGGCGACAACATGGTACTTCACACCAAGTTCTACGGATATGCAATACCATAAAAACTAATCGTGCAGTAGGAAAATCTACAGGTATGGTCTTGCTCGATATCGAAAAAGCGTTCGATTCTGTATGGCACGACGGACTCATATACAAAATGTTACAGTTTAATTTCCCTATGTTTCTATGTAAAATCGTTAAAAGTTTTGTAACAGATCGATACTTTAAAGTACATGTTAAGAGTGGTATTTCTAATCTCGTTATTATCATTGCTGGTGTTCCTCAAGGCTCAGTCCTTAGTCCAGTCAGATGCGACGTCCCTGATAATCCTCTTATAAACGAGCTCTGTACCTAATTTAAAGTAATGGAATGTTTCGTTTACTCTTGCAATGTGTGTATGAATAGCCTGTTGTAGTTTTGTAACAATGTTTAATGTATATATATATATGTATTGGCTTATTTACTAGTTATTGATTTATTTATTTACTTATTTATTTTTTGTATATTTGTATTCTTTATTATTTATATATATTTACTTATTTATTTATTATGTACATATTTATTTATTTATTTACTATTTGCATATTTCAATTATTTATAATTTATATTTATTTATTTATTTATTTATATCATTAAAACGTATTGTTATCATCATTTGTAGCATTCATAACTCTATTTACTTATTTTTATTTTATTTATTCACGTATTTATTTATTATTATTTATTTATTTATTTATTTATTATTTTTTTTTTTTTTGTATGAGGTTTTTCTTTTTCGTTGTTTCCTCAATTTATATATATATATCTATCTGTCAAGAAAAAAACACTTTAACATGTTAAAACACTCTTTTTCAGTAGTAAGATTGCATTATGTTAATCATATCTCTGTGCAAATAATGTAAATTGTGCGATAACTAAATGTAATTTTGAAACGAAATAAACGTATCTATCTATCTAATATTAAATGTATTAAGCAAAGCCAATATGAAAGCATCTCTCAATAAATGAGAATTCATGAAACATGAAACTGAGTTTCTTGATCATATCATCACTACTGATGGTTTACAGCGACATCTCGAAAAATACAAATAATTAATAATTTTCCAATAGCTGCCAGAGTGAAAGAAATTCAACCATTTCTCGGAGTAACAGGTTATTATCGGTAACTCATCCAAGACTATGCAAACATTACTAAATTAAAGAAGAATGCTAAAATAAAAATATATCATGTTATAAGAATACTTTAATAATCGACAATACTGACACAGGATGACAATAAACATAATTAATTTTCGAAAAACTTATGTTTGTCTACCGATGCATCAAACTTTGAACTAGGCGCAGTACTTAGTCAATCACATGGGCCATTATGTTTTGCATCAAGAACATTAAACAAACATGAACAAAACTATTCGATTAGAGCTTCTACTAGTGGCAATTTTGACACAGAACCGACCACAAGACTCTAAGAGAACCGAATTCCAAGTTCGGCATTGGAAATTAAACTCGAAGAATATAACTTTAAAAATTCATATATTAAAATATATGAAAATAACGTGACAGACGCCCTTTCAAGAATCAAAATTAGTGAAGATGTGAAAAATAAATATTTTAGAAGAAGAAGATTTAAGAACTAGTCATAGTGCAGAAGAATATAATCCTCTTTTTATACCTATTTGCGAAGAACCTCTTATTTATTTTAAGAATCCAAATTTTAAGGAACTAATAAATAAAATAGTTAACCAGTGCAATTTTTGTATAACAAAACTAGAAAGACATCCACCGATGCATATAATAATTAAGATAAAAATATAAAATATCAATGCATTTCAAAATACGTAGCGGTTTTACGAATCAAAAACACACCTGACATTGATGTTATGATCGCAATGACTAAAATATTCTGGTACATGACTAAGCCAAAGATTAACTCTTGATAACGATTGCTTTTGTTGCAGAATCATTACAAAACTTCCTATCCAATTATAAGATGAAGCACATTACAGCCCCGCCATAAAACATACAGGTAAATAAGATTTAGAAAGAAAGTTATAAAAGCCCTTTCAATGTACAATACTTAACAGGAAAAGAAAAATCCAACCCATTCGACATTCAAATATGTTGATATAAATGAGGAATTTATTATGACAACAGAACAAGATAGGATACAAAATAAAATGACTAATAGTAATAAATAAATTAACAAGAAATAAACAATAGAAGAAGGAGGGCATGGGCCTGTGCATCCAGGGCAAAGTTGTTGATTGCTCTCAACTTGGCGAGATGCCAGCAACGATCCATGTAAATGCACAGGTCAAGTTGACATACAGCCTCCTCGCGGCGCCCTCTGGATAACCTCTACTGCAGCCACTTAGAGTTGAACCAATGTATGCAGCGACCCCTTGTCTGGGGGTTTAAACCAGGACCCGGTCCTCCACGTTCGGGGGTTTCGCGTGGGGTTAACTTCCCCACCGAGTAAAATATAGTCTAGTTCAGAGACGGCAACAAGCCTCGGATACGGATGACCCTACTGCTGACGACCATGGACAACGAAATAAGGACAACGATTTTCGGTTCTGCACGTGGAATGTGAGGTCACTTAACAGACGACGTGCAGCCGATGAACTTGCGGAGGCCCTAGAAGCTTATACGGCTGACATCACCGCCATCCAGGAGCTGCGATGGGATGGGCCGGGCAAAAAGAGGATGAAAAATTGAGATACATATTACGCCGATTGCTACAAAGAGCGAAGGCAGCGCTTGTTTGGATGCGGTTTTGTTGTTCGAGGCAGACTTAGGCAAGAAGTCTTAAGGGCGACGCTGGATAGAACTTAAAAGAAGGGAAGAGCACCGGCTTCTCAAAAAGAAAAAGAAGGAGCATGAGAAGCGCGCGATCGAGGAAATGCAGAGGTGGTACGGCAGAAATAATGTCCGAAAGTTTTTTTTGACATAGAAATGTTCGGAGGAAAGCATGCCCGACGAGTGGAATCTTAGTATCGTTTGCCCGAACCACAAGAAAGGAGACCCCTTTGACTGCGCCAACTATTTGTTTTGTTGTTCGAGGCAGACTTAGGCAAGAAGTCTTAAGGGCGACGCTGGATAGAACTTAAAAGAAGGGAAGAGCACCGGCTTCTCAAAAAGAAAAAGAAGGAGCATGAGAAGCGCGCGATCGAGGAAATGCAGAGGTGGTACGGCAGAAATAATGTCCGAAAGTTTTTTTTGACATAGAAATGTTCTGAGGAAAGCATGCCCGACGAGTGGAATCTTAGTATCGTTTGCCCGAACCACAAGAAAGGAGACCCCTTTGACTGCGCCAACTATCCGCGGATAAGTCTACTTAACATCGCATACAAAATCTTCTCTGACGTTCTATGTGAGCGTCGGAAACCATTCATCAACAACCTGATAGGTCCCTATCAGTGCGGTTTCAGGCCTGGGAAGTCCACCATCGATCAAATTTTCACATTACGGCAGATCCTCGAAAAAACCCAAGAGATCGACACCCAACACCTATTTGTCGACTTTAAGGCCGCATATGACGGTGTGCATAGAGACGAGCTATACAATGCCATGTCTAGTTTTGCCAAACTCGTCAGATGGTGCAGGATGACAATGGAGAAATCTCGCTGCTCCATCAAGGTCGGTAACAAACTTACCGAGACCTTCAATGTCAAAAATGGCTTTAGGCAAGGCGCTGTCATGTGATTTCTTCAACATCGTCCTGGAGAAGATCGTGCGAAACTCACATGCCAACACTAGAGGCACGATCTTTCAGAAGTCCGTTCAACTGCTAGCATACGCCGACGATATTGACGTGATTGGCCGAACTCAGCGAGCCGTCAATGAAGCGTTTGCTTGTATTGAGACGGAGGCGGCAAAAATGGGTTTAGCTGTGAATGAGGGCAAAGCAAAGTATATGCTGTCATCAAGAAAGGACACACAACATCGACGACTCGGTCAGAACGTCACCATAGGCAGCTACAACTTCGAGGCAGTAAAGGACTTCGTCTACCTTGGCTCCCAAGTAAATAGTGCGAACAACATCAGTACCGAGATTAAACGCAGAATTACTCTTGCCAACCGCTGTTTCTTTGGGCTCAAGAGGCAATTGAGTAGTAGAGTCCTCTCTCGAAAGACCAAGCTCAGGTTATATAAGACCTTGATCATCCCTGTCCTGCTCTATGGCGCAGAGACATGGACGCTACTGAAAGCGGATGAAGAAGCTCGTGGTGGTTTTGAGAGAAAAGTTCTGCGTACGATCTTTGGCCCTGTTTGCGTTGATGGCGTTTGGAGGAGAAGGTTCAACCACGAACTGTACGGGCTGTACAGCGGCATGCACCTAGTAAAGCGTCTTCGGATCCAACGCTTAAGATGGCTAGGTCATGTAGAGCGGATGGACACCACAGCTCCGGCCCGAAGAGTCTTTGGGACAGTGCAACAGAGGACGTCCTCGCACTAGATGGCGCACACAAGTGGAAAAGGACCTCAACCAACTTGGTGTGCGCAACTGGAGGCAGCTGGCGAAAGATCGTGCTGGCTGGAGAGGCATGTTGGTTGAGGCCCAGGTCCACCCCGGACTGTAGCGCCAATCAAAGAAGAAGATTATTATTTCTTGATTATTACAATTAAGAAAGATTTTTTTCAATTTTGGAATTGACAATAGGAATATGATTATTTCCTATTTCTAATACATTTTTGGTAAGTACATTTTCTGATCTATTTCTAATTGAAATAGAATTTTATCAGCATTTGGTATAGGCTGAACATAAATCTGTTCATAGATCTCATCTGAAAAGTTTGAACATTTCTATGACAAAAATTATATTATTATTATAAAGATCAATCTTAAGTTTTAATTTTTAAGGATTTCTAACTGGGTGTAGTTTTCAATAATTTAATTTTCTGATTATATCTTAGAATTCCTAGCTTTGAAGTTAAAATAATTTCCTCAATTTTGTCTCTATCGTTTTAAACGTATCTAATATTTTCTTTCATTTCAGTTTCGAGTTTAAATTTATGAAAGTTTCATTCTAGATCCTCGCGATCACTATTGAATTTTTAAATGATTTCAGATATTTATTTTGTTTGTTTAATTTGACCTGAAATCTAGAGTTTCATTTTTGAATGTTTTCTTCTTTTCTTTTTATGATATTTATCTTTATGGAGTATACATTAGCCTGTTTTTCATAGGGGTTTCTTTCTTCTTCTTCTTCTTCTGGCGCTACAGTCCGGGGTGAACCTGGGCCTCGGTCAACAATCCTCTCCAGCTGACACGTTCTTTAGCCAGGTGCCTCCAGTTGCGCACACAAGTTGGTTGAGCTCCTTTTAGACTTGTGTGCGCCATCTAGTGCGAAGACGTCCTCTGTTGCGCTGTCTCAGTGGCTCGGTGTCGAAGACTCTTCGGGCCGGAGCTGTAGTGTCCATCCGCTCTAAATGACCTAGCCATCTTAAGCGTTGGATCCGAAGACGCATAATTAGGTGCATGCCGCTGTACAGCCCGTACAGTTCGTGGTTGAACCTTCTCCTCCAAACGCCATCAACGCAAACAGGACCAAAGATCGTATGCAGAACTTTTCTCTCAAAACAACCAAGAGCTTCTTCATCCGCTTTCAACAGCGTCCATGTCTCTGCGCCATAGAGCAGGACTGGGACGATCAGGGTTTTATACAAGGTCAATTTGGTGTTTCGAAACAATTTGGTGGCTCTGTTACTCAATTGCCTCTTGAGCCCAAAGAAGCAACGATTGGGAAGGGTAATTCTACGCCTGATCTCGGTACTGGTGTTCTTGTCCCTATTTACTCCAGAGCCTAGGTAGACGAAGTCCTTGCCTACCTCAAAGTTTGTGCTGCTCAAATTGACGCTCTGTCCCAGAGATCGATGTTGTGCGTCCTTCCGTGATGACAGCATTTACTTTGTTTTGCCCTGGTTTACCGCTTGACCCATTTTAGCCGCTTCCGCTTCAATGCTAGCAAACGCCTTATTGACGGCTCGCTGTGTTCGTCCAATCACGTCAATGTCGTCCGCGTATGCAAGCAGTTGAACGGACTTTTGGAAGATCGTGCCTCGGGTGTTTACGTTAGAGTTTCGCACGATCTTCTCAAGTATGATGTTAAAGAAGTCACATGACAGCGTGTCGCCTTGCCTAAAACCTTTTTTGACATTGAAGGTCTCGGTGAGTTCGTTACCGACCTTGATGGAGCAGCGAGAGTTCTCCATCGTCATCCTGCACAGCCTGACAAGTTTGGCAGAAATGTCAAAACTAGACATGGCGCTGTATACCTCGTCTCTATGCACGCTGTCATATGCGGCCTTGAAATCGACAAATAGGTGGTGGGTGTCGATCTGCATCTCATGAGTATTTTCCAGGATCTGCCGGAGTGTAAATATTTGGTCTATTGTGGACTTTCCTGGCCTGAAACCGCACTGATAAGGACCTATCAGGTTGCTGACAAAGGGTTTCAGGCGTTCACACAGAACGGCAGAGAGTATCTTGTACGCGATGTTAAGCAGGCTGATCCCTTGATAGTTGGCGCAGTCAAAGGGGTCTCCTTTTCTGTGGACCGGAAAAACGAAGCTGAGATTCCACTCATCGGGCATGCTTTCCTCCGAACATATCTTACAGATAAGCTCGTGAATACGCCCAACCAGGTCATCTCCAGCTGCCTTAAACAATTCCGCGGACAATCCGTCCGCTCCAGCAGCTTTGTTCGACTTCAGTCTAGGCATCGCTATCTTGACTTCGTCTAAGTCGGGGGGACGGAATTCGTGTTCATCATCGTCCAAATTTAGTGAAACATTCTGCCTTACAGTGGAATTTGTGTCGTCATCGCCGTTTAACAGACTACAGAAATGATTTTTCCAAATTCTCAGCATCGACTGCGATTCTACTACTAGTTGTCCATTTTCGTTCCTGCAGGCTTCGGTCCGAGGTCTATATCTTCCTGATACTTGTCTTACCTTTTGGTAAAATTTTCGAACGTCCTTAATGTCGTAACACCTCTCCATCTCCACGACCGCGCTTCTCATGCTCTTTCTTTTTCTTTCTGAGAAGCCGGTGCTCTTCTCTTCTCTTCTGTTCGTAGAACTCACGAACAGCTCTCGTTGTTCGATGCAGCCTTGCCGTGTAGGCCTCCTGCTTGGCTGCATGTACCTGCCTGCACTAGTCGTCAAACCATGTGTTCCCTCTGGGAGGTGTCGTGAAACCCAGCACATCAGTGGCAGCTTCTTTGATGGCTTTTTGACAACGTTTCCATTCTTCTTATATTGAATGTGCAGGCAGCGTCGAACTTTCAGAGAGTTTCAGGGATTGATTGCGATTGTAGCTTTCCGACGTCAAACCGTAGTGTTCTTTCTCGACTCCGTACTTCTCTCGATATCCTCATCCTTACCTTGGCTACAACAAGGAAATGGTCCGAGTCGATGTTGGCTCCTCGGAACGTTCGGACATCGATAATATTGGAGGAGTGTCTGACGTCGATCGCAACGTGATCAATCTGATTGACGGTTGATTGATCAGGAGACCGCCAGGTCCCCTTATGGATGTTGAGGTGTGGGAACCGCGTGCTCATCACAGAGAGGTTACGCCCCGAGGCGAAATCTACCAGCCTGATTCCGTTTCCGGATGTGCTGTCGTGCAGGCTGTGTTTTCCGATGACTCTAGCAAAGATTTCTTCCTTGCCCAGCTGTGCGTTGAAATCTCCTAGAACGATCTTGGTGTCATAGCTGGGGCATCGATCGTATGTTCTTTCCAGGAGATCATAGAAGTCATCCTTGCTATCGTCATCCTTCTCTTCCGTCGGAGAGTGTGCGCAATCAGGCTGATATTCCCGAATTTAGCCTTGATGCGGATTGTTATGAGGCGCTCGCTGATATAATCAAAGCTTAAGACTTTTTGCCTAAGTCTGCCTCGAACAACGAATCCGCATCCAAATAAGCGCTAAGAAATAATAATAAAGAATTAATATAAAAATGAAATAACGCTACCCACTACTATACTAAATATTAAAAATTCCAAGATGACATAACTTTTGAAAAATTAATGGTTGGCTTACAAAGACTTTTAGGGGTAAACTACCTTGAAAGTTTTATTAATGATTTGTGGGTCAATAATAATATCCATTTTCGGCAGTTTCTAAAAAGGACATATCATTGAGATCACGTCCATAAAAAAGAATTTAACAATTTGTATTTGTATATACATTATATTGTTGTCTCTCTCTATTGTATTATTGGTTATTTTTCTTTTTTTTTATATTTTTGGAATGTCTCCATAAAAACTGGCACTTTTTGTACTAATATAAAATTGTGTAGTCGGTGCTACGCAATTGACTGATTGATTGAGGTATTTATTAGTATTATTTTACTTTTAAAATTACAAATCCATTTAACAATGTTTTTAACATTATAAATGTGTGTTTTTTTATAATTTGTATGCACTTTAATTTGTAATATCTACGATTAGGCTCTGATTCAACATCGTCGGGTATACTATTTATCGATCGTAGCCCCTTTACCACTATTGTGCTTTATCCTTCCGGCTTTATAATCCAAATTAATAAGTTTCTGCAAATTCTATCAAAATCAACGATCTCTCAAGGACTTCTGAAACCGATTACTGCAGAAAAATAGCCTAGCATTCGATCAAATTTCGCAAGTAATTTTCATACAGCTAATGGAAAATTCGCATCGCGATTGAACTTTTCAGTGCCTGCTTTGACTACAGCTAGCTACCATAGGAATAGAGAAAAGTAAATGGAGTTTTTATGCCAAAAGTGAGAAATGTCCCATATAACCACAAAAGGTATTGCCTGTCATGCAATTTCAGCCTCTCCCCATCCCTTTTAAGCAACCTGGCTTTCCAAGTTCCACTTATAAAGAAACTGAAAGAGTCATACGTAATGGGTAAAATACCGGCTCGCAAGCCTTCAGGAGCTCAGCAGGGCTATAGCAAGGGAAAATCAGTCAAAACTGCTTTTCACACTGTTGTAGGTGAACGCTTTTTTTTTAATTTTAAGTGAAAAACTATTGAAACTATTGAAGATGTAGCCGATTCATGGTAGAAGCGTCAGGCGATTTATACCCAAGAATTTGCTTCTGAAAACTACTAGCGCATAAGATCATCAAGAACTATTAATCCAATCGATGTCAAATTTTAACGCGGTATATACATACATATATATATCTATGGTATAAACTGGGATAAATCAAATAGGTGAAGATATTTACTTTTCAACTTGATTTGTATCTGAAAAAAATGTGAATGGTGAGGGGGAGGGAGGGGGTCCCCTTAAAACGCACGAATACCTCCAATTTTAAGAAATATGTGATTGACGGAAGCCGCTCTTATACACGCTAAATTCATAAGGGATTCTATATTTTGAAGACACAAGAGGTAGAAAAGAGGCAAGAAATTTCAATTTCTGTCGACAAAGATAGCGTACCTACTCGTCAATATCAATCTATTTACTCAAGATATCAGGCAGACGAACCATGAAGGGTCTGAGCCTGAGCAATTGCTGCCTTCCATCGGTGACGGTCCTGGGCACGCTGCTTCCAGTCATCAAGGCCAAGCGGTCTTGCATCCGCGATGACTTGGTCTTTGTACCGGAGGTTCGGTCTTCGTCTACTTCTCGAAGCAGGAGGCTCGGATTCGAAGACCCTCTTTGCCCCCCGTTGTTGTCTATTCGCTCGATGTGGCCGAGCCAGTGTATTCGACGGGTTTTTGCCTTCCGGACTACATCCACATCCTTGTACAGCTCGTAGAGTTCGCGGCTGTGTCTTCTCCTCCATTCGCCTTCCTCGCAGACGGGACCATATATTGGTTGGTTGTCTTGATGAGGGACAAATTAGACAGTGTCACTCGAAAAAAATCGAAAAATGTCATATGTCACTTACACAGAACTGAGCATAGTCCTTGAAAATCGGCTGAAAGGTGTCAAAGCTTTTTTATTAACAGGAAAAACGACATCGCTTATTCGCACTGTGCAACGTCATCGCAACAGTTAGACGAAATTGTCCCAACTGTCCTGGCAAACATCCATCTCATTTTCGACAAACTAGAAACTCAGTTCCTGTGACTGGCGTTGGAGATACTATTTTGATTGGCCGATCGACTAGTCTAATCCAGATTATTTCAAGCTTTCTTACACATCATGACATCAACACTAAGTGCTTCGCTCTGGCGCTGCCACGACTGCTGCCTGCTAAGCTAAGCGCAACTTCACTCGTTCTTGGATCTTGAACTGGCGGATCTTAATTTTTCTAAGTCTGGCGCATTCGATCCTCTCTTGGCGCTAAAGTTTACAGTTCGATACTACGAGAGGAGATAAAATACTTGAATCCGAGTGCTCTATGTTGTTCGTCGTGCTACATCTGGGCAATACCTTATTAGGTATCTATACAAGTCTACACTCAACCCAGAGCAGTAATGTGACACAAAACTTGATACATTTAATCAGTTTTATTCTCTCGAATTATTGATAAGCGAAGGAGTAGGAAACAGAGCTAAAATCAAAAGTGCAATTGGAGAAAATATCGGAGATTCAGATTAATAAAATATGTGAAAAGGAAAATAAATAACAAATCTACCATAGAAATGCACAATTATTTGATAAAAAAATTGAAATTCGTAATATCAATGTTGGTTGAGAACGATGTAAGTTATTTGCTTAAACAACCACAGAAAGAACGAGTGCAATAGAGAACCAGTTATAAAATGTATAAATGTCGCACAAATAAAAGCTTAAAGTTGACCCCAGTTTACTTGAACTTAAGTTAAGCAAATACGAATGGAATACTAGAAACCAAATCAATTGTAGCCAAGTTTTTAATAACAGTTTTCTTGGCTAAACAAACATCAAAATCAGATAATAACACAAAAAAAAAACATTGCCTACGTCGAACAGCACAATTATATAAAGATAGTATTAACTTAGAGTTGTGGTGGCCCGTGGCGTTGTGGGTATGTGCGTCGACCCCAACCTCGACGTCGTAGGTTCGATTCCTGCTCTATGCGACGAAAACAATTTTCACGACCCCACCTCTTTCGAGTAACTGATAATGCTCAAAGAGTATTGTCCTAAGAAAGTTGCTCAAACTTGGCCGTTCGGATTCGGTATAAAACTGTAGGTCCCTTCCACTCGTGAGAGAACAATAGCACGCACAACACGTAAGGTTGCAAAAATTGATTTCGTCGCACAGAGCAGGAATCGAACCTACGACGTCGAGATTGGGGTCGACGCACATACCCACAATGTGCATATATTTGTTTCATTTCCGACATAGTGAAATCTTATCACCAGAGCCTTGTTGATCCGAGTAATACAGACACTCAGCGGATATTTAAGAAGAATATGGAGTGCAAGCTTCCTACCACTTGCTCACTGATACGTTATCCGTACCTTGCTATAAAACTTCTTGTGTTCCCAGACGCACATATTGAAATGGGTCTTCAACAAATGCTTCTTCGAGGTGGTTTCACATTAGGTAAATAGAGCTCGAGTCGACAAGTTAGTTGCGCCTGATGCTCTCCGTAACTTGGTGCAGATCGAACTACTCTGAGCCTACAGTGATGCTATCAGGCCGATCATATTGGGTACCGTGTATATATGTATCACACCAGTGACAAGACCAATTACCAAACATCAACAGCTTGCAGACTCAGGGATTTACGATCCCTCCTGTTTGTTGGCGTCGATTATAGTTACTGGTATAATGGTTTCTCAACAACTCTGGCTGTCCGGGTGCGGATGGGATGAAGCAATACCGAAACCACTTCAACTGGAATTGTTTAAATTTCGAGAAGAGCTGCAGTTGGTCGAAAACATCAAAATCCGTAGATGGGTCTTCACTTCCCCTGACGACTACACGTTACAGCAACATGTGTTCGCTGAAGTGTCTTTAAACCTTCTGCCGGTCGGATTCTAGGACGGCACTTAGTTGGATCAAATTTCATCCTGAAAAATATAAGCAGTACGCCACCAATCGTATCACAAAGATCCAGAAACCATAGACAAATAAATATAAAGATATTCCACTTCATACATGATAACCAAGCTTGAAGCAACCAAAAGAAATTCTCAGGAAAGCACTAGCAAAAGAACGTCTCTGCTCTATATTTCTGGATTTGTATTATTTGTATTTTCAACACACATGTTTTATTAGTGAAACTCACTTTACATGGCGGCACGCGAGTTACACTGATTTTTATCCGACTCCGGTATTGGATAGTTCACGCCCGGTGAGGTCAGGTGCTTTAGGAAAAAGCAATCAGTTCCTAACCAGTCCTTGGAAGCCTGTCGTCTTTCCTGAACCATAGCAAACGTACTGTCGGCAATGTAGGAATGACGTTCGAGGAATTCAACACAGTCCTCAAGCAGATCGGGGTCGTTCTCAACTCAAGACCCCTAACAGCGATGTCTGATAATCCAACAGATTTGGTAGCCCTAACGCCTGTGGATCTTTTGATTGGAAATGCAAATAACTCAGTCGCTGAAAAATGAAATCAGAGAAAGAGAAAATCAGATGAAAGAGAAGGCAGATGCATTTACGACTAGCCTGCCAGCCAAATCGGAGATATGCAAAACGAGGATACGGAAGAAGGCATTATCGAATGGGTTATGATCACAGCAGATCGTCTAAAACAATCAATCGACGGAAAACTTTGATATGGTCGAATCTAACTAATGTGGGAAACAAACGTTAATTAGTTTAAGTATATGGAAATTAAAGAATGTTTATCTATTATAGTTTATGTGCAACACATTAAACACAATTTAATAAGTTATTCAAAAGTCACCAATACAAACAAAATGATTTCTTATCGTAATAATTGCAAAGCATATAATAAATTGAATGAATTAATTGCAATAGCCGAAAAGGACAAGAACTTATGTTATTTCATTTCATTTCATTTATTAGTTAATTCATATCTCTGTACTATTCTTTTATAATACAGGCCTTAAAATATAATATTGTTTGAATTCTTAACGTGATTGTGACAAATTTACGAATAAATTTAATAAGTTTATGAGCTTTGCAAGTTATTTTCAAAAGTTAACTTAGTATAATAGAATTTAATGCGACCAAATTAAGATTTAAATTATGGGTATTATTTCAGAGCGTATGGGAGAGGTGTGAAAAACAGGCGGAGCAAAATTGTCACTCGGTCATTGACCGTACCTGTGGATGATTCCTCAACATGAATGAAAAACTGCCTGAGAGATGTTAAAGATGTATAAACTGAAGGTTTTAATATTACTACTCGAACACAGAAAGTTATTTTTTCATTAATGTAGTCAGGCTGTTTATATTGAATAATTTTAAAGATTGGTATGCATATTCTGTATCTCAGAAATGCATCTAGTTCACATCCAAGGAGAAGCCGACGTTATTCCGAGACGTGATCAAATCTTCAAAGGCTAAACACGTACCGTGCAGTCGTATTGATTGCCTTTACCAATTTTTACATTGAGACATTATCACAGCGAACAACTAGCACCCGTATTTTAACAGAGGCACTATGAGTGCTTTCGCAAGCAAGAGATGGTGTTTTGAGAATGGAACGACTTTGGTTTTATCAGGATTACTTATCCTCGTTTAATTTTGCAACTGAATCTTCGATCATAACTAGAAGAAAGCTTGGGTAGACTTGAACATCTCCTGCATATATGTGGAAATTGCAAAAAGACAAAACTCTAGGAAGATCATTAATGAAGAGTTATGTAATAACTAACAGAAATAGTGAAATTAAAATTAATAGTATAAAAGCTAATAATGTATAACATGGCACAGAACTTAAGGTCACATAAAATTCAGATACTTAAAAAGCTATATAAATTTACTTTCTTATTGCTTTGTCTAATATTACTTTCTTATTGCTATCAAAAGAACTTACTAACTCACTAACAGGCTAATAGACTAACTAATAGAATGGTCAGATAGTTGGTTTCGGAAGTTTATGTGAATCAACCTCAAGGTTATAGAAAACCTAACAACAAAGTTTACAAGTTATCAAAATCTCTATACGGTCAGAGAAAATTCTGGTTCTTGGTACCATTGTTTTAAAAAGTCTATGCATTGAATTGGATTTGAAATATGTAATTATAATTTTGGTGTATGTGTTCAATGGGAAGATTATGAACCAAAATTAAAATTTTAATAAAAAAAAACTAAAATTGTCAAAACGTTTTAGTATGAACGATTTAGGGAAAGTAGACAATTACATTGGTATAAACATTGACCATAATAGTGATAATAGTATTATGTATTTAAGTCAACGGATATATATAGAATATAATTTAAAAAGCAAAAACTTTACAGTATTCCTATGGAGGTAAACTTAAAATTATAACCAGCAAATAAAGTTAATGAAAGCATAAAATATAGAAATTTGATTGGATAACTTTTGTATACACCATAAGTACCGGAACTCAAGCGGATATAGTATTTAGTGTTAACTACCTAGGCAGATTTCAAAGTAGTTGTTATTGAAATATTTATATCTAACTAAAACCTTAAAACTAAATTATAAAAACAAAACAAGTTATCATATAATTCATTAATACGTTGAAGCCGATGATTATGTTGAATTGATAACGTAGACAGGAAATCCACCACAGCTTATTTTATTAAATTATTTGGTAACTTAGTTTATTGGAGATCTCGTAAACAGAATTGTGTTACGAAGTCATCTTCTTATGCTGAATACGTAGCTTTATCAGAAGCACGAAACTTTTACAGTTGAAATTAATAAACATATAAAAATAAAAATAAATCGGTATTCAATCAATATTTCAGCATTTCGAAAATCTTTTTGAGCTGATACTTCCCTATTGCTATTCCTATCTATCAATGGCGTGGCGTGGATATTTTTAAATGGAATGTCGGAAAAAATATCAATCTGCAACCCCTTAAATTTATAATTTTTCTATTACAATGCACCTAATAAATAAGTAAAGCATTTCAAGCCTATTTTTATATTTCAAGTACTTAAAGGTATTTTAAATAAAAGCAGCATCGGAGAAAACCATCAATGGAACTTCACTTAACCATCTGTATGAATCCAAAACGACATCATTCTGCGCAGAAAGAGATACCAGTAAACATTTACAGCCGACAAGATAATCGCGGTCCTACAGCCATTCATATCATATCAAATGATAGTCTAGAGATATAAGCAGGGACAATTTGTGGTTTCCAGGTTAAAAACAGTCACCTTCATTATCATTTCATTTATATTCATCATTTCATTTATATTCATCATTTCATTTTGTTTATTATATTGATTGAAAGATTGTCCATTTGTTCAGGAAATTATGATTCTGTGCGGCTCTAAGGCTTTACTTCTTGCGATTGTCTAGATTGTACAAGTTAACTCACAACAATATTGCACCGGACAGGAAACACGCGCAGACGATACTTACACGCGCCGCCGTCAATTCGACACGTCAGCAACTTTCCCGCGATCAACGAGCAACGACCGACCAGCTTTCCCACGACAACAGGTAATCGGATCGAACAAGGTGCAGAAGCGGATTTGCTGTCGCAGCAATAATTTGATATTTAAGGTAGCTCTAAGTTATTTCGATGTTCAGTAATTTTTGAGAAGGCAGAATCTCTGCCCGAGTTATAAAGATTTTTTTTATAAATGTAAAACTTTAAATAGTTTAATTCGCGCCCGAGCAGGGACCAGGCATCGCGTGTGATAAGCCCTTAAGTAGTGTTAAAGTCTAACGCAAAAAAAGAAATCGATAAAGCCCTAAAGTAGTGCTAACAAATCGAATATTGCCTGTGTCCCACAACCATCGCGAACGCGAAAAGAAAGATCCTCAAGAAGCATCAGTATTAACGCGTCGGTAAGGTCGGCATCCTAAAACAGTATCAGTGCCTTACACGAAAATTCCTCCGTGGTCCAACGGTAGTAATAATAACGCTTAGTGTAGTGCGAAACCGAGTACTCAAGTAGTACATTCGCGGGAACAATAGTGGTGCAGAAACAACGAAGGGCCCCTCAGTAGCAAAACAGCAAACGGGAAGCAGCAGCTAGCCGCCATCACCCAGAGTTCCAGAAGGATGGAAATCCTAGTACTAATGTAAGATTCATTTAAGAATAATATTGTAAAACCTTAAAGATATAAATAGAATTTAAGAGCTTAAGAATTTGAAGAACTAGAATTTTAAATATTGTGACAAAATACTGTAAGATTAAGACACAAGAAATTATTCGTAAAATCCTGCATTATTTGGTTGTCGTCGCCCTTTGTCAAAAAAATGAATAACGAAAACATTATACGACTATCCGTGCTTGAACAAGCTGGTCAAGCTGCCCAAGCAACTCCTGCAGCGTCAACTTCCCAGGCAGGTCCCAATCCCTCTCGAAGAAATGAAAATCCGGTAATGAATCCCCCGTTACAAGCTTACATCGGCTCTATGATACGCGTAGCCCTAAGTACTGAGGGCCGAGCACTCATTCATTCTATCCTTAACCCACACGCGGATCAATTCTCGAGAATTGATCAAACGATATCTCCCAATCAGAACATTAATGACCTCGACAAGATACCAGACGTCGTACGCAGCCTACGCGAATTCTCTGGGAATCCAGGTGAATTCAGTTCGCCGGAAGCGGAAAAGCGTAGAACGAATTCTGAAGATCTACGATCACATTAAGGGGTCAGCGAAGTATTTCGGAATCTTGAATACTGTGAGGAACAAAATAATAGGAAATGCAGACCACCTTTTGGAGTCATACAATACTCCATTAGACTTGAATTGTATTTCCCGATGCATGACAATACACTGTGCCGACAAACGTGATTTGGGCACATTAGAGTACCAAATGACGGGATTAGTACAGGGCAACGCATCGATCCAGGAATTCTGCCAAGCCGTGTATGCACACCTGTCTCTCATATTGAACAAAATTTCGTGCATGGAAATCAGTTCCGAGTCCCTTAGTTTGCTGATGCAAACATACAGAGACAAGGCCCTTGATACATGCATTCGAGGATTACAAGATGACCTTCCCAGACTTTTGGGAATGCGAGAACCGGTAGATTTGCCCCAAGCTCTGCATCTGTGTTTGAGGCTGGAAAGCCAAAACTACCGCTCGCAGTATGCAATAGCAAATAGCCATAACAGGAGGATAAATCATCCGGAACCACCACCTATTCCACCAAAACGAGGAAACAGTAACTCAGTACCGATTCGTCAACCATTCTATCCCGAGTTGGCCTGTGTAGTTCAACCACCATGGCAACAGGTGCCGTTCCAATACAACCCAAGGCCTACTCCACCACCAAGGCCTCAGGGACAGTTGGTACAGCAACAATATCAACAACGATACCAACAACAACGTCCGCAATATTTTGCCACTCCAAGACAGCCGCCACCAGAGCCTATGGATGTACAGACAATCCAGACGAACCAGGTTAGCTACATAAACAGACCTCAAATGCACAACTGGCCACCAGCGCCAAAACGTCCATCAGCTCCTCAATCCCAACAAGTGCACCCCAGCAAAATGCAGAGGAACTTCCACACCGATACCATGCCGCATGAAGAAGAGATAAACCAATACGAGAATATGCAGACCACCACGGACAACTCCAATGAATACAGCGAAACCCTCGAGGAATATCGAATGTGCAACGAAGAGTGGAAACATCTTAAAAATATTGATCGACACGGGATCCAATAAGAATTATATTCAATCATCATTAATAAAAAAACCCTTTATATATATATATATATATATATATATGGGTGGCGCTACAGCCCATAGAGGGCCAGGGCCTAGCTTCTCAGCAACCACTCGTGTTGTGCGTGCTATTGTTCTCTCACGAGTGGAAGGGACCTACAGTTTAAGCCGAATCCGAACGGCTTTGTTTGAGAAGCTTTTTCTAGACAGGAAATACTCTTTGAGCATTGTCAGTGACTCGAAAGAGGTGGGGTCGCTCAGAGCTGGAATCGAACCTACGACGTCGATGTTGGGGTCGACGCACATACCCACAACGCCACGGGCCACCACTTTACCCAATGAAAAACCCTTTTATTGCAATTCAATCGGAGGTAGCGTACAAGTTACTCACCACACTTTCGTTAGTCTTTTCGGCCTTCAGAATACTAAAATCAAGTTCTTCCTCATGCCCAAATTAAAATCATTCCACGGAATCCTCGGGAACGATAGTTTAAAGTGTCTTTCCGCCATTATCCATACGAAACATAACTACATGGTTATCAATAACCATATAAAGGTGCCCATCAAACAAATGTCTTCTCAATCTGTTAACTCCATCAACATCCGAACCAATCACATGTCCCCAGAACAGAAGTCAGCCATTGATAAAATCGTACACGATTTCCCTAAACTTTTTGATGAACCCGAAGAAAAACTAACTTATTCCACTGTAGTTAAAGGCGAGAGCAGAACATCATCTGATTCACCCGTATATACTAAATTTTACCCCTATCCTACGTCCCTTAAAAACGAGGTTGAGAAACAAATAAAACAGCTTCTAAATGATGGAATAATCAGGCCCTCACGCTCCCCATATAATTCCCCTGTATGGGTAGTGCCGAAAAAAGCCGATGCTTCTGGCGAAAAAAAAAATACAGACTCGTCATTGATTATAGGAAATTGAACAGCATAACTATTCCAAATCGATGCCCGATCCCTCAAATCAACTAAGTTCTTGCTCAACTTAGGCAGACAAGTGGTTTTCCCTTGTAGACTTGAAAAGAGGGTTTCATCAGATCCCCTTAAAAGCATCTGATATAGAAAAAACGGCCTTCTCAGTCAATAACGGAAAATACGAATTCACGAGACTTCCATTTGGCCTCAAGAATACTCCGTCCATATTTCAAAGAGCACTGGACGACATTCTTCGTGAACACATCGGCGTAATATGCTATGTCTACATAGATGACATAGTCATCTTTAGTAAAGACGAAGCTACGCATGAGCTAAACATTCGAAAAGTGTTCCGAACACTGCACGCTGCAAATATGAAAGTGCAGCTGGATAAATGCGAATTCTACAAGCAAGATGTAGAGTTCTTAGGTTTTGTTATTTCGCCTGACGGCATTTAAACCAATCCAGCGAAAATAAGAGCAATTCAAGACTTTCCACATCCAACTACCCTGAAGGAACTTCGCTCTTTCCTCGGCCTGTCAGGGTATTACCGCCGCTTCATTAGAGACTACGCTAAGCTAGCAAAGCCCCTAACAGCCCTTTTAAGGGGGGAGGATGGATGACTGTCCAAAAACCTCTCAAGCAAAAAGGATTCACCTCAATGAGTCTGCCAAAGAAGCATTTCAAAAAATCAAGAAGACTTTAACATCAGAAGAAGTTATACTAGCATATCCCGACTTCACAAAACCATTTGAATTAGTAACCGATGCATCAAATTACGCCCTAGGTGCTGTGTTATCGAAAGGAGGTAAGCCCATTATGTTCATATCTAGAACACTAACTCAGACTGAAGAAAGCTACGCAGCTAACGAAAAAGAAATGCTAGCTATAATTTGGGCACTGAACACATTCAGGAATTATCTCTATGGGTCAGCTAAGGTTATAATTCATACCGATCACCAACCGCTTACCTACTCCCTAAGCAACAAAAACAATAACTCCAAATTAAAAAGATGGAAAGCCATACTTGAAGAGTACAACTACGAGCTTAAATATAAGCCCGGTAGAACAAACGTAGTTGCCGATGCACTCTCCAGACCCCCCATCCGATCAGAAACAAACTCCCTCACTCCGACCATGCACAGTGACGTACGAATACTGGACTATACTAACTTCCGACTAGTGACAATTAACACCGGACAATCTAGACTACAAACAGGCACTTATAAATTAATTCACGAAATAGACTTATCCATATATCCGCAAGCATTGAGTGCTATAGAATCATATATGAGAGAAAACCTAAAAACTTTCCATCCCAGCTTTTACCTTTTATCCCAAGAAATCTCTTCCATAAGATCCCTCCTTACACGATTAATCCCTAAGCAGCGTAAAGCTAAAAGATCGCTTGACTTCTTGGGAAGCGCCTGGAAGTTTATAGCAGGTACTCCCGATAATCATGATTTTCAGATAATCAAGGAAAAAATAAATAATGTGCTCGAAAATAATAATAGGCAGACAATTATAAATAACCTTTTAGTTAATAAAATTGAAAATAACATTAATAAAACGAATACCATAAGTAAAATTGTAAAGGAAGGTACAGATCTAACCGATGAAATTGTTTTTAATATTAAATATAGACTAGATATAATAAAAGATGAAATAATAAATATTATGTTCTCTTTACATTGGGCAAAGGCCAATATTATTAACTCCTATATTTTATCAAGAGATGAAGTAAACGTAATTGAAAAAATAATAAATAATAAAAATATATTATTCAAGGATATAGAAGAAGCAATGGACTTCGCAGAAATAAAAGTAGCTTTTAATGATTTTGTAATTCTATACATTGTAAGTCTACCTACCGTTAGTGAAGAAACATGTAATAAATTAAATTTTAAACCAGTAAAGAAAAGAAATAAAGCAATAAAAATTGAATTCAAAGAAATATGGAATAAATCTAGATTGTAAGACAGTAAATAAGTTATCAATTTGTAACAAAAACGATGCAGTAAATCTAAGTAACTCTAGTTGTATACCGAATTTATTAAATAGCAAAATAGCAAACTGCACTGCAATTAATAGCCAGCTCATTCCAGACGTTCAAGAATTATCACCTGACATCATTTTCCTTAATCAATACGATGGGACAATTATAATCGACAATGAACCAGTTGTTCTCAATGGCACGTTCCTGATTAAGTACCATAACAGCAGCATTCAAATTGGGAAAAGAACATTTCAATCTTTCGAATCAACACACTTCAACCCCCCTTCCGGCAATCCTGCAATCGACATAATAAATGATGAAAAAGACGAAATATTATCGCCAGAGATGATGAAGGAGCTTCACGTCAACAACACACACTACATCCAGCTCCTGAGTTCCAAGGTTAAAGGCGGTACAATACTTAATATTGGTACTTGTCTACTTCTTCTCGTCATCATAGTAACGATCTTCCGAAAAGTCACAAAGAGTAGCAAGTCATCAGAAGATAAATCGACCACTGCAAATCCACCAGACAAAGCCAAAGAAATACAACCATACCATTACCTTCCCCAACACCAAGACTAACGACCTCTCGCATTAGCCAGATACCTTTCTTCTAAGCGAACGCGGACGTTCACACTTAATGGCGGAGGAGTTAACTTACAACAATATTGCACCGGACAGGAAACACGCGCAGACGATACTTACACGCGCCGCCGTCAATTCGACACGTCAGCAGCTTTCCCGCGATCAACGAGCAACGACCGACCAGCTTTCCCACGACAACAGGTAATCAGATCGAACAAGGTGCAGAAGCGGAATTGCAGTCGCAGCAATAATTTTATATTTAAGGTAGCTCTAAGTTATTTCGATGTTCAGTAATTTTTGAGAAGGCAGAATTTCTGCCCGAGTAATATAGATTTTTTTTATAAATGTAAACTTTAAATAGTTTAATTTACATGATGTGTCATAAAGGCACTCAAATCGTCTAACCCAGGAATGCAATGGAGAAATTATTTATTTAGGCGTCTGTGCTAACTCTTTCATTGTTCAATTGCTTGTGATATGCATTGCAAATATAGCATTTTTGGGAGGAATCATAATCTAGAAAAGCAATGTAAATCTTGCTCCATTTGGTCCATTTCATTCGTGAGAGAACAATAAGACGCACACCACGAGGAGTTGCTGATATGCTTGGTCCTCTATGGGTTGTAGGGCCACCCGTATTATTATTACGATTATAAGGGATAATCAAAATTAATGCTGGGAAATTGTAACCCTTCTTTTTATGTGCATATGACTATTTACTTATTTTTTTGTACATTTCCTTATTTAATCACTATATAGTAATATATATTAAAAATGTATTTATTTATTTAATAATTATTAAATTATTTATCTATTTATGTATGTAAACAAATTTGCTAGAAAAAATACGATAATTTTTGCTTTTTGAAAAACTATTAACACAAAGAATAAATTTGAATTCACGATTAAAGAATAAGTCTCTGGTTTTCAAAACCGGTATACACTCTCCTTTGAGCGTTGATTGTTGTTTTTAGAGCTTTTTTTCATTTGAAGTAATTTTCTTTCTAAACTTGTTCCTAACTCGTACGTTGTTCCAGCTTTCAAAAAAAGCTTTTATTCAATTTTAAGTGCCAGCACCCACCCACGTTGCTTCAAAGATATATTGATATTATCATTTCGATACTGACCTAGATGAACCACTGAAAATCCTACATTGTCATCTTTTACAACTTCAAAATTAACTCTCTGCTGTGGCGGTGCCAGTATACCACATTAAAATAAGTCATATGCTTCTGATTGGAGCTTAGAGGCCTAACAGATGCTAGCATCTTTGTAAGCCCCCCAACACTGCACGGGCATGTATCTGATCTTTGCCTAATCCAAGCCAAGCAGAACATGGAATATATAAAATAAGTAGAATCCATCACATAAGTTCCACTCTGAAATGAAATTTCTATTGATTCTGAGTTCAGCAATGTATCGACACTTAAGCTCGAACATAATTAAAGTATCGAATAATTCGATTGTTCTAGCATTTACATTTTCCAGCATTCTATTACACGAATTGAGCGGAGTCGATTGTTGAATTTCGATTCTTGTAGGTCCGATTCCAATCGCCAACGAATGTGTGTATTCGTCGATTCTTCAAGTCAGAGGGAGATCACTAAATTGTGTGTATCCGCCGATTCTCGCAATTGCCCATCTCTTTTTCATTTCGTTTCACTGCTAAAATTCAAACTGTACATTAATGAGAGTGAGAGCACAATCCTCTCACTCATTGGTTAAAAAGGACGAAGAATACAGTCGGACCCCCAAAATTCAAATAGGCACGGAAACCAATATTTTTCAGAAATTTGGTTTGAATTATAAAAAAATCGATTTAAGGATGTTCCAATTACAGAAGTTTGGCTGTATTTCCATTCCCAATGTTCCTATTTTGGTAGTTATAGTTTCTTATTAGAGACACAGCCTTACACTTATTTTTTACGCTGACACCAACATATGAATAAATCGAGTAATTAGTGTACCCAGCATTCTGTTGGTTGTAGTAGGTAGTGAGAATAATCGACTCGATTCGATTACAATCGACAATCGAATTCAAATTTTAACAATTGCCAATTTATTCGAATACGAATTTCATTCGCAATCGCCCATCGCTAGACTATATTTCACTTTTTTGTTGTATTCTTCCAGTATCGCCTTCCATCGCTACATCTTGTGGTTTGTATTCTTATTAATTTTTTTTTTTCAACTTTCTTAAGAGCTTTTGGGTACGGGTAAGACTCTAAGTAAACAACCAGTTTACTGGTTTTTCCAGCATGACGGGGGTTTTTAAGCAGATGTTGGTAGAAATCTCGCCTTAGAGCGGCAATCTTTGTAGGTTGAGATGGGTTAATTCTATTGGGAGGAACCGGTGGCGGTTGTTGGCATATTGGGTTCGGAAGTCAACGTTTTGTAACTTCAAAGGTGCAGAGCTCCCTGATGATGCCAAGTCGAGCCACCTTTTAAACCTCTGACAAATGTGTCAAGATTTTCATCTCTATATTATTGTGTCACTTTGTTTGGAAGCTCTTTGTTCATTTTTAATGAACCGAGCTCATATAAAAGAGTGGTCATCTGGTACTAGAGGGTGCCTGAGTCCCTTTTCCCTGTGTAATGTAATGTCAGATATTTTTACCTAACTTAATGGGGTATTATATGTTTCTATTGCTATGTCTGTGTGTAACGGAATTTTATTTCGAACGAAGGAAAGAATACTGTAGTATTTCGACCGTAAACTATTCACAACATCAGACGTTTTGTACGCAATGTTACGCCACTTTACATTTTTAAACAACATTTTGTTGCAAGTGTTATTATGATAATATAACTGTACTAAAAACAACTGGGATATAAAGAAATAGCTTCCATTTCATAACAACTTTGGTTCTGGACTGCTGATCGTCAAAATGATCGGCAAAATATGATTTCTTGACTCCTATATGTCCCTTTGGCTATATGATTACTGGCCTCTTTCACACGTAATCATTCATGTTGCGGCTTAGTGTGCGGCAGGTAATACCAACACAAATGTATGAGCGCAGTCTCTGTTTGGGCTCCAGTTAAGAAAAAAAGAAGATGTTGTTTAGGAATCATTGTAGTCAGTTTATATAATTGTTCATTTATTTACTTAATTATTTTGTATGTTGCGAGTCACTGTCAGATGAATGATAAATGCTCTGAGTCACTGTACATCTGCATCGCGCCACTCGTAATTTGGTCGTACGATTATTGTATTAAGTGAACTCGCCAAGTGGATACGTATGTATGTATGTATGTATGTATGTATGTATGTATGTATGTATGTATGTATGTATGTATGTATGTATGTATGTATGTATGTATGTATGTATGTAGATGTTAAGTTTGTGAAAAGTGCTGTGCAACAAATCCCTCGCGACTATATTCCTGTGATTATAGTTTATAATTTATTAGGAGTTCGTTGTTCATTATTACTTCGCTAAAGAACATGAACACAATCAAGCTAAAACGCGGCAATGCAAAAGGCTGATTAACACGTGCAGCAAGCATTGTAGACTCTATTAATGAGTCTATCACAAGCGAAATGCTAGTGATTCGGCTAAGCAGACTATGTGAATCGTCAGAAACAGACAGTGTTGCCAACCATTCTCGCCCAACTTCGTGACCATCAGGGGGAAATTATCAATTGTCGTGTTCTATTTGATACCCGGTCGCAATAGTCGTTTATTTGGGATTCGTTCGCACAAAGACTGGGGCTCCCTAGGAAAGATTCTAGGATTCCTATTATGGGATTATCGTCCAAGGGGGCTGGGTATACAAGAGGTCGTGTGATCATTGAACTTTTATCGCGCTTCAATACAACTCGTTTGTCGGTAGAGGGTCTTGTACTCAGTAAGCTAACCTCGAACTTACCATCTAAGCCGTTCGATGTTTCCGCGTGGTCACATCTTCGGAATTTGGACCTGGCAGATCCGTACTTCAATGTACCTGGCTCAATCGATGTGTTGCTGGGCGCTGATCGGGTTTGGATCATTCTTGAGGCAGGCAAAGTTCATGGAGCAGATGGGATTCCATTGGCACAAAAAAACTCATTCGGCTGGGTAGTCACAGGAGAACTGTTTGATAAGGATTCATCGGTGTCGGACCTGCACTCTCTTCATTCGGTTATGGACATTGACGGTCTCTTGAGACGTTTCTGGGAATTGGAAGAGTGTCCGTCGTTCAAGAATTCTCAGGTAATCAACGATCAAGCTGAAGAACATTTTCGAAAAACCGTTTCGCGCGCCTCTGATGGTAAATATGTTGTATCTCTGCCATTCCAACTTTCATCGCCCGTTTTCGGTGACACGCAACAGGCTGCAGTGTCTCGTCTGTATGGCATGGAACGCAGGTTTCGTGTAAGCTCGGACCTTCATGAGCAATATTCTCAGTTCATGAGGGAATATGAAGAGCTTGGCCATATGGAAGAAATCCGTCATGAAGATATTCCTCAGGATTCCGGAAAGGTATTTTATTTACCGCACAATGCAGTCCTTAAAGCAGAAAGCTCATCCACTAAACTACGTGTTGTGTTTGACGGCGCGGTAAAGGACTCCAATGGACATTCACTAAATAATAAACTGATGATTGGACGGTTTATGGTTTCGGGAACATCTCTTCGTTTTTACAGCGGACATTGTAAAAATGTTCCGACAAATCTGGGTACGTCGGGAAGACTTTGACTATCAACGCATTGTGTGGCGTAAGAACTTTAGTGAACCCATCTGTAACATATGGTACAGCGTCGGCACCATTTTTATCGGTTCGTGTGTTACAACAGCTGGCGGAAGATTATGGATCGACATATCCAAACGCGTCGCGGATTTTGTTGAATGACGTTTACCTGGATGACATTCTAACCGGTGCAAACACCATAGAGACTTTTCTCGATTTGCAATCCGAATTTGTGGAACTCTTGTCGGTCGCGAAAATGTTGTTCAAATTGTTGGGCATTGCTTGCTAAACAACCATCCGCGGAATGTGAATACAGTTTCGATAAGTCCGATCAATCGCAGTCGTTTATAAAGGTGCTCGGGATGCATTGGAACTCCGCGAGTGACAGTTTTTCCTATGGCGTTGCACCATTGCAGCAATATACATGTGCCACCAGAAGACATTTGCTATCCGATACAGCTCGGATTTTCGATCCGTTGGGACTCTTATCGCCATCTGTTGTCCTATTGAAAATTATGTTTCAGGAGCTGTGGTCTTCGGAATTAAGCCTCGGTTGGGACGACCCCTTACCTTCTCAACTGGCTGAAAGGTGGATGGATTATCGCAGCCAATTCCACCATTTTCAGCAGATACGCGTTCCTCGAAATATATTTATGTATAACGACGGGATAGAACTCCACGGGTTTTCGGATGCCTCCTCCGTGGCATATGCCGCAGTTGTGTACGCTCGCTTTGTTTCTGTGTCTGGTGATGTTAATGTCACAATAGTAGCTGCGAAGACTAAAGTAGCTCCACTTAATCCTATCTCCATTCCGCGCTTGATTGTCGACAAAATTGTTGAATGTTGTGAGTTTGTCGGTCATTCCAAAATTCTGAGAACAGTAGCGTGGTGTGATTCGCAAGTTGTCCTTCATTGGTTATTCTCGCCATCTCGCCGATGGACAACATTTGTCGCAAATAGGACTTCTGCCATTCTGGAAACAGTTCCGAGACTCAGTTGGCGTTACGTTCCATCGGAGTCGACTGCGCATCACGTGGACTAGCCCCGGCGAAACATGTCGACCATTGGTTGTGGTGGACTGGTCCTCGTTGGTTAACGCAGCCGGAAAACGATTGGCCTACAACAAAGATGGCAAACAACACCATAGTTGCACAGGAAGAGAAACCAGTTAAATTTGCAAGACAAGTGTTCGTCACTGCAGCGGACACTCATATAATATAGTCACTGATTGACTGTATATCGTCGTGGACTCGCTTACAGAGCATAATCGCGTACCATGTCCGGTTCATATTCAATTGTCGCAAGCAAAAGTCGTCTCGGGTAGATCACGGTTTTAGGTATTCAGAACTGCAATTAGCGAAATCGCTTATAATCAAATATGTACAAAGCATGTACTTTGATGAAGACATTCGGCAGTTAAGACTGCCCAAACAACTCGGTTCGAAGTCAATACTGTTGAGATACTCACCATTTCTAGACAACGTCGGTGTACTTCGTGTGGGTGGTCGTCTGAAACATTCGTCCCTTTCGTATGACATCAATCATCCGCTGATAGTGCGAAAGAACAGTCGTGTTCCGCTGCTAATCATTCAAGACTTTCAGCAACGATATTTATATGCGGGAGTCTCGGAAACGTTCGCGTTCGTACGTCAACAGTTCTGGATACTAGGCAGTCGGAACGTGATTCGAATGGTTATTCATAAATGCAAGCCATGCTTTATGCAACGCAGGTGCCGAAGTCAGCAACTTATGGGGAATTTACCGTCGTATCGAATTCAACCTGGTCGACCCTTCATCAACACGGGCTGGGATTATGCTGGACCAATATCGATAATCTTATCTTGTTGTCGGCATCCGAAAATATAGAAGGCTTACATTGCCTTGTTTGTATGTATGTAAACAAAGGCCATTCACTTGGAAGTGGTTTCCGACTTTACAACGGACGCGTTTCTGGCAGCATTGCGGAGATTTGTCGCACGTCGTGGAAAATGTGCTACGATTTACAGCGACAACGGCACCAATTTCCAAGGCGCACATACGTGCCTTACTGAAATGCATATGCTAGTGCTAAACTAAGCCAATAATGACATTATTGCAGCTGCCCTAGCTAAGGACAACATTGACTGGCAGTTCACCCTTCATATGCTCCGCACTTTGGCGGACTGTGGAGTGAAATCGTTCAAACTCCACCTTAGTAGTGTCATAGGTTTTTCGATTTTAATCTTTGAAGAGTTATACACGCTCTTAACGCAAATCGAGGCCGTCCTTAATTCTCGTCCTTTGTGTTCAATGTCCGATACTGATCTCAATCCATTAACACCCGCACATTTCATTATAGGCGAACCACTTACAGCTGTTCCTGAACCAGAAGTCCTGAACTCAAACCAAAATCGAGGGTCGCATTGGAATCACCTGCAATGTATGGTTCAAGGGTTTTGGAAGAGGTGGCACTCCGAATACCTTACCACGCTACAGGAGCGTCCCAAATCGCAGAGAACCAACTACAATTTGAAGACTGCAGACATAGTGGTAGTCAAAGAACCGCACTTGCCGCCAACGAAATGGTTATTGGGTAGAGTGGAAGAGGTTTCACCGGGCACGGATAAACTCGTTCGAGTTGCCACTTTACGCACTGCTGGTGGAACAATTAAACGGCCAATCACCAAACTTGCCGTCTTACCCGTATCCTGAAAACCTGTTTCAGGGGGGGCCGGGGTGTTTAGGAATCATTGTAGTCAGTTTATATAATTGTTCATTTATTTACTTAATTATTTTGTATGTTGCGAGTCACTGACAGATGAATGATAAAAGTCACTGTACATCTGCATCGCGCCACATGTAATTTGGTCGTACGATTTTAGCACCATCCAATAGCGTGGACGAATAATCGGACCATTTACGCACACGCATAATCGAACGCACATTAGGATAATGGATACAATGTGTGTTAGGAGGTCCCTGAGCTGCTGATGGTCCCTGGAAGATGTACTGAGACACTCAGCAGACATCGTCGTTATCATTCAAAATTAATATTCAATATGTCGCTACCAATTCATAATTCATATACATACTCTATTGTTTCATAATTTCGTTTTTGATTAATAAACTTTGTATATCAATCATTGGACAGTTCGTCGTCTAGTCATTTAAATATTTCTGCAGTGTCGTTATTCTTTCTCTCGTATCAATAATAAACAGATGTGTTATAAAAAAAATTATTTTTTGAAGGCAAAAAAGTCTTGACTTTTTTAAGCGGTCTCTAAACAACTGAACAACTAATGTTTTCTTATATTTATTTTTTAGTATTATTTACAAACTAAGCTGTTATGACTATGGGACAGCGATCACTTGTTCGATGTGGATGGGACCTATCGTTCCATGCCGACTCCCGACTTTCGTCAACCACGACAAAGTTGGATAAAAAAACAAAATGCACGTACTTAAACAACAATATTGTAAAACCCTACCTTAGTTGAACACCAAACATGGAGAAGGAACAGCGGCTGCAGTTAACAATAACTCCTCAGAGAGGCAAAATAAGCAGAAGGTATTGGTAGACAGGACCAGTGGCGCAGAAGACTACGCCAACGGTCTTTATTAAAGACACGATGATTAACTTTTCAATTCAAAAGTTTAATAGATCCGGTACCAGAGCGGAACTAATTTTATTGATTATGTCAAATCTCGCTGATTGAATAACTCAAACCAATTCAATCCAATAAACTTCGAAAATTGCATCGACATCATCGTCTTGGAATAAGACAAAATCATCTCAGCGCCCTCAATGAACTCGGCATCCGTGGCGCTTCCGAGTCGTAAATGTTCATAATTCGCGTACCCCTCTGTAACTGTGAATGGCCAGGTCACAACGTTGCTGATGTGGTTGTCGTTTCATCGGAGTTCCGCCGGTTCTACTTTTTCTGTCATTGAATTTTTAGTAATCAATTTCCAACGGATATCCGTTGTTTCATTTCCGGTGTCCACCTCCTTATTGGTTAGTTGTGAGTGTGAAGAAAGGAACGAAATCTTTCATTTTTTTTACAAAAATCAACAAGAAAAATCTTCAATAATTTGCAAATACAATTATAACCATACAATTATAACATTGGAAGAATATTAGCCGTTGAGGTGAACATTAGTAGAGCCATTACTCGTCTTGAAGGCTCTCAAATACCGAGCGTATTGGAATACTTAAATATCGGTGATGTCACTTGAGGAGTGTAGATGATGTTGAACATTTATGTTTAAATATTTCGCATGAATGGGAGCATTTGGTAATAAGTGCTTCATTCAAATAAACATTCAAAAAAGCTTAAATATAATTTTATATTACTCATTTGGTAAATATTATATATTTGTGAATAAAATCAATTTAAAAATTCTTAAAAGGATAGCAGAGTCTAGCTTTGTTCCTTTAAATCTTGAAAGATTTTTGAGACTAAGTACGAGTTCTTGAAGAGATATTTAAATTAGCAATATATCTTCTCAGTGGAATCTTCGGTTAAGAGAATGAATTTATCATTTTGGAATTACATAAATTCTAAAAGAAATTCTTTGAACTTGCCTATGGCATAACTTGTGACCTATTTACCGACTTTTTCAGTCGGTCTATGATGGATATCAAGTCCACACAACGATGAACCGTTACGCAAATAAACTTGCAATTTACTTTTGCGTGAGAAACTTACTCTTTGATAAAACGTACAGAACCAACTATGGTTGAAATTTTTAAAAAATATTGTTTTGAAAAATATGTTCTGTGTGATCGAGAAATCGAGAAACTATCCTTCAGTAGCTGCTGTGATTAGACCGGTTTTAACCCGTTCAGATTTCTTTTAATTTTTCTTGTACAAGAGATAAGTCTTTATTATTGCGTTATTGTGGTGGCCCGTGGCGTTGTGGGTATGTGCGTCGGCACCAACATCGACGTCGTAGGTTCGATTCCTGCTCTGTGCTACAAAAAAATGTTCACGACTCCACCTCTTTCGAGTAGCGATGGACGATTGCGAATGAAATTTACAATCGAATAAATTGTCATTGTTAAAATTTTAATTCGATTGTCGATTTATTCGGTCTCATCAGAAAATAATCGAATCGATTATTCTCAGTACCTACTTCAACCAAGAGAATGCCTGGTACTAATATCCCATTGTAGAAATGTATGCATTCCTCGGTTTATTCATATGCTGGTGTCAGTGTAAAAAATCAGCGTAAGGCTGTGTCTCCAAGAAACTATAGGAACATTGGGAATGGAAATACATCCAAATCTCTGTAATTGGAACATGCTTAAATCGAATTTTCTATACTTCAAACTAAATTTCTGAAAAATATTGGTTCCCGTGACTATTTGAATTTTGGAGGTTTGCCTGTATTCTTCACCCTCTTCACCCAATTAGTGAGAAGATTGTACTCTCACTCTCATATATGTACAATTTAAATTTTAGTAGTGGAACGAAATGAAAAAGAGATGGGCAATTGCGAGAATCGGCGAACAATCTCTCTCTCTGACTCGAAGAATCGACGATTACGCACAATTTAGCAATCTCTCTCTGACTTGAAGAATCGGCGAATATACACATTCGTTGGGGATTGGAATCTGACCTACAACAATCGAAAATCAATAATTGACTCCGCTCAATTTGAATTCGAATAATTGCGATTGCTATAACAATCGAATTCTTCGATTGTTTTTATTCGTAATTGCCCATCGCTACTTTCGAGTCGCTGACAATGCTAAGGAGTATTTCCTGTGCAGAAAAAGCCTATCAATTAACTGTAGATCCCTTCCACTCGTGAGAGAACAATAGCACGCATAACACGAGTGTTTGTCTTAGCTAAGCCCTGGCCCTCTATGGGCTGTGGCGCCACCCATATTATTATTATTACTATATTATTGCACTTTTTTATTATGTTATTATTTTACTATATTATTATATACATTTTGTGAAAAATAATAACGTTTACTAAAGGATTTTCGACAAATGAGGCAGTTTCGGCTTACAATATAAGACAATAATTAAAGACAACTTCTTCGTTTGAAGGGTAGTAAGCTTGTGTTGCACTGCATTTATTAATTATTTTGTACCCTATTTTTTGCATCATCATTCTACTCAAGAGGAGATATCATTATCGCAGTCAGACAACCGGACACAGATTATGACATGATTGTCTGGAGGCAGAAGCAGGAAAATAGGTAGATAAGGCGCTTTCAAGCAAAAATCCTTTGTTTGAAAATTAACAGTTCAATTATTTTTTGATATTTAATATATATGTACATATATATAATAGACAAATACTATTTGAGCACTGTGAGTGGAAAAAGGTGGGCCCGTGAAAATTAGTTTTATCACACAGAGCAGGAATCGAACCAACGACGTCGAGGTTGGTGTCGACGCACATACCCACAAAACCACGGCCCACACCATCTTATGCTATTGTATAATTCTAACGTCTAATTCTTCTCTTATTATACTCACACTATACTTTCATACAATCCATTCTATATATACTCAAGTCATTGCCGTTAAAAGACTGTTGCAAAATATCCGAGAACTTGTGTAACGAATCTAATTTATAAATTAATGTGAATTGCATTCGGTTCTGTTTACTTTCCATGGTCATTTTCAACAACATTCACCTTCGGTACCCTTTCCTAGCTCAACGCAAAAATGTACGTGGGCGACTTGACAAGCGGCGATGACTTGATCGAACAGCTCTTATAAAACATCATCAACATTCAAACCAATTTATGAAAATAAATAAAGTTACATTAAAATATAAGTCTTTTATATACATTTTAGTGTTTTCAGAATTAGTTCGTCTTCAAAATCTATATAATAATAATGACACTATAAGTGACACATAGCAGTCTACTACACAACAATATTTTTCAAATAGAAATAATCTATGAGAAATCATCGAAGAGGGATAATCTGAGAGAAAAGTACGTACAGAATTCAAGAGAGTGTGCGTTAAACAGAGAAGAGTCAGATATAGCGAACTATTCAGGCAAAACAAAGACAGAGAACCAATTTGTTCTAACCAGTCAGATATTTTGTAATCCACCATTTTTTCGCACACGAAAATTTGCTGAAAAAGACCAAACAATACTCGGGCACTGTTTTAATTGGATGCAAACGCAGGAATTTAAAAATAATATGTTAGTTATAAAAAAAAAATCAAAATAAAACACAAACAACTTATGTATATGTTGTATATAGATATTAATAGTGGCCCGTGGAATTATAAGGATGTGCGTCCACCCCAACGCAGTTGAACCTCGACGTCTATGTTCGATCCTTGGTCTATATAACAAAAGAAATGTCCATGGCTCCACATCTTTCGACTGACAGACAATGATCAACTTTTCAATAGCGTACATGTAAATAAAAAAATTGTGCCAAATCGGCAGCAAAAGGCGAATCTGTAACTAGTTTTTCTGGGAAACTAATATTAACAAAGTTATTAACAATTAAAATTCAAATTCTCAAATTTTAAAATTAAATTTAGACATATGTACAAACATACATCCTGGTTTTTTTTTTTTGCTTGATTTAACCTAAAGTTATGTTCGGGAAATGTAAATAAAAAATGAAATTATGGATTTTCATTTGTTTATAACATTTTCAAATGCACTCTACACTAGAACATAGATGTAGGTAATACTTTTGTATACATGTGTTGGTGGTGTAACAATAACATTGACATTGATGATTGCCTCTCTGTGTGACTCTATCCAAGGTATGCAGTTGATGAATAACAGACTTAACGAATATTGTAATTGTTGGAATCTCTCTGTTAATCTTGAGAAATCAAAAATTATGATATTTAGAAATGCAGGTGGACGCTACGAAAGATGGACGGTTACCGAAAAATACCCCTAATTATATGCTACACATTGAAACTGGAACCCCAATTTGTTCGTGTACACCCTCAAAATACACTTTAACTATGTCTTAAAAGTTCTAACTAAAGATGAATGAATCTAGAATACCAAACATAGTATTAAAAAGTAGAATTAGAACAAATGGAAATATTTGCGAAGAATGGCCGAGAGTTGCAGTTGAAAGACGAATATATCTGACTCTTCAAACGAACGAACAACATCATCTCTTAAGAGAAACATTCAACTCAATATTGGAGAACTTGGGTAAATATAGCAATGATCAATATGTGGTAGAAGCCGAATCATCACTATATAAGAACTATTACAGAAAACTTAACCACTTTTTAAATGAGAAATCGTATTTCCTTAACAGTCACTCAGTTGAAAAAATACATACTATATTCAAAATGAAAGTTGAACTGGTCCAACTAAACTATGTACTATATCGTCCAGATTTACACTTTGTTGCCTGTACAATATGAAAGAGAGAGAGAAGATATTTTGCATTTTCTTGGTATTTGTCCAATTCTTAAAGAATTCCGACTATCATTGTTTGGAAAACATATTTTAGAAGATGAAACAATAAGTATCCTTAATGGAGAAAAAGGATGAGACGTTTTATATAATTACTCAATAGCAGCACTTCTATACTATCTATATATTTTACAGATTGTAACCATATGTATGCGTAAGAATGATCGAATATGTTAAAAAGTTAATACATCCGTATTCCAAAATTCGACTTATTTCGGTCGGCCATATATCACGGCACATTGTTTTATAAAATTTCTGTTTATATTGATATCTTTTCTTGAAGTACATATGTTAGATATAAAGGAAAAATTGTGTGTAATAAATTTTGGCATACTTTTCGGAGAAAATGTTGCGGGGAATTGATAAAAGGTATAAACAAATGAAAAAACATAATTTCATTATTCATTTACATTTTCTGAACAAAACTATAGTTTCATTTAAATGAGATTACCTTAAATCAAGCAAGTATATATGTTTGTATGTCGAAATACTGAAAAAGGGCATTTTAAAATTTGAGAATTTCGACTTTAACTTTGTTAGTAGTTTCGTACACAATTTTGTTGACAATTTGGCAGAATAGCAAGATTTTTTTTTTAATTTGCCTGGAAGGCTATTGGAAAGTAGAGCCAGTATAACTGTGGCCGTTCAGGGTCGGCGTAAAACTTTAGTCTCTTCCACTCATGGTAGAACAATAGCACGCACACCATAACCTCTCATGTAGAAATCGAGTTATACGGACGCCAAATCACTCGGATCAAGAAGATTGAAGAACCTTAAGTGGGGTCATTTACACAGTGGCGTCTTATCAGCATGTGCAAGCGTGGGGGCGACTTTTATTTGTGCACATGACTATATTTTTACGGCTGTTCAAATAAATACATACATATATGAAACGTCCTCCAAGCTAGAGTGGGTGAAATCAACTACTTTTATAATGCATTATTATTACATTAGATTTTTTGTGGAGTCCTTATTATCTCCATGCAGAATCACGCTTTGAAAGAATTCAGAAACGTTTCACGAAATTTGAGCTGAAGAAAATTCATTGGATCAATAGCATGGCTTCATAAGAGGGAAGATGTAGTGATGGGAACTATCGAATAAAAACTGTCTAGTTACTGTTCCAATCTATTCAATTATTCGATAGTCGAAAATCGTTTATTCATCCAATTAAATGAGAAAAAAAAATACTCAATTATTTTTACTTGAATGGCTGGTTGGACTGAATCAAATGGTTATTGTAGCTGCTCTGAGCGAGAATTTGTATGTATTAAGCTCAGAGAGAATTTTGTGTATGTAAACACTGTTTGCCAAAATACTTGCATGACAGGTTGTTTAGGTATATGGTTTGGTTCGAGTCGATAGTTTGACTAAGTTGGGAAATGAGTTCGAATGGTTTTAGTTGAATGAATGAGTCAACCCGCGATACGTCCAAACCGAGTTGAACGGAGTTAAATTTTGTTCACATGTCTATATTTAGGACTATATATCCTTTGGCCATCGCTAAATTGAAAGGCGAGAACTGTCAGTTCTTCTCACATGATTTAAAAAGCTTTTAAAGTGATGCTGTACGGCATGAGTGATATGGAAATTACAACATTGAAGAATGCGCTAGTGAAATTCGGCCTGAAGTCTATTGATATTAAAAAAAACTACTTAACAGTATGAACGATACACAGATACTTTTTCCTAGTCTCACTTGAACGGGGTTCTATAAAATTAATTGATTTGAAAAAACGCTACCGATCCATATTACACACGCAAGTAAATCGCTTGACAGTTTTTAATTAGAGGTGATTTAAACTGACGCCATAGATTCTGTTGTACTCGTGCTAATAGCTGGGGTAATTTACTGTCGAATTTAGCTAATATGTTGCCCATTTCCATATTATTTCAGTCTTTTCCTACTGTTCCCGCTGGTTGTCGTGGTAATCTATTTTCGACTTATATTTTACAAATTCTGCAAGTCATATTACACTACCAATTTCTCTTTACGATCTAAGCCCCGATCATAGCCCGGTTTACTGCGATCTTCTTTGAATTGGAGAGAAGAAAATCCAGTATAACTTAGACCTAAAAAATGCCAGTTGTTCTCGTTATAGATCCAAAGTCAATTCGAAACTTCGTGACATTGGTTCAATGGATTTTTATTCTTCTTCTTCTTCTTCGATTGGCGCTACAGTCCGGGGTGGACCTGGGCCTCAACCAACATGCCTCTCCAGCCAGCACGATCTTTCGCCAGCTGCCTCCAGTTGCGCACACCAGGTTGGTTGAGGTCCTTTTCCACTTGTGTGCGCCATCTTGTGCGAGGACGTCCTCTGTTGCGCTGTCCCAATGGCTCGGTGTCGAAGACTCTTCGGGCCGGAGCTGTGGTGTCCATCCGCTCTACATGACCTAGCCATCTTAAGCGTTGGATCCGAAGACGCTTAACTAGGTGCATGCCGCTGTACAGCCCGTATAGTTCGTGGTTGAACCTTCTCCTCCAAACGCCATCAACGCAAACAGGACCAAAGATCGTACGCAGAACTTTTCTCTCAAAACAGCCAAGAGCTTCTTCATCCGCTTTCAATAGCGTCCATGTCTCTGCGCCATAGAGCAGGACTGGGATGATCAGGGTTTTATACAAGGTCAATTTGGTGTTTCGAGAGATGGCTCTGTTACTCAATTGCCTCTTGAGCCCAAAGAAACAGCGATTGGCAAGAGTAATTCTGCGCTTGATCTCGGTACTGGTGTTGTTGTCCCTATTTACTCCGGAGCCTAGGTAGACGAAGTCCTTGACTACCTCAAAGTTTCTGCTGCCCAATATGACGCTCTGTGCGAGACGTCGGTGTTGTGCGTCCTTTCGTGATGACAGCATGTACTTTGTTTTGCCCTGGTTTACCGCTAGACCCATTTTAGCCGCTTCCGCTTCAATGCCAGCAAACGCCTCATTGACGGCTCGCTGTGTTCGTCCAATCACGTCAATGTCGTCCGCGTATGCAAGCAGTTGAACGGACTTTTGGAAGATCGTGCCTCGGGTGTTGACGTTAGAGTTTCGCACGATCTTCTCAAGTATGATGTTAAAGAAGTCACATGACAGCGTGTCGCCTTGCCTAAAACCTTTTTTGACATTGAAGGTCTCGGTGAGTTCGTTACCGACCTTGATGGAGCAGCGAGAGTTCTCCATCGTCATCCTGCACAGCCTGACGAGTTTGGCAGGAATGTCAAAACTAGACATGGCGCTGTATAGCTCATCTCTATGCACGCTGTCATATGCGGCCTTGAAATCGACAAATAGGTGGTGGGTGTCGATCTGCATCTCTTGAGTCTTTTCCAGGATCTGCCGAAGTGTAAATATTTGGTCTATTGTGGACTTTCCTGGCCTGAAACCGCACTGATAAGGACCTATCAGGTTGTTGACAAAGGGTTTCAGGCGTTCACACAGAACGGCAGAGAGTATTTTATAAGCGATGTTAAGGAGGCTGATCCCTCTATAGTTGGCGCAGTCAAAGGGGTCTCCTTTCTTGTGGACCGGACAAACGACGCTGAGATTCCACTCATCGGGCATGCCTTCCTCCGACCATATCTTACAGATGAGCTGGTGCATGCGCCCAACCAGGTCATCTCCAGCTGCCTTAAACAATTCCGCGGACAATCCGTCCGCTCCAGCAGCTTTGTTCGACTTCAGTCTAGATATCGCTATCTTAACTTCGTCTAAGTCGGGGGGACGGAATTCGTGTTCATCATCGTCCAAATTGAGTGAAACATTCTGCCTGACAGCGGAATTTGTGTCGTCATCGCCGTTTAACAGTCTACAGAAATGATTTTTCCAAATTCTCAGCATCGACTGCGATTCTAGTACTAGTTGTCCATTTTCGTCCCTGCAGGCTTCGGTCCGAGGTCTATATCTTCCTGATACTTGTTTTACCTTTTGGTAAAACTTTCGGACCACCTTCCTGTCGTAACACCTCTCCATCTCCACGACCGCGCGCTTCTCATGCTCTTTCTTTTTCTTTCTGAGAAGCCGGTGCTCTTCCCTTCTCTTCTGTTCATAGAGCTCACGAACAGCTCTCGTTGTTCGATGCAGCGTTGCCTTGTAGGCCTCCTGCTTGGCTGCATGTACCTGCCTGCACTCGTCGTCAAACCATGGGTTCCTTCTGGGTGGTGTCGTGAAACCCAGCACATCAGTGGCAGCTTCTTTGATGGCTTTTTGACAACGTTTCCATTCTTCTTCTATTGAATGTGCAGGCAGCGTCGAACTTTCAGAGAGTTTCAGGGAGACTCGGTCGGCAAAGTTCCTAGCGGTCGATTGCGATTGTAGCTTTCCGACGTCAAACCGTAGTGTTCTTTCTCGACTCCGTACTTCTCTCGATATCCTCATCCTTACCTTGGCTACAACAAAGAAATGGTCCGAGTCGATGTTGGCTCCTCGGAACGTTCGGACATCGAGAATATTGGAGGAGTGTCTGACGTCGATCGCAACGTGATCAATCTGGTTGACGGTTGATTGATCAGGAGACCGCCAGGTCCCCTTATGGATGTTGAGTTGTGGGAGCCGAGTGCTCATCAGATAGAGGTTACGCCCCGAGGCGAAATCTACCAGCCTGAGTCCGTTTCCGGATGTGTTGTCGTGCAGGCTGTGTTTTCCGATGACTCTAGCAAAGATTTCTTCCTTGCCCAGCTGTGCGTTGAAATCTCCTAGAACGATCTTGGTGTCATAGCTGGGGCATCGATCGTATGTTCTTTCTAGGAGATCATAGAAGTCATCCTTGCTATCGTCATCCTTCTCCTCCGTCGGGGCGTGTGCGCAAATCAGGCTGATGTTCCCGAATTTAGCCTTGATGCGGATTGTTATGAGGCGCTCGCTGATATAATCAAAGCTTAAGACTTTTTGCCTAAGTCTGCCTCGAACAACGAATCCGCATCCAAATAAGCGCTGCCTTCCCTCTTTGTAGCAATCACCGTAGTAGATGTATTATATATATTAAAAATGATGTTGATTCTCTTCTAGATAATTTCACTAACATTATATTAGATTCTGCTAACGAAAGAATACCGAAAGTTCCACAGAAATCACATTACAAGAGGCTTCCATTCCATAACCTGCGGCAGATAAAATTTAGAAATTGGCAACGATATCGTAAGCCCGTACTTCAAAAGCAATTAAAACTTAACAAAACTGTTAATAACAAACAAACACCTCAGCACACGAAAATATGTTATGGATCAACACACTAAATTCTCTTGACAAAAATTGTAAGCCCTTTTGGAACATCTGTAAAATAATAAAAAACAAACATAGAAGTTTTACTCCTCTTAAGTGTGACTCAAACATTTTGTATACAGACAAAGAGGAGGTTAACGCTCTAGCCTGTTTTGCAATCACTGGCGCAAATTTATAGTCAACTACACTTTAAGGGTTTCCGAACTAGTTATAAGCAACTTTAAAACTAAAAGCATGCTTTAAGTTTTCTTCAAAAATAAACGCTTTTTAAACTGCCGCTAACTAGTCTGTACTTTAAAACGTACTTATAAGTAATTTCAATCAAACACTCCATAAAATGACAGATCGGATAAACACATTCATCCGAACTATCATTAATAGGTCTGTTCCAATTGCTGTGAAATTCACCGAAATTCACAGGAAAAATGTCCAAAGCCGTTCCATTTGCTGATTTTTTCGTAGTTTTTGACAGAAGAGCGTGCTCACGAGAGAGTAAACAATTTCCCCACTCTGCGAATTTCTGCCACAGAAAATTCTGTGGGCAAAAAATTGAAGACTGTCAAATTCAAAATAAAAGCAACAAGCGACAGTTCATTCAGAATTGAATAAACAAGAATTGAATATATTTTTTGACGTTTCTTGAATTCTGTGAATTTCTACGAAACATCATTCCACAAGTTTGTGCACAGTCTCAAAGAGAGATTTTTACCCCCACTTCTGTAAATTTGCTCAACTACGAATTTCTGTGTACAAATCAATTGGAACAGACCTAACTACAATCTAATTTCACGGCTGTCATTGGCTTGTTTTGTATTATTTTTTGTCTTGTCGGATTCTAAATTCAGTCGCAAGGAATGGACACATAGGTGTAATGTAAAATTAGAGATGGTGATGAAAACAAAGGACAAAGAACAGAATTGGCATCGGATGGATTCGCGCGTGGTTATCAAAAATAATGCACGTAAAAGAAGACATTTCCTAATGAGTTGAACTTCAACTGTTGCAAGTGCGTCAAACAGAAGATGCGCTTTTAAAGGAAGATATTAAACGGGCCAGAAAAATGCATACGCAGAAGATTGCACAGCGAAGGGAGTCTTGCAATATGAAACTGAAGGCTCTGAATACGAAGCAGCAAAGTTTGTGCAACTGCATCGAAGAGTCTATTTAATATGTCCAACGTATTTTTTATTAAAAAAATTAAAAATTATAAAAATCTTGATCTTCCGAATACGTTCTTACTAGGCATAACCACATGTTAAATTTTTAAAATTAGTTAAAGTCACCCGAAACTCTAACTTTGTTACGAGGTGATAACTATAAAGTGGGCTTTAAGTCGACTATAATTATCAAAGCACTTTGTTACGTACTAAAATAATTTCAAAGTGTCGACCATATTTTTTGCGCCATTGAGTATTGGTAACAACAGTACTTATGTATCAGTAAATTAATCAATTCAAAAGCTGAGTGGCTTGAGTAAATTTTTCGAAAAAGTCTTACACGAATTATCTGCGATAGAGGTATGTACATATTTAGATGAGCAATCTAGTTTTGCGCCCAATCATAGTACATCACTACATCAGATGCTACGAATATGTAAACATATCAAACATAGCCGCCAAGTAGGAAATTCCACAAAAAAGTTTATTTAAGACATTGAAAAAGCTTTGAACCCTGTGGTTTACAAAATGATCAATTTCTATTTCCCTCCGTATTTATGTAAATTAGTTAATAACTTCTTGTCCGATCGCTGTTACAAAGTCTATGTTAACAATACTGTTTTCCAATTCGATTTAGGTGTACCGCAAGGCTGTTTTTTGGGCCCTACGTTATATAACTTAGACGCTTCCGATCTCCCTATGCCACAAAATGGTGAAGCAGCTACTTTTGCGGATGACGGAGCTATATTTTCTTCGCATAAATTCGCTCTCAATATAGAAAGGAATCTCAACAATGCAATGAATATAATAATCGAATTTTTTATAAATAGAAAATAAATCTAAATGAGGAAAAAATAAAAGCAATCCTTTTCGCATGAAACAAAAAACCTTGTCTTCTATCCACTGGCAGCTTACAAAATTAACGAAGTCGAGGTCGATTGGCAAAATTGCGTCAAATATTTAGTTACATATTTAGACACGAAGCTGACGTTTAGTGACCACATAAAAAGAACAATGCACAACAGTTAACATATCCATTAAACTATTATATCCATTTATAAACCGGAAATCTTCCCTATCAATACAAAACAAAATCATTATTTATAAGATGATATTTCAAAACATTTTGTGGTATGGATGCCAAGTTTGGGGGGACGCAGCAAAATACCACATCCAAAATTGCCATGGTATTACTCGACCGCAGATCTTCACCTAAGAGTGAATGTTGAAGTAATCAATAACAGAATACAAAGACTGAATAATAAGTTTTTCCTCAACTGTAACATTGCTAATAGTAGACTTGTGAATAAACTAGTATAATAATTTTCAATATGCTTATTTATCTTGCGGTTTCTATATGCAATAAATAGAAACTTAATTGTTTACAAATTTATGTAGCAATTTGTTTTTGTTAGTAAATTAGTGATTTACATATATTTATAAGTTATTTATGTATCTTATCTATATTTATCATATTTAACTATTTATTTATTTATGAATTCATTTCTTTATTCATTTATCTATTTACTGATCAATTTATATATACTATTATAATTTGTGACGTGTGTATTTATTCACTTCTTTCTTTTATTTCTGTGTGAACATATAAAATTGTCTAAAACAATTTATTCCTTGTTTATTATTAGTATTGCCTTTATATTACATTTCTTATATATGTTCTTATATGCATAGTATGTATATATTATTTTATATTATATTTATTTTCCTTCAAATTGAATATTTAATATTAATATATTAAATATATTGTAATTATATTGTTTCTTGCATTCGATATATTTAAATAATACTTCAGAAAAAAGATAAAATTATATCAAATCTCTGTAATGTAAAATGTAGGATTATAAATCAATTGTATTTGTAATATAAAGAAAGCAATAATTAATAAATAAATTCGACACAGTGTGGACACCCAACTCATTTGACAGGAGTTATCGACTCGAATTGGCCATGGACGGAGCACTCTTTGATGCTGAAGGTAGACAGACTATTGTTGTTGTGGTTGTTTTGTTTCACGTTATGGTTTGTTTTTCTATTGTTTCGAATTGTTTTGCTTCAATTCCAATTCGAGTCAACTCGAGTTAAGAAAGTTTCGGGTTGGTTCATCTCTAATGTAGAATAAGCCAAGTCTTCAGATAGATCTAACACAGTATGGAAGTCTTAAGTAACATTCCGAACCGGATGCTCTATATCTCTATATGGATTTTTACGCAAGAGTAAATTCTTGATTTATGTTTTTTATGTAAACGTGAAAACAAAAATCCTGATCTGCCTTGTAGCTACAGACCGATAAGCCTACTAAGTTCTCTTAGTAAGTGCTTAGAAAAAATCATCAAGAAGAGAGTCGTCTCTTTCATTGATAGTAATTCGATATTGCTAACACAAAAATTTGGTTTTAGACCATATCATAGCACTTCGCACCAAGTTCATCGTATTATAAGAGATATTAAAAATACCTTAAATGTGATGTGTGTGTAGTGTATTGTCACAATTGGAAAATTGAAATTAATGCTTACTTTCTTCCAAGCAACAACCTTTGTCTCAAGGTACTCAGGTTGAATGGAAATCAAATGCAAAATACCTTGGAATAAATCTAGACAAGAAATTATTTAGCCTTCAAGAAATCATTAACAAATGTAATACAACGACCAGAATTCTGTAACTCTTTATATGCAGGAAATCAAAACAAAGTGATGAAAATAAACTCTTCATTTTTAAATCAATTTTCAACCCCTAATATTCTACGGGTTCCCTATTTGGAGCAAGTGCGCGAATTGCAACTTACGCAAATTACAAACCGCTCAATATAAATTTCTTAAAATGATCCTTAACCTACCTTGGTTTTTCTCTACAAAAGAACGCCATACAACAGCTAATGTCGAAATGATTACTTCAAGAACTGAGCGACTTCATCATTCTCAATTTCAAGCCTAGCTACTTAACTTAGTTTCACTTAATTGTTCATTTTTTTTTTATTTATTTACTTAGTTATTCATTTTTTTATTTGTTTATTTTTATATTTATCTGTATATTTATTCATTTATTTTTTTATACACTTATTTTTATATTTATCTGTTTACTTATTTATTTGTATCTACTTATGTATACATTCATTCACTTATTTATTTGTTTATTCATTTTAAAATATTTATTAAACATGATGGTGGTCCGTGGCGTTGTGAGTATGTGCGTCGACCCCAACCTCGACGTCGTAGGTTCGATTCTTGCTCTGTGCGACGAAAACACTTTTCCCGACCCCACCTCTTTCGAGTGCTCAATGAGTATTTCCTGTCAAAAAAAAGGTTATCAAACAAAACCGTTCGGATCCGGCATAAAACTGTAGGTCCGTTCCACTCGTGAGAGAACAATAGCACGCACAACACGAGTGGTTGCTGAGAACCTATGCCCTGGCCCCCTCCGGGCTGTAGCGCACCCATATTATTATATTATTATTTATTAAATTGCCTGACGCGCTCAAACGAATTATTTATTATGATGCTTCGAACAATATGCTCTTCCCTCGACGAAATTAATACTTTCCATTTTTGGTACATTTTTAAATAATTGTATCTTTTAAATTTTGTTTTTAATGAAGGTTTTTAATGGCTTTTCTAAGCCCGAAGTAGGCACCGGGTTGCTCGGTAATGGCTTCGTGAGCTACTTCGGTGATGTGGGGGAAGTCACGGCATGCATTTAGTTCGAAGATCAACAAACAACGGCATATAAAATAGTGAGAATAGCACATAGAACGTCCTAGTGGAAAAAACTGCCATGTATCAATATATTATATATTGTGAGTATCTCTTCAACAAATCAAAGAGAATTTATGGACTTTTCGGATTGGTGGAAACTCTTCTTGTTCGAGTTGCACCTCAAATCTCTTCACAGACAGGAGTGAAGTTTCTCACAAGGCTGACAGACAAGTAGAGCCAAGTCGTATCTATTCCAAACTCCATGCTATCATAAAAATGTCAGTCATACTACTGTCATGTGGTCACTGACAAGCTTTAAGCCCTTCGAGACAGCAGTATCTGACGGCATCATCCCTGCGGAGCTTCAAGGACAGCGGACTTCATCATGCCTTGGATTCTAAACATCTTCAGAGGCTGTATGAGTCTAGGTCATGTTCCCAGCTCCTGGAAAAAGGGTCAAAGTAGTGTTTATTTGAAAAATGCGGGTAAATACTCCATTGCCAAACCGAAGGACCTCATGCCTATAAGTCTCTCCTCATTTCTGCAGAAAACCTTGGAGAAACTAAGAGACCAACCCCCAGATTGGAGACACTAAGATCCATAGAGGAGTTAATAGGGGCACTCCCCAGGGAGGTGTTCTCCCTCCCCTTTTTTGGAACGTAGCTGTAAACGAACTGCTTATAATACTGAAAGAGGTAGGTAGGTAGGATGCAAAATTATTGCCTATGTGCGGATGATATTGACATAGCGGCATCCGGCAAATTCGTCTCAACTCTAAGAGACATAATGCAGAATGCCTTTGACAAGCTAGAAGCATGGACACAAACATGCGGACTCGGCGTTAACATACAAAAAACGAATATCGTACTCTTCACCAGAAGATACAAAATCCCCCAGTTTGACCCACTAACTGTTATGTGGCACTATATTAAAGCTAACTACCAGTGCGAAATTTCTGGGTCGATCGATAGAAAGCTAAATTGGAATTCTACACCCAAGAAAAGGTCAAAAAAGCCTCTTCTGCCCTTTTAGCTGCAAAAAAGCCATTGGATGCGATTGGGGCCTACAACCACGCATCGCTCACTGGATTTTTACCTCTATTCTCAGACCGTCACTTTTGTATTTAGTCTCAGTTTGGTGGACAGCACTAAACAATGCTATCAAATGTAATGCACTCAACCGAGTACAAAGTCTGGCCTGCCTGTGCATTAGCGGTGCACTGAGAAGTACTCCGTCAGACGCACTAAATATTCTTCTCCATCTTCCACCAGTGGAAATATTCGGGAAACAAACAGCAGCAAGCACAGCCTTGAGACTCAAAACACTCCGACTGTGGTTCGAACTGAACATTGGCCACTAAACCATTCTCAAGGATTTCAACTTCCTTCCTAGCGACTCTGACCCCAAGCCATCTTCGAGAAAAAAATTATCAGTCAGCATCATGACCTACTGTTGTGTACGATGAACCTCATTTATAAAGTTCCTCTTCTGCTAAGGCACAAATTGAGTGATTACACGCATTAGTTGGGAGAAAATACAGAACAGTGAGGTGTACACAAATTTTGGACGGCACATATCCGAAAGGTTTGAACGAATTCAGACTGTTCCATCGCATGTAGAGGAAGATTGCTTGGTGCAAGAAAAACTGCAAGGTTTTAAACATCCGGAGTTCAATAAGCCATCAAAGAGAAGAAATTCACAAGAAACAAAGAACTACTTACTCCAAAAAATTGTTTTTAGTATGTGGAAAGTGTATTGTTAAATATTTTTGTTTTCCGACCTGGAGAATATACTTACGTTCGATTGGGGCTGGATTTTATCCAATAATAAATCACTTTTCAATATCAATGTGCGGTATTACCAGCAGTTATTGTGTCACTTCAGTCTTCAATCATGAACATGTCATACTCAATACTTTTGTCTCAAGTACTAATTAATAAGTAGTGCTGCCTTTTAAAATCACACGATTGTGACATAGTCTGCGGATGTAAACACGTTCGCTGCAGTATTTAAAGTGATTTTTTTTAATGTGTACGTTTGTTTTTGGTTGTTAACCGTGCTGTGTTTTTTGTTATTCTTACGTTTGTGTAAGTTTGACTACCGACAGGTCACATGACCTCTGAAAAAGTAAAAAGTAAAAGATGTAACCGCTGGCGTGTCACATGGCACTGAACGAGTTAAGACTTAGTTTTTTTACGAATGCTTGGCAGGCACACGACGACCAATGTATGTATACCATAGCTTTTCCCATTTTATTATCCATAGTATATAAAATGTCATCACTGCTCGAATTTCTACTTGATCAATCTCCGTTCATAGATCACTACTATCCCTTGTCTGGGTTATTGAAATTTGTTCCACAACCCATAATTACATGGTAATATATTATATTGCTTAGCTTTTTCCCCCTCTACACCTAACGGGGAATAAATACCATTAAACTTAAAATGATTAGTGTATGAATAGCATTCGATAAACTTCACTAAATGCACATAATTTTCAAAAGGTTATTATTTCGTTGCCTTGCTCCCATACATACATACACAGCTCATTGTTGCCGTGTTTCGCATGCCTAGTATCCTTGTCAGCTCCAAGGAGAACATCAAATACAATTTTTTGTTCATTACCCCCACCTGTGTATTGTCCATACAGCAGCAAACATAAAATGAGGACAAGATCTGTACGTGAAATGAAGAGGGAAGCAATCAAAATTAAAAGCAAATACGCTTCTATGACGCTTCCTTTAATTTAGTGAGTGACACGTTTAATCGTTATAATTAAATCCTTGCGCAGTCCCCGAACGCCATTAGCCGGGATGACTAAGTGATTTCTCTCTGGAAGGACTCATACTGTTATGTACAAATTACATTTTTCAAGTTCACATCCATTTTAGCTTTAAAGACCCGATGACTGTGTTCCAAAACATTAACTGTAATTTAACTGATATGTAAGCCGAAACGAATGACACCATAAAGACTGCAGGCTGTTAAATAAACTCAGATTCTTGCATTTTATTGAAGCAAGATTTTTAAAACTAGTGGCTCGAGATGTAATTGCTCACTTCCAAATATATATCTCTAAGTTTATTGAGGACCACTTTAGCGTCCTGTGGCGTGAACAAAGTGTTGAGATAGCATCAGTCTTGATTTACTGAATGATAAGTGTTATGTTTTCGCAAGAGAGATTTAATATCTAAGGCAAGAATTTAAAATGGAAGTCTTGAAAAATTTGAAGGAAATTGTGTAAACAAATAATATGTACCTTTCATTAAAAGAAGACAGCATTTACCTCAAATATGTAATTAACAGTCAATTAAGTCCATAGCAAAGCAGTAATTCTTCTTCAATGGTCTCAATTACATATATATTGATGAGGTTAGAGCTCGGCAACATCAATATATTCGAGCTATGAACGACTGGGTCATTTGATGGTGAGTTCAAATGACCCAAAGTTGTTCATCAACAGGACGATTTTATTTAGGTTATGTTATAGTGACTACCACGTACATGACCACGGCCTCTGCTGGCATTTTAAGATGTCTTGCAATTTACAATGTTACAGTCACTTTATAGTTCTTAGGAATCTCACCGTATGTCTGATTACTTTCTCATTTCAGCTCGATCCGATTGTACAAGCGATTGAATTAAATAACTGTTGTCGCCCTAAAAACTGGGCACTGCAGCATTGCAACTCACGCTTCAAGATTGGGCCGGCCCTACGACTTCTGTAAAGATAGTAAAGTATTGTGACCCTTTTCCATAACTTTATAGGCCTCTCCACCCGAAGAAGAAGTCACATACTACTCAAACAAATCAGGCCGATATAAGCCGCCTAACAAGAACAATCATCAGACAAGCCGCCTAAGCCGGGTTGTTGAAATGCAGATTTAAGGAAACCTTTACAATTTGTAGAAGAAAATTCAACCATGCTGAGAATACAAGAGGGACTCTAGATTGGGAGTGCTAATCTACACTACACTACAAATTTAACATTTCGAGATATTAATTTCGACTATTGGGGTCAATTGCAGGCAGGCCGTGTGATGCCATGAAGCACGCAGAATATATTGAATCTCATTAGCCCGAAAATTCACGCGCGTGCCTTAGGGCACGAATTCGCGAACTTCATAAGCTCTGAATGCATTGATACCTATGGAGTTTTCTTCTTCGCAGATAACTACGGGTGAAGCTGACACTTCATTGCGAACTCAGCTTGACAGTTCGCAAGGACTGATTCGCAGAGAAATACTTTTTAAATCATTGTTTAGGATAGTTAAACTAAATTTTGTTAAAATTTTTTCGAGAAAAAAGGTATTATTCTGTTCCTATACTTTTTCATACCACGCAGTATAACTTTTTGTTCCTATTTTCTGAAAAGAATTCTTTGCAAAAGTTCGCGTTCGAAGTTCTCTGCTCATATGAATTACCTTTACCCTACACGAAAACGAAACTAATTTTTTGAATGAAGTGCGTGAACAAGCCGATACACTAACGAGCCGGTCTTTGACAGATATGATTCTATGGCGATTTGGTTATAGAAAAGGTGCATGAATTGCATGAATAAATATGTGCAGTGAACTCTTCCCAAATCGAATTCGAGGAGAGTTAAGGGTATCCCATTCTCGATTTCAAATTTTGACGATTTTCAATCTGCTTGTAAATGAACAAAAAATATTTTTTAGGCTTGTAACTTCGCATACATTTATTTGAAGACTTGTTATTGTTTTTTGTGATCAAACAAAATCAATTCTTTTCGGCGGCGCATGTGATTCCGATTGATAAAAGTTAAGCGACTCCTTGAAAGTGATCATCTGATTCCAACCTAGACGTTTTTTATACGTATGTTATTTGAAGATATAATTGTAATAATAGAAATCAAATATAACAGTAATTAAATATTTCAAGTACACACATTGTTTATGAACAAAAGATCAGGATCCCATCGGGTCTAGGTGCCTTAACGTAAACTAAATAATTCATAAAATTAACGAACGAAAAGCGAAAAGAACGTTGGCCAAATAAACGCATCCATTTAGCGGAATTTGGAACATAATACAATGCCGAGATATCTTAACGTGGTTTTGTTTTTTTTTGTTTTTGTTCAACTAGCTTTAAAGGCGTGATCTTAAATTAGACAAAAAAAAATGCAATGGACTCACTTATTTGGTTAATGCATTCAATAATGATTTTTTATTGTCAAGGATTCCAAATTGAGGATTAAAGAAAGCTGCAAACACTATTCACAGAAAAAATAAAGTTGTACAAGAATTGTTAACATACATTTAAAAAAATAACTAAAAATTTAGTATAATAAAGCTTGTGCCTCATTACTCACAAATTTAACAAATTTCAACAAAAGACAATCCTTTGTTTTCGGTTCAGGCTTAAATATGTAATCTAGGGATCAGATGAAACCAACATGTCATTGAAAACATCTTCATTTGTTGCCGAGCGGGGAAATTTTCTACTGTCGTGAATTCAACAATACCTGTCGTTTTTATTCTTACTTTTCTGAGCCTCTGATAATGGCCTGATGGGCAAAGCTGCTCATGATATTATTTCAACTTTGAATTTACAAGTCCCAAGTCAGAAATCAATATAAAAGGCAATAAGCTCCTAATTTTCCCACTTTTATGGCTGAAACACAATAGCGCGGTGGTGCATTGCGTTGGCTTTCAACGCACACAATTCAATGGCCGTGCACAGAATACTGCGGCGACCTACGTAAGTAAAAAATGAAAGCGGTGAGAGCAACGTAACACGTATCCATCCGATGTCATTATTGAACATGTTGAAAATTGTTTGACAGATTGGTGCGTTGATGAACAGCTGACTATGTTTTAACGACAAAATCAATTTGAATTCGGACTAAGGGGGAAGTTTCGAAAAAAAATATATAGAAAACATTTTTAGAGTAGAATCCTTTTGTATGTCTGCAAAGCTTCAGCTCACGAACCCACCACCTTCTTTCTGATTGGTACATAATTTATTGCAACATTTCATTCATTCAGGCACTATACTCATTGTAAGATGTAAACAAGACATGCACTTTGTGATCCCCAAAAAAAATAAACTAGATAAATAGCTTTTCTTTGTTACTTTCAGATTAATAACAATTTTAAGAACTAAAGTAAACTAATAAAACCTTCTTCGAGTTCTCACATAGCATTGGTACAATACATGCATTGCAAGGGAAATCGGTTGAAAATGCAGAAAAATACATGATGTTGCTCCATTCAAACTCCTTGTTCTCGGGCTCAGTACGGCAGTAGTGTTTTAGGCCTTAAGGAATATTGAGAAACCCCCCTAAAAGTTAGCTTTAATTAAATGCTTGGTTTAAAAAAAATGTGCTAGAGAGAATGTCGATGCAGTATGAAGGACAAATGTATGACTTATAAAAAAGAATATAACTTTTGATTCTAAAGTTACTAATTTTAGGAAATACGCAACATAAAATTTGCATTAGAAGTTCGTTCTTTTCTTATACGTTTAATTGTCCCAACTTTTAACTAACGGCACACTGAAGCTACTCATGCAAAGTCTACAATATTTTGGCTTTCTAGGTCCTCATATTTGTAGAATCGAAAAACCTATACCATCCATTAGGCCGACGGAAATATATCACCTTGAGCATTTTATTCTAGTGCGGAGCCATTGTTCGACGATGAGATGATTTGTGTCACGCAATGAAGTGAAGTACCGACAGACAATCTACCGATCCCAGCAAACTTGATTTATAAATAATTGCTTAGAATGAGATGGCAGTCGGAGCGCACATGCAAAGGCAAAGTGCGAATTCAATGTATGCCAATTCTTGCATCCCATCCCCATCCTGTGCATGAATAGGGTTCAATATTCTCTTTATAAGGTGTGTATAACCAAATCAAAGTAAGTACAGTTTATTTACTCGACCAAATGAAAGTGAGACTCCAGAGGGCCGTTGAACGATACAGTGAGTATTGTACTCATTGCAAGCAATGGGCTCATTCATTTCACTTGGTAAGCAAAAAACAACACAGGGGAGGTATTTTAAAGAATACTGCCCGTTTGTTTACATTTACATTACTGTGTGATTTAAAGCAGAACATATTGCACAGCAGAATGCATGCACATACTCCACAATGTTTTCCCCATGACATCGGGGATCAGGTGAACATCCAACATACGACGTTTTCCCACATAACAACGGGGATCAGGTGAACTTCCAACATCGTCAATCAACGCATTTGAGGTATTTCTGCTGACTGCTGAACGTCAGGGACGATGGCTTCTTTTTACTTAGGAAGTTAATTGTAAGTCTTAAGTGAACTTTGTTAGCAAAAGGAAGTTGAAATAAAGAATACAAAAATATTTTATTAAGAAAAACTAAGTCGAAATATTTTTATTTGTGTGCAAATGCTGTGTTGCGGTTGCATCGCTAGCACGTACATGATTAACCAAAGAGAACTGGGGTGGATTTGATATGCGAAGCATCTTATCTAAGTTTTACAGACATTTTCTTTTGGCGTGACAAAGTATGCAGTGCGAATGAAATCTAGCCTTTGCGGCCGCACGAGGATTTAAGTTTCTCTGAAATGGAGACGTCATTCTGGTTAGATTTCACAGCAAAGGAGGGGCAGTAGTGCTTGAAATTGACATTGATGTCCCAAGTACGTACTTGTTACAAACGCCTATTTGTTTCCTTTACCACTGGCTGGCTCATGAATGTAAATGGCTTACATCAATCGGAAAACTGTTCCTGACCAAGAGTATAAGATACACACACGTTTGAGTAATCTCAAGCTATTCACAAAGACAACGTTTTCTGTGAAATACGTTAGAGTTCGGTGATCTTCGCAATCGGTGTGTTATTTTGCACTTCTAGCAAAATTACATACCAAAGTCATATGACGACAAAATATATGTATCAAACGACAGCATGTATAGAAATACAAAGGTCTTAACGTGTTCTTTTTCGGTTCTGCACGTGGAATGTGAGGTCACTTAACAGACCACGTGCAGCCGATGAACTTGCGGAGGTCCTAGAAGCCTATAAGGCTGACATCACCGCCATCCAGGAGGTGCGATGGGATGGGCCGAGCAAAAAGAGGGTGAAAACTTGTGACATATACTACGGGAATTGCTTCAAAGAGCGAAGGCAACGCTTGTTTGGATGCGGTTTTGTTGTTCGCGGCATACTTAGGCAAGAAGTCTTAAGCTTTAGATACATAAGCGAGCGCCTCAAAACAATACGCATCAAGGCAACATTCGGCGACATCAGCCTTATCTGAGCCCCACCCCAACGGGGGATAAAGACGACGATAGCAAGGACGACTTCTATGGCCACCTAGAAAAAAGATACGATCAATGTCCAGCTACGACACCAAGATAGGATCATTTACTTATTGTAGCCAAGGTCAGAACTCGGATATCGATTGTACAACTGAGTAGAGCATGACCAAAACAGTTTAATGTCGGAAAGCCACAATCACAATCGACAGCTGAAAACTTTTCCGATTGAGTCTCTCTAAAGCTCTCAGAGAGTCCAACACTGTCTGGCGAAACAATCGACGACCAGTGGCCTGCCTCCGATGTTTTGGGTTTTAAAACGCCACACAGAAAAAACCCATGTCTTGGCAACGAGTGCCGGCATGAGCATTCAGCGAAGATAGCAGCAAATAAGGCGACGCTGGATAGAAGGACGAGAGCGGTTCGAAAGCTCTACGAGCTAAAGGGAAGGGCTCCGGCTTCTTAAAAGGAAAAAGAAGGAGCATGAGAAGCGTGCGATTAGTGAAATGGAGAGGTGGTACGGCAGAAATAATGTCCGAAAGTTCTACCAACGGGTAAACAACTATTCAAAGGGTACAAACAGAAGTCGGAATGAAGAGGGACAACGCGTAGTAGAGTTGCAGTCGATACTTAGAATCTGGAAGGATCACTTCTGCAGACTGTTTAACGGCGAAGAGGACACCAATACCGCTGTCAGGCAGAATGTTCCACTCCACGCAATGGACGCCGATAGAAGAGAATTGCGTCGTCCCGATCTAGACGAAGTCAAGATAGCTATATCGAGACTAAAGTCGAGCAAAGCTGCTGGTGCAGACGGATTGTCTGCAGAACTTTTTAAGACAGCTGGAGATGAGCTGGTAAGGTGCATGCATAAACTTATCTGTAGTATATGGTCAGAGGAAAGCATGCCCGACCAGTGGAATCTTAGTATCGTTTGCCCGATCCACAAGAAAGGAGACCGCTTTGACTGCACCAACTATCTTCTCTGCCGTTTTGTGCGAGCGCCGGAAACCATTTCTTTAACAACATGAAAGGTCCTTATCTGTGCGGGAAGGGCCTGGGAAGTCCACCATAGAAGAAAAATGCTTGACCTTTAATGTCCAATAGGGTTTTACGCGCTGTCATGTGACTTTTTCAACATTGTACTTGAGAGGGTCGGGCAAGACTCACACGCCAATACTAGGGGCACGATTTTCCAAACATCCGTGCAATTGCTAGCGGACGACATTGACGTGATTGGTCGAAATCACCGAGCCGTCAATGAAGCGTTTGCGGGTATTGAAACGGAGGCGACAAAAATGAGTTTAGCAATGAATGAGAGCAAGTCCGTCAAAAGGCAATTGCTCCAGAGGCAGTTGAGCATTAAAGCCCTCTCTCGAAAGACCAAGCTCACTTTATATAAGACCCTGATCATCCCTTTTCTGCTCTATGGCGCGGAAGCCTGGACTATCTCGACAGTGGATGAAGACTTACTTGGTCTCTTCGCATTTAAACATAGAACACACGCATTGGATAAAGAAAAAAGAAAATCTATGAAATTGATGTTAACAAAATCCCTATAGATGTTATAAAACATTTAAAAAACCGGGTTTCGATACTACAAATAATTTCAATGTAACAAATTAGCTGTTAATTTTATTTTTCGTTATACTGGAAGCCCAGTGTCAGTATATTGGGCATGTCTGAGAGAAGAAAGTTTATTCGATATATGATCACGTTACGAAAATCCCAAGTTTATAAACACCGTAATTAAAAATGAAACAGGTTTCTTAATAGAATTGGCATTTCAAAACGTACTTGATATGTTGCAGTTATTCTGCTTCAGATAGAAAATCAAACCGAAATGAGATACAACGCTGGCTAAGTGGTTAAGTTGACACAGAGAACAGCAATTCCAACCTCAAACAAACATAAAAAAAAGCAATTAAAATTAGAAGGAAATTCAGGTTTGCGGGATGGATCACGTTTTTGAACAATTGATTTTCATTTACACTGTAAATGTAAAATGTAAATGTAGGTACATAAAGTGTGTGGCATGACGAAACACGTTAAAAGCTGTTAATTTTCTCGAACATTTTTGTAGTTCTTGGTTATTTGGTGAGTATTATTTAAACTTTTCTCATGTTCGACCTTTTGAGAGGCGTTTATATATTTCCTACAAACTGCAAGGTAGCATAAAAGATCGAAGGACGACGAGGATACACCAATACCTCGGTTTGCGTCGTTCCGGTTTGCGTTGTTTCGATTTGCGTAGTGTTTTAAAAATGCTCTGTAACTCTAAAGTTTTTGTTTTGATTTGCGACGATGGCTTCGATTTGCGTCCATCGCGATTTTCCAACGTAAATATAACGCATAAGCGTGTCTTGCTGTAGGATTCCAAACTTCTAGGGAATTCCCTAAACTGCGGGAAACTTCAACTTGGTTGTGAAGGATGTTTGCTCCTCAGTTTCATTGATACGTTTGCTCAGGTTAGGTTGCTATTTTTCAATAATGAGTCAAAAAAGAAACCAAATAAGCTTAGAGCGAAAGTTGGAGATTTTGAAGATCTTTACATCGGGTGAAAAGGCTGATATTGGAAGATACCTTGGAATAGCCCCTTCAACAGTAAAATCTATTTGTTCTAGAGATGCTGATAAAATTAAAAAAATTGCTGAAACAGCCACTTCATTACAACATACAGACTGTTATGCATTTGGATTGAGATTCAAAATCAGCGAAGAATGCGACTGGGTCAATTGATAATTCAGAAGAAAGCTTTAACTTTATATGACAAACTTAAGAAAAATTATCCGTCCAAATCGTGAAAATTTGTATTACATTGCATTAAAAGGAGAATCTGCTAGTGCAGATACTTCACCTGCAGACAAGTTAAGCCATTTTTAATTTACCACTCTGAAAATGCAAGAGCTTTCAAAAATGTTAAAAAGAGCGATCTTCCTGTTCATTGGCGTACAAAGAAAAAAGCATGGATGACTGCATTGTGCTTGTTCCTGAAATGAAAGCTTGTTCTTCACAAAATATTGACTTTAAAGTGCTATTATTACTAGACAATGCACCAGGTCACAATGTTTTTTCTGATAACTATTCTGGAAATATAAATGTGATATTTATGCCACAATCAATGATACAGCCCATGGATCAAGGTGTTATATCCAACTTTAAGTCATATGATATGCGGCGAACATTTAATCAACTTCTAAGAGCAACTGATGGAAATATTGAAATATAAACCTATCTTGGAAAGAAGTAAAAGAATCGTGCATGAACGGAAGTTGGTGCCAATTATGGCCTGAATGCATTATAAAAGACATGGCAGATATTAATGATGTTCCGCTCATTTGTAAAGAACTTACAGAATCGGCTAGAAACGCGAATTTTGAAGGAATGGATGAAGGAGATACTAATGAAAAAAGAACAACTCACAATCCAAAAAACTTTTAACGATTTTTTACAAAAAACTCCAAGATTTCCAAGTCAGACAGTGGAAATGGATTCAGATGACTCAAGCTCAGAATAGAAAATGGAACAAATCGCATCAGCCTTTATTTTTATACGATGAATTCTTACTTTTAATAGTTTTTCTTATTATTTTTGTAGTGTTTTTTAATGAATTATTACACTTTTTTTAATAAAAACTTGTTTTGAAAAATATTTAAGCTTTTTTTGAAAAATCACTTTTAGCTTATATGGAATGGGATTCATGGAACCAATGAAATAAAATTAATTTGTATGTAGGTATGTATGTTCATACAAATATATGTAGGTATACAAAATCGTGTTTTGGTTTGCGTCGTTTCGATTTGCGTTGCTACTTTCCGGTGCTAATTAGCTACGCAAACCGGGGAATTGGTGTATATGCTAAGTCATAACAATTCAAGTTCAAAAAGAATTTAGAAATATTCTTGGTCTTATTGTTGCTTTCACACAAACTGGTTTTGGACGGGAATACGGGTAGAAGATTTTCTTAAAATGCTGAAGTTGTCGCTGAAATATATCAAACAAAATTTAAAATTATTATTTTAATTTTCTAATCCATTTCGGTCGGATACAAAATTAATGTATCGATATTTGATTTAATTTCAATGGATACAGGAAGGCTTTATATTGAGTTATACTCATGGTATCCAATGACTTCCATATTACATGCAATTGAAAGCGCTCTGCTTCCAAGCAAAGAAACACTTCGAACAGCTGACAACCCTCAAGGGTTTCAGGCTCATGGAGTGTGCGAATAAAAGGGCCCCTTGATTGGCTAGAAAGCTTCATAGCCAAGACCCTTGGGAAATGCCCACCTACGAGAAGCAGACAAGGGGGAAATCCCTAACTGTCTCAGGACAAAAGGTCGCATTCACCTTTAGAGTTCATACATTCCGAAGAAGAGAATCGAGTTGAACCTTAGTAACCTCAACTCTGAACTTTTAAGCCAGGATTTGAAGGTACTCACTACGAGTGAGCACTCCGAGAATGGCATGGATGTAGACATCCTTTTAGAACAATTATTTCCTTCGCTGCCCGAGAAGAAAATGAAAGTTTATGTGGGTTTCTCAGTAGACTCAGAATCCTATCAACAAAGAGCGACCAACTGAACCCGCTGCTAGCTATGAAGGTTGTAAAAATAAATCATCATCACAGTAAGGTGGCCAGTGCTAATCTGATCTGTCTGAGTGCAAGAAGTACTATCCTAACGATGTCCTGTACAATGAGGCAAATTTGAACAGGATGGATAATTTTATTTGGAAGACATATTGCACGAGCTATGACTTCGCCCAACGTCCGACCCAACGTTAAGTATTATGAGAGAGTGCACCTTAACGGCTTTATTCCTCCTCCCAGTCCTCGCCCCCGCTGGCTTTTCTAAATGAGGCGATGGTTGACCATGTTGGCTAACTTACATAGGCTTTTAAAGCAGGGTTAAGGACAAAAAAACAATAGATTTTAAAACAAAATCCCCAAAAAATGTGCAATAATAATAATAATAATGGTTCTTTATTTCATCAACAGATTGCTGAAAGTTTTTACAGTATAATTGAGATATAATGTCTTCCTAAGTACATACATTCACAATTATTGATTCTCTGTGAATTGACAAGACATGTGTTTAATATAATTGACTAATAACAAATTGAAAATAAGAAATATATAAGTAATAAGTATGTACACAATTTAAAGATAGTAAATAAATAATAAACAATAATTAAACAATAAATAAATAATTAATAAATAATGAATAATGAATAAATAATAAATAAATAACAAATAAATAATAAATAAATAACAAATAAATAATAAATAAATAACAAATAAATAAATCTATCTATATCTAGTAAGCGGTTCATTTAGACCATAATTGCAAACGTGTCTTGGTAGCAGTAACAGATTTCTTGATCGAAGATTTCTTTCCGGGGCATAGAATTTAACATGTTGGTGAATATCAGGACAGTTAATACGGTACGAAAGAATATCATGGATGAACATTATACACTGAACACTTCGCCTATTTTCTAGTGTATCTAATCCAATCAGTGCACACCTGGTTGAATATGGCGGCACACAATCAAGGTTCCATTTCATTCTTTTTATTACGAATCTTGTAAAGGACTTTTGAACCCTTTCTAAACGTGAAACATGTTTTGAGTAGACAGGACCCCATATAACAGAGCAGTATTCTAAATATGGACGAACAAGAGACATGTAGACAGACTTCAGTGTATATGGATTTGAGAATTCGATACATGTACGCTTAAGAAATCCAAGCATTGAGTTGGCTTTGGAGACCACGTAATCTATGTGAAAAGAAAATGTAAGTTTTGAATCAAAAATCACACCTAGGTCTTTTATTTCTGTTTGTCTACAGAGAGTTGTCCCACATACAGAATATTCAAAAACAATAGGCGACAATACATGGTAAACAGAAAATGTGTTACATAGGGCATATACATCATATAAATTAGGCATATACGTAACATATACACCCTGGAGTAAGTGTCCGTACTGTTACGGACATAATTGAGTTAGAAATTTTTACGTTAGGATAGGTTAGTAAGGTAATAGGTCAAAATAGATTAAGCCAAGTTTTTAGAGATAGAAATAAAACAAGAATAGTTTGTCATGAAAACTTAAAAAAACAAATAACGTGATTACGACATCTAATAAATGTAGGATAGAGTAACCGCATTGAGTCAGTAAGTTAGAATAAAGAACATACGTTAAATATTTGAGCTGGCTTTAAGCGTTTTTTTTTTTTTTTTTCTAGAAAATAAGAGGTTGAATTATGCAACAAACGCCAACCTGGTCTCCTTTCTTTTAACGGGGAGAAGGGACATTGCCCTAATACTAGTACAGGAATCTTGGCAGAAGGGTACTAAGACATACACATGATCACCTACCTACGTAACCAGAATGGGTAATAAACTTTTAAATTTCATTTTAAGAAACAATCTCTGCATAGAAAATATTGGTAGCGAGCTCACTTTTGTTACCAGTATTAGACAGGGGTTCCTTGACCTTACGCTCAGCTACATATCTGACAATCTCATATTTGATCACTGGAAGGTTTCATGTGCTATGTCCTTCTCGGACCACAGACTGATGTTGAACACCTTCATGTTCAATTCCGAGAGGATCAAGACTAACAAAATCAGGAATCCAAGAAATACTGACTGGAGCAGATTCGCTCAGGAGGTAAAAAGGCCTCACAGGGGAATTAATAATGTTAATGACCTTAAGCTAAACTCCAAAGCGTTGACCCGTATCTTTCAAGAATCGTTTGAAAGTGCGTGTCCCCTAGGGTTCACACCGAACAAAAGATAACCTCCATGATGGAATAAAGATCTACTTATCTTAAGGAAACAATTTAGTTCCTTCTTCAATGCGACCGAGGCTTCCAGACTTGCAGGAAGTACACAAAAACAATCATCCACGACTGACATGACCTTGATCGCTGTTACCAATTTACCAAATGGAATTATTAGCGAGTACAAAATAAGATGGACAATTGACTCCTTCGATCCATTTAAATCCCCAGGGTGTACGTCTTCTTTCCCATCATGCTTCAGAAAACGAATGCCTTCACCTCATCCTGAAAGAGCTCTTCGTAGGCAGATTGGCATACAACTAAATCCCATCAAGCTGGAGGGAAGTGAAGGTGATCTTCACCCCTAAAGGAGGTAAAATCAGCGACTACACAGCGAACAATTTTAGACATATTTGCCTTACTTCGTTTGTCCTAAGGACGTTAGAGAAAATCATCAACGCATTTATAAGGAATAAGTTAAGTTTGACGCAACCTCTCGTGCTCAGTACGCATATATGATAGGTAAAAGAGTAGAAACGGCACTTCATGGTATAATCAGTCGCTGGATGTCAAGGAATACGCCCTCGCCGCATTTTAGGCATTGAAATAGCATTTAATATCGTAGAAACCGAGGCAATTAAGTTTGCATCTCAGCAAGAGAATCATCAATGCATCGTTAGGCAATTCAGCCTTTAGCGCTGCAACCCACAAGGTGGAATCATTTCTCCACTACTATGGATGCAAGTTATAAAAGAGATTCTCGAAAAATTTAATTCAACGGGAACCAAGGCCATTGCATACGCTGATGACGTTGCTATAATGCCTGTTGTAATTGTCTCCATACTCTTGGCGAGTTAATAGAACACGCAATTAATACCCTCCAAATCAGTGCCTCAGGTAGGCCAAATCTTGCGGTCTTGGGCTCAAACCCAAAAACGGAGCTGGTTATTTTTACCAACAAAAGGGTCATTCCGTCCTCCGGCTTTCGTACTATTGAGAGCATTACCCGCACCTTAAAGGATATAGAGAAGTACCTTGGGCTATTCTTAGACAGGAAACTAAGCTGCAAGCTTCGCACTGGCGAAAGAACCAAGGAGGCGGCCTGTGCTCTATACCTATGCAATAAGATATATGAGAAAATGGGGGGTCCAAGCCCTCGAACAAGACTGGATTTACACAGCTATTGTAAGGGTAATTCTGACATACGGCAAGCAAGCGTGCCTAAAAAACTCCAACCTAAAGCTACTGACAAGAATTCAGAGACTCTAAATGCCCATTCATATGAGCGGCGAACTGCGAACGCGAACTTTCACAAACAACCCTTTTCCAGCAAATATAAACAAAAAGTTCTTGGTATGAAAAAAGATTGTAACTTAATTATCGAGTTTTTTCATAGACAAAAATCCCAATAAAAGTTAATTTAAGTATCCTAACTAATGATTTGAAAGTTTTCCTCTGTGAATCAATCATTCTCTCCGCGAACTGTCAAGCTTTCGTGATACACAAAGACGAAAACGCGATCCACAAATTCACGAACAAAAAGTTAGCAGTGAAGTGTCAGTTTACACTCGTAGTTGTCTGCTAATAAAAAACCTCCATATGAATGAAACGTCAATGTTTGCGAAGTTCGCAATTCGCGGCGACCTAATATGAATGGACCCTAATGCCCAGGTGTGACTCCTTAAGGTAGGGATATATGCAAGTCAAGGTTCTTAGCTGGCAGCATTCGATCACTCTATGCTTGGTCCCGCGTCGGAAGGGTATAACCGGCAATGAGGTAGCAGATGAACTTGCTTGGAACGGATGTTTCTATCCACCGCCTCCTGATGTTAAGTGTAATGTGGACACAAGAATCATGTAGCTAGTTCCATGAGCTAGTTCCATGAAGTGTGACTCTCTTTTCACATTTGACACCACTCGGATATTATAGCCTAGATATAGGAGTGCCAAAACGGAAATACTTCACACGTATAATGTAACTGCGTAATGTAATAATGTAATAAGTGGCCATAATCATCTGAGATACCATGAACAGAAAATAGGACTTACACATGACACCATACGAAGAGGCTGGAGACGAACAAGAGATTGAGGACAGTTCCCACTGCCTTTGTCATTGCCTCAATCTCTGTATATTGAGACAGACAACACTGGGAGACCTCATTGCAAATATTCTACTAATCTCTATTTGTAGGTTTGTGAAAACCAGCGGATGACTGGAAGTGACAACACAACATCCATAATCAATAAATCATAAATCAAAATGGATCCAATAAGACCTAAGTGAACCGCGTCTACCCACGAACCTGACCTAACCCACATATTTTCATTATTAAAACTAAGTTGATAACACGAGAATTCACAGGCAACTATGCTCTTATAAACTCAGCTTTTGGCAGTGATGATAGTCACTGCATTACATTCCTTTTTGTTTTAATGAGAGTATGCATGGATAATCGCAAAACAGGACCAACGATCGTACGCAGAGCTTTTCTCTCAAAACAACCAAGAGCTTCCTCATCCGCTTTCAAAAGCGGCCGTGTCTCTGCGCCATAGAGCAGAACTGGGATGATCAGTGTTTTATACAAGGTCAATTTGGTGCTTCGAGATATGGCTCTGTTACTCAATTGCTTCTTGAGCCCAAAGAAACAGCGATTGGCAAGAGTAATTCTGCGCTTGATCTCGGTACTGGTGTTGTTGTCCCTATTTACTCCAGAGCCTAGGTAGACGAAGTCCTTGACTACCTCAAAGTGTCTGCTGCCCAATATGACGCTCTGTCCGAGACGTCGATGTTGTGCGTCCTTCCGTGATGACAGCATTTACTTTGTTTTGCCCTGGTTTATCGCTAGACCCATTTTAGCCGCTTCCGCTTCAATGCCAGCAAACGAATCATTGACGGCTCGCTGTGTTCGTCCAATCACGTCAATGTCGTCCGCGTAAGCAAGCAGTTGAACGGACTTTTGGAAGATCGTGCCTCGGGTGTTTACGTTTGAGTTTCGCACGATCTTCTTAAGCATGATATTAAAGAAGTCACATGACAGCGTGTCGCCTTGCCTTAAAACTTTTTTGACATTGAAGGTCTCAGTGAGTTCGTTACTGACCTTGATGGAGCAGCGAGAGTTCTCCATCGTCATCCTGCACAGCCTGACGAGTTTGGCAGGAATGTCAAAACTAGATATGGCGCTGTATAGCTCGTCGCTATGCACGTTGTCATATGCGGCCTTGAAATAGACAAATATAGTCCATCTGCATATCTTGAGTCTGTTCCAGGATATGCCGGAGTGTAAATATTTGGTCTATTGTGGACTTTCCTGGCCTGAAACCGCACTGATAAGGACCTATCATGTTGTTGTCGAATGGTTGCAGGCGCTCACACAGAACGGCAGAGAGTATCTTGCAAGCGATGTTTAGGAGACTTACCCCCCAATAGTTGGCGCAGTCAAAGGGGTCTCCTTTCATGTGGATCGGGCAAACGACACTAAGATTCCACTCGTCGGGCATGCGTTCCTCAACCAGATCATCCCCAGCTGCTTTAAACAGTTCCGCGGACAATCCGTCCGCTCCAGCAGCTTTGTTCGACTTCAGTCTAGGCATCGCTATCTTGACTTCGTCTAAGTCGGGGGGACGGAATTCGTGTTCATCATCGTCCAAATTGAGTGAAACATTCTGCCTGACAGCGGAGTTTATGTCGTCATCGCCGTTTAACAGTCTACAGAAATGATTTTTCCAAATTCTCAGCATCAACTGCGATTCAACTACTAGTTGTCCATTTTCGTCCCTGCGGGCTTCGTTCCGAGGTCTGTATCTTCCTGATACTTGTTTTACCTTTTGGTAAGACTTTTGGACCTCCTTCCTGTCGTAACACCTCTCCATCTCCACGACCGCACGCTTCTTATGCTCTTTCTTTTTCTTTCTGAAAAGCCGGTAGTCTTCCCTTCTCTTCTGTTCGTAGAGCTCATGAACAGCTCTCGTTGTTCGATGCAGCGTTGCCTTGAAGGCCTCCTGCTTGGCTGCATGTAGCTGCCTGCACTCGTCGTCAAACCATGGATTCCCTCTGGGTGGTGGCGTGAAACCCAGCACATCAGTGGCAGCTTCTTTGATGGCTTTTTGACAACGTTTCCATTCTTCTTCTATTAAATGTGCAGGCAGCGTCGAACTTTCAGAGAGTTTCAGGGAGACTCGGTCGGCAAAGTTCCTAGCGGTCAATTGCGATTGTAGCTTTCCGACGTTAAACCGTAGTTTTTTTTCGACTCCGTACTTCTCTCGATATCCTCATCCTTACCTTGGCTACAACAAGGAAATGGTCCGAGTCGATGTTGGATCCTCGGAACGTTCGGACATCGAGAATATTGGAGGAGTATCTGATGTCGATGGTAATGTGATCAATCTGGTTGACGGTTGATTGATCAGAAGACCACCAGGTCCCCTTATGGATGTTAAGCTGTGGGAACCTCGTGCTCATCAGATAGAGGTTACGCCCCGAGGCGAAATCTACCACCCTGAGTCCGTTTCCGGATGTGTTGTCGTGCAGGCTGTGTTTTCCGATGACTCTAGCAAAGATTTTTTCCTTGCCCAGCTGTGCATTGAAATCTTTAGGAACGATTTTGGTGTCATAGCTGGGGCATCGATCGTATGTTCTTTCTAGGAGATCATAGAAGTCATCCTTGCTATAGTCATCCTTCTCCTTCGTCTGGGCTGAGGTTTCCCACTTTTGCCTTGATGCGGATTGTTATGAGGCGCTCGCTGATATAATCAAAGCTTAAGACTTTTTGCCTAAGTCTGCCTCGAACAACGAAACCCCATCCAAATAAGGGCTGCCTTCCCTCTTTGTAGCAGTCACCGTAGTAGATGTCGCAGTTTCTCATCTTCCTCTTGTCCGTCCCATCCCATCGCATCTCCTGGATGGCGGTGACATCTGCTTTATAGCAGTCCAGGGCCTCCGCGAGTTCATCGGCTGCACGTGGTCTGTGCAGGGACCTCACATTCCACGTTCAGAACCGAAAATCATTGTCCTTTGATAGTTTGCTGGGGTCGTCAACTTTGCATCCGTCCATATTCGAGGCCTGTGGTCGGCGGTTCGTAACCGTTGGTTTTTTATGTGGTGAGGGAGTGAACCTCACGCACAACCTACAACTGGTAGGCCAGGCCCATTATTTGACCCTCGAGCAGAGGGGGATCGCTGCATACATTAGTTCACCACACAACGGTTGTTGTGATGGCTATCCAGGGGCGCCACGAAGAGGCTGTATGTCAATTTGACTTATACACAAGCAGGGATCGCGCTGGCATCCTACCAGGTTGGGTGCAGTCAGCAACTTTGCCCTGTGTTCATAAGCCCATGCCTCCGAAGATTTCCTTATAGGATTTAAATAAAAATTTGATAAAATTTAATAAAATTTTTCTGAGGATTGTGGTCTCTGCAACCTTTACTTGGTTTTGAAAGCACAGACACACAAGGTTATACATACATGATGAACACATGATGAGTTAAAACACTATTATATTATAATATTTAAAAAAATAATTTTTATTAGTGAGGAGAAGCCTCTTTACTTCACGAATTACAAAATACAATAAGCCTCTTACCTATTACCTATTACCCTATTACCAATGAACTAATCTCTTTATACCCAAATTATGTCAGGAGCATCGGACTTGTAGACGCAGTGCCAGCATTCGTTGTCCAGAGTGTGGTATCATTTGCTGGGAGTGTGCAATTTGGAGTGTTGCGTGTGTCTCGTTGGGATTTGACACTGTTGTGAGCGACTGCGAGTGGGAATGCATTTCGTGTATATTTTCCTACGTTAACTCATGTAAAAATGCAACTTCAAAGTATGAAACATTTTAAAATTCTGACGTAGTTGATGATGATGAATAAATGAATGGACGTTATATATGTTTATGAGAAATGTATGCTACGAGTACTTCAAATGTCATATTCGTTGTTTTTCGTTTGTGAATGTGAATTTTCTTGTGGGTTGCTTAGATGGCGCCAATCACAGACGGGAAAGATGATATGAAGAGAAATATTTCTTGCCACTTGCAAATTCGATGGTTATGTTCGATATGAAGCGTGTATTCAAAAATTAACAATGCTCTTCAAATATAATTCAGTGATGTAAAACTTTAATGTAGCAAGTATCATGGATTCACAGATGTCAAATCAATATGGAAAACTGTCTATGTTGAAGAGATATTCCAAAATTGATTATATCTGCTACCAACACTCAAGCTTATGTCCTTGATAAGCCGAAAATGTTTTCAAAACGAACTTCGTCAACGATCACTTCCTCATCATTTATAAATGCATCAAGTAATTTCAACTCAATTCTATAATAATTAAATTCGCCTGTTGAATTTATATTCACAAAAAACTCACTCTATGTCACTGTAAGTACACTATTCCTTCGGCACAAGTTAAGTTATACTTAGCTGAATTTAGAATCTACTCCTCGAATGATGCAAACCGCTAAGTATAACTTAACTTGTTAAGTGGAGCAGCATACGACCAAAAAATACACCCAAGTACGGCCTGATCTTGTGACACATAAAAAAAGTGTTTGCTGTTTCAAATACATTTTTTCCGGGTGAGATTTGATTTGAGCTCCTGGGTCATTTCGACCTGTGTGTTTAAATATTTGTCATATCCTAGTTACTACGCAATGTTTACGTTTTTATGTGTCTTTTGTGAGTTGTTTTTTCCTACTTCACGAATTAATGCGTTGAATTAAAACTGGATGGACTACACCCAATCATACGTCCCATGCATTTCCCCAGCAACGCGACTTGTTTAGTGCTCTAGAATCGATTTTTTCACACAAGGTTTTACTATAAAACGAACCCGAAAATTCAGCAGTGACTGGCTGTAATAGTTTTGTCCTCTTCTGGAGGCATCAACGAACCTATTTGATACGTAGCAAGGAATTGTATTGTTCACGGAAAAATGTTTTCGCGTGGAGAATGTACGGCTGTCAGTATTTGCCTTCGAATTTCATGAAGTCTCCATTGGTAGTGAATTTGCTTTCAATTCAAAATAGTCTACACTCCCTAAGTATGGGATGGCCAATTGATTAGCAACATCTCAACGTGTTGGGGACTAAACCGTAAGGAGTCCTTTGAAAGTTTAGTTGTGGGTTATTATGATTTGTGAGGTGTCGTCGTTATTTGTTCTATCAACAAACTGTATTGAGACAGGATACATATAGTACACTCGCAACATAAGGGCCATCGATTTGATTATGGGAAAGGCATGGGTCTATGTCTCCCAGGAGTCAGTAATTGCGACTAATGAGGGCAGGCATTTTTGTCATAGATTATAGGATAAGCCTTAATGATGATTGAGTCGGTGCAATTTTTGAGAGAGGAGGCACTGTCGTTTGGTCAAAGAGCAAGGAAACTCAATGCTAAGCTGAATTGCTGTGCTTATCGCTCAGCTAATAAATATGCATACCGAACCTGCACAAGATTAAGAAGATTGTAATTAACAGTTTTTTTTAAATCTAATAATAGTAAAGTAAATAAGAATTCATCGAGGGAAATGAAGGCACAGAGCGCAAGGTGTGGTTGTAATCCCAATTTCCACTCAATGGCAATCATTCACTTCATTACTTGTTCCAGTGCTGCTTACTACATAGCTTACTGTCGATAATAAAAACCATTAAAATATTTTGTTGTTTTTGTTGCTTTTTTAAAGTTCCTCAAATTGCGAAAAAATGCGTCAGTCTTCTAATCTTCTAATCTTCTTCTAAATCTTAAAATAAAAGTTTGGGTATTAAACGATAAACGCGGAGCCAATCAAAGTAAGTTAGAGAGTTAGAGAGAGATAAAGAACTAAGCGACTTTTGGGAAATTTTGCGAAAAAAGGCTGAATGAATATATTTATTATCTGATTTTTTCTGGGCTTCCTTTTAAACAAGACTCAGTGACTTCTGAAAGGAAATAAATCACTTTTTCAGGTCCAAGTTTCCATCTTTAACGAACTCACCAACACATGAACTATTAGATGATTTGTACAAGAAACAATTAAAATCTATGTTTGAGAATACATACATATATGTGCTAAATAGGTTTGTTATCTACTCAGTTAGAGGCACCAGAACGAACAACTTCGTTGATTACCGGTTAGTGTACCAGGACTGTGACTGCAAAATAAGTGACTGCAATTACTATGCAGTTTGCACTAATGCTGCAAAAGAATCTCTCCCATTAAACTTTTGAGACTCACTATTGATTACGACCATAAAATAATATTGCACATCAAAAATTATAAAACTAACAAAATACCTACTCAATCGACAATTCTTTGTTAATTAAGGAACTATGGGCATGGATCAGGCGTGACAACTTTAAATTTCTGGTGCTTATCTGAATTCCAAGCACGTACAATTAACTAAATTGTGTGCCGTTGTAAGCAACTTTTCGGTCAGAGATTGCGCTGGATTGACTTGACGATTTAGGACCAGACTGTATGGTCAAAATCAGTTCCCGATAATCTTTCTCTAGTACAAGACATAAAGAAAGTTTAAAGGCGATATGCGGAACCTATAAACCATTGAGAAGTCAGTTCCCTTCTGAGGATCGGAATCGGACAAGACCAATAAATGGTTCCACAATGTTGGAACTAAATTAAATCTCCGTTGCTTGACGGCTCATGCGCATATTTTCTGAAAAGGATTGTTTCTGAAAGTTCGCAGTTCTCTGCTCATATGAATGACACTATACCCTACAATGAATAAAACGAAACTGGGTTTTTGTATGAAGTGAGCGAACTACTGTACTGCAGAAGTAAACAGCAGCGTCCACTTAAAGATAACAATAACATCCGCACGCTTCCGCAGCTCATCTTCGAACACTAGCATTACCATCGCAGCCGCAACTTCAATTTCAAAGTTAGTTCCATTTCGTACAATAAACTGGACAGTCGTCCTATTTAAAATTAGAAAAAAATAATTTTTGCGGAAAACCCGCGGTTAAAAACATAACTTACATATGTATGTAAGTTTGTATGTATGTACCTAACAACGGACATCGTTATCCCTCGTGTTTGCAAGGCCGCACGATTAGGATTGCTGCGACTGAACCACTGTTGTAAAAACACAATAAACTCCTGCAAGTGACTACTAATTCGGTGTGGATTGTCAATGAAATGAGAGACGCCAATCCACTCCGAACGCACACATCTGGCAGTTCTGTCTAGAAGAAGGACACTCAAGTCGAACAAAAACAAAAAAAAAACAAAAACGCTCAAAACCACGTTGCCCCCAGCAGCAGCTGTCGTTTATCGTCTCAAAACAAACGAAATTGATTTTCTCTTTCATCCGCCTTCTCTCTCACACACGCATAAACTCTCAGTGCCCTTCGACCCTTCTACAGCTGCCAATCAGCCTATGGTGTGAGTAATTGTGTTGTCGCCAATAGTGATAGCAAGCAAAACAGAAAACATATGTACAAATTCCAGTCAGGTCCTGGTCATCGATTTGTGCCCTTAATCCTTTCAAACTAATGGACGAAAACATACACATCACTTCTAGGCGCCAACCATTCATTTAGTCCAGGTGTTGGATGAGCGCAGATCTTCCGAAGCACAAGGCAGACCTTGACTTACCTGTTGTTCCATTTTCTGATGTCGACTGCTAATTGCTGACATGTCTGCTCCTCCTTTTCTTGCCGCTAATGCTGAAAGTAACGATGCTTTTGTTATTTTTTCACTATGCGCTTCACACCTTTAGTAATCAAAGGTGAAACTTTTCACAACCGCATACTAAATTGCGAGACCCACTCACAGACTTAAAAAGACCGGGGCGTTTGGAGTGGGAGACTGGGTGGTACCGATCCTAAAGGCTTTTCTTGGTAAAATCGTTTGGTAATTGAGTGACTAACTGCACATCACACACTATCTGCTTTGGATTCACAACGACGCGGATCGGCGGCGAGAGGACGGAAAATAACGACGACGGGTCAATGCAGGATAACACAATCACTATGCGCGAAGGGGAGACTGATTTGATTTTTCGTTTTTATATTGCAGAGGGAAGGATGATAAAGATGTTTGCTCGGGTGAACCGCTGAAATTATGCGAAAACCAGCCAGACAGAGATTCGCCCGTCGACGAGTAGACTGCGATTGACAACAGGGAGATGGCACACGAAAGACTGACGACTCAAAACGATGACAGCAATTTCAAAGCGCCTGTGTGGACTGGAGGAGATGTTCGCTACGCTTGTGTGAGTGGAGATAATGGGACTCTGTGGTGAATTTGAGTGGAATGTAGGATTAGTTGCATACTCTTAGGGGTGGAATCCAGTTTGGAAAGTGCCCGTTTAAATTCTAAAGGATATATTCTTGTTGATAGCAAAGTCGGTGTTTTCAATTGGTTGGCATCGTAATGATGGATTGCTGAAAATGTGAAATATTTCGAACTGAATGAATTAACGTTATGTGCGACATCCATATGAGTAAAATTTCGTTATCTACTTGGTCATCGCTGTTTTCTAAACAATCCTAAATGCTTAATTATTTAAAAGTGCTTATATCAACAACTCGCCAAGTTTCCCAGTGTTTACTTACAGAATATCTATCAAACTGAAGGTGGTTTTCGGGAGTCCAGCACAAATCGTTCTGTAAAAATGCACACAGATTGATGATGATAAGTAGGTCCTAAAACTTCAAGATGTCACCGTATTAAGCTTAATTTTCCAATATGTGCGCATTTAGTTACATGCTTTACCTATTAGTAACTACCGCTTCACTTTCTCAAACGAAGTTTTGTTAGCACTTGTTTAATTTGCTTAATTTTTATATCTTCATCCTCTCTGTCTCATGCAAAATAGCTGCGCTTAATAACCTAAGTCAATGTTGTCATCAGGGAACAATTTAATCGGCTGCGAGTGACATCCTAGTGAATGAGGCATCGGATGATCGGATCATAATATGTACCTCAATATGCAAAAAAAAGTCTGCTGATGCAAGTCTCGACTAATTATTTGTTAGTGCGCTAGCAGAATTTGTCTTTCAACGCTAATGGATCAAGTGTTCTGTAACAGAGTTAAAGAGATCGACAATAAATATAGCTTTTACATGAAGTAACTGACTCAATTGAATTGCTTTACAAATGGTCAATTAAAAAATGAGTGTGCTCAATTTTTTATTACAAACTAAACTTAGTCTTCCCACATATATATTATCGCTTTCATAGCTACGTACAATATGTAAAAATCGAAATAGCAATACAGCGCAAAAAAATTATCAAGAAAGAAATAACGTAAAAGTGTCGGCAGCTTTTAATGTGCCTTGTAGACATATGCACTTAAAAACGCTGGCTGAACTCAATTATTTTCTAGCAGCGGCATTAATAAAAAACGCTATCCGCTATACGGGTACTGATACCGGTACTTGTACTTAGTTTTATACGTATCATACATAAGTTTGACCAAACTCTCCTAGTCAAGCAATATGCTTGGGGATCTTGAATTCGGCACTGCTGCCGTAATAGTCACTAAGACACACGAAAGTGTTCAATTCTATGTTGCGTCAAACAGCAGATCCTAAAACGACTAGCTTCTGGGGACGGACGAAATCTCTATACTCCACACTGTACAAGCAAAATCAGCTATGAAGCTGGCCCCCTTTGTAATTGGAAACTATGTTTCCCCAATATCCATCAGTTGCATTTAAGTCTCCAGCCAATATGAAGTAGTTTTCCTCGGAGTTCAGTCAAACACAACGAAAGAGTGAATCGAGCCGACACGATGTAGGCAAAAGTCCTGAAACTTTGGTATCTAACTACTAAACACTACTTTGTGCTTTTTTTAATGAAAGGCTGATTTCCGCTTTTCTCTGTTTCCCTTAAATGTGGAGAAGGGCTTCAACGAACTCAATTTTCTCATAAGCTTGCTGTCGGAGTAGTTAGAGGTTATTTTTCGCTCCGGTCTTGTAAGCTTCAAATGCCTTTCGGCGTGAAAGTGAATAACTCCAACGTTTATATCCTTAATAATTATTTTACTGCATTGTAATCCTGCGGTGGATTGCGTACTTTTCAGCATATTTATATAAAAATAATATGGGTGGCGTTACAGCCCATAGAGGGCCAGGGCCTAACTTCTCAGCAACCACTCGTGTTGTGCGTGCTATTGTTCTCTCACGAGTGGAAGGGACCTACAGTTTTACGCGGAATCCGAACGGCCAAGTTTGAGAAGCTTTTTCTAGACAGGAAATACTCTTTGAGCATTGTCAGTGACTCGAAAGAGTTGGGGCCGTGAAAATTATTTTTGTCGCTCAGAGCTGGAATCGAACCTGCGTCGTCGAGGTTGGGGTCGACGCACGTACCCACAACGCCACGGACCACCAGCATATTTACTTCTACTTAAAAAAAATACCTGCACTTGTGCCCCTTGAATATCTTGGCGGTTCAGCTGAGCTATGTATGTGCCAACGACATTATATTGAAAACAAAACTAGTTATATTTTTGAAACAATATACACGGAATATTTTTTTAACGCATCTCAGTTTTTTTTTCCCCAAAATTCAGCTACACACATATGTGTACTTCATCGTATTGTTTTTTGAAAATCTTAACAATTTCCACTCCATAACAACATTTTGAGGATCGCCTTCCACAAAATTTGGAAATTCATGAGTGACCTGTCATTTGGAAAGGCAGAGTGAAATGGGCATTTCTGATACCCTGAACTACATTCTTCAAGAAAAAATGTTGCTTCCTTTTTGCAAAATTGCTCAAAATTATATTCACTGTTGCGTCAATATGGGCATAAAGATGTGTGAAATTACCATTTTCGGACTGCAATTCTTTATTGAAATTGTTTTTTAATGTACGACAACAAATAAACTTTCTCTGCCTTTCATTATAATTGCCACATCACATGCACTCGTCAAGACACAGCACTGACCAAAGGTATAGAGGGAGGGTGAGGGTGCCCATTAGTCTTAAATATCTGCGGAGGGTAGTCTATGAAAAAAATAGGCTTAGAAAGGGCATTCCATATTCGTGTAGTGCTGCTGACAAACGAGCCTATAAATTTCAATGTGCGTCCGAAAGCAGGCTTAGTTGTAAACTTATGCGCATTCCTGATGAGAGGTGTATTACGCGTGATCTCATGGAGAGGAGGAATTTTTAAAAATACTTGACCATCGTTTGTTAAAAAAGCGATAAAACACGGACTGCGATAAGACACGGTATGTCGATGTTCGAGCGAGTCTAAGGAACCCGCGATATTGTTGTCCCCTGTAAGTTTTATCCCTAGCTTTGGATTCTATCTATGAGGTTCAGGGTGGCCACGGGGGCACCAGACAAGATATGAGCGTTGTACTCAAGCTTAGGGGGCTTGGGAAACGCAGCATTATTCGCAACCTGGAAAGTTTTCCGGTTTCATCAATACAAGTGCCATTCATGGATAATGGCTGATTATCAGGGGTTTCCATTTAGTGGCAGCAGACGGTATTGAGTTTTGGAAGCATTGAATTGCTAGAAAGGCAATTTCTAATCCATAGAAACAGAGATTCATCAACACCATAAGCACGCATTTTCAAAAAACAGAACTTGATGCCAAACTCTCAAATGCCTTAGAAATATCAATCGCAACTACAACTTGCTTTGGCCTTTGTTCGGTTTTTTCATTGGGAAAACATGCTACTTTAAATAAATTTAGTGGAAAAATTAAATTTATTTAATATCCAATTACCAACGCAAATGGTTAATAATTCGCACTAAACCCTTTAAAGATCTACCCTAATTTATAAAAAATGTCGATGACATTATTCCAACATTACTGATATACAATAACCAGGGTCAACGTATGTATATAAACTCACTTAAATCCAAATTTATAGGTAGGGCCAGATAAAGAATTGAAATTCATCCTCATTTAATAAAGTGGACTGATATTAACCTCATGTTAATTGGAAATTTTGTGGCTGCAAAAATAGCAACCAATTGTACGAAGAACTAAGAGGTTCTCAGTATGGGGGTGATGTAAATAAACTTTCCAATTGCATCCAAAAAACGCTTTCATTATTAAACCAAAAATGTATCCAAGAAAATACAATTTCCGACATTAACAAAAATAATGAAATTTGTTTGAAAAACGCTTACCAATAAAAAATACAATGAAATTTGTACATCATGAACTTGAATCATGCAAATGCCAGACAAATACTCGCGATAAAAACACATTTAACAATAATAAAAACCAAAAGCATTACAACCAAAGCAGTATATACCAAAAAGAATTATAATAGTAGTTACAATAACAGAAGTAATAATACCAAAAATGTTTCTAGACAGTTTCCTCAAAAACCCGATCCCATGGATGTTGATCCTTCATCATCCCGAATTAGGCAAGGACCAGTAGCTAGTTATGTAGGTAAAACCCAAATGAAAGCAAATTTTCGGCATGCAGCCTCGGAAAATCCATTCCCTATATTAAACTAGAAAAAGAAAACGTCATCATAAGACTCCTAATTGACACTAGAGCAACTAATAGTCTTTTGCGTAAACAAGATTTAATATGCAAAACGGAAAATTAAGATGTTATAAAACCAAAAGATACATTTGTACCATCAGTCAAAGATAATTGTGAATTCCAAATGCATAACTTCAATTAAGAATATAATGGACTTATCGGAAATAATATTTTATTTCCAAATAATGGAGAAATAAACTATAAAAATAAAACTTGAAATTGAATGACGCAATCATACCTACTTTTCTCAACGAAATGAGGAAAAGGAATATGAAAACTCAATCAACTATTTTAATGAAATGAAAAAAGCCATGGAATTCATATTATATATTAAAATCAATAAGGATCTTCGAAGGATCACTTAAATAAAGAAGAAAAGGTAATAATATTTAAAGTAATAAAAGAATGCGATGAAGCATTTTACAGAAAAGGTGAAGATTTATCTTTTACGAACCATGTAAAACACAACATACCTACGGATGTATAATTCTCCTATATAAACGAGGATATATAGATATCCTGAGGTGCACAAAAAAGAAATGTATAGGCAAATAAGAGAAATGCTTAAATCAAATAAATTCAGCACTCTACTTCGCTCCAATCTGTGTCGTACCTAAAAAAGAAGACCACGCTGTTAATAAAGAGTGGCGAATAGTTATTGATTATAGAAAATTAAATAATGTAACGAAGGAAAACAAATATCCTATACCTAACATGGACTAAATATTAGACAAATTGGGACATGCGGTGTATTTCTCTACTTCTTCTTCTTCTTGATTGGCGCTACAGTCCGGGGTGGACCTGGGCTAAATATAATAAAATCAATATAATCAAATAGAAGCAGTATCTAAAGATAGAGAAAAAAGAGCATTTAATACTTTATCTATCTGAGACTAGACTATGAGTTTGTTTGTACGGATGTCATTCGGCTTAAAGAATGCACCTGCAACTATTCAAAGACTTATGAATGAAGTCTTGAAAGACTACATAGGAAAAATATGCTGTGCCCATTTAGATGACATCATCATTATGTTCAATCTTTTCTAGGATTATCCGGATATTACCGCAAGTTTATCTCTGGCTATGCAGCAATTATAAAACCAATGACGGTATGCCTTAAAAAGGGTAGCAAAATAAATTATGAAGACGAAGCTACAAAGAAACTTTTGATAAATTAAAAACTTTAATGTCAAATGACATAATAAATATGCACCCCGATTATTTAAAAAAATTATTCTAACTACTGACGCAAGTAACTTTTCTATTGGAGCCGTGTTAAGTCAAACACATGGATCTCATTGCATCACGCACCTTAAATAAACATGATGCTATAATAGCACAATCGAAAAATAACTTCTCACAATAGTTTGGGCAAACGCACAGTTTCGTTATTATTTGTATGGTAGTAAGTTCATTATAGGAACTGATCAGCGTCCGTTAGTTTGGCTTTCAAATCTGAAAGAACCAAATTCCAAACACCAAAGATAGAAGATTAAGTTAGGAGAATACGACTTTGATATTCAATACATATGGTAAAGAAAATAGAGTAGCGGATGCTTTCTCTCGCGTCTAAATGAATATGCTGGGAAAAGACGATCTCCTTACACAACATAATGACGAATCAGATAGTTCAAATTTAATTAATATTAGTGAAAAAAAAATGATGAGGAGACAAATTTATTATTTATCTACATATTGAAAAAAGAAGAATTGTATTCACACGCATAGAATTTAAAGAAATAGACTGTAGGTATAATCAAAGACGAAAATATCTTTAAGAATTTTTACAATAAATGGAACTTGGAGAATAGGAAGTCTATTCAAAAGTTGCAAAGTTGTTAAAATACCTTAAAACAGACGAAGTTGCAAAGTTGTTAAAATACCTTAAAACAGACGAAGTAAATAAGATACAACTTAAAACTCTTAAAAATAACAATCATATTGGTATAGAAAAAAGTTTATTTAGAACTAATTCAGATATATTATATAGCTACCATAAAAGCCCTCATAATCGACAGTTCGACAAATTACGTCAGTTTAGCCCGCGTATGCTAGCAGTTACACGGATTTTTGGAATATCGTGCGTCTAGTGTTGGAGTGTGAGTTTTGCATGACCTTCTCTGCGCCAAGTTTTTCAATAGTTTTCTTGGCCGTAATTAAATAATAATAAGGTTTGTCCTAAGGATTCCAAAAAGATATAAACTAAATTTTTATTTTAGACGCCGAAAGGCAAATATATATGTTACATAGATGAGATTAGATTACGACCATGGAGATGGACAACGAAACAAGGACAACGATTTTCGGTTCCGCACGTCGAGGTCACTTAACAGACCACGTGAAGCCGATGAACTTGCGGAGGCCCTAGAAGTCTATAAGGCTGACATCACCGCCATCCAGGAGGTGCGATGGGTTTGGCCGGGCAAAAAGAGGAAGAAAAACTGCGACATATATTACGGCGATTGCTACAAAGACCGAAGGCAGCGCTTGTTTGGAAGCGGTTTTGTTGTTCGAGGCAGACTTAGGCAAGAAGTCTTACGCTTTGAATACATAAGCGAACGCCTCACAACAATCCGCATCAAGGCAACTTTCGGCGACATCAGCCTAATTTGCGCCCACGCCCCAACGGAGGACAAAGACGATGAAAGCAATGACTTCTATGATCTCCTAGAAAGATCACACACCAAGATCGTGCTAGGAAATTTTAATGCAAAGCTGGGGAAAGAAGAAATCTTTGCAAGAGTCGTCGGAAAACACAACCTACACGACAACACGTATGACAATGGACTCAGGCTGGTGGACTTCGCCTCGGGGCGTAACGTCTCTGGAGCACCTCAACATCTACAAGGGGACCTGGAAGTCCCGGATAAAAAATCCGTCAACCTGATTGAACACATTGAAAACATTGTATTATCGATGTCCCAACGTTCCGAGGTATTAACATCGACTCGGATCATTATCTTGTTGAAGCCAAGGTCAGAACTCGGATATCGATTGTACAACGGAGTAGAGCAAGACCAAGACAGTTTGACGTTGGAAAGATACAATCGCAATCGACCGCTGGGAACTTTTCCGATCGAGTCTCCCTAAAGTTCGCAGAGAGTCCAACCCCGCCTGGCGAAACAACGGCGAAGAGGACAACGAACCAATACCGCTGTCAGGCAGAATGTTCGTCAGATGGTGCAGGATGACGATGGAGAACTCTCGCTGTTCCATCAAGGTCGGTAACAAACTCACCGAGACCTTCAATGTCAAAAAAGGTTTTAGGCAAAGCGACGCGCTCTCGAGTGAATTTTTCAACATTGTATTTTTTTTTTAATTTCATTTTTATTTTTTTTTCTTCTATAACAACTTACACTAGACAAAAATGACTAAAATCTATCTTAATATCAAACAAATTCTTCTTAATTCTATCTTACTGACCCTTCGCGGGTACTCTAAAATAATCTAATCTTCTTCTTCTTCTTGTGGCGCTACAGTCCGGGTTGAACCTAGGCCTCGGTCAACAATCTTCTCCAGCTGGCATGTTCTTTAGCCAGCCGCCTCCAATTTCGCACTCCAAGTTGGTTGAGGTCCTTCTCCACATGAGTACGCCATCGGGTTCGTGGCGTTGTCCCACTGGCTCGGAGTCGAAGACTCTTCGGGCTGGAGAAGTGTTATCCATGCGCTCTACATGGCCTAGCCATCTTAGGCGTTGAATCCGTAGACGCCTGACTAGACTCATGTCGCTGTACAGCCCGTACAGTTCGTGGTTGAATCTCCTTCTCCAGGAAAATTCAACGCAAACAGGTCCAAAGATTGAACGCAGAACTTTTCTCTCGAAGAGACCAAGTGCGTCTTCATCCGCTCTTGAGATAGTCCAAGCTTCCGCGCCATACGGCAGGACAGTTATGATCAAGTTCTTATATAACGTGAGCTTGGTCTTTCGAGAGAGGGCTCTACTACTCAATTGCCTCTTGAGCCCAAAGAAACAGCGGTTGGCAAGAGTTATTCTGCGTTTAATCTCGGTACTGATGTTGTTCGCAGCATTTACTTGGGAGCCAAGGTAGACGAAGTCCTTTACTACCTCGAAGTTGTAGCTGCCTATGGTGACGTTCTGACCGAGTCGTCGATGTTGTATGTCCTTTCTTGGTGACAGCATATACTTTCATTCACCGCTAAACCCATTTTTGCCGCCTCCGTCTCAATACAAGCAAACGCTTCATTGGCGGCTCGCTGAGTTCGGCCAATCACGTCAATTTCATCGGCGTATGCTAGCAGTTCAACGGACTTCTGGAAGATTGTGCCTCTAGTGTAAGCATGTGAGTTTCGCACGATCTTCTCCAGGACGATGTTGAAGAAATCACATGACAGCGTGTCGCCTTGCCTAAAACCTTTTTTGACATTGAAGGTCTCGGTGAGTTCGTTACCGACCTTGATGGAGCAGCGAGAGTTCTCCATCGTCATCCTGCACAGCCTGACGAGTTTGGCAGGAATGTCAAAACTAGACATGGCGCTGTATAGCTCATCTCTATGCACGCTGTCATATGCGGCCTTAAAGTCGACAAATAGGTGGTCGGTGTCGATCTGCATCTCTTGGGTTTTTTCGAGGATCTGCCGTAATGTGAAATTTTGATCGATGGTGGACTTCCCAGGCCTGAAACCGCACTCACACAGAACGGCAGAGAAGATCTTGTAGGCGTTGTTAAGGAGGGCAAACGATACTAAGATTCCACTCGTCGGGCATGCTTTCCCCCGACCTACAGATGAGCTGGTGCATGCGCTTAAACAGATCATCTCCAGTTGCTTTTAAAAGTTCCGCGGACAATACGTCCCTTCCAGCAGATTTGTTCGACTTAAGTATCGATATCGCTATCTTGACTTCGTCTAGATCGGGGGACGCAATTCTCGTCCATCGACGTCCATTGCGTGGAGTGGAACATTCTGCCTGACAGCGGTATTGGTTCGTTGTCCTCTTCGCCGTTGTTTCGCCAGGCGGGGTTGGACTCTCTGAGAGCTTTAGGGAGACTCGATCGGAAAAGTTCCCAGCGGTCGATTGCGATTGTATCTTTCCAACGTCAAACTGTCTTGGTCTTGCTCTACTCCGTTGTACAATCGATATCCGAGTTCTGACCTTGGCTACAACAAGATAATGATCCGAGTCGATGTTAATACCTCGGAACGTTGGGACATCGGTAATACAATGTTTTCAATATGTTCAATCAGGTTGACGGATTTTTTATCCGGGACTTCCAGGTCCCCTTGTAGATGTTGAGGTGCTCCAGAGACGTTACGCCCCGAGGCGAAGTCCACCAGCCTGAGTCCATTGTCATACGTGTTGTCGTGTAGGTTGTGCTTTCCGACGACTCTTGCAAAGATTTCTTCCTTCCCCAGCTTTGCATTAAAATCTCCTAGCACGATCTTGGTGTCGTAGCTGGGGCATTGATTGTATGTTCTTTCTAGGGCGTTGTCCATGGTCGTCAGCAGTAGGGTCATCCGTATCCGAGGCTTGTTGCCGTCTCTGAACTAATGCGTGTTTTACACGGTGGGGAAGTTAACCCCACGCGAAACCCCCGAACTGGAGGACTGGAGGACTGGAGGACCGGGTTCTAGTTTAAGCCCCGGACAAGGGGTCGCAGCATACATTGGTTATTCAGAGGGTGCCGCGAGGAGGCTGAATGTCAACTTGACCTTGTCTGACTTGACTTGGATGCACAGGCTCATGCCCTCCCCTTTATTTCCAGCTGCCCCACAGGAAACGTTGATAGTTGTGATCTACTTGCCTTATCGGAACCTGGAGAAACGTTTCCATGATACAAGCACAGATAGCCACCCTGTTGTGTCGAAATTTTTAAATTACGGACGTCAGTGTCGTAAGTTGATCAGGGCCTTTTAGTAAAATCGAGCTTAACGATACACCTCGAACTGCGGCTGTTGCGTCCCAATCTAATCGGATCTTACCCGGATTGTTTGGATTCTCTACGGGGAAGGTCGAGGAGTACTAAGATTTATACCGTCCTGACCGGATTTCTTTAGGAGACAGCATATGTACATAGCCTTTTACGATGTACTCGTACTTTTTTTTTTAGCGTCTCAGCAAGTTGTGTGAGCAATTTGAAGACATTCCAACCGCCTCTTGGCCATTGGGTAACTGTCCGGCAAACAAACTTGATCTTCCGGGTTTTGACAGCGACTGGCTCTTGCGACAATCCTTCTTTGCACTTTAAAGGAACTGCTAGCTTGGCATTGTTGAGACTTATAAGTAGGCGTGGAGTGTCGCATTGAGATCCCTCTTAGGTGCTCATACTTCGTTTGCAACTCACCGGGGTGCAATGATTGAAGCGGTAGACGCAGGCTGTCCACGATATGGAGGTCGCAAAGCCGGTACCTTTCAGCGTTTGGCAACGTAATGGAGATGTGCAACTTCAATACTTCGAACTTCTAACGTTCATCTGACGATTTCTCTGTCCATCTGTATTTAAGATGAACCGTCGTCCAAAAGTACATATCGTATGCAGCTGAACTCCGTCTGCGTACAGGATTACCGCCACCACCCGGAACAGGATCGATTCAGATTCGTGGCGTTGAGGATTGACACCCTTCTGCGAGTGCACCGTAACAGTTCCACCACTGGAGCCCATTCCTTTCTTGTCCTTCTGATAAAGTGTTGTAGATTTACACCAGTATCTCACGTGTCGCTTCATCAACCCAACAGCTGGACTGACTTGTAGAAGATAGTGGCTGCCTTATTTACAGCCGCGTGCCACAATTCACTACAGCGCATCTCCTTACCGAAATCCGTTGCGGGTTTGGAACGGTTCAGAGGTTTTTGAACCGAATTACACGGTGCATCGCGCATGTGTATCGTGGTGCGACACAACCGGATCAATTTTTTTCTGGGATTCCGAATTCGGCCATCGCTTCGAATCGCTCAATTGCGATGAATGCTGTCGTATGCGGCTTTGACAATTTGAAAACACTAACTGGGTTAGTGCGGTGAAAAACGGCCTTAGACGTTCACACAGCATACTGGATAGGATCTTGTAGGCGACACTGAGCAGGGTCCTCTATAGTTTTTGCAGGAAGTAGGATGGATTTTTGGTGGTTGGGGCATATGGATATGATATTCCAGTCCAATTTTAGGATTGAAGTCTCCGAGTACGATTTTAACATCGTTATCCGGACATGCTCCGTATGCACCTTCCAAAAGGTCGTAAAGAGGGCTATGACGGACTCTACGAATCCGCATCCAAATATGTGCAACCTTTGTTGACAGCTGTAAAAAGTGTGTCATTATTTTTATATATGTACATATTTTTCATTATCCAGCGTACTTTCTGGAGCGCAGTAATATGCGCTTTGTACTGCGTGAGTATTTAGCTTATGAGTGGCCTCTGGAGTGTAGAGTGTTGTTACATTTCAGGAACACACTTTCGAATCAATGTGCTTTTTTGCGCCGTGTCGCCATTGAGGCTGCTTGCTCTTCCGTAAAATATGTATGTTGCTTTTTCAGTGGGCGGGTTGATAGCAATGCGCACAACCACCGGGGCGTGCATTAGTTCAATTCACAACGGGTGGTGTGAGAGCTATCCAGGGGAGGCCGCTTGAACGCCGTCAAGTTGAGAGCGATCAGCAACTTTAGCCTGTGAGCAGAGACCCTGCTCCCTACCTTGAAATCTTAAGGATGAAGAAACATGTCAAACATAACTTTCAATCCAAATTAGTTTTATTAGATATTTTAAAAGCTTTTGATAAGGTTTGGCATGGCGCATTAATATACAAACTTATTAAATTAAGCTTTCTTACCGTTAAAATCGTCCAATATTTAAATAAAAGAAACTATGCAGCAAAAGTAAGAATAAAAGGAAAATCATTTTAATGTATTTGTTAATTTTATCGACAGTGGAATATGTCAAGGATCCCAGATATTTGCAGCTTCTACAGCTACAGCCCATAGGGGGCCAGGGGCACCTACAGTTTTATGCCGAATCCGAACGGCTTTGTTTGAGAAGCTTTCTCTAGACAAGAAATACTCTTTGAACATTGTCAGTAACTCGAAAGAGGTGGGATCGTGAAAATTGTTTTCGTCGCACAGAGTAGGAATCGAACCTACGACGTCGAGGTTGAATGTTCTTGCAAATGTGAACACTATTTGCTGCTTAAACTACTTAAGCAAACAAATGAATGAATGAATGCTACTTAAACAAACAAATTAATGAATGAATGCTCTAGCAAATATACGAACAAATTGTCCATCGCTGGAGTTCAAATTTGACTGTGAAAATGGACGAGTTTAACCAACAACTTGAACTCGGTTCAAGGTTCAGCTAAATGTAGGTTTTAATCTTCACTGTGAAACTGGGAACAAGAAGCGCTTTTTGAAATAAATCTTTCAGAACTTCTCCTGTGATTAGGTCATACCCAGGAGAATTTTTGGGCTTGAGCTTTTTCAATTCCTCTTTAAGTTCTGTTAAGGTAGCATTTCTTAACCTTCTGCGACGAAACATTTGGTTTTGGGTAATTTTTCAAATGTCTTTACTCAACCCTTTTATATACTAGTAGTTTAATAAAATATTCACACTCATGACATTAAGATGTAAAAGTTACAAATAGGAACATCAAACTGATATTGAAATGATACCAGCTGTCAACAAAAATGCCAATATTTATGTCCGAACTGTAGGAGCTTACAGCAAGTGTTTACCTGATTTAAATGTTAATTACAGATAATCTGCGTAGATATCCGCTTTCTCTTTATCTTCTTTTGACCACGTGGTAGAGGGATTTTTTCATGGATCATGGATCTGTGGTGGGAATTCCTTTTTAAAAGTTGATCGTTTATTCGTTGTACAATGGGAGGATGACCTGGACTGATATCACAGCATTCTTCAACTGGTACATAGTTTCGAGATTTACCTTTTATGACAAAGACATCAACGAAGTCCCGTATTTTTGTAGCATCCAAGTCCAATGGGTTGGTTCTCCTGTAGAATAAAAATCGCAATTCAGTTTCATGCCAGCTTTGTACAATAAAAAAATAATACCAAGATTGTTGAAGCGATTTGACGCTGTTCGCTTAGTGAGATCCCTGTAAGCCATTCGCTCACATATGGCTGTACTGGCAAAACTGAATTTTCAATGTCAATCAAGTGAAGAAAATGTCTTTTTTATTCGCAATTCGTCCAAATTCACCACAGCAATAGTAAAAAAAGTAAAAAGGCTTACTATTAGAAAAAAATTCATGGTGGCCCTGAGGTGATGTTGTTCGTGTATATAAAAGTTTATTAGAATTAATTAGCTCAAACACCGGAAGATACCAAAGAAGTCAATAGGTTAAAGAAGCTTCGTAAAGTAATTTGCAGCAAACTTATTGGAGCACAAACATTTCTCGAAACAATGGATGAAAATGTACACTATCAGCAAGTGGAGCTGCGAATTTCTTCCCTAGTCTTAAGTTGAGGAATCAAGTTCAGCTAAGGATGAATCGTTTCGAAACCCACTTAAACAATAGGTAAAATGAACTACACTACAACTTCCGATATTTTGAGGTGAGATCACAAAATGACCTTTAAGTCCTTTGTTTATTCCAATAATAAACAAGCCAAGTTTCAATAACTCAAGACAACACTCATCTGCAATGCCCTACTAGCTACTGATAATAATAATAATATGGAGTGGCGCCTTAAATACCTAAAGTGCTTGACAGAAGTACTCTTTGAGCATTGTCAGTGACTCGAAAGAAATGGTCCGTGAAAATTATTTTTTGTCGCACAAACCTAGGCGTCGAGATTCTAGTGCTTTGGGGTCGACGCACATACCCACAACGCCACGGTGATTAAAGTTCTTAAAAAGACTGAAATTCTTTTTATTTATTAATTTGACATTATTGTATTTTATTTCTTAAAATAAAAACTTTTTTAAGATGGATAACTTGTTTAGTTACGGTCAAAAAGTTTAACTAATTGCTATAGACAACGGCGCATATTTTGCGTTTTTACGCGCATGTATCCCTAGTGATATCGCTTTTGAATATCACATTCTTCTCAAGACAGGACATTCCCTCTTTAACGGAATGGTTTCTACCTGACAGACGATACAGTGATCAGGAAGCTTAAACATGATAGTAATATTAAGGATTTTGGAATAGACAACTACACCCGCCCCTACGTGCGTCTTCGATCCGTATTCAAAGTTACGCAAGCCGATCTGGAAGGAATGATGGTGGTAAAAAAAATAAAAGCGGAATTCCATTTCCAGCAGAGAATTGTCGAAGGTCGTGATGGTTCACAGTTCAGCCTTGCGCTTAGAGGGTCCAGTATATTGCCAACAAAAAGCAGCATAAGTAATATAACACATGCACATGCAAACACAGAACTGAAAGGTCACTGCCACAATAAAACAATAAATATCGCCTATGCAATTGATAATAGAAATATACGCTAGGCTAAGTATCATTATGAATTATAAGGAAGATATCAAACGGAACGGATGTCTTAAGATAGATCCAAGCCTAAAGTGAATTAAATAGCTTAATTATAATCAAAAACAACAAGAATAACAACATATATAAAATTAGCGCAGTCGGAAGGATACCAAACCAAGAAGTGACGTCTTAACGTTTAATTGGTAATCCAAAGCAATCAAATATTCTCATAACAACATTTACAAACAATTAAAAGTAAAAAGGCACTAAGAATAACTAATATTGAAATACATTAAAATAAATAATGGTACTTGTGACAAAAAAAAAAGAAATACACATATAATGTACTATCATATAATATGATATAATAAGCTACAAATAGCTAAAAACAAAATTTTAAAAATAAGTCTTCCACGAGGCTCCACAAAAGCTAATGTTGAACTAATTTCTACAAGAATTTCGAAACTGACAAATAAATGTATGGATTCTTGCATGCTTGCTGACAATCCACAAGTCAATATCTTAAATACAAACATTCCTCTGAATCCATAATCTATTTTATACATTTGTGTGCAAACATATTAATATATTAACATTGTATAGTTTTATTTATTCACTCATATATTTATTAATTTTTCAATTATTTATTTATTTATTTAAGTAAACAAGTATCCGGAGAAAATTGGGCCGAAGCCTGCAAGGAAGAAAATGGACAACTACGATGCTGAGAATTTTGGAAAAATCACTTCTGTGGACTGTTAAACGACGATGACGACACAGACAGTCCCCCCGACTTGGACTAAATCAAGAAAGCTGGAGCGGACTGACTGTCTGATGAACTGTTTAAAGCAGCTGGAGATGATCTGGCATGCACCATTTAATTAATAAATAAATAAGTAAATAACTAAATAAAGAATTAAGTAAATAAATATATATATAGATAGATAGATAGATAAATAAACAGGTAAGGTACTGCAGCTAAGTTTGAAATCAAGTCGTTTCAGGATTATGGGAAACATTTTTCTATTCTATTGGTGACCATTAAGATCTTGGATATCTTATGAGGTTCCGTAGTCGAGAAAAGCTTTTGCGTTATTTGGAGTCCACGCCTATGACTCTTGACGCACTTACCCTAGACAGGAGACCCATAGAACATGATCGGTTGGTAAATAGACTTAAAAATCAATATTTGTTTTCATTGCTTAGTTTAGAATTCCTGCAAATTAATGATGAGAGGGTCTTTATCGTTACGTTTTTCTTTTTGATATTTTCTTGTCTATGAAGCTTAAAAGTTAACTATTCATCTAACCGTACCTCTAGATACTTTCCAATGAATTCCCAATCGATCGGGAAACCAACAGTTGCTTTGAATTAAACAAGCTTTTCTTGTTCGAGTGAAAAGGATTGCTTGTGTTTTAGAAGCGTTAATGTTAATATTCCAATCTTGACAATATTGAAGGACAGTATTTATCTCAGATTGCAGATTGGTTTCAGTAATGGAACCAGTTGCAACAAGGATTGAGTGTCATTGTGAACTATTGAATACACAAACCATGAGAAGCGTGAACAAAATAGGGATTGTGAAAACAAACAACACTCAAATGTCAAGAGGAAATGAGAGCATACTAAACAACAAGCGAATACTCATGCATATAAGGATATTGTTGAAATATGTGTGCTTTATAAATTTGCGTCATGACTGCTCTCTCAGAAGCACTGCCACACAAAATAATTGGTTGGGTGTGTGTTTTCTCCCTGTACTTTTGGGGTTAAATTAATTGTTATACACTAATGGCAATTATATACTCTCAGGATTGACACTTAAGCCGTAGCCACTGCTGGCTTAAATTCGACTACTATTTAAGTGGAATCCATCACTTAGGTTACACTGTGAAAACAAAATTTTTATTGATATCTACTGAGTTTACCATCAGATCTACACTTAAGCCTGCACTGTGAAATCGGTCATAAATGACTAAAGGAAAAACTACCGATCCATACGTGTGTCCCAGACACAAGTGAGATGGAGCTTTCAACGAAAATTGAAAGGTAAACCAATACAATGTAATAATTGTTAGATGTTTGGTCATGGAGAGCGCAACTGTCACCTAAAAACATATTTTGGAATCTGCGCTAGCTGTCACAAGACTATGGACTGCAACAAAAATAAGATTTATGTACAAATGTGCAAGCTGCAAGGCTCTCATAAAGCTAGAGACAATGCATGTCAGTTTCGATAGAAGTAAGGAGAGCTTAAAAGCAACAGCAACGCATGCGGAATCCAATCCGATCAGCAGGCAAAAAAAAGCTTTCTCTGTTACGAAAGCTCCCATCATTGTTCCAGTAAGCATCTCGCAGAAGCAACTTAATCTGTCATCAATGTCACCGGAGGCAGACTAACTTACGAGAAAATCATGTGAATACTGTCAGAAGTGGTCAGCCGTCTAATACATGGGAGCGCGTAACTCACCAATCAAGAGGTTTGAACAACAATAGTGACCTATCCTCAATGTATTAAATGTTTTAGTTATGGAAATTATAACTAAATTATCTAAATGTCAAACAAAAGTATATCAATTTCAAGTTATCGCGCAGTAAGCTAAATTATACATTTTTGTATTCCAATGATAAGTAATAATGGATTAGATAGTAATTTGAACGCTGGGGAGATTCGAAGCAAGAGCGCTGAATAATTAGACTTATTAAATAGAAAAAATGTTCACATAGCTTTACTAACTAAGAATTGGCTAAACCAATCACATCGTTTGTCCACCAATGTGGAGTTGCAATTTTTGTGAGAAAAGTGAAGTGAGATTACTAAACCATATCAATCAATTAAACGTTTGTGTGCCTATTTTCGCGGTGGCACTGTGTCTGGCCTAAAAAGGAATAGTTCGAAAAACGAATTACGAAAAATGTTCTCCCTGAGTGATGATTGGCGACCTTAACTGTAGGCATAGAAATTTGGGTTGTTCACGTGCAAACGCATGGGGTAATTTGCTGTCAGATCTTTGTTTGGTCTTTCCCATTACGTTAATGTTTCCCAATAGTCCAACTTATGTTCCTGCTGGTTCACGTGGTTGTCCCTCTGTACTTGATATTTGTGTTACGAATTGTAACTCAACCTGTGTCAAAAATTGAATTAAGCTCATATCATAACCCTGTTTGTTGCGAGCTTCTTTCGTCTGGTGTGGAAGTTGCTCAACTTTACAAGTCAAATTGTAGATTCAGCAAAAGCATTTCTAAAATTCTTAAAAATTCTTCATTAGACTTCCTTCTTATATGTAGGTTACACAAAAAAACGAGATGTATCATCTAAACAAGGCTAGCAAGGAGGGTATAGCTCAACTGCGTAATGGGTCATGGAATAATAAGCTTAAATTCATAGACAAAAATGAAAAGCGCTTCAAGAACTTAGTTAAAACAGTTAAGAATAAGAACACACATATACCATGTCTTAGGGACACTGTGAATTCTTATTTTACGGATATTGAAAAGGCCAATGCACATGCCCTAGCATTTGAGCGTAACCACAATATATTGTGCCATTTGGGTGACATAAATACAGATATTGTTGTGAACTCTGTCACACCTGCGAACGAGTATTTTAACGAAGAAGATTTTGCAGTCTTTGTTAACAATCTAGCTACTAGAAAATCTGGTGGGCTTGATTTAATAAGAAAAATATATCTTAAAGAACTACTCAAAATTGGGATTGGGATGGTAGCCTATAGTAAGTGGTTGTTTAAAAATTCAATACTTCCCAAACAAGTGGAAATATACGAAAGTCACCAGATAATCCTGGTAGTTACCGCCCCCTTAGTTTGCCTAGCAGCTTGGGCAAAATCTATTTTATGGATACGGGTAAGGAAGGAGAAGTTGATGAAAATCGTTTATGACAGCCGCATTTTCCCGAAAGAACTGTTTAGGCGCAATCATAGCTAAAATCTAAAATCTCATCAAGTCATGCAGATTTGTTAACATATAAAAAGTAATCTTGCAATTGGAAAATCGACCGGCATGATTTCACTCGACATAGAAAAATTTGATACGGTTTGCCACATTGGACTTGTATATAAAATTAATTATTTCTACTTTCCTCCTTACTTGTGCAATATAGTATTAGGTTTTTTGTCTGGTCGTCGTTGTACACATCGGACTTCCCTGAACTATCTGAATGTGAAACGGCTCATAAGTTAGCTCTCAACATTGAGAGTAATCTCCTATATTCGAAAAAATGTATAGTTACTGTGATAGATGGATAATTAAGGTAAGTAGAGATAAATTGCAAGCCATTTTTTCACTCGACAAAGAAAAGTTTGTTTTTTGCCTACCTGTAGTATTCAGGTAGATGGAATCAACGCTGAGTGGCAGAACTCTGTTACATAGCATGGTATCCATCTTGCCACCAAATTGACATGAGCACATTTCTCCTAACACTGGAACTGGCCAATGCTGGCACTATTTAGAAGTAGTAGGCTCGTAGATGTAGGAACCTACGACTAGCAAGAGCACTACAGGAGCAGAGAAGGTGATGAGTGTTTTCTTCCTACTCTTCATCAATGCAGCTTCTGCAAAAATCATTATATGGGACACCCATCCTGCGAGCATCAGTGCCAATTCCACAGTGCCCGATTATGACTCCAATTAGGGTCCTTAATAAGTGCTTGCTGAGTCTAAGTGGACTGAGTGACCGTTTTAGGTTAAGTGATGGCCAGATTTCTTTTGTTTTAAGGCAGGTGGTGCCTTCTAGCCATTTGTCATTGGTGGTATTCATTGTCTGAATCTTCAAAAGATGGTCCAGTCCAATCTGATTAAGAATTTCTTCTCGAAGATAGCCTGGGGTGTTAGGCGGCCAATGTCGCTAGGAAGAAAATACTTCAAGCTTTTATCCTTTATGGTTGCCCCAAACATTCCTCTGCATCCATAATCTATTTTATACATTTGTGTGTACACATATTAATATATTTACATTGGCAATAGTAATGTAGTTTTATTTATTCACCCATATAGAGAGATATTTATTTCGTAATAAAATGTTTACATTGGTTTGGTTATCGCACAGTATCGATTGCAGAGATTTGATGTATATGATATCTTACTTCTGAACAAAATATAAACATGTTTAACAGTACACAAGATTGGTAAAAATATAAATAAGCAACTTGAAGGAAAATACGACAAAAACCTTCAATATAAAGAAAAAAAAGTGGTGACCCGTGGCGTTGTGGGTATGTGCGTCGACCCCAACCTCGACGTCGTAGGTTCGATTCCAGCTCTGAGCGACACAAATAATTTTCACGACCCCACCTCTTTCGAGTCACTGACAATGCTCAAAGAGTATTTCCTGTCTAGAAAAAGCTTCTCAAACTTGGCCGTTCGCAGTCGGCATAAAACTGTAGATCCCTTCCACTCGTGTGAGAACAGTAGCACGCACAACACGAGTGGTTGCTGAGAAGCTAGGCCCTGACCCTCTACGGGCTGTAGCGCCACCCATATTATTATTATATTATAAAGAAAAAAAAAGAAAAAAAGAAACAAAAACAATTAAATGCATAAATGAATATACTAACAGGCAGCACAATAAAAGTAAATATTTATGTAATTAATATATAAATATATAGTAAATAAATAATAAATAAATTAATAAAATATAATATATATGTATAAGTAAATAGAATAAATAAATATATAAATAGATAAATATATATAAATAATATAAATAAATAAATATCTCACAGTGGAAGAAATTGTAAATAATAAATAATTGAAAAATAAATAGGTTAATAAATATATGGGTGAATAAATTAAACTACATTTCTGTTGACAATGTAAATATTGTACTACTATACGCACACACAAATGTATGAAATAGATTATGGAAAGTTTGTATTTAAGTTATTGACTAGAGGATTGTCAGCAAGCATGCAAGAATCCATAAATTTATTTGTCAGTCTCGAAATCTTTGCAGAAATGAGTTCAACATTAGCTTGTGGAGTTTGGTAATGGAATAATCTCGTGGAAGGTTTAACATCATTTTAAAAATTTTGTTTTGAGCTATTTGTAGCTTTTAAACGTGGCACTGAGCAGATTTTCCCCATATTGGACAACCATAAAGAATTAAAGCTTGGAATATTACCTTGAGTATGATAAGTTTGTTGGACATGGACAAAAAAGATTTACTATTTATGAAGGGGTAAAGAATTTTCTTTGCAATATTAACTTTGTTAAGGGTTTGAGTAATATGCTCACCAAATGTCAGTTTGGTGTCGAGATGGATACCAATGTATTTAACTGAATTCTGCCACTCAACGCTGATTCCATTTGCCTGAATACTGGAGGCAGGCAAAAAGCAAGCTTTTCTTTTTCGAGTGAAAAAATGGCTTGCAATTTATCTCTACTTACCTTAATTATCCATCTATCACAGTATCTATAAATTATTTTCATCGCATATTGAAGATTGCTCTCAATATTAAGAGCTAACTCATGAGAAAGGGAAAAAAGCTGTGTCATCAGCAAAAATAGCCTTTTCACATTCGAGTAGTTCAGGAAAGTCCGATGTGTACAAGTTGTAAAAAATTGGCCCCAGAACAGACTCTTGAGGAACACCAGCATTGTAGAACGTTAATTCAGATACACCACTGTTGACATGCACTTGGAAACAACGACCAGATAGAAAACTTAATACTATATTGCACAAGTAAGGAGGAATATTCACCCATATATTTACTAACTTATTTATTGTTAATTTTTTTATTATTTACATTTGCTTTCACCATGATACATTTATTTATCTATTTTCTTAAATTTTCATTAACTTATTTATTATTTATAAACTATATATTAATTACACATTTATTTATTAAATAGCATTTCCTTTTTGTGATATCAGTGTTAACGTTTATTGTGTTATCTGTTAATATATTCAGGTGCAAACCAACAAACACGTTTGTTGGGAATCAGATTGCGTCGCGCTGTTCGCGCGATCACCGAACATCAAAATGCATTGCACCGGATATACGCGTCGGCATAAAATTGATTAGCCTGCATTCTGGATGGTGGGAGCAGGGGCTTCCCATGGAAACCAAATTAGTTTTAGTGTCAGTCTGATTCTGAGCATTGTATCGGAACGCAATAAATTTAATAAGAAAGAAAAAAGAAGTACGTTTTGGAACTAATGTAAATCAAACAGTTGGAGGAGGCCTCCCCCTTCTCCTCTTCACATTTTGTTTGTGGAATCCCGGAATGGATTTCTCAACTTATCCTATGTACACACATATACAGACGCAGATACACTCTCAAGAATGCTCTAAGCAGAGGCAAATAAAATCGAAAACGAGTAAACCAATCCCATCAGCAAGTCGCATGTAAAGGTTATGAAAACACAAATTATTATAAAAAATTCTCAATCAGTTCCTCTTAGAATTAGAAGCCCGCATAAATAAACATACTTAGACCTTAGACGAACCCACTACCATAACATTATTAAAAAATCATTTGGATCCCATCATTTGGAACACTTTAAATGCCATTTTTTAGATGAAGCCCTTTTCGCAATAATAAAAGACACATTTAATAAACATTTCAGAATAGGTAATAAATTAAAAATTATTAGAAAGTTTTTAGTTTTTGCAGGATGTTGCAGATGAGAAAGAGTTAAATAAAATTATAGAAACTGAACATATGAAGATAAATTTTCGCAGATTTGATGAAGTTTTCAAGGAATTAATTTCGAATTATTACAGTAGCATTTGAAAATACATAAACATATATATCGCAATATGTTTGTAACACTGAACACTGAAAAATACACTATAAAGCCTCCTAAGCCATTGCTTAAACTAACAGAAACATCAAAACAGACTGCACATATGTTTTTTTTATAGTTTGCAGAGAACCTTGTTTCTTATATAAATTTTCGAAGCACGCTATTGAAACCAAAGTAATGGAAATCAAAGATGCCCTATCTGACTATATTTGCCTATTTGGAATAATCGACAAAATAAGCTGTACCACTTAAACAATTCCTAATAGAGAGTCAAAAAATTCATGAAAGTCATGAAAAATGCACAAGTAACATCAACTAGTAAATAGAAAAAAAACAAATAGTTTCCAAACACAAATATTTTCCATCGTTTTTTTTTTTAGATCGAAAAGGGTTTAGTATTTGTAATCATTTCCATTTGTTGCAGCACGTATAAAAATTCCGCATAGAATTTCTCTTTTCTGAAAAAAACCTATGCATTATTAAACCGCACTAAAGCGGAAAATATTATATATTTTGTTTCTACAAACATATATTTCATCCTGAAGTTGCATTTGTCAAGCGGAGGCCCATAACCATTTTAACCCATTTCAAGTGGCTCCTTCGATCGTGGACCAAAATCCTAATTAGTGGGAATATTTTTTATTGTTTTTTTGCCTGTCCACCTGGACACCTGGACCTAGGTAGTGGTGCGATTTCGCACCATTCGCTGAACCGCCATAAAAACAAAAAATTTACAGAGTAAATGTGACTACATTTAAAATCATCTTGTATTTGCAAATTAATGACTGAAACATTTTACATACCGTGAAATGCTGCGTATCACTTTGCGTGCAATGCCATCTCACGTTTAGAACATTTGACACGGAAGTCAAGCTGTGGCGTAACACTGGATTTATTTCGCTTTGATTTGTCGTAAGGCTCCATTTTTGTCTGTTCCCAATGCTGCGTCCAATGCGTTCATCAACAGAGACCAGTATCATTTCTTCCCGCGCACACGAATGCGATAGTTGTTCATCGCATTGTCGAACAAGTCCACACCGCCCATCTGATTGTTATATTAATGCAAAACATCCGGCATTTCAATGGATTGTATCTTTTTGTTTTGGCGGTCCCAACGATGGGCATGGTGCATGGGCTAAATCCCTTCATGGCTTGATGCAATCATCATCCTTATAACTGTTTTGCCCAAACCATATTAGATGAATTCCGTGTCTTTCGTTGCACTTGCACGGCCATATGGGGTAAATGAAAATAAATACCCATTGGACGAGCACAAATCCCAGTATTTGAACCCGAACGGGTTTTCCCTTGATGGACATTTGGCAAGAATGTCGCCCATGATATACAATCATTTGTTCGTCGAAGGAAAGTTCGTGCTCAAAAATCCCAAATTGCATGAACTTTTCGTTCATGAGATCTTTTAGTGGCGTCGCCTTCGCAAATTTGTCGTTACGTTGTATAGGTGCGAAAACGCACCACTCACAATCGCGTCGTTGCGGCTGACGTGAAAAATGGCGGATTGCTTTTTACATATTTTTCTTGTAGAGTGTATGTCTGTGCGTGACTTTTATTGAAAAAAAAAAATCAATTTTGGTTTTTCATTAATTTTCTATTTCCGATTTTTTTAAAACTTGCATTTTATTTTTTACGAAAATGCACTCGCGCTGCCTTACCATGAGCCAGGTTAATGAACGATTCAAACTACACGAAAAATGGGTTCTGTTAATAAAGCTTTAAACTAACATATGCGCTTTAATGTGAGTTGATACAATTTTCCAGTTCGTTGTGGAAAATTCCAAAGTTATCTGGCGCGTCTCGCACCACTACCCTGAAATGGGTTATCATGTACCGTAAAATAAAAATCGCAATACTTCATCAATCGTTCCAATACTAAAAATAATTATAATATGGGTGGCGCTTGAGGACGTATGGGACAGAGCCTAGCCTCTCAGCAACATCTCGTGTTGTGGGTGCTAGTATTCTCTCACGTGTGAAAATGTCGACGCCGAACGACCTAGTTTGAGAAGCTTTTTCTTCAATTTATGTCTCGTGAATAAATTCCAAACACTTGCAGAAATCACAAATTGCATCGTGAAGCGCCAAGAGAAGAGCCACACCTTGAATTCACAAGCAAGTAAAAACACTATTATGCATGGAAACAAAAGCACGAATCCTAAGTCCTTGACTGTTACTACAGGCGACAAATGCTTATGAAATAATGAAACGAATATATGAAAAGTTAATAGAAAATAAAACAAAAATAAAAAAATACTAGTGCAGCATGATACTTTGCCACTGATAGCATTATCTTAACTAGCTGAAGATGAGTGCTAATGTTATCCAATTGGTGAACAAGTCGTATGCTAAGAATTCTACGTAGACGATGTTGTAACAGGATAGGATTCTATTGAAGAGGTATTACTGGTAGATTTCAACTTACCAAGTGGTGCTGCAAAGATGGTCGTATTACCGCTAATATTTCTTAATAAATTGAAACGGTTAAATAAAACTATGTTTGGCCATAGCTACTGTGTCCGCTTCCAAGTGTTGAAGAAACCATGCTTCTTCAAGGCTGGGAGGATGTTGAGGCGATTTGACGCGATTCGCTGAATGATATAATTGTAAGTCATTCGCTTAAAAATTACGGTGATTGTGACTGTGTTCGCAAACAAACTTTGTTTGTTGATTTCCATAATGCGACAATAGGTTTTTATTCTCTGAAAAGCTTTGCGGTTCTCAGAGCTTTAACAAACAAAATGTTGCGTTTTTTATTGAATCTACACATTTGCTGAAAGCAAAACTGAAACTCCTTTTCCTTTTTTCCTTTTTCGTTTAGTTTTTTTTTCTGAAATATGATGCCGATATGGTGGTAGGATGAATAGAGAGTAGGTCGTATACACAGTGAGCGTCAAAAGTAAGGTTACCTACACCTACACATCACGTAGAGAGATAAAAGTAACATAATTTTTTTTAAATGATGGGTTTCTTCTGTGTATGTTCATTGTATATCAGCAAACTGTATATGAGCAAATGTTTGGCCAAACAGAATTCAAAAACTATTTTTGCGATATCAGTGTATGGTTTTATGGACAACAATAATTTGCACACAGCGCGGAGAGGGATATAAATAAATTCATGATAAGGGTGGCAATACCAAGTACCTGGGTGCGACGTGCTCTGATTATACGAATTGAAGTCTGTATTGTAACGCATTATGTGATTAGAATATATCTCCAATTTCATCTAAATTGGTCAATCCGTTCAAAAGTTTGAATTAGAGTTTTCCCAAATAACATTATTAGTCTTGTGTTTGTTTGTTGTGTATACCCTAAGTGTGCCAAGTACCTGAGAGATGAAATAACAAACATTTTTATCATAGAAAATAATATGAAAGAATAAATTTACACCAAAGTGTAGAATACTCTATATTTGGGTGATATAATTGCTCTGTTGGAATGTTTGGTAATATCATTTTCCAAAAGACTGAACAACAAATGAAAGAAATCCCTTATCATCTGTACGGCCACATAGAATTGTTCTTTTTCTTCTTCTTTGAGAGGCGCTACAGTCCGGGGTGGACCTGGGCCTCAACCAACAAGCCTCTCCAGCACGATTTTTCGCCAGGTGCCTCCAGCTGCGCACACCAAGTTGGTTAAGGTCCTTTTCCCCCAGTGTACGCCATCTCGTCCGAGGACGTCCTCTGTTGCGCTGTCTCAGTGTTTCGGTATCGAAGATTCTTCGGGCCGGAGCCGTGGTGTCCATCCGCTCTACATGACCTAGCCATCTTAAGCGTTGGATCCAAAGACGCTTGACTAGAGGCATGCCGCTGTTCAGCCCGTACAGTTAGTGGTAAAACCTTCTCCTTCAAACGCCATCAACGCAAACAGGATCAAAGATCGCACGCAGAACTTTTCTCTCAAAACAACCAAAAGCTTCTTCATCCGCATTCAATAGCGTCCATGTCTCTGCGCAATAGAGCAGGACATGGATGATATGTCATATACATGAGTATTGTACAAAGTCAACTAGGTATTTCGAGAGATGGCTCTGTTACTCAATTGCCTCTTGAACCCGAAGAGGCAGCGACTGACAAGAGTAATACTGCGCTTGAGCTCGGTACTGGCGTTATTGTCCCTATTTACTCCAGAGCCGAGATTAAGTCATTGACTACCTTAAAGCTTCTGCTGCACATTATGACGCTCTGTCCGAGACGTCGATGTTGTGCGTCCTTTCGTGATGACAGCGTGTACTTTGCTTTGTCCCTAGTTTACTGCTAGACCCATTTTAGCCGCTTCCGCTTCAATGCCAGCAAACGCTTCATTGACGGCTCGCTGTTTTCGTCCAATCACGTCCATGTCGTTCGCGTAAGCAAGCAGTTGAACGGACTTTTGGAAGATCGTGCCTCGGGTGTTTACGTTTGAGTTTCGCACGATCTTCTTAAGCATGATATTAAAGAAGTCACATGACAGCGTGTCGCCTTGCCTTAAAACTTTTTTGACATTGAAGGTCTCAGTGAGTTCGTTACCGACCTTGATGGAGCAGCGAGAGTTCTCCATCGTCATCCTGCACAGCCTGACGAGTTTGGCAGGAATGTCAAAACTAGATATGGCGCTGTATAGCTCGTCGCTATGCACGTTGTCATATGCGGCCTTGAAATAGACAAATATAGTCCATCTGCATATCTTGAGTCTTTTCCAGGATCTGCCGATGTGTGAATATTTTGTCGATGGTGGACTTCCCAGGCCTGAAACCGCACTGATAGGGACCTATCAGGTTGTTCACAAATGGTTTCAACTGTTCACACAAAACGGCAGAGAGTATCGTGTACGCCTCTATAGTTGGCGCAGTCAAATGGGTCTAGTTTCTTGTGGCAAACGATACTGAGATTTCACTCATTGGGCATGCTCTCCCCCGACCATGTCCTACAGATGAGCTGGTGCATACGCCCAACCAGGTCATCTCCAGCTGCCTTAAGCAGTTCCGCGGACAATCCGTCCGCTCCAGCAGCTTTGTTCGACTTCAGTCAGGATATCGCTACCTTAACTTCGTCTAAGTCGGGGGATGGAATTCTTGTTCATCATTGTCAAAATTGTGTGAAACATTCTGCCTGACAGCGTCGTAATCGCCGTTTTATAGACTACAGAAATGATTTTTCCAAATTATCAGCATCGACTGCGATTCTACTACTAGTTGTCCATTTTCGTCCCTGCAGGAATCGGTTCGAGTTCTACACCTTCCGAATACTTGTTTTATTTTTTCGTTAAACTTTCGGGCCTCCTTCCTGTCGCAACACCTCTCCATGTTCTCGACCGCGCGCTTCTCTCTTCTGCTCTTTCTATTTCCTTTTGAAGAGACGGTTTTCTTCCCTTCTCTTCAGTTCGTGGAGATCACGAACAGCTCTCATTATTCGATGCAGCGTTGCCTTGTAGGCTTGCTACTTGCCTGCACTCGAAGTCATTGGTTTCTTTTCAGAGGTTTCGTAAAGCCCAGCACATCAGTGGCAGCTTCTTTGATGGCTTTTTGACAACGCTTTTATTCTTCTTCTGTTGTATGTGCAGGTATCTGCATTCAGAGAGTTTAAGGGAGACTCGGTCGGCCAAGTTCCTAGCGGTGGATTGTGATTGTAGCTTTCCGACGTCAAACTGTAGGGTCATGTCGCGACTCCTTATTTCTCTCGATATCCTCATTCTTACCTTAGCTACAACAAGAAAATTATCCGAGTCGAAGTTGGATCCTCGGAACGTTCGGACATCGAGAATATTGGAGGAGTATCTGATGGTAATGTGATCAATCTGGTTGACGGTTGATTGATCAGGAGACCGCCAGGTCTCCTTATGAATGTTGAGGTGTGGAAACCGCACGTGATCTATTCAGGGACCTCACATTCCACGTGCATAATCGAAAACCATTGTCCTTTAATCATTTGCTGGGGTCGTCAGTCAGCAACTTTTCCCTGTGCGCATAAGCCCATCCTGGCCTGAAGCTCTTTAATTTAATTGCCAATATTGGAGGTTGAGTATCGATTCGAAAGTGGCAGTATAACGAGCGTCCCAGAATTTAGTTAATGTTAACAATATCAAAGAGAATTATTATGACCTCTTGGACGTTGCTTAAGGAGTCTATTCCGAATACGACGGAAAAATCGTGCTCGGAGACTTCAGTGCTAAAATTGGTGAGGAAAATATTTTTTGAGGAGTGATCGGGAAGCACAGTCAGCACGACACGACAACAATAATGGCTTCTGACACACAGACTTTGCGACAGCACATAATATGTTTATAAGTAGTACTGATCATTCGCCGACTTTTGGAAGACATGTCCTACAACTGGAATGTCAGCTCCATAAGCCCCATCCACAAAAAAGGCGATCCTACCTCTTGCAACAACTACAGAGGTATATCGCTGCTCAACCTCGTCTACAATATCTTATCCAGAGTTCTGTGTGAACGTCTAAAGTCGTTTTGCCCCGCACTAATCGCCACGTACCACTGCAGCTTCCGGCCCGGCAAATCGACTATAGACCAAATATTCACACTAAGGCCGATCCTGGAGAAGACCAATGAGTTTCAAATCGATACTCAATAGGGAAAATTTATAAGGTTGTGTCGGTTGTGGACATAAACGCGATGCACCGTGCAGTTCGGTTCATATACCTCTGAACCGTTCGAAACCTGCAAAGGATTTCGGCAAAGAGATGCGCTGTGGTGTGATTTCTGCAATTTGTTACTGGAGAAGAAAGTGCGGCATGCGGCTGTAAACACGGAAGGCACTATCTTCTACAAATAAGTCCATCTGTTGGGAAATATGACATCGTCGTGCTGTCTCAAGGCGCCGTAGTGGAAGCTTTCACGGCAATTGAGGAACAGGCGAAAAGAGCTGGTCTTATGGACTATGAGGACAAGACAAAATATGTGATGTCTGCCGAACACCACAATCGACAGCTCCATTTTCGAGGTGTAAGGGACCTCGGGGCAAACGTTAACTCCACGAATGATGTCGTAGTGGAGATTCGACGTAGAATCACCCTTGGCAACCGATGCTACTTCGGCTCGTCAAAACAACAGGACACGAAACGCCTGACTCGAAGGACCAAAATTATGCTCTACAAATTTCTTATCTTGCCAGTGCTGCTTTATGGAGCCGACAGCTGAACACTAAGTAAAACTGCACAGTTAATTCATGGTGCCTTTGTAAAAAAAATTCTATGTCGGATATATGGTTCTGCGGAAGCCGAATGGACAAGAAGACACAACCGCAAACTGTACGAGCTATACAAAGATGTGGATACACTTGCTCGGCCACATAAAGCGCATGGACAACAACGCTCCAGTAAGTAGTTTTTTTTCGAATACGGGCCTCCAAGTCGTTGCCCTGATAAGTAAGTAAATAAGTACACAATTTAAAAAACCGTTTGTAGCTAATAATATACCTACATAAGAAAACATAGCATTTTTAATTTTTCAAACATGTATTTATGTACATCCTTAGCCTATATCCAGAAAACTATATTTATCATTAAAGTCAGAACAGTGTAAATAGAGATGTTAAATGTTAATGGTCGTGATTCAAAATATGCTTATCTTTAAAGTACTTCTAAACCCTTACGTAAATGTACAGCTTACAAACTAGTCAAACTCCAGCGTTTGTATGCATACAAATGTCAAAACGAAAATTAAAAGATTGGTCAAAGCCAGGTCCTTGTAACTCTTACCAATAACGGCTTAAAAGGCTTACTCTAAGTCCAGGCTATATTGATTGCACAAAAGCTCACAACTAAGGCTATAGACGTTTGTCAAAAGGCACTTGCAAGTACATGCAGTTTTAGGCGTGTATTTACTTCCGGAAGAAGCCTTTCTTCTTTTTGGGCGGATCAACGGGCTCCACTGGGACTGGTTTTTTTGGTAAGGGGGGTGGTGGTGCAGTTACGAAGTTCAGCGGTTGTAAGGGTCTAATGGCTTCATTTGACGAGATCTCCTCATCCATGTCCTCACCGATGGTATCCAGCTTTGGCATGTGAACGGAAGCAATGTCTGATGGTGTGGGCAAGTGAGATTCGCTGCCCTCGGCCATGGAGAGGCCGATTGTGGCACCGATCTTGGCACTGGCGTCCTTAAAGGTGTCACTTAGCTTTATCTGGACGACGTTGATGAACATGGAAGTGAGAGCTAGTCCAAAGATCAAGTAGATGATACTGCACATCATGAAAATCGGATGATTGGGAACAAAGTCGCCAAAGCCGATGGTCGACATGGAGATGAAGACGAAGTAGAAGGCTTCGAAGTAAGTCCAGTCCTCCCAAAGAGTATAAACGAAGGCTCCGAAGATGATATACGAGATAAGGATCACGCTCGCCAGGGAGATAGGCAAATTAAATTCGTCGTCGATCTCAAATGTCTCCGGGTAAGGCGAACTCGGCGTTTCCCCGTGCGAAGGGACGGACAGGGGTGTCTGTGGCATTGGTCCCATCTTGCCGGGCTGTGCCGCTTCCTCGTCAGCAGCGCCATAAATGTACTGGCTGGGGCGTCGCACTGCATAGTCGTACATAGTGTTGAAGCCACTGATAACGTCCATGACTTGCTGCTGCTTGCGGACTTGACGACAGGTTCCCGTGTAGTATATACGTCTGACGTATGCCCAAATGAACTTGATAGCTCTAGTGAAGAGTTTACCGAAATCCGCAAGCAGGATCAAAAACATCGGGATGCCAATAATGGAATAGACAACCGTTAGAGAACGTCCGAGCGTCGTTTGCGGTGTGATGTGGCCATAACCTGAAATGAAATAAAATAAAATTGTTAGCAGACGTTCATGACGTGTCCAATGTCTAAGAAAAAAAACAAAAACAAAACACCCTCCCCCATTCCCCTACCCTATCCACAAAGATACCTATCGTTGTAATCACAGTCCAGCAGTAGAGAACACAGTTGACGAAGTTCCACGACTTCATCCCTGGGAATCGACGAATGCCTAGTTCCTGCATAGTGTGCAACTCCTCCTCAAACTTCCTCAGACGCATACGGGCGGCAGACTTCCAATCATCCTCCCTGCAAGCACGCCAAAGATTACTCAAGAGTGGTGGTCACTCAGTCGGCCGTTGTCTTACCTCATGTTGTGACTCACAGTCCAGAGGTAGTCTATGAAGTCCCGCTTGACCTTGCGGACTTCGCACTTATAGATGTTCTCGAATGAGCCCTCGGTGTACCGGAACATGAGACCGCCAAAGCCACACAATAGAACAAGGATTATAGTGTGGGCAAAACACTTATTGCGCGCCTTTCTCATCGCCTCTAACTCTGTGGGGTGGTCCGCCTTCAGCTTAATCCACTCATGGCGCAGATCCGAAGTAATCTGCTTCAGAAAAACTCGTGTGATTAACTTCTCAGGAGAAGGCTGCTCCTCACTCTTGGTACCATTCCATGGCTTCAAGTATGCGATGAGCTTGGATATGATTGTGGAGTTCTTGCGCTTCTCAGAAGGTTTTGGGTTTTCCTGAACAACTTCAGATGGCATAAATGATGATGGAAGACTTCGTTTTCGAATCAAACCTGCTGACTCTATCTTATTCTCCTGAGACACATTTTGGGGTTGATTTCCATTTTGCTGGATGGAATCTCTTTTACTCCCCTGCACAGAATCTATGAACCCTTCAGAATCTCTCACATTTCTCTGGCGCTCCACGCTGTGATTGCCAAAATCTCGCTTATTCGTGGTTTGGACAGATTCTTGCTCCAGAGAAGAAGGAATCCTTTCCTTCTCGACAGAGCCATTTTGGTTTGGTATAAGTTCAACTTCCAGCGACGGCTTTTGTGAGCCGGGACCAGATCCAACATCTGGGGTCTTAGACCGCCGGCTAGGTCGAATGGGAGAAAGAGAGTTGTTCCGGCTAATGCTTTTGCGAACTGGAACTGGCGGAGGAGGTGGAGGAAGAGCATTGGGCTTGGCAACATCTGCAGAGCGGCACCTTTGTCCTGTGTGTGGGGAACGATGCTTGCGGGGCTGTTCTGCGTGAAGTGCCTCTGATTCCGACGACGAAAGTGGAGTTGATGACTCATAGCCTGATGATTTGACGGGTTTAATTCTGACCGGGGCTTCGTACTTTGTCAGCCTCAGGCTCTGAACTAACTTACGACGATCGTCAGTATCGGACGGAAGCTGAATGTGATCGCTAAGCTTCCGGTACCTGTCCATCAGGCGTTTCCGCTCTTCGTTGTCCAAATACTGCTTGTAACGGAGCTTGTGCTCACGCTTTTCCTTCTCGAAAACCCTTTTTTCCAACTCAAACCGCTTTCGTTCCTCGTCGAACCTACGCAGGTTCTGCTCCAAACGGCTGAGACTTCCATCAATACTTGGGGGGACATCCGGGACATCCGGGCTTCTTCGACTGTAAAACTCCCCCTCACTGGATTCTTCCTTATGCCTGGGCGATGACAAACTCCGCTTCTCCACCGTTCGAATCAGCTCAAAGGCCTCTGGTGAAGAAAGCCTCTCCGCCTGTCTAGGCTGCGAGTGACTTCTGTTTGCTGCACTAGCGAGTGTTTTGTCTCGCCTCCGTAGGATTTTGCTTTCGTGCGCAGACATTGTTCCAGGAGGTCGTATCTGCATTCGTACAGTCTGAACGGGTTCAAAGGTGGTGCTGCCTTCGGAATACTCGTCCGAATACTTCCTCCTGCCCGGCTCTGGAGTTTTTTCCCTCGTCGCCCGCACAATTCTCCTCCGCCTCCGAAGGACGGCTGAGTCAGACGATTCCTGACCAAATTCCATCATTCACACGCAGCCCCAGTCACTTTCTCTATGTGCCCAACCCTCGGTTTCGCGTTCTGTCGCAATCGCGTCCAGTCTATTTATAAGACTTATTTTGCGCTAGCAAATGTGTGTGACGCTCGTCAGCCGAACAAAAATATGAAGAACGAAAAACTTTCGAGGTTTGCCAAAAGTGTAATTATATCACATACTCCCCGAATTCCAAGCGGAAAATCAGGTTGACTCTAACCACAAAGTGATTTTTTCGCTCCAAAAGAAATCCACTTCACTTTCCAACAATTCTATTCGCAGACGCAAATACCAAAATCAAACGTGCTCGGAGTCGATAAGTTCGATTTTCAAAAAAAATTTCAAAAGTTAAGTCGACGGATATTTTTATTGAAACAAAAGAAATTATTATAATTCGAATTCGCGGCGGCACCGGTGTCGGCCCATTGCTCTAGTCTTCGTTTTGAAATAAACTAGAGAGACGTTGTGTTCGTATTGGCATGCTCTGCGAGATACGTTTTCCACTTTTCTTTGGTTGGGTGTGTAGGATGTGGGGGGTGAATCACTGAAGGCTGTTGAAGTGAAACGGAAAACACAGCTGATGAGTGGCGTGAAAACATTACTAAAAACAAAAATACGTGGAGAATGACAAAAACAATTTAGTGTGACGTCATTTGTGATTTGTGTTTCAGCGGAGCTTTTATTGCCGTAATCTTTCTTCAGATTTGTGTATTAGCTAAGAATTGTAGGCAGAGGCAAGAACCTAAGGTGGACATGGTGGCATACACACCACTAGCTACTAGATACATATAATCTTAAGAAAAAGTTTGTAGGAAGATGTGGTGTTCTTTTTCACATCGTCCTTCGCTCTTCGTATTGTCTTTTAACAGGTAGTATATTTTCGTGTTAATGTTCTTATCGAGAAATTAAATAGTTGGGGGCGTTCATTTTTGGCATTGTTTTTGCAGCCTGTGAATAAGCGCTTATGGTTAGAAGCAGAAAACTAAGTCCCATAAAGTGGGAAATAAGTAGTGATAGGCTAAGTTCCAATTTAACAATCGCAAGTATAATTGCGATTTGCTTATCGCAGTGATCTTGAACAGCGATTTTTACAAAAAGTTGCTTTGCCTAAAAAAACATAAGTATGGTTAACCCTCCTACTACGCGGTTTCATATTACGCGTTTTCGCTACAACGGGGGTCCCAAAATGCAGACGTTTTCTTACAACGCTACTCTTACAATGCGATTTTTACGAAAATTGTTATGTACGAACATATTTACTATTTTAATTTGGAAAAGGTTTTCTTGTCCAAATAAAATTCTTTGCATTGCAAAGTATGAACAATACTTTGATGTCTATCTTTTTTATAGCATTGCCACCCTACACTTGAACATGTGTTTACAAAGTGATTGCAAATACGTAATTGTGTAGGCTATTGTCCACCATCTTAAGAACTGTCAAAATACTACAACGACGAAATCGTCGAAAGGATGCCCGAATCTGATAGTGGATCAAGCTCATATTTTGAGCTAGTACGAACAAAACGTTCGAGACAAATCATACTAAGTGATGAGAAGGAGTGGAAAGTTGTTCAATTTTGGTTTTAATTTATTAAATTTTTTAAATTGAATATTTTACGTAGAAATTTTATTTTATTTTATTTTGTTTTGTTTTTGTTTAAATAAATGGAGAAATGGAGTTACATAATATGTATGTTCTTATGACTCAACAAATAAATACACAAAAATATATTAGGCACATATTTTTACTATACAAATTCCAATATTTAATTGAAAAATGTTTCACTTTGGAACCAAACGCTGATTTTTGTATGGAGTTAAAGTCTCCTACAACGCGTTGTAGGAGGGTTCCTGTTTAGCCCAAGCCGGATTCGAACGGAAAACATACAACAAACTTGAGCTACACATTAACCCACACCGCCAACACACTCAATGAGTATCAAGCTTTTTTTCTCGTCGACGTTCGATATATTTAGATATATATATGAAAAGCAAACATCCACGACCCGAACACTCATTTTGTATGCTGTCCTATAAAAGAACGTTCTGATCATATACAGAACTGCCTCACGCCCTTATTAAAAAATAAAAGGTGGACTATGTTGTGGCAGACAAAAAGCTGTCAGCAAGCACGGTCGGTCGAGTGGAGGAAATCACATTCAAAGAGCAAAGCTCTTTCTCAAAAATCACCAAACAGAGACATAGACAAACATCATTTGTACTTTTTTCTTACTTTCCGAATCCATCTATGGACGGATACAAAAACACAAGCACAGTTCTGGATGATGCAAAGCACATCAGAAATGCAAATGTACTATATAAAATTTGCGCAATGGCAAATTATTTTCTATATAATATATTTTTTGCAAACATATGCAAATATTTCTTGCAAACATATGCAAAATAAACCAAACATCAAATCGTGTTCCTTTTTTTCCATTAGCTGACTTTTGCGGACGTTGTTCGTTTTAGAGAAGGAAATGTGCTAAGAAGAAGGGTAAAAGTAAATAGTAAAAGTAATTCATGTGCGTGCCATCAATGTGTTTAGAGTTATATTGAAAACGACAGTGGTTATTTTTCGGTGAAAAATAGAAAATAATCTGTTTGTAAAGGCCGAAAGCAATTGTATGATTTTGACGTTCCAACTGCTTCGTTGCAAAGCAAGTGCAACAAATCAGGTCAAAAGTACTTCTGAACTTATCACATATGTATGTTAAAACATAGGGTACTTTCTTTCTTAATTCATGAAGTTTTACTTCAATTGTTTTCGACAATTGACAAAAGTCTTCGTTTGCCCAAAAATTCGCACATTTATAGTGCGCCTCAAAGTAAGTTTACAGCAGGGTAGGTTTGGTTACTTGAACAATCTCAAGATTAACCCATGTCAACATCTTTTGCAAGTGAAGCTTAGAAGCACTTTTGTGAGAAGTTCAACGTCATCATTGTTGCAGATTATCAAAATGGTGTTTCGGCTGAAAACTTGTCAAAAAATATAATTGAAGTCGCGGAAGTATTTATTATCAAATACAAAAGAAAACGAAGTTTCGAAATAAAAAAACCCAATCGGAGAAGCAGAAAAAGGGTTACTTCATATAGGAAGTTCAATGTTTTAGAGTTAATCCCAATGAAAAAGTAAAGTATGTACTTGAGAACAAGGACCGTGAACAAAAGTTTAATGAAATAACATTAAGGCTCAGGTTAAAATAAAATGAAATATAAGCCCACGTCTGCCAAAAAACAGTTTATCGGTGCTAAAAACAAGAAGACAACATTTTTGGAGAAGTGTTCTTTGAACGGACAAAATGGCTTGTTTCTTAGATGGTACCTATGGTCGAAAATTGTATTTTTCTGATTAAAAACAGAAACAAAGGTAGCAGTTACACCGTCCATAACTCAAATTAAGAAAAAATAATAATATGGGATTGCATACCGTATAGTGTTATTAATGCTTTGTTTTTCGATTTTTCTTAATATTTAGTTATACAGACATTATGAGTTAACTAAACAGACAAAATGTTAGGTTAAATCGAAAGACATAGTTTAAAATTAAAGTTAAGAGTGCCGACCGATTGCCAGTAAGTTAATACAGCAACATTTTTCATGAATAACAAAATAGAAATGAATAAAAATGATCGTGTAGTGGGGTGGGTGTGGAAGTAACTTCATAGATCAGATCATGCACCCATACACACCGTCAGGAACACTAACAAATTTTTCAGAAGTTGGTCAAGAAGTCCTAAAATGGCATCTCGTCAAATCAAAAATTCCACAAGAAATTGGAATATAAACGGAGGCAACGAGGAAGGCGGATTTTATTACCTCTTGGAGTAGCATTCCATAAGTACAGACCTAAAAATTAATAGATTGTGTTCCAAGGCGCTTTGCAGAGCACAATATTCATTCACAAAAAAATTCAAGTAACTGACCTCTTTCTCCTTCACCATTTTATTAATTTTTTAAACACTTACCCATATGCCACTTTAGTGTATAAATCAAATTCAATGGAATTATCGAGCCATTTGAAATTTTTTTGTATGTTGTCGTCCATTCAAAAATAGATTACCCAACAACTGAGAATTAATGGAAAAACAAGATATTTATATATGCACACATAGAAGACTATTTTCTATAACTTACAGAGTTTTATTTTGGAATCGTTCTCGAATCAAAATTTTAGCGAACCGTAATTCATATAAATCTTTAATATTTCAATAAGAAACTTAAAATGTATACGTTGCAATAGCGTTAAAACAATGTTGTCATTGAAGACGGCAAAATGTTCTTCGACTGAATGTTTCAGAATGTATTTGAATACTTTTCGTAATGGGGAATAAAATTTCCCATTAAGTACTTGTGAAGATTTTTGATCATAATATTATTGGTGACACGATGCGTTCGACCACGATGTCGAAGACTGTGGCCCTAGTTTTAGCGTGTGAGTCTGAGATTTTGAAATAGAAGGAATGGTATACTCTTCAACATCTAAAATGTAAAATTAAAACAAAAATCGCGAAAGAAGTCTCCAAAAAGTAGCCTCAAAGGAAAAAAGTTTTGATGAAGGCTTCTTGAGTTTCAAAATTTTCGACGCGAAGCTCCGCGTAGTGTTTTGCACCATACTTGCAAGTTACAACAACTAACTTAAACTCAACTGCATACTAAGTACATATACTATATTTCGGAGTTATGTTCAAATTAGTGTCGATGTATCAAATTTAAAAAAAACACGGAGTTGACTTTGGTTATGTTACGATAGTGACACTTTGGTGGCAAATGCAGCTGAGACTTTATTTTTTAGAAGAAATACAAGCCCTTCTTTAGAAAAAAGAGTGAATCCATTTTTAGAACTCTGAGATATTCAATTTCATATGCAAGGATATTAATTAAGACCATCTTTGAAAGGGATGTGTTTTAATGATTCTTGGACTGAAGAAAACTATGTAGAAATGCTTTAATGTTTGTCTGAAAGGTGGACCCAAGCTATTCATGGTGTAAAAATCATATTCATCTACTGACAAATTTGTTTAAATCTTGGATAATTGTCAGACATTTTATTCGCAATGGCTATTCTATTTTCTGTAAATGTAAATAAATGTTGCTCAGCATGCATTTTCAACATCTAAAAAGTCACGTTATTCCATATCAGAATAATTCTCTTCGTCTTGTGTTCGTCTTGTCATCGTTGACCATAAGACCACCTCATTTGGCCTGTTCCTCAATTGTCGTGAAAGCTTCCACTACAACACATTGTCCGGGCTAAAATGTCGAGTACCAAATTGGAGAAATCAAAGGACAGCGCATCTTTCAGCTAAAATTCAGTACAGGTTTCTAAAGGCTCAAAGGTACTCTATCCGAACTGCATGGTTCATCGCGTATGTGTAAGTGCGCTGCGACACAACCGGATCACTTTCGCCGAGATCCCGAGTTCCGCCATAGCTTCGAATAATTCCTTGCGATGAATGCTGTCGTATACGGCTTTGAAATTGATAAAGAGATGGTGAGTATCGATTCGAAACTACCTGGCCTTCTCCAGGATTTGCCTTAGTGTGAAGATCTGGTCTATAGTCTATTGGTCGGGCCGGAAGCCTCACTGGTACGTGCCGATTTGTGCGGTTCAAAACGGCTTTGGACGTTTTCACAGTACGCTACTTTTGGAGGGACATCATTGTCGCTATCGGCGGTATGTGGCCTTTAGAGTCAGCGAAATACTGGAGCTCACCATATTAGAAGAATGAAGATGGGTCCCGACAGGCGCGAACGTCGCCGATGAAGCCACTAAGTGAGAAAAACCGCCTGATCTGAAACCGACCAGTCGATAGTTTCTGGGACCATCCTTTCTCTTGAGGTCCTCATAGACATAGCCACAGGAATCGGTACTAGGACCGACAGTGGAAGATCTGAGACCGCGCTTCGTTGGAGTACATCGGCGTATGCTCCCAGATTTCTGCACAATCTTCAATCAAAAAAGCAGGATAGAGGGAGTGGATTCCTGGCCAGCAATGAACTCAGGGAAGCAGATGCAGCGTTAATAAAAGACGCGCAGCGTAAAGCCTTTTTTGATGAGATTGCTGACTAGGAGAAAAATCGTTATGTCGAGATGGGAAGCAAGATCTACAACCTATGCCCGTTCCTGGATAAACATCACATCGTTAGAGCAAATGGAAGAGTTCCACTCTCTAAGGGTGCCGCCTAAGGATTACGGCAGGCGATCATCTTGCCTCAAACACATCCGACCACCGCACATATAGTTAATTACATTGCAACGATAAGACAGTTGTGAACGAAATTCGGCAAAAATACTGGATACCAAGCCTTCGAGCAGCCCTGAAAGCAGTAAAGAAGATTGTCAAGTGTGCAAGAAAAGCAGAGCCCAACCACAGCCGCCCATAATGGCACCAATTCCCGCAGCCAGACTTGCAATCTTCAACAAGCCTTTCTCCTATGTTCGCATCGACTATTTCGGTCCGATAACAGTCAGCGTGGATTGGCGAACGCAAAAGCGTTGGGGTGTACCCTATAAGTGCCTCACCATTAGATCCGTACATCTGGAGATTTCCCACACACTGTCTGTGGACTCTTGCATCCTATGCGTACGTGGTTTCATGGCTAGACGTGGAACACCCATCGAGTTCTACAGCCACAATGGGACAAACCTTCGTGGCGCTTGGAAGCTTGGAAACTAGTGGACTCAAAGAAACTGATGGACACCTTTACGCATAGAATTTCGTAGGCGATGTTGAGAGTTAGCATCGTCTTTTTCGTGGATAGGGCTTACGGAGCTGATATCAAAGTCGTCGGGCATGCTTTCATACTCCCAAATTCAGCAGATATTCTGGTTTATGCTCCCTACCACAACATTGAGTAAAAACTCATGTCAGATTGAATCAAGGGGCAATGGGACTCAAGGGACTCATTTATTTCTGATAAAATAACCACCCCTAAGGTGACAGAGAATTTTAGTACAATATTAGAAACAGAAGACGTTCCAATTAAGAAATCGATAATATTTCCTATTCACAAAAAGGAATCTTCGACCCAAAAGACTATCGCGGAATATATTTTCTAAATGCCTCCTACAAAGTTTTGGTTTCGCTTTCGCCTGAATAAATAGATAATACATCGTAGTGGAGATCCGACGTAAAATCGACCTTGGCAACCGATGCTACTTCGGTTTGTCAAAACAACTGGGCTCGAAACTCCTGACTCGATGGACCAAAGTCATGCTCTTCAAAACCTATTCTGCCAGTCCTACTTTATGGAGCCGAAAACTGGACATTAAGCAAAACTTAAGAGCTGATTCCTGGTGCGTTCGAAAAATGTTTACGTCGGATATATGGTCCCGTCTGCTAGGAAGGCTAATTGAGGAGAAGACACAACCGCGAACTTTTCGAGCTGTACAAGTCATCGCGGACGTAAGACAGCCTTGCTTTGATAACTGGAAGCAGCCCAGGACCATCACCGATGGAAGGCAGCAATTGCTCAGACTCAGACCCTTTACGGTTAGTCTGCCTGATAAGAAAGTAAGTAAATAAATAGATTGATGTAAAAAACAAGGTTAAGAAATTTCAAGCCAACATATTTGTTGTAAGAAGTATTATGGGACATTTTTAGAGAAAAAACTATTTTTTCGTGTGTTCCAAAAGGGCATATTATATATGATATATGATATATGTGGATAGAAGGTTCTACAAGCTAAATATATAACGCTGAAACCTTTCAAGTAATTCTAAGAAGAAGAGTTTGTACGACGAAAACTAGTCAGTTGAAAATGGTAATGAAATGCCAAAAATATAATTATGGTTCGCGACAACAATGGGAGTAAAACAATGAGTGGATGAGTCTGTATCAGGGCTCATCTTCTTTACGGATGGCGGCGGAGGAGCTTATCACCAGATTAGCCAACGGCGGCATCCAGAGCTACCTGGTACGCCCCCTTTTAGAGCTACTCTGACATATTCGGAGCTCAGATCTAAAAAGTTGCCTTCAAGGTCATAACGGGATTTTGGAGTAGAGTTGGCGACGGAGGATCCCTTCATATAGGGTCAACGGCGGCACTCACAACATCAGCGAGGTAACCGATACCGGAGTCATCCGGACCCTTCGCCCAAGGGTAAGATAAATGGCCCTGGCCTCCCAGCTGGCTGTTGTGCGTGGGGTTAACGCCCTCACCACGTAAGAAACAATTTGTTCAGAAACGACTAATTGCCTCGGATACTGACCGATCTACTGTTGACGACCCCAGCAAACGAACAAATGTCCATGCTTTTCGGTTCTGCACGTGGAATGTGAGGTCTCTTAACAGGCCACGTGCAGCCGAAGAACACGCGGAACCGCCATTCAGGAAGTGCGATGGAATGGGCCGGGCAAGAAGAGGATAAAAAACTGCGACATCTACTACGGTGATTGCAGCAGAGAGAGGCGATTATTTGGATGTGGATTTGTTGTTCGAAGCAGACTTAGGCAAAAAGTCTTAAGCTTTGACTGTAAAAGCGAACGCCTCATAACAATCCGCATCAAGGCTACATTCGGCAACATCAGCCTGACTTGCGCCCACGCCCCTACAGAGGACAAAGATGATAGTAGCAAAGATGACTTCTATGATCTCTTAGAAAGAACATACGATCAATGCCCCAGCTTTAACACCAAGATCGTTCTAGGAGATTTCAACGCTAAGCTGGGTAAAGAAGAAATCTTTGCTAAAGTCATAGGGAAACACAGCCACACGACACCACGTCCAGTAACGGACTAAAGCTGGTGGACTTTGTCAAGGGACGTAACCTCTCTGTTGCTAGCACGTGGTTCCCACACCTCAACATCCATAAAGGGACATGGCGGTCGCCAGATCAATCAACCGTCAACCAGATTGATCACGTTGCGATCGACGTCAGACACTCCTCCAGTATCCTAGCTGTCCGAACGTTCCGAGGAGGCAATGTTGACTCGGACCATTTCTTGTTGTTGTCAAGGTAAGAATCAGGATATCAAGAGAACAACGGAGTCGAGAAAGAACACCACGGTTTGACGCCGCAAAGCTACAATCGCAGCGGACTGCTAGGATCTTTGCCGACCGAGTCTCCCAGAAACTCTCTGTAAGTTCGACGTCGCCTGCACAAACCATCGAAGAAGAATGTAGTCGTTGTCAAGAAGCCATCAAAGAAGCTGCCACTGATGTGCTGGGTTTTACGACATCACCTAGAAGGAACCCATGGCTTGGCGACGAGTGCAGGCAGGAGTTATAATGAAACTATTTTATTGTATTTTTGTTTAAACTTTATTATAAACTTTCCTTGTACAACATACTTAATCCGAGGTTAATGGAAAACTATTGTGACTCCTTGTGTCTGCCCTCCTTTTTATGCACAAAAACCGATCACGTGACACTATACAAAATAACGGCAGACGATCAGGTGATATGGCGGTGGCGACATTAGACAAAGGAGAAATCGGATGACATGTAAACAATGTAAACAACAAAGGATCAGGTGATATGGTGGTGGCGACAAGCAAAGGAGACATCGGGTGATTTTTAAACGGACACAGAATCAGGTGACACGTGGTTAGTTTCTGGGACCATCCTTTCTCTTGAGGTCCTCATAGACATAGCCACAGGAATCGGTACTAGGACCGACAGTGGAAGATCTGAGACCGCGCTTCGTTGGAGTACATCGGCGTATGCTCCCAGATTTCTGCACAATCTTCAATCAAAAAAGCAGGATAGAGGGAGTGGATTCCTGGCCAGCAATGAACTCAGGGAAGCAGATGCAGCGTTAATAAAAGACGCGCAGCGTAAAGCCTTTTTTGATGAGATTGCTGACTAGGAGAAAAATCGTTATGTCGAGATGGGAAGCAAGATCTACAACCTATGCCCGTTCCTGGATAAACATCACATCGTTAGAGCAAATGGAAGAGTTCCACTCTCTAAGGGTGCCGCCTAAGGATTACGGCAGGCGATCATCTTGCCTCAAACACATCCGACCACCGCACATATAGTTAATTACATTGCAACGATAAGACAGTTGTGAACGAAATTCGGCAAAAATACTGGATACCAAGCCTTCGAGCAGCCCTGAAAGCAGTAAAGAAGATTGTCAAGTGTGCAAGAAAAGCAGAGCCCAACCACAGCCGCCCATAATGGCACCAATTCCCGCAGCCAGACTTGCAATCTTCAACAAGCCTTTCTCCTATGTTCGCATCGACTATTTCGGTCCGATAACAGTCAGCGTGGATTGGCGAACGCAAAAGCGTTGGGGTGTACCCTATAAGTGCCTCACCATTAGATCCGTACATCTGGAGATTTCCCACACACTGTCTGTGGACTCTTGCATCCTATGCGTACGTGGTTTCATGGCTAGACGTGGAACACCCATCGAGTTCTACAGCCACAATGGGACAAACCTTCGTGGCGCTTGGAAGCTTGGAAACTAGTGGACTCAAAGAAACTGATGGACACCTTTACGCATAGAATTTCGTAGGCGATGTTGAGAGTTAGCATCGTCTTTTTCGTGGATAGGGCTTACGGAGCTGATATCAAAGTCGTCGGGCATGCTTTCATACTCCCAAATTCAGCAGATATTCTGGTTTATGCTCCCTACCACAACATTGAGTAAAAACTCATGTCAGATTGAATCAAGGGGCAATGGGACTCAAGGGACTCATTTATTTCTGATAAAATAACCACCCCTAAGGTGACAGAGAATTTTAGTACAATATTAGAAACAGAAGACGTTCCAATTAAGAAATCGATAATATTTCCTATTCACAAAAAGGAATCTTCGACCCAAAAGACTATCGCGGAATATATTTTCTAAATGCCTCCTACAAAGTTTTGGTTTCGCTTTCGCCTGAATAAATAGATAATACATCGTAGTGGAGATCCGACGTAAAATCGACCTTGGCAACCGATGCTACTTCGGTTTGTCAAAACAACTGGGCTCGAAACTCCTGACTCGATGGACCAAAGTCATGCTCTTCAAAACCTATTCTGCCAGTCCTACTTTATGGAGCCGAAAACTGGACATTAAGCAAAACTTAAGAGCTGATTCCTGGTGCGTTCGAAAAATGTTTACGTCGGATATATGGTCCCGTCTGCTAGGAAGGCTAATTGAGGAGAAGACACAACCGCGAACTTTTCGAGCTGTACAAGTATGCTGATGTAGTCCGGAAGGAAAAAATCCGTCGACTACACTGGCTCGGCCACATCGAGCGAATGGACAACAACGCTTCAGCAAAGAGGGTCTTCGAATCCGAGTCTCCTGGTTCGAGAAGGAGAGGAAGACTGAACCTCCGGTACAGAGACCAAGTCATCGCGGACGTAAGACAGCCTTGCTTTGATAACTGGAAGCAGCCCAGGACCATCACCGATGGAAGGCAGCAATTGCTCAGACTCAGACCCTTTACGGTTAGTCTGCCTGATAAGAAAGTAAGTAAATAAATAGATTGATGTAAAAAACAAGGTTAAGAAATTTCAAGCCAACATATTTGTTGTAAGAAGTATTATGGGACATTTTTAGAGAAAAAACTATTTTTTCGTGTGTTCCAAAAGGGCATATTATATATGATATATGATATATGTGGATAGAAGGTTCTACAAGCTAAATATATAACGCTGAAACCTTTCAAGTAATTCTAAGAAGAAGAGTTTGTACGACGAAAACTAGTCAGTTGAAAATGGTAATGAAATGCCAAAAATATAATTATGGTTCGCGACAACAATGGGAGTAAAACAATGAGTGGATGAGTCTGTATCAGGGCTCATCTTCTTTACGGATGGCGGCGGAGGAGCTTATCACCAGATTAGCCAACGGCGGCATCCAGAGCTACCTGGTACGCCCCCTTTTAGAGCTACTCTGACATATTCGGAGCTCAGATCTAAAAAGTTGCCTTCAAGGTCATAACGGGATTTTGGAGTAGAGTTGGCGACGGAGGAACCCTTCATATAGGGTCAACGGCGGCACTCACAACATCAGCGAGGTAACCGATACCGGAGTCATCCGGACCCTTCGCCCAAGGGTAAGATAAATGGCCCTGGCCTCCCAGCTGGCTGTTGTGCGTGGGGTTAACGCCCTCACCACGTAAGAAACAATTTGTTCAGAAACGACTAATTGCCTCGGATACTGACCGATCTACTGTTGACGACCCCAGCAAACGAACAAATGTCCATGCTTTTCGGTTCTGCACGTGGAATGTGAGGTCTCTTAACAGGCCACGTGCAGCCGAAGAACACGCGGAACCGCCATTCAGGAAGTGCGATGGAATGGGCCGGGCAAGAAGAGGATAAAAAACTGCGACATCTACTACGGTGATTGCAGCAGAGAGAGGCGATTATTTGGATGTGGATTTGTTGTTCGAAGCAGACTTAGGCAAAAAGTCTTAAGCTTTGACTGTAAAAGCGAACGCCTCATAACAATCCGCATCAAGGCTACATTCGGCAACATCAGCCTGACTTGCGCCCACGCCCCTACAGAGGACAAAGATGATAGTAGCAAAGATGACTTCTATGATCTCTTAGAAAGAACATACGATCAATGCCCCAGCTTTAACACCAAGATCGTTCTAGGAGATTTCAACGCTAAGCTGGGTAAAGAAGAAATCTTTGCTAAAGTCATAGGGAAACACAGCCACACGACACCACGTCCAGTAACGGACTAAAGCTGGTGGACTTTGTCAAGGGACGTAACCTCTCTGTTGCTAGCACGTGGTTCCCACACCTCAACATCCATAAAGGGACATGGCGGTCGCCAGATCAATCAACCGTCAACCAGATTGATCACGTTGCGATCGACGTCAGACACTCCTCCAGTATCCTAGCTGTCCGAACGTTCCGAGGAGGCAATGTTGACTCGGACCATTTCTTGTTGTTGTCAAGGTAAGAATCAGGATATCAAGAGAACAACGGAGTCGAGAAAGAACACCACGGTTTGACGCCGCAAAGCTACAATCGCAGCGGACTGCTAGGATCTTTGCCGACCGAGTCTCCCAGAAACTCTCTGTAAGTTCGACGTCGCCTGCACAAACCATCGAAGAAGAATGTAGTCGTTGTCAAGAAGCCATCAAAGAAGCTGCCACTGATGTGCTGGGTTTTACGACATCACCTAGAAGGAACCCATGGCTTGGCGACGAGTGCAGGCAGGAGTTATAATGAAACTATTTTATTGTATTTTTGTTTAAACTTTATTATAAACTTTCCTTGTACAACATACTTAATCCGAGGTTAATGGAAAACTATTGTGACTCCTTGTGTCTGCCCTCCTTTTTATGCACAAAAACCGATCACGTGACACTATACAAAATAACGGCAGACGATCAGGTGATATGGCGGTGGCGACATTAGACAAAGGAGAAATCGGATGACATGTAAACAATGTAAACAACAAAGGATCAGGTGATATGGTGGTGGCGACAAGCAAAGGAGACATCGGGTGATTTTTAAACGGACACAGAATCAGGTGACACGTGGTTAGTCACGTGACATAAGAAACGTAAACAACAACATAAACATCAGGTGACTGGAGTGCAGATCTATGGGTAGGGTTGCCTTCATGTAGATAACTCAGGCACATGCAGCCAAGCAGGAGGCCTACAAGGCAATGCTGCATCGAACAACGAGGGCTGCTCGTGAGCTCTACGAACAGAAGAGAAGGAAAGAGAACCGGCTTTTCAGAAGAAAAAAAAGGAGCATGAGAAGCGCGGTCGTGGAGATGGAGAGGTGTTATGGCAGGAATGACGTCCGAAAGTTTTATCAAAGGGTAAATTAAAGGTAATTATCCAATGGATATAAAGCTCGGACAGAAGCCTGTCGGGATGGAAATGGACATCTGGTAGTAGAGTCGCAGTCGATATTGAGAATCTGGAAAGATCATTTCTGCAGACTGTTAAACGGCGATGAGGACCAAAATACCACTGTCAGGCAGAATGTTCCACTCAATCTGGACGATGACATACGCGAATTCCGTCCCCCAGATTTAGACGAGGTCAAGGTAGCAATATCAAGACTGAAGTCTAGCAAAGTTGCTGGAGCGGACGATTTGTCCGCTGAAATATTTAAGGCAGCTGGAGATGATCTGGTTGGGCGCATGCACCAGCTCATCTGCAAGATATGATCTGAGGAAAGAATGCCCGACGAGTTGAATCTCAGTATCGTTTGCCCGATCCACAAGAAAGGAGACCCCTTCAACTGCGCCAACTATCGAGGGATCAGTCTCCTTAACATCGCGTATAAGCTCTTCTCTGCCGATTTGTGTACCCACCTGAAGCCGTTCATTAATAATCTGATATATCCATATCAGTGTGGCTTCAGGACAGGAAAGTCCACAACAGACCAAATCTTCACACTACGCAGATCCTGGAAAAGACCCAAGAAATGCAAATTGACACTCACCATCTGTTCGTCGATTTCAAGGCCGCATATGACAGCGTGCATAGAGATGAGCTATACAACGTCATGTCTAGTTTTGACCCTGCCAAACTCGTCAGGCTGTGCAGGATGACGATGAAGAACTCGAGACCTCACCGAACTCACCGAGACCTTCAATGTCAAAAAAGGTTTTAGGCAAGGCGACGCGCTGTCATGTGACTTCTTCAACATCGTCCTGAAGAAGATCGTGCGAAACTCACACGCCAACACTAAAGGCACGATCTTCCAGAAGTCCGTGCAATTGTTAGCATACGCCGATGACATTGACGTGATTGGCAGAACTCAGCGAGCCGTCAGTGAGTCTTTTGCTAATATTGTGACGGAAGCGGCTAAAATGGGTCTGGCGGTTAATGAGGGCAAAACGAAGTATATGCTGTCCTCAAAAAAGGACATACAACATCGACGTCTTGGACAGAGCGTCACAATGGACAGCTATAACTTCGAGGTAGTCAAGGACTTCACTTACCTCGGCTCCGGAGTAAACTGTACAAATAACATCAGTACCAAGATCAAGCGTAGGATAACTCTTGCCAACCGCTGTTTCTTCGGGCTCAAGAGGCAATTAAGTAATAGAGCCCTCTCTCGAAGAACCAAGTTGACTCTATATAAGACCTTGATCATCCCAGTCCTGCTATACGGCGCGGAGGCATGGACAATCTCGAAAGCGGATGAAGAAGTCCTTGGTCTCTTTGCGAGAAAAGTTAGTTAGGCGTCTACGGATCCAACGCCTGCGGCGGCTATGTCATGTAGAGCGTATGGACACCACAGCTCCGGCCCGAAGAATCTTTGAATCCGAACGAAAATCGGGCAACGCAACAGAAGACGCCCGCGTTTGAGGTGGCACACCCAAGTGGAGAAGGACCTCAACCAACTTGGTGTGCGAAACTGGAGACAGTTTGCCAGGGATCGCGCTAGTTGGAGAGGCATGTTGGTTTAGGCCCAGGTCCATCCCGAACTGTAGCGCCACACAAAGAAGAAGAAGAGAATAGTTAGTTAATGACTTTTTACGGTCACCAAGCTTGCTATTAAATTCACTTTTAAGAGCAGTAAAAAGCTTTGAAGAGCTATTCCAAAAAATTTGAAAAAGGGTTCCGGTTGTCCCCTGATACTTTCCTCACTTTAGAAGAATCAACTATACTTCTTACTTCGGACAAAGTAAATGGCGCGTCTAAGAAGGATGGAGCTGCAAATTACGGTAATGGAGAGAACTGTTTTGAAACTAAACCCTCAGCTCTGACACTGCAATTATCGACGAGATCATTTTAGTTTAAAAAAAAAATGCACTTGCAGATTTAGAAGAGTTAAAGACTGCTATGATTAAAAATATTTGTTTGCTTCTGCATAGAGTTCTTTGCCACAGTTTTTTGTACTTTCTTTGGGATTTGTAGTAGTGTAAACGATCGTTTTCTCGCTTTCAGACAATCACTATCCAACCACTTTTCCTTACTTACTACAAGACGTCTTATGATTTGAATTAAAACCGCGATGTTAGCCGTTGTACTGGGTTCCGTCGGACTTGAAAGCTCGGCGTTCAAATTACTTTGGGAAACGGAACGAAAATTGTCTTTCGAAACCCATTTAGGAAGAAGAGCGTTGAGTTAGCCGTAGCTCCCGGCTCGGTAGTCTTCAGTACAGTATAATCACAGATCGTTTTGAAATAACATTAATGTTAAAAGAAATACCTCAGGCTTGCCTAAGGTAATGGATTTGCTTTAATTTATTTATTATTTATTTAGTGTTGAAAATTTTTAAATTGTTCAAATGCCTTGTGGACAAGTACAATTAAATTAACGCCAAAAGATATAGACATTTTACATGCTATACCTAACGAACATTACTTCGCAGACCGTGCGTCAAGTCTTTAAGGAATTTTTACCACATAAATCTCAACTTGCCATACAGTTTGGGTGAAAACTCCAATGCATTTTAAGAATTAAGAATTTGGTGAATCTTTTTTGAGCTTTTGAACGTCGATACCCTCAGAATATGTGACTGAATTAGGACTCCGTACAACTAAAAAATATTCAAGGGAGTGACCATGAATGCATACAGGGATAACAGGGCGAATGTATTTAATACGTTTTTTTTTTAAATTTCTCTTATTATACATTCTTTATATTAAATACCAATTGTATTAACATAACCTTTGTAACTTTAATTCAAAAGATACGAATAAGATTATGTTTAGCTTAGAGTGCCCACCGAGGACCAGTAAGTTAGAAGTAAGAATACTGTTCGTCCAACTAGTTTTAAGCATTTTTGTCTAGTATACAATATGTATGTCATGAAGTAGAAAATAAAAATGAATTGAAATAAAAAAAAATGGGCGAATGTATCAGTGAGTTTTGGTATTACGCTTTATGATACCGTTAGCTGAATTGACTTTAGATGATTTTTCGTTACGTTTTACACATAAACTGTGTCTACGTATTCACAATCAAACTGTCCAATAAGGTTCGATCACTGGATTGTAGCGAAATTCAACTCAATATTTAACTATTTCTATGCACTGATTTATTAACTTATAAAGAATTTTTAGCGACTACCTTTTTGGCAACACTGGTTTAAACAGCTGACTCACGTTTCGTGTTTTGTTTCACTGTCCAACATCTTCCGTTTGGTCTATAATTTAACTATGAATCGTCTTACAATCGAACAACATTATTGAATTTCATTATCAAAATGCGTGTTATGTTAAGAAAGTTCATCGCGCACTTCTTCCGAAAAACTGTGTTCAGCGACGGAGCTCATTTTTGGCTTTAGACTATTTTTTGTGGGGCAATGTTAAAGCTCATGTGTATACAGACAAGACCGCTTCAATTGACGCATTGGAAGACAACATTGAAGCGTTAATTCGTGAGATACCGGCCGAAATGTTGGAAAGAGTATGCCAAAATTGGACTAAGCGGATGGATCATTTGAGGCACAGTCAAGGTCAACATTTGCATCAAATAATCTTCAAACATTAAATTAAATGGACAGTACTATCGATTCAAATAAAGATTTCATGCATTTTTTTGAATTTTATTTGTTTTTTTTTTTTTTTTAAAACTTTACTATAGCTTTTAAAAAATCACGCCTTAGAACACTTTACTACTTAAACTTTACTAACACAACAACAGCAAAATCACTACAAAAAGTTTACAACACATTCCTCTGCTGCCTTGCCAGCACCCTTTGATCACTTTTATACAAAATCCCAAACTAAACTTAACTGCTTCGCCCGCCGTTCCGATATTTATATCAGCCAGCATTCTTTGTAGAAAACTGTCGCCATCTGTCTGTGGAATTTTCCTATGGGCACTCATGTTTGTACATTCGGATTTGATTATATATAACTGCAGGGTGGCGCACTCGGCTGTCTCGTTCGCATGTAAAACAACAACCAGGAACAGATTCCTCTTCTGCACATGTTTTAACTTGTGTGCAGAGTTATTATAGCGGCAGATTATAGTTACTAGTTTGAGTTGTATTCGATTGTTTTCCGGCAGATGGCGTTTTAGATTGGCTTGTGTCCACGTCACACTACCCACCACCTAAACTTGTTCGTTTTGAACAAGGTTCGAAGTATCCCCCTTTTTCGGTGCCAGTCGGTAGGGATGAATGACGTACACATTTGCTCTGCTGCTGGCTTTTCATTGGCTACGGTACACACTACATGATTGGTCCGTTTTATTACCTTGTACGGTCTTCCCAATGTGTCTGTAGCTTGGGTGACAGTGGAATTTTCGCTGATGTCGCAACTTGCCTTCATTTTTTCGGATTGACTTGTGTCCTTATGTCTCGATGAATCTGAGGGAAAAACCAAAATCAGTTTTCGTGTTATTTGGCCGTCTTTTTCCCAAACGCGATCCAAGCAACCATTCTGCAGCTGTAGACCTCGCCACTGAGCTGATTAGAAAACCCTAGTACGAAACACTGGTAATAGGTGCTCAGTGCCAAGAAGCTCCGTAACTCGTGCAGGTTTGTAGGTCTTGGCCAATCTCTAACCGCCTTTTTTTTCTACTCGTCGGTGTGTATCCCTCCTCTGGTTATCTGGGGCCAAGGTACTTCATTTCCATCTGAAAAAGTGATGTTCATATTCGTATTTATGATAGGTTTAAGTTACATCGTGTTAATTACGTTCTCACTTTTACTGTTTGATTTTTATATTTCTGTGTAGTCAGCACTTTTCAGTTATTTTTGTAAATTGCAAGTAAGCATAATATGTGAATAAATACCAGCACAATAAAAATTTCATGTCACTACGAAAACTCATTCGATCCAAGCCTGTTTGATTGTCACGTAATGTGAGGCTGCATTTGGCGATTGAGTTAATAAAAAGTTCTAAGTGGTGGAACTTTTTCATCAAGTATTTTACTTAGGAATTCCGGTGCAGCGTTTTTATGAAATTCACTTCCTGCGCTGTCAGGCCCTGGTGTTTTTTTTTTTTTATAGCACTGCAGTCATTGATCATGAGTTTGATGATGAGTTTTAATTGGTTTTCATCCCTCAGATTATCTTTCTATTTTTTGTTAGACCTGAGTGGGATGGTACAGCTTTATAAATGCAATAATTCAAGAAACCTGTTTTTGGTGGTTATACAATTGTGATTTGCGCTTTGCCTTTCTATCTCCGTTGGTAGTTTTAGTTGGTTTTCATCCCTCAAATTATCTTTCAAGATCAGTTTCGGTGGCAGCTTTAATGCAAGAAAATATAATTTATGATCAATATTGGGCATTACAGATAGTGTGTGATAGCATGTGATCTGAGAAGATTAGAGTTCCTATCTGAAAGGATGATACTATACCATGAAAGTTAAAGTAAATCGTTGATAATAATATCCTTATCCCATAAGGATAAAAAAAAATAATCCTTATCATAAAATAAAAATCCTTATCCCAGAAATTGCAATAAATGTAAGTTGGTAAGATGTTGGAGATTGAATTTAAGTGAAAGCATTAGATTTAAATTTGATTATTAATACTACGTTCTCACTTTTACCATTAACAATTTTGTTGATGCCATACAAGCAGCCTCCTATGGTCGTACCAAATTTGTGCACAATACGCTGCAATCCAATGCAATTTGAAATTACTGAAGTATTTTATATAGGTTTGGTAATGTTCGTAAGAAATGAAAAAGTGTCGTAAAGAAAAAATATGTCATGACCTTGTGCAAATTCAAAGAAGTTATCGTTATATAATTTACTCGCTACACCAGCAATGTTTTGTGATAGTAAATTAATCATTTTCGTTTGATTCTCCTGCAGAGCCTCGGTTCAGTCCCGATTGTCACATCTTAAAAGATCGTCTTGTGTCGAGTACTGAATCGGTTGTTGTAAAGATGAGCTTTAATGTACAACATTGTAGGTTCTTAACGAAAACAGTGGAAATTTCGAAGATTTTTTTCTTTTCGCACTTCAAAACAAAATAATAAATTTACTATTCGGACCAAAGGTTACTGAAAAAAACACTATTCAATGATGCAGTAACAATAATTTGCGCATTCTTGGTTTAACTTTGTTAATTTATCTTAATTTCTAAAAACTATTCGTCGGTGATTTATTTAAAATATGTAGTATGTACTCACATATGTATATTCCTCCTCCACAAATACAGTGAATTATTTTCAATGTCACTGCATAGAGAAAAGTGTTGAAAAAATTCAGCACAGAATTTCATTCTCATCTATTTTCGAACAAAATTCGTCGCAGAGTTCCCTCTTAAGAAACGTATCCACACAGTAAATAGTCGCGTAGGTGGGGATATGTTTGCTTTTTCTAATAATTAAAACAAAATGGAAGGCGCAGACAATTTATAAGGAATCCGAGTGATGAAAATAACTCATTAATGAGGCGAATTCTTGAGATTTTAGCTTTTGATGGCTTGCGGCTGCGGGTCCACTTAGGAAGTGGCCGTTGTTAGTGAAAGTGTCAAGATAAAATTTACAAATGGTAGACGAACAAATCGATCGTGACACAAGGAATTTGTTCACTTTGGTGTTTTCGAAAACATATTTGTTCTACAATATATCTACAATTTTTTGTAGAACTACAGTCTTTTTGATACGAAAATATATGACTAATTTGCCACAAAGATAATGCAATTCGATGAAAAAATTTAAATGATTTAAATTATAAGAAAATCGTAAACCATTGGTGCACTATAGGTATAACCAAATCGTAGTATGGTTGACACTGCCAACGTTAATTTACGTATTTTCAATCGGAGATAAGGACTTAATGCTGTCAAGGGCTTAGGATGAGCAGGTCGCAAACATCATGGACAAGAGAAGTATCCACCAATTCTAAATTCGATACGCCACAAGGAAGGACTTATCACATTCCTTAGAACGCAGCTGCAAGACTCAACATGGCATAACAAAACATTCGTCGCAACCGCACCGTTAATATCCTGTCCATTTTGCAACAGTTTATTGAAGATAAAAAGTGGCATATCGGTTATCGGTCTCATCATCCTCGACTCAGCTTCGCAACTTCATAATGGACCACATCGCCAATCTTCTCAGCGTGAAGAAAAACAAAGCTCAATATTAGCATGAACCGTGTTGGAGCCGTTTGAACGTTCGACATCAATGCATACAAAAAACGTTGTTAGGCGACGATTTCTGATCAATCAATTTACCATCTTTTGTTATTAGTACTGACACGTCAAGCACCGACGATGGCTTAAGTGGTTTTTGTTAATCGAGAAACATTTACGCTTTAATCTTAATCTAAAATTATGAGTGTGAGATTAAGAACCATTTATCAACAATGAGTTGGAAACCGTCAGAACGCCATCACATAATCATGCAGTACCCGATCCTGGAATTCTTTCGAAGATCATAAGGTTATTTGACCCTTTATGATTTACTGTTAAAGCCCAAATATACCATCAATGGTTATGAAGATTGAACATACATTAGGATGAAAGTCTACCGATGGAGATTCTCACAGTGGGCAAAGTTGCAAAAACAACTTTGTTACTTCAGTACCATCCAGATGAAACTATACATGTCTATAAATTCTTCTAGCATTGAAATACAAGCGTTTTCAGATGCCGTCCATAGAACCTGTGGATCAGCTATTTATGTCTGAACACAAGAGAATGGGTATTTTAGCCGCACTTGACCTATGCAAAATCGACAATTCCATTTTAAATCTTCCTCGCAGAACTAATGAATTTTTAAAAACTAAAATTTCGAACTCTACGTTTTAATCTAGACCTGACACCAAATTCGAAATTGATCAACTCAACTTTGTTGCAAGTTGGGCAATGGTGAATAAAACGAAACTTAATATCAAAAGGTATCCGAACGAGCGATGTAGTTCAGTGGACCTACGTTTTTGTCATCTTTCAAGGAGAAGTGGTCAAATTCACCAACACTGCTGGATATAGAGCTGCCAGAACAGCGTAAGCAGGAGCTTTCACTTGTAATTTCAATGAGAGTTCATCTAATTGCCTCACAATATATATATCTAAAATTACTTCATCTTTTTTGCTTTATCCTCAGGTTAATTTTCAGCTTCAGGCAAGGCGCTACAAAATTGGTTGGTCCATTTTTGCCACAAGAAAGGGAATCTGCACAGTTTGCCACTGATGAATCTATCGAAATAATTTACTATCAGGGGGCTACTACCCCATCAAAAATCTGTTCCTCGAACTACATAGTTTTTGGTTTTATAATACTTCATCTTGTTTTTGTGTGGCGCCTCTCCAACTAGCGCGATCTCTAGCTAGCTGTCTCCAGTTTCGCACACCAAGTTTCCTTCTCCACTTGCGGGCGTCCTCTGTTGGGTTGTTGGGTTTTTTAAAGTACAAAATATATTTTAAATTACAACTCCGGATAGCTATCTAAATATTCAAAAATAATTGTTCATATTTTTACTATCAATTGTGACAGTTGAAAATAAATAAAGGTTGATCTCTGAGCGCAGTACAGTGTACAATATTCTTGCTTAGTCCGTCTTTAGCCTGAGTGCTTTTATCTGCGACTGTTGTTGGCAAATATCACCGGACCATTGTCATCATACGTAAGGTAGATGGACAACAGTATAAAAATGCATGCATTGCTGTAGTCATGTTAGAAGATGACAATCATTGGGACAGTACGCTTGCCGAAGCAATATTAAACTGCGCAGGAACACAAATTTGACAACTATTTGCTATAGTACTGACTACATGTTTCACGGCCCGAGTACCAATGATGTGGGACATTCACAAAAATTCAATGACAGATGATATTGTATATTGTTTCGGCATCAAGGCATACAAGGCATTGATTGCTATACAGGATCTTTGCATTGGTATAGCGAATTTACCGATCAGTCATTTTGGTACGAGCTCACCGAATCGAAGTGCATCTGATTTACTCAACACATACCATATGATGAATCGTGAACTACAATACGATACTGTAGAAATGGCAGGCTAGTTAGTCGCAATGTTCCAATACTAAATGATGAACAAAAATAAAATAAAATTATTTACGACCGCATTATGCAAGCCTAGAAGGATTCCAGCACCAAAAGACTTCAGATTCAATCGGAAATGGAGACGATCATATTACTGTAAACAAATTAAAGTAAAAGTAAACAAATAAAGAATTCAGTGGAGGGGAAAATGAATCGAACAAGAATGTAGTGCTGTGTAAGCACTTCTATAACATAAAAGACTGTTGTTCGACATACCAATCTCTTTTAAACAGGGACAGGTAAAGTGTTTTTGATGAAGCAGTTATTCATTGGATTTGACAGGCATGCCACCACACCATTTACAATTGAAGGTAGGATCTCCGATCATAGTGGTGGCCCGTGGCGTTGTGGGTATGTGCGTCGACCCCTACCTCGACGACGTAGGTTCGATTCCAGCTCTGAGCGACAAAAATCATTTTCACGACCCCACCTCTTTCGAGACACTGACAATGCTCAAAGAGTATTTCTGTCTAGAAAACCTTCTCAAACTTGACCGTTCGGAGTCGGCGTAAGACTGTAGGTCCCTTCCACTCGTGAGAGAACAATAGCACGCACAACACGAGTGGTTGCTGAGAAGCTAGGCCCTGGCCCCCTACGGGCTGTAGCGCCACCCATATTATTATATTATATATTATCTCCGATCATTCTGCTTCATAACATAAACCCACTGCGGCTGTGTAAGTTGCATTGAAGCCCTTATATCATGTTGTTTCCAAATTGTCACAGGGAATGCTTTTTTAGTGCTTTTGAACTTGAATTCAATAGACACATTTCCTACAGATGTTGATTTGATTTCATAGGGATTTGTGGCAGCAACACATTTTCGCCATTTTGCCATGGCAAGTTTCGAGGCGAAAATGTATTACTGCCACAAATCTCGCTTAGGAAAATTATCCAGTTTGTTTTATGTTGGCTAAAGACGGACTAACCAGGAATATTGTACCCTCTATTGCACTGGGAGATCAATCTCTTATTTTATTTCAACTGTGAAATTTGATAGTAGATAGCTATCCAGGATTGAAATTTACAATACATTTGTTACTTTTATAAATATTAATTTATTAATCTAAATAAAGCATTCTTTCATCGCTTACAACAATTTCAATTATAAGTACATCCCCGCACACTTATAGTAGATAGCTATTTTATTGAACTATAAAATGGCAAAATAAGACTTGCCGGGTCAGTTGGTACCATATCTCTATAACTGCTCTGTACTTGCCTTAACTGAAAAGGTACAGACCCACGCAACCACGATAATCTAAGCGTCCTCTGTAAGATACCATAACGACAGCAACCCTCTTTCTGAATTGAAACAAGTAGCAATTAACGACAAAGGTAGGTGAGAATATTGGGTGGTGTGAATAAAAACGTATTTCGTTAAGTTTAACGAATCCTCTCCGATCACATATTTTCACAGTTGAGTAATACCTCAGTTTTGGTGTGAATAAAGATGGAATGTATTCAGATATCATTCGTTGAAGTTGAGTGTGCATAGGAGGTGACTCAAGAGACAAGAAATGGAAATTAATGCGTCGGATGAGGAATACTTTGACGGAATAAGCCTTATTACTTAAACTGGAATGGGCGATGGCGATTTCAACAGGTGTTTATAACTGTATCCGTGTTTGCTGGAAAAAAGCCAAACCGATTCAGGTACTCATCGCCATGTAAATAACGCTTTAATATTGCGATGTGAGTACAATCTAGAGCGCCAATTTCACTTCTCGCAATTAATCGATAGAAGAAGGAAGTTTCATCCACAGGTCCGCCCTTGCACATATAGCATAACACACTTGCCAAACTGTTTTTGATACAGTGGTGTAATTAATCCCAAACTCCTCTCCAACTCCAACTTGGAAACTCGGGTCACCAATGTATCGAAGGAATATTTTCATCTTCTTCATGCTTGGTATTGCACCACCACGGTTTTCTCCAGGAATATCGGAGAGGACTGATTGGTTAACCATTCCATGTTGCGAAACTCGAATCTGTAATGTTTCTTGAAATTATTCCCTGTGTCCCCGAAACGCCGTGAATTATATTGTTTTATTTTTCGCGTTTCTATATTTAAAAACATGATTGAAAATAAATAATTCGTGTTTGTGTTTGTTAATTGAATTTGAAGAATGTTGACAAATAAATTTGCCAGCTCTCCAGCAGAGTTTTTAAACGTCAAATTGAGGGTAAGAACCTGCTTTGAGGAACATTTTATGCACACCAAATTGAGCATTTCCTTTGACGAACATACTCGACTCAAGAGATTTTACTCCGAGTGTTTTCTCAGTTTTTATTTACACCACCCATCTCCCTATTTAAATCCGAACCTCGGCCTCGGTTCCAATCCGGAATATAATTTTAAGCTCTTAAAGCTCCACGTTTTCCGTTTTCCACAAGCACTCAATCTCCAACTGTTATTTATAAAAGTCCTAAATTGGAGAACAACTCAAACTTTAGCGGGATTGAATTACTCACTCGAATTGTATCCCAGTAAGACAATTTTAATTGGCTTTGAGATTCAAAATATTTGCTGAGGTTAGCAATCCGACCAAGCTAGCCATGTGCATACCTTACATTATAGACCGCTAACGCCTTGGACCTGTTTGGATATTCGAACTGGTGTACTATGTTTTTTCATTATTGATAGGCGAAAGTAGAGCTGAATTCATATTTTTCAATCATCTGTAAAAATGGCCAGCTATTATACTGTATTGGCAAGCAAGGTTTTTTTTTATACATTTTGTGCGTGTATTTTATTTTTTTAATGTCACGTAATAGTGAGTCCGAATTGCTGTCTAAAGAGCTTTGTAGAAGAGATGTAGACTTGGATTGACATTTATGGGATATCTCTAGTCATAAGATCTGGAATGCTTTTTTTAAAAACTAAGGCAGAGGATTAAGCAGCAGGGTTGAACCAATCGCAGTTGTAATTGCGCTGTAAATAGGAACTTTAAGTTGAAATTCACCCAAATGTGTATTTCGTCTCCATCACTAATACAGTTGGTACCATAGTCTGTTGGTGTTTTTGCACTATCCGTGTTAGTCGGTTAGCGCCCTTTTTATTCTATTTGCAATTCAATCCACGACAGGTGCTAACACATATGACGTATTATTCAGGATGTATAGTATATAATAAAATGCATCTATATTCAGAGTTAAGTTTTTTTTTTTGGCTTCTACGTGAAATTGGACTATTACATACAGCACTGTTAGAAACATGTTTTCACACATCAGGTTTAAGATCACTTTAACATTACATTCTTAATATCATTTGTAAAATCGTAAAAAAATGTATATATAGTCAAGACAATGTTTATAACAGTAATATGGTATACCAATATATGCTCTTTCACGTCCACTTACAAAGTTCATTGCTTACATTCGTTCTCTCACAAATGACACTTGTTCAATTGACCCACTTTCAGGGGCTCATCAAACAGAAAAGCACGTCGAAATAATTTCCCCACTTCAACATCAAAGTCACATGGCTGATATTCTCAGCACCTGACATCTTTCGTGTCCCATTAGAAGAAGCAGCAAACATTACCAAGTGACAGGCACTTTTAGCGCATAAAACCAAAGAAGCTCAAACATTTTGGTTTCATGTGAAAACGTCTCCAAAATAAGAACACAGCACAAACTAGAAGTATACAGGCTACAGTACTGTTTTCACTTCATAAAATATCCACCAGCCGCCTGTGTTAAGTGCACACATCTCTACTTTGTCTTCAACCTTCTTGGCTGCTTTTGGATGATTGACGTAAATTGAGAACCTCGGCGAAAGACGCAATCGTTTAGCACTTCAACAAACAATGAGTTCTCCGATTTAATAGCCAGAGCCAATTATATAGCTGTGGCTGTGGCGCTAGCACAACAGTAAGAATCTCGTCATAGTGTACAAGTTCTTTCCCTGAAACTGTGACGTTAAATCAAAAAATTAGAACATTTCAATTTTCATAATAAGAGTTTAATTTTAATCCGTCCGATACCTTAAATTAATAAAACCACGGCAGAATGACGAGAAATGGAATGTGTGGATGTAAATGTATATATGTACATATTATGTATGCGCATGTATGTTGGTGAATGGTGAATTCAATAGGTTTATATATTTGTGTACATTTTCTAGAACTTTGGTTATTTAAGCGATCGGGGAGATTCATTTCACTATATATCCAGCTGGTAATTCACAAGCATTAGCACTGCGGTCAGGCTAATTGAGTTGAGTTGGTGTTTACAACTCAACTGAGTGTACTCCTCTCAGTTCGATTCAGTATTTATTTTGTAGCTTATTATATTATTTGCACGTAAGTAGAAAATATAGAGGAAATCACCTTAGCTCTGAATCCTGCCCAACAGTTTATCTGATCAATGAAGTAAGTGTAATGATTAAAAAATGTCTGTACGGTATAAAAAAAGGTATTTAAATAAACAGTTTTTGGTAGAGGGGTCAAAAGCCTTCACTTTTTACTATGAGAGGCTAGTCTACCTCGCCGGTTTTGAATGCATGTGTAATTTAAGGAAAAAATACATAAAAGAGGAAACACTACTTTCAATGAAGTACTAAATACCTATGTCCGGGGTTTTGTGAAAAATAAGCAAACCATGCCGAAGTTTGAAAGGTTGTCAAGTCAAAAGCTAAAGGGAATAAAAACAATCGAATTACATATTTAACAATTTTCATTCGCAACTGCGTATCTTAACTCGTTCTCACTCTCTCATAGAGCAAGCGCACGCAATCGTAGTCGATTGTAGGTATTATTGTAGTCCGCTTAATTTTAATGTTGGCGTAGGTTTTAACAAATCCAAAAAAATTAATTAACAAATAATAGAAGCTACATCGTTCTCATTATCAGGCTCATAACCAGGCCAGTATACCATATGTAGCATTGACTCTTCTTTACCCTTATGTAGTTGCAATCCAGACCCCCACGTCGCAAAGATGTGTCTTGTACACAATTTAATGAATTAATTGAATGAATTATATAACGTAAGAAAGAATTAAAATTAAGATTCATTTTGTAACGTTAATACTTGTCTCTGTTAACATTTGCAAACATTGTCTTATTCTTGTTCTTAATTTTTGACTTTTTGTTTTGTTTTTGAATTGTAATAAATGGAAATGAAAATAGTAAAAAGTGTTAAAAAGAATCTAACTAATCTTTACAACCATTGAACTTCAAATTGTAAATTTAAATTTGAATATCAAATCAACTGCAGAAAAGCGAAAAATCTACGCTGGTAACTCGACACGTTTGTACCTAATTCAAGAAAGATAAAGAAATAAATCTATATCAGATGAAGGTCATTTCGATTAAAGATCTATTTATTACTGATTATTGTTGATTCTGAAGTCACTTTTTTCGTATGTATATATCGTTGTTTGTAACTACATATCCTTTCATATATTATCTTTCCGTTGATATACATTATTATACCTTCACTACGAAATCTGTTATAAAACTCAATGTTAAATCCCTCGATCGATACACTGCAACTGTAAATCCAGTATACAAAGAGAGAAGATTTGTAACCCAGACGTATCCAAATCCAATGAAGGCACAGATTACAGTATATACGCCAGATCCCTAGAGATATCTGTGGCTGTCCGTCTACCAATCCACTGCAGGAATAACAGCTGCTCAAGAGGCAGCTATCAATGACTCCGATAGACGGTAGATTAGTTGTTGTAGAAAGCTAGGTGTCTATAAATGACCTGGCAATAAAATCAATCAACCCCAAGTTCGTAAAACTCTGCACAGCTATCTAAAAGAGATCGCCTTACCATATGCAAAAGAAAAAAAATATTGGCCATAACGGTATTCCGGGCAAGGAAAGAGCCAATGAATTTGCAAGGAAAGAGGTGGTCTGCCATTGAAACAGAATCAGATGACAGTTCATCTCCCACAATAATGTTAGATAGTTGAAAATAGACATGAAAAGAGTTGAAGAGACATGAAAAAAAGCAAACTGGAAGGCGTAATAACTGGGCACAGTCTCATAGGTAGAAAACGTACGACTACCCCACAATGTCAAATTTAGGAGAAAGGAAGGAACGTGTACTACACTACCTCGGTACCTGCCCGCTCATTCTATTTTCGATTGCGAATATTACATACCATTGAAAGCAAGAAGTCTCGTAAAAATCGCATAATTCCCATAATCATAGAGATCGAAATGTTTAGAAAAAATGTCTCCTGTACAAATATATAGTTTCCGAGCAAGATGTGGTAGCTGTCTCAGAGAGCTATATTTGGTATCAAAGTCGCAAGATTTCCATTTTTGAGCGGGAAATTTTCATTTTGCAAGAAATAAATGTAGCCCGCTTGCGGCTATTTGTCGACCCAGTGGGTCAAGTGGAATGAGGTCCAAGATGACGTCAAGATCATTTGAAGGGATATCTCTCATTATGATACAGAGCTTTCACGTGAATATTGAAGTGAAATTGTTTGTCTAGTTTGCGTCACCGGATATATATGTGCACCATATGGAAGTATTTCTTGTGCGAATGGCAGATTATCTCTGCAGGTTGGCGTTCAATAAGTAAGAGAGGTAAAACAATCCTGCATCAAATCTCTCAATACTATTGTACGTTAAGTCTTCCGGTCTTCCGCGTAGGCGATAACCTTGCACACCCGCCTCTCCAATGATTGCATTACGTGGGAGGTAGTGGTAATTCTAGAGTGCATCCGGATCCTGCGATCGAACGATCAATCAGCCGATGTCGGCAGCAGATCTGATGACAGTCAGCATACATAGATTCAAACAAGTTTGCATTATAACAATAGACACCGTTGAGGAAGCATAAGTATGTAGTCTGCCACGCAGCCCATAATATAGATAAATATTAAAAATAGATAGCAAGTCTATTGTTTCGATATATAGAATATTATATAAAGTGTTCTAACTTTTAAACTACACGGAATTTCCAAAACCAAAAAAACTTTTCAACTACCGAAAGTCCATCTGCAGCTAGAATTTGTATTCAATTTGATAAGATTTCTTAGAATCGCATCTTCATAAAAAGGAAGCAAGACAATCATGTAAGTCCCTCCACGTCCTCCAGACACTTCAGTTATTTTTAGGAAATACTAAATAACCCTATGAATCTAATTTAAATGAATCCAGAATTATGTGGAAATCATCGTCAGATCCTATGTGCTCCACAGATGCCCAAAGACACAACATTTCTCAAAAAATCGCTGTTTGCTATGTATATTTGTTTCCTCATAAAATCTCAAGTCAAAATAATCACAAACCGTAAACACATTTCGCAACCGCCGTCACTGCCACCGGGCTCGCGAGCGCTACCGGACAAGCCGACACTCGACCGCAGACCAATGAAACTCGATGTTCCGTCGACATCTGTATACTCGTCTGTCAGTCATTTTTATTATTTACGACCGAATTCAATTCGAACCCAATTCGAAACTCTTAAATCTTGTCATGTCAACGACGGCGGTTCTAATTTTGAAGGTCTTAGGCGTCTTTTACGGTGTGTTGCTCGATTTTATATGCGAGGTGATGATCCACCATGAGACATCACTTTTCACATACTGTGGGTGCTGCTGAGAGTCGTTATTTAATCGAGATTATGATTTTGGGTGGAGATCTGTTGAGAGGATGTGAACGAAATATGTTTCTCACAAGTCTTATATTTCAAATTTGGAATTAGTTCGCATGCCACTCTAGATAGGTTGATTAAGAGTTGATTAACTTTCTGCGTGGTACATTTCTTTGTGACGAAACGATATTTGGACAAGCGGTTCGGTAAAACAAAAAAACCTTGTTACCTATGTTTCATGCCCAAACTCAAGTCTTAACATATGTCTACACAAAAGAAACCAAACCAAATGATCCAGATACTTCCTCTTCTCAGATGTAGTTGACCTGCGCTAACAAAATTCTGGCAGACATTTGTGATACTAAATGACACTCATGGCATTTTGACAGTTCGTTGGGGAATAGGAATTTGGGTTAAAATTTAAAAATGTGCTTGCGATATAAAAGATTTATGTATATTATAAAATTAACACATTGTATTTGACAGTCCTTGCAAAACAATACCTTAAAAAATTCTAATAAACCTTCAGTTTAGACGCAATTGTTTTGCTCTGTAGTTCTTTATCAAATATATCATATAAATAGTGAACAATATTATGTGTTCATTTTATTGTTTGCTTAACAAATTGATTATAACTAATGAACCATGAAATGAAGTTGATTATTCATACATTTCTACATTCATACGTATATATCCTACCAGTATAGCAGATTATTATATACATTTTTTATTACGCGATTCGAAATAACCGATCACGTCAAAGAACTTGACAAAACTGTCATACTTTTGCAGATATTTCACCATTAACTATAACCAATATCTATAATGTTTTATATATTAGTAAATTGGGTTTTTTTACCAAATTTGAAATTTGAATACAAATCTCTTCCGCCTAGTACCAGAAGTAAACACTGTGGGCGCTAGTTTCTGTGCTGACATTATTGAATAACAAAATCCGATTCGTAAACAACACGAACACATTCTCAAGCTGTTGGCAAACGTTATGACATTTTCGTAGCACAGTTCAATAAAACGAATTTACAAAAGGAATTAGAGTCTGGACAATAGCGCTACAATAGAAAGTTTAATTTAGAAGATATTATATTTACTTCACTAAAAACTCGATACTTCACCAACTCTTATAGAGCCTGCCAGAGGGACTTGTGTATATATTTCTCATTCTATTAGTATTCACTTTCAATTATATCACAAACCTAAACGCCTCAGGTCAGTATATTAATTTTACTAGACAACAATGCGGCATGTCGCCAAGATTAGCTTTCGCACCTTGTCCCCACCAAGAAAAAACTTATTTTTCTTCTAAAAATAAATCCTCACGTTTTCGAAAATAAATCCACACACATTTAAAAATATTTATCTCAGAAATAAAAATGGAAAAAAAATCACCTGCACTTACCAATGGTTGTGTAGATTGTGCCGCAGTAGAACATAGCATTCCAAAATGTCCAAGGATTTTGGAATTTCTCCAGCTCCTCCATCGTTTTGTTTGTATTCAACAGAGAATCCACGGCATCTTTATGTGTTCTTAGCGTTTGTATCAGTTGTCCATTGAATTCATCCATGCGATACTGTTGACGGCGAAATTGTGAAACACATAATTCTGTAAAATATTAAATTTTCTGCCCGATTTCTAAGACTTACCTTGTGCAGTTCAACATCCTGCGCCAGATTGTGTACGGCTTTGAGGAAATTCTTTTGGGCTCGATGCACATCTAAGAATTCTTGTTTGGCGTGCCGTTCTGTGAGGGATAGGCGAAGAAGACAGAAAGGGAATGATCGTTTAAGTCAATGAGAGAGCAAAATAAAATAAAGTTGATGAGTCTATTCTAATTAAGTCGGCGGTGAGTCAGATAGGTAGCCCATACCTTAAGTAAACTGTATGGTAAATAAAACAATGATTTGGTTCATCGTGCGTCACCAAGGCCTTAGTGGATGTTAGATCTTTGAGATTTAGAAGCCAGAATGATGGTTAATGCTTACAGAAGAAAGTCAATATTTAACATGAGACCATAAGATAAATACGGGTGTTTGACATAATGGCCCTAGCACGAAGTATGGTCTGTACACGAATCAAGTTTTCTTCAGTCAATATAGAATTCTATTTTTTTCGAATAACAGTAAGATAAGGATTGCAATACAGAATTCAGTGTTTATTTTCAAAGTTTTGCTATAAAATAATTTCAATTATAAAATAACACAATTTATAACAAACAAAGAAATCGGAGAAACACACACAAACACACATATCTGCACTTAGTTTAACACCGTTTCCAGAGATGCCTGCGTGATATTAAACATGAACGAACTGCGATTTATATGAAGGGTGATTCATCGTGAAGTTTGGTTAATAATGTAAACACAAAAGAACCATCCATCCTTTTGAAAATGATAGCATGTAAATGTTGGCCACTAAGGTGTATCATTCTGAAGGTCTGATTTTGGGCGACTTGGTTGAGCATAGGAACTAGTATTTCGCGGATAACATGAGTAATATTAGCTTGAGAAAACCATATGCTTAAATTTCAGGAAGTAAATTTCGCCACGGCCTTCGCGTACACTCTCAGCTACAGCTGCTATAGTATCTGCGGATGCGGTCTAACTGGCGACTATAATCCACTAATGTAAACTGGGACTCAAATTAGCGAATGGCATTGGCAATAGTGGTTTCAGTAAGTCGATTATACGCATCGTAAGTACCTTGAATGTCGTAAAAAACATTTCTCACAGAACGCTGATTTTCTTAATACAGTTAAAAATTTGGAGCCGCTGATGTGGTATGGTATGAGCGTGTTGAAATTCAAACCTCACCTTTACCCGTGGATTTTAGTCTGTGGGAAATATTGGGTAGGGAAGAGCATTTCATATTCGTGTTGTACGGCTGGAAAACGAGTCTATAAATTTAACTGAGTGCTAGCCCGTGACCTTGTGGGTATGTGCGTCCACCCCAACCTCGACGTCATAGGTTCGATTTCGGCTTTATGCGACAAAAATAATTTTTACGGCTACGCCTCTTCCTCGAGTCACATGACAATGCTCAAAGAGTGTTTCCTATCTAGAAAGAGTTTCTCAAACTTGGCTGTTTGGTCGGCATAAAACTTGTAGGTACCTTCCTATAGTGAGAGAACAATAGCACTTTCAACAAGAGTGGTTGCTAAGAGAAGCAATGCCGTGGCACTTAACGGGCTAAATTTGACTGTGCTGCAATGCTGTTGAATTTGAACTCAAATCAATTTGAAATGAACACGAACGACATAAAACAAAAACCCTAAATCCTGGCTTCGGTAGTCGTCTCGTCATCTTTGAGTAAGTTATTGCGAGTTAGTTACTTCTCGTGTCCACTGTATTTATCATTGATAATGGAATTGATGGATACTTGTACATCAATGCCATAAAGGAGTGCGGAATGTACTATATGAGGAGACGAACTTGAACACATTGTTTCCTATTTAATATCGAATTTAAGGGTGAAGTTTACAATATTTCTTATTAATACATATTCCCAATAATTATCAGGCTTACTAGGTTTGGAAGATGATTTGGAGTAAACCATTTTTTTTGAAGAAGGAGGAAAGAGTTCTCACTTAATAACGAGTTTTAAATGCTGTGTTGCATCCCTTGCCAATTGAATAAATGACTTGAACTTAGACTGGGACCATCGAAATTCTATAATCGCGGGCAGTTCTGAAAATTACGCTAATTCTGATTTGTCACATTTGCACATATGGGCACAATTCTATAGAGTATGTGCTAGTACTCCCTCTGGGAGGATGTCAGGAATTGAATTTGAATGGGTTTAATTTGTCTCTCAGTGTACAAGGTGCCATATGGTATTGGGGCACTAAACCGAACATTGTACACGAGTTTAGGGCGAATACCTATACGCCTTGTAAATTAGAACCAAATCAGAGGAGGTGAAACAACATAAACATTTTGCAGCATTTTTGGGATACGACTTATATCATTGTTGTGGGCTTTCTTATTTCTTAAATATATTGAATATTTATAATCAAGGCTACTGAATATGCACGCATAGCTTCCATTTCCATGCGCTTAGTCTCTAGAGCAATGTACACAAGCTATCCATTTAAATAGAGTAAAGATACATTCACAAGTGAAAGCACAATACAAGCAAAGTATTATTATTGCGAGTATCGTCGGTCGTTGAAATTCGACTCGATTATAAGCGAATCTCTAGAAGGTAGAAAGGGTCAAATATGGACAAAATAAATACATAACATCCGTAGCATTGAAGTATATTGTGATGTGGGGATAGACAAAATGCTCGACCTTTGTATAGAAAGATACTTAGTAACCAGTAGATACCTCACAGGAAACTTTTTTTTGCCCTGGGTATGACTTTAGTTTTAGGGCTCTGGAGCGGCTTAAGCCTTTTGAAAGGTAGTACTTTCTTAAATTTACTTATTTTACAAACGTCCATAAGAAAGCAGATCTCTTTTTCTGCGCCAAATATAGAGGGATCAGTCTCCTCAACATCACGTACAAGATCCTCTCTGCCGTTTAGTGGGAGCGACTGAAACTATATTTGGACGACATTGACGTGATTGGAGGAGCACAGTTAACCCTCAATGAGGCATTGAAGCGAAAGCGGCTAAAATGGGTCCAGCGGTAAACCAGGAAAAATAAAGTACATGCTGTCAGCATGGAACAGAACAAATGGAATGAGGAAACGTTTCTTGTCCCTCAGATTCATCTGACAGCGTTTTTTATAATATTCCACAGCTGTTTCACAGATAGAGTCTGTGATTACGTAAAAAGCTGACGACGTGAAAGTGAATATGTATTAGCTTATGCGAACAGCCGATGAAGTGGATTATCCGACATTTCCGGCTTTGCCACTAATTTGAGCGCCAAATATTCACCACCAAAAAAGGAGGGAAACTAAGAGACAAGTGTATGTTCGCAAAATACATTCAATTATGTTCTTATTATGAGACTGGAATATTCCATTATTCCAAGAACGACGTCAAATCGGAAAACTAACAAGTTCAGGATAAACAAAATAGGTCTGTTCCCGTAGTTTCTGCACCAAATTTTGAAGAGTGTAATTTTTTAAGGAGTGGAACCTGTAAGATGTTCTCAGAGTGAAGCAAAATATCAAGAAAGTACCGGAACCATTTTTAAGAGCTTGTTGGGTTCTGCATGACCTGAGAGACGATATATGTCAGTTACAGCAAAACATGTAAATTAAAACATTGGTTGATCCGAACTACTTATTCAAAAAAACGTACACTTATTCAAAACTTTTGACTTGAACTTTGAAGAGATTGGCACATCAATTGATTTGACAGAAAACCAACAAACTAACCAAATCTACCCATAGAAATTTCTTGGTTTCAAATGGACAAGGTAGGGAAATTTTTTACTCTCTCGTAACAGCGCTGGTTTGACATAAAACCCAATTTTGCGGAAACGGTTAAAATCTGACGTGTACTGTGGTGGATCTTTGGTGGACTAGGGGTTTACCAATATAAAGTTGGTAAGCCCCAATCCATCAAAGATCATTCCATTATCTCTGTCAAGGGAGGACGCACCCGTCTCGGACAGAGCGTGGGCAGCACACACTTGGAGGTAGTCAAGAACTTCGTCTACCTCGGAGTAAACAGGACAATAACACCAGTACCGAGATCAAGCGCAGAATTACTCTTGCCAATCGCTGCTGTTGAAGAGATAATTCCCTAACAGAGTCATCTCTAGATACGCGAAGCTGACTTTATAGGGCGTAGAGACCTGGATCCTATTGAAAGTGGATGAAGAAGCCCTTGGTTGTTTTGAGAGAAAAGTTCTACATGCGATCTTTGGCCCTGTTTGCGTTGTTGGCGTCTGGAGGAAAAGATACAATCACGAACTGTACGGGCTATACAGCGGCATGCATGTAGGATCCAACGTTTAACACGGCTAGGTCATGTAGAGCGGATGGACACCACAGCTCCTGCCCGAAGAGTCTTCGATTCTAAGCCATTTTGATCATTTGAGTGCCATCGTCATCCTGCACAACCTGTCGAGTTTTCGGGCAAGCTTAACTCCGACCATATCTTACAGATTGCCTGGTGCATGCGCTCAACCCGATCATCCCTATCTGCTTTATTCAGTTCCGCGGACAGTCCGTCCGCTCCACCAGCTTTTTTCGACTTCAATCTTGATATCGCTATCTTGACTTCGTCTAAGTCTTCTTCTTTGATTGGCCCCACAGTCCGGGGTGGGCCTGGGCCTCAACCTACATGCCTCTCCTACCAGCACGATCTTTCGCCAGCTGCCTCCAGCTGCGCACACCATTTGACGCACACAGATTTTTCCAATTTCTCAACATCAACTGCGATTCTGCTACTATTTGTCCATTTTCGTTTCTGTAGGCTTCGGTCTGAGGGATGCTTTTTTAACTTTTAAAACTTTCGAACCTTTTTCCAGCCTCAACTCTTCCCATTGATGACTTCTTGCCAACATTTCCATTCCTGCTTTATGTGAGTGTAGGTAGAACGAGTTTAAGTTAGACTCGGTCGGAACAGTTCCTAGATATCGATTGCGATTGTAGCTTTCCGACTATAATCCACCAACTTATCACATTGTTTTTAATCACAAGCCTGGAGAAGACCAGCGAGTTTCAAATACTCACTATATTTTTACTTATTTCAAAGATGCAACGACAGCACTCATCCGTCCCACACCACCTGGAACAAATATCTCAACCCTCGAGTCAAATTTTAATTCCAGAAATGACACCACAGTGGAGATCTAACGTAGAACCCACTCTGGCAACCAATGTTACTTCGGTCTGTCAAAACAACTGTGACAGCTGGACGATAAGCAGAACGGCATAGCTTATTCTTGGTGCCTTCGAAATAAAAACTTTACGGCGGATATATGGTGGTGGCCCGTGGCGTATGTGCGTCGATCCCAACCTCAACGTCGTAGGTTCGATTCCGGCTTTAAGCGACAAAAACAATTTTCACGACCCCACCTCTTTCGAGTCACTGACATGCTCAAAGACTATTTACTGTCTAGAAAAAGCTTCTCAAACTTGGATGTTCGCAGTCGGCATTAAACTGTAGGTGCCTTCCACTAGTGAGAGAACAATAGCACGCACAACACGAGTGGTTGCTGAGAAGCAAGGCCCTGGCCCTATATGGGCTTTAGCGCCACCCATATTATAATTATATATTATATGGTGGATGGAGGAGTAGACAATTCTACGAACTGTACCAGCGCTGCACATGAGGATGTAGTCCGGAAGGCAAAAATCCGTCGATAGCCACATCGAGCGCATGGACACCAACGCTCCAGCCATGTGGGTCTTCGATCTACCATTCTTTGGTTATCTCATAAGTAGATAAAAAACTTGCTCGAACTTCAACGACATGTGCGATACCAAATTTTTGTTTGTTTTTTTTTTTCAATTAAATTGTATCAAATGAAAATTAATTTTTTTACAATTATTTAGACAAATAATTGCCATTTGTTTTAACACATATTCACTAAATCCTCCTCACTGAATCCTCTCTATTATCTGATCTTATCACGTAGTCTTATCTGTTTCAAATATTTTACTACTGAATGGAACAAAAAATATATTATTTTTAGATATATCAAACGGAAAAATCCTATGGTAAATAGTATATGTATATTTCAAGAAAACAAAATGGCTTCGATAAGATCATGACTTTTGAAATAAAATAAATTAACAGTTTTATAAGATGCCGTGAACTATTAGACTCAATGGTAAAGTTCAAAATCAATGACAAGTCATCGACATAATTCCAGTTGCAAATTTAATCAAATAGTACATTCTGTATTTCCATTTTCTTCCATAGACAAGGTCGACATCTTTGGAAATGAGATGAATCTAGATACAATATACCACCAGAACTATGTCCTTGACATGTTTTCAGGAGTGCCTAGAAAATTTTGTCGATTTCATAATATTCATGTCCTGACGTGAATGTATTCCAGATGTGACATGAATACCTTCTTTAAAATTATATATTGCTTGGTTGCAATATAACTTTGTGTTAAAAAAAGTCTTTTGCATTCAGCCTTATTGTGAGATTCACTTGGAATTTGAGAAAGAAATTTGCAGAATTTTTGCAACGAACTGTGGAAAAAACATGTTATGAAAGAAAAAAAAAATAAGCAATAATAAAATACGAACGCTGTTGACTGATTTTGAGCGACATTTTCAAGAATTTGACTCGTACTCAAGTCGAACAAGTTGCGAGAAGGATAACAAATTTGTTTGCTCGAAGTTCGGATGCTGCGGAAAGCTTCTGGAAGCTTATGAGCTAATTTAAAGAAAGTTATTTATAATTTAACGTAATTCTTCAGTTCAACCTAACTATGCGAATCAGCATTTTCTACAATAAATGCTATAAAAACTTGGAAGCCTGTCTGAGACTAGCAATAAACACACCGCGTTTACAAACGTAGTGAAGATGCAGTGTGAGATGCATCACATTTTAAGAGCTGCTGAATTTCTTAATTTTGTCTGGTGTTTGTATCAGAAATGATTTGTTTCTATTTAAATGTTAAATAAAGTTATATAAAAAGATCATTTTATTTGTAGAGAAATCAGAAGGAAACAATTTTTTTATAAGATATTAGGGTTAATAGTACTCCGCCACATAAAAAAGTCCGGCCACTCATGCAGTAGAGCGTCGATTATCCGAACTAATTGGGACCGAGTGTGGTTGGGATAACCTAATTTGATCAAAATATTCGGATACTGTAACACATAACACGATATTTTTTGTTGTATCGTTTTAAGGGTTTGTTCGGATAATTGTCCTTGCGGTTGATTGGAGTTCGGAAAGCTGACATCATTTTCTCTCCGATGTTGCGTTCCGATAACTGAATAATCGACGATCTACAGTAGGTACAAATGCTATTAACCACTGGATTTTTTATTGTGGGCCGAAAGTGGCCAATCGTTCCTTTTTAAACGTTAAATAACACGAAGTACATATATTCTCGTCTGTATACAGAGGTAGATGAACTCATTTCAAACAATGAAAAAGATAACTATTACGCGGCAGGAGTGAAACTTAGTATCGAATGATTTTCCAGAGGTGATATTATGTCTTGGGAAAGAATCTTCTAAAAGCGCCTTTCAATGAACTTACTTATTTTCAAATTATTTTTTAACAATGAACCCATGAAGCCATTCAAAAGTTCAATACTACATAACATGGAAGAGGAAAATTATGACAGGTCTGCGGAATTTTTGAATTCTCTGTCAGAGGTGCACTTAAAGCTTTCCCAGTAAACAAACAAGAAGGAGGTAGTTTTCGTTGTATGTTTGTGAGGTGAAATGTCTTTATTTTTATTTTGTCTATGATGTCATTCAGAAATTTTATACCCAGTAATACACATTATTATAAGCCGTAAAATAGAACAAACACAATAACGCCGCCAGATGTAATCAATGTATCAATTTGCGTAATGTCATCTTATGTATTATATTGGCGATAGAAGTCCCGATATTATCGACGGTTCTATGCATAGATTTACCGTTACCTTTCTATATTGTACTCGACTCCCCATAACTACTGGTAAGTAACGTAGCTTCAAAAGTTCCACGTGCAACAACCATTTAATGAAGTTATCCAAAACTCAAACCACAATTCGAAACGAGTTCTGCTCCTACTAAAAATATGCAACGAACATCTTCCCGAAACGCTGGGAATTAAAATAGTGTCAGTTTTCGTTACATCTATTCGATTTACCCCCTAGTGCGACTAAATAAGTTTTACTTCAAAAACACGATCGTTACATTTTGCAATCACAAGCGTCAAGAGCAAAACATAAGTCAATGTAGAAGAATAACTCACACTCTTATCACCGGAACCATATTTAATTTTGGGAATGTAAATTATAAGTAAGTGCTCACTCTCATTTTATATATATATAGATAAATGAGAGTTGATTTACAAACTCAGATGATGCATCTAATGAGAACCATTACATTGTTTTTTTCCCATCGAAGCTAAAGACCTGCTGATTGAGATGCAAATCAAAGGGGTCCTCTGCTCATTTGCATATCTACAGTATTCCAAATATAAAATAAGCATCAAATATTGGATTTTGATTATATGTCACATCTGTTAAAATTCCAGTGTTTTTACTCTTCGCATCCCATTAAAATGTTCTTAAAGCTCATTGATCTATATCTCACGCTGATTAAAAATGTATAAAAACTTCATCCGTCACCACAATGAGCCTAATGACCAAAAAACTCTGAGCCATTGTACACTTGTAGCGGAAACCTTTTGTTTTTTCAAACAAACAAGCACGTGACTTTGAAACATAAAATGTCACAATATTTCACTCTCGGTCCATTCTTTTCAAAAATAACTTTTGCGTGCGAATCAATTTTGTCCTACGAATACATAAGGTGGGTGAAATGCGATGAGATTGATTATTTTATTTGACTAACAAGACGAAAATGAATTTTCTTTCAGACGCCAATACCCGATGGCGATTATTGTTTTGATAAGTCTTATTGCATTTGGAACCACCAGTACGACGCCATAAACTGAAGACATTGGATGAAATAGAAGGAATTCCTAGAGGGGGAGTTTACAGCACGTGCACGTACTAACCCCGATTATTCATACACTCATTTGCTACACAACAACGGGAACGAACGGATGAAGCGATGCCCATGAGCCGCATTCATAAATCTGTCTGTTGACCCCCAAAACATTCCTCTGACTTGGTGTAACATTCGAAACAAGCAAATCGATCCGAATGAGTTACCATGGAGACGAGAGGAGCATGACATCATCCTAGTTTTTCTTCGCAAAGCAAACCCCAGAACACTTACCTTCGACAGTTCGGAAGAGCACTGCACCACCAATGCTGTATAGCAGCACCACGATGAACAAGAATATGTGGGTGAACCACTTCTTAGACCACTTGCTGAACTTATCGTAAAGGCCGTAGGTAAACCTTTCGCCAAAACTCATGCCCGATTTGGTAAAGTCGATGAACCCTTCGAATCCCTTTGACATGAAGTTTCCGGCGGCGAAGGGATTCGCGTATGGTGGCCAATACGGCTGACCTTGTGATCCAATCAGCGTTGGGTTTGTCTGCGCGGAAAACGGCGGTGGAATCTGGGCCGTGGGTGGTATCGAGCCAATGTAGGATCCATTTCCGGGATGAATTTGTATTCTAGGTGGCCTGGGAGCGCGAGCACGAGCCGTCGGCTGCATCTGCGGCTGTAACTGTGGACTAACCGCTGTTGCTGGTGAAGAATTCGCTGGCATTGTTGTAGTTTGAATATGTAGAGACCAACTTGAAGGTTTATGGATACACTTGATTTTTTTTTTTATTATTTCGAAAAATATGCGAATTTTCTTTGTCACATTGCACTGTCAAGGGTCGCCAGGATAGAAACACTCTCACCACGAATACGCTAAGAAGCAAACACGACAAGAAGTGTATTTTCCGATCACACCTGCTTTGATCTGCACCGTCCTAAGTCTCAGTTCACACTGAGAACTCATGCCAGCCGCTATGCGAACGACCGGAAGAAAACGCGAGACGAAATCTCCAAATTCAAGAAAATTTCTTGAGCTATTTTTTCGTATTTCCTGTATTTCCCGATAAGTGAGTGAGTTTGCGAATTAAAATGAAAATAAAGCTAAGAGGACACCGACACCGATGGCGCGATACGACGGCAGCCACTGCACAACCAGGCAGATTCGGCGATAAACCGAGAGACCAAGACAGAATCAGCATACACACGACCAAAGAGAGGAGACGAAAAGTTAAAAATGGAAAATCGGGAAAATCTTGGAATAGTCAATTTTCCTCAAAAGACACCACCACTTGCTGAGTGAGTGAGAGACAGCAAAAGAGAGTGGGAGCACAGAGACCGCAATAGCGCAGTGGAAATAAACGGAGTACGCGATGGTCTCTTACGATAATCTCTAGAGCTGGTCGATGGGTGGCATGGAGGTGTTCTTGGAACACATTATTTTGAATTTAGTCGACTGGTGACGTAGAGCGGTTCACGGATCATAATAAACGAACTTGTGTGTTATTAACCTGCCTTTTAGACCATGCTTGGGAAGACTGTGTGAGAGTATTTCCCCGAAGTAGATGTCTTGAGGTTAGCTGTGCTGATTATGCAGAAGTGGGTATTTTATATCACAAATGGTAACTTGTTGGTTCTGATGGCATTAAGGACAGACAAGATGTAATCGACTTGTCCTGAAGATTATGTTTTATTTTGGACAAAAGGAATACCTTCTTCGGTCATTTTGTTTAAAAGTACAGAAATGTGATAATTTAACTGTATAATAGAGATACAATTGTTCTAAGTTTGTCACTTTTTTTAGAGGCGACCACAGCTGTTATTATCGGAATAACTGTATTACAAATTTCTCTTTTGTATACAAATGCGAAAGGTCGCAAGCACCATTCAAATTTATTTACAGATATTGTTTGCGTTATATGTAATCCTTCGACATATATATTGTGCCCTAACCGCCACATTAGTAAGCGACATAATTAACATCTTTCTGGAGAAGCTTTTTATGTTTTTTGAGCTAAAAAACATTTAAATATCGCTTTTGATAAAATCTGTCTTCTCTGCAATTTATAACTGGAATACTTAAATTCCAGTTAAAGTATTTAAAAAATACTTTAAAAGCGCACAATCGAATAAACATCGAACTGCATAATTAACTCGTTTTTGCTTAAAATGTCGCTCACGATAATTTGGCGGTGCGATACATTTCTAAAGGCCCTAAACGGCTTGTAAAGAAGGAACAAAATTGGAAAAATTTTCATTAAATTTTGAATCAGATTGTGTTTATCCCTCTGAAAAGTGTGTGGTATAAGTCAACCATGAAAAAAATATATTTTATATTTAATATCATGTCAAAAGGGTAGAGCAATCGTTCAGATTTCCTGACTTGTATAGACAAGTGTACAAAACAAGACCCACAAAACCCGATATGAAATTGGCGACAACAATTTTATTGTATCCATCGATGTAACGAGTGACCAAGCAGTATAGCAGTACTTTTCTTACTTTTTTCGTGCTTTCTTTTACTTTTTCTTGCTTTTGAATGTGAACAAAATACTAACACTGGCTATAACAATTTGAACAACTTCAAGATGGATGCTACTGGTTAAGTGAAGTACTGTGTATATTTTCTGCAATTTGAATGTTTAGATTGCGAATTATTTCGAAGGTTTTAGTGACAGATAGCTTGAACTATGGATTTGTGGAAAAGAAAAACGTACGTGGTAACTACTTAGAAGGCGTAAAAGTTGATTATGTTTAAGTGTATTTATTTTTATTTTAGAGATTTTTAAATGAGGGAATTTGTGCGAATGAACGCATTGCTTCTTAATGTGGAAACGCGAGCTGAATTTCTCTCTGCTTGAGACTCGTTTTATATGTGAGCAATGCCTTATTTGAGATATGCTGTCCTTCCGTCGATGCTTAGATTACGAAAATGGTATGGTGTTTTTACTTCTTCTCTTTTAAACCAGGTAATATCCATTTGGAGATAACACCAAATTCTCTTGGAAGTCATAAGACATTATTATAGTGCAATTTTTCAACAGTTAAATTTGGTATCTCAGTGTAATTAATTTTTCAGATTGTATTGGGTATAATTACTTTATGTCTATATTCCGTATTTCAATATATTACATAATTTATTGTTATTTGAAACGTATATGTGTCTTTAATACAAGATCTTGTTTATTTCAGTTTTTTTTTTCTTAGTCCAGTAACAATAAATGATTGATTCCTACAGTTTTTCAGATTCTTTTGCGTTTTTGCATAAATTCGTAAGATTTTTAATTAGGTTGTCTTTCACTGTTTTTGTTGGAAAGTATATTTATGCATCTTAATTTAATATAAAATAAGTGTTAATTTTTAATTTTCCAAATAATCATCATTGATTATTTCGTATCTCTCTTTGGTTAGTCTGCAATAAATTTAATGTTCGCTTTATATAAGGCTAAAGTAAGATTTAGATTTTGTTAAAGTTGTTAATATTAATGTGATGATTATTTTATTTCTTTTATGGTCAAAATATCTCTACTCTAGACTTAAAGCTATAATTATTACTTTAATTTTGTGTATGTCTTCATGTATATAATTAATATTTTTTCGTAATTTAATTTCATACTGTAACTTGGTTTTGTCTTTTTTATAGTTGTAACTACATATAAATGCATAATGTCTTCAGTTTCATTGTTCAATGTATCAGTCAGCATTTGAATATATTTATTGAATTTGTCGTTAATTTTTATTTGGTTGTTTAATTTTTTTAATTTCAGTATGACTGTTCTGTCCCATTATTTTTAAATGTTCGATTTCTGACTTTTTCATTATTGTATATTATTTTGATTTACACATTAGTGTTTTTACTCAATACGCTTATAGATTAATTCATTGTCGACTTTATTGAAATGTATGTCAATAGCTTTTTTTATTTTTAATGAGTTACGTTATTATAAGTGTCTATATCTTTGGTAGTATGTTCTATCGTTTCAACTTCTTCGTTTGCTTCTTGCATTTGGCTTAGATTCGAATGTGTTCCTTGAGTGTAATATGAAGATGTTTTATGTCAGAATTACCTGTACGACCTGTATGATTAGCTATACAATAATGAACATTGATTTCATTACTTTCTAAGAAATTTTTAATGTTTAGCAAACAAAAGGGTTTTTACTGTCGATGATTATTTTGGTTCAATTGCCGCTTTTTACCTTATCTATACATGAAAGATATTTTTTCTTGTTGTTTAAAAACCATATATGTGTTTGAAAACGTTCATTAGGACTCTTTGGGATTTCAGTGTTTTCGTAAAGTAATTTTATTGGATTTCTTTCAATTTTTGTCATACATAGATGCCATTTATTTATGAAAGATTTTCAATTCGGAATATAATTTTTTCGATTTAGATCATATTTATTTGCACACGAGAGAGAAAGTTGAGTCGGTAGCAAGAATGATTTCTTTTGCAAAATCTATGTACCTACTTATTAGGTCCAAGACATAACGTGACGATTTTTTGCTTGTTCGGCTTAACACGATTGGGAGTAACCACATGCCCTAAGTATTCTGTATCCAGAATTTTATGGAGTTAATCCACATGTTCTTGTAGGCTTGAAGAAATATGATATCAACTAACTATCAACTAAAAGGTTGATGCTGTTTTTCTCTATATTTTAGGTTTTTTGATAGAACCCTTTTTTGTGGTGGCCCATGGCGTTGTGGGTATGTGCGTCGACCCCAACCTCGACGTCGTAGGTTTGATTCCTGCTCTGTGCGACGAAAACTGTGCGGATTCGGCATTAAACTGTAGGTCCCTTCCACTCGTGAGAGAACAATAGCACGCACAACACGAGTGGTTGCTGAGAAGCTAGGCCCTGGCCCCTCACGGACTGTAGCGCCACCCATATTATTATTATTATATGATAGAACCCCTTTGTTAGATATAGTTTAGAGAAATACTCTGCATGTTCTACTTTGTCTAATATTAGGTTCATGTTAGGTATAGGATATATGTCTTCTATAGTTACATTGTAAAGTCGATAGTAGCCGATAACTATACGTCACTCTTTATTACTCCTCGTGTAAACATGAGTATTATATTCAAATCTAATTTAGTTTTTTACTTGGTTCGTAAAAGACAAATCAGCACCTGGTTTGTAAAATGCAAATATATTCCTTTCTTCTATTTTTAACTGATCTATTCAAAGATTTTTATTGATTTCATTATTTATTATGGAGTCCACATGTATTATTTCATTCAAATAATTTATTGTTTTTCAACGTTTTCTCTTTATATTCGCTGAGGAAACTAGGCATGCTTTCGTCATTCAATATTCAGTTTTATTTTGAAATTCCAAATATTTTTATATGGATAGGGCAAATACATTTTTTTGAATAATGACGTCTATTGGACTTTCTTATATTAACTTATATTAACTTATATTAACACACTACTTTGTATACTCTTTACTATTAGTTGCTTCCATGTCAATTAGAATGCCGAAAATTTGCTTCCGCTTTAGTTTTTCCTACATAATTAGCTACAAGTGCTCGCCTAATTTGCGATGATCAAATAACAAGGATCAACTTCCATAGATTTCGGGTTTTTGAAGAAACTGTCCATGAATACTTCTGTTATAACTATAGTTATTATTTTTGGTATCATGATAGTTAAATTATAACTGTTCCTGTCCAGCTTCCGCAACATAGAGCAGGACAGGGATGATGAAAGTTTGCTTGGTCCTTTTAGAGTGGGTTCTACTACTCAATATCCTCTTGAGCTCAAATAAACAGCGCTTAACAAGAATTATTCTGCACTTAACCTCGGTACTGACCGACTCGTCGATGTCTTGTGTCCTTTTTTGATGACAGCATATACTTCGTTTTGCCATCATTCACCGCTAAACCCTTTTTTGCATCGTACATTTCAAATATAATACGATGTTGAAAAAATCACATAACAGCACGTCGACTTTCCTAAAATCTTTTGAGTTCGTAACCTTGGGTTTTTTTTTTTTGACGATCTGCCGTAATGTAAAGACTTGATCGTGGTTAAAAGGTCATTGACTCAAGGGAATTTATTCTCTATGACGAGACCCGAAGCTGAGATGTAACCATCCCTTCTCTCCCTCCCACTACATAGTACCTCTGCCTTCCATCTCCGGTGGGCTGGATCAAGGTGTCATACGACCCGTGCCGAGGATCAGCCTGGCTGGAGGCCCACCTGAAAAAAAAAATACCTCAGTTGCGAACGGAGTATCTGCGAGACCTGGCACACTTCCAGATTAATCCTGCTTAGTTGCGCAATGCTGATCTCTGCACAGTCGGACCTTCCCTTTCTCCTCTACTCGTGGGACTAACAATGGACACAAGTAATTCTAAAAAGGAAAACAAAATAGAGATCGTTGCTCTCTCACCGGCTGGAACTTCTTCCAGATTTACCTCGGCTCCTGAACTGCTGACGGATAAGGCGGCCCTAACCGTCTTGAATACTGTCAAAGGCCCCGTGGAGCCTCAAAAATCAAAAACCTGCACGGTAACTCCCACTGAAAATTCCTGCACGGAACAAGCAACCTCTACCCGCGGAGCTGTCTCCTCCTTGAAGGTCCCAGGACCTTCCTATAAAAGGTATAAAGACAGGTGCTCTACCGCCCGGATTCTCGAGCGCCTTAAAGCCACTCCCCGGAGAAGCTTAACGATAGCAGGAAGCGATCGTTAGCTTGGGCAACTGAAGTAGTGAAAAGCCAATCACAGGCGGACACTACTGAGGGCACTACGTCCAAACGCGCCAGGTCACTGGAGGCAACACCATCTGAGCCAAAAAGGCTGAAATCTGGTGGTGAAATACCCAATGCCAAAGGCCGTATAGCCGTATAGTGAAGGGCGACATCACTTACGCCGCATTAGATAGAGGAGACGCTGACTGCGCTATCTCTCCATTGAATTGGAAGAAGATGGAGTCGGCGATCAACGATATCTATCTGAGCCGGGTGCTACAAAACGGAGGCCTTGTAAGGCGTGATGAAGGATGGCACTAGGGTCACATAAATATCGTGACTTTCACGTGCCAGAGCGGCTGATTTAAAAAAAAAGCCATAAGCAGACTCGGAGAGGTGTAGAAGGGTGCGCGGAATAGAGAAAGCTGGATGAACTAAAGGGAGAAACAAGGTCCGCATTGATTGTGATCAACAAAGAATTACTGGACCCACTTGCAAAGTCGGAGGCATTCATCCACTGTGGCCTTGGGACGATCACCCTAAAGGTGTACAAAAAGGATGGAGCTACTCACCAGCAGGGTAATACACTCTCAGACGGGAGACGCTAAGATCCATAGGGGAGTTAATAGGAGCACCCCACAGGGAGGTGCTCTCTCTCCCCTTCTTTACAATGTAACGGCATATATACTACGAGTAATACTGGCATCCGGCAAATTCGTCTCTACTCTAAGAGACATAATGCAGAATGCCTTCGACAAGCTGGAAGCATGGACACAAACATGCGAACTCGGCAAGAAACCGATATCGTACTCTTCACCAGAAGATACAAAATCCCCCAGTTAGACCCCCCAGTGCTATGTGGCACTTCATTACAGCTAACTACCAGTCCGAAATGTTTGGGTCTCACGCTCGATAGCAAGATAAATTGGAAGCTCAACATCCAGGGAAGGGTCAAGAGAACCTCTTCACCATCTTTCTAGCTGCAAAAACCCCTTGGATGCAAATGGGGCCTACAACCACGCATCGCTCTATACCTCTCGGTCTGACTCTATACCTCTATAGTCAGACCGACACTTCTGTATGGAGTCTTAGTTTGGTGGACAGCACTAAACAAGGATATCAACTGCAAGGCACTCAAACGAGCAGAAAGGCTAGCCTGCCTGTGTATCAGCAGTGCACTGAGAAGTACTCCGCACTGAATATTCTCCTCCATCTTCCACCACCGGAAATATTCGGGAAACAATCAGCAGCCAGCACAGCCTTGAGACTCAAAACACACCATTCTCAAGGAATTTAATTTCCTTCCTAGCGACACTGACCGCCTATTACCCCAGGTTATCTTCGAGAAGGAATTCTCAATCAGCATTCCTTCCAGATCGGACTGGATGTCTGACAGGCAAACGCTGGAAGATCCTTTGTGTATTTTCACAGATGGATCGAAGACAAACGAAGAGGTGGGTGCGGGTGTCTATTCTCATGATCTCAACATTGCTATCTCCTTGAAGCTCTCTGAACACTGTAGCTTTTTTAAGGCAGAAACCATAGCGATTAAAGAGGCGTTGTCACGGCAATACAACTTGATATCAAAAAGGATATCACCATCTGTTCCGATAGTCAGAACGCTATAAAATACCTGGACAATGTCATGTTCTACTCAAAAACATCCCTTAATTGTAGGCTGTCTCTTACCGACATGGCTGAGCATTTTAACATTCACCTCATGTAACTGCAGGGACACTCTGACATACTGCAAAGCCGATGAACTCGCCAGGTGTGGTACAACCTCATCCCTAACAAAGCAGGGGTACCACCTTCCATCCCGATCGCTACTGAGTATCATCTTTTGAAGATTCAGACAATGAAAACCACCAATGACAAATGGCTAGAAGGTATCACCTGCATTAAAACAAAAGAAATCTGGCCATAATTTAACCTAAAACGGTCACTCAGTCTACTTACACTCAGCAAGCACTCATTTAGGACCATCATTGCTCTCTTATTTCTGACCGCACTATTGTGTTTCTAGCATCATTGTTCTTCATATACAGAGGCATTTCTGAGAATTTTCTTTCAGCTGCAGCACTACTATGCGGCAAAACAGTTAAATTCAACATATACTCCGATAAATTCTAAATACAAGTTCTTTCACAATGTTTTTTGTATTCATTACAGAATTCCAAAATCTAGGCAAATCACTTTCATTTATATTACTTATGTTGTGAATCACATTTTTGTTAAGAGAATTTACTGTCTAGAGCAAAAATTATTCAAAAGATAAACTAAAGCAGCACAACGTAAAATTAATTCTGTTTGGTGAGAGTAGAGAAACATTGAGATAAGCCACCGAAAAATTAACCATAACCACTGAAAAATCGAAAAAATATTAATCTTTTGTTTATTAAAAGTTTATAGTTAAAATAAACTTAATATGTGGTATAGAAAAGTAACGTAGCGCTTAGAATCGTTCAACGATTTTTCTGAAATTCCTGTATGCGATATATTGTCTTGGCGAATATATTGCGGTTATGTCTGATCGTACATCCTCTTCATGGGATGGTGGTTTCTAAGAAATAATGGACAACCATCCTTATATATTGACTGTGAAAACGAAATCTTTTTGATCGAAATTTTAATTTCGATTCTTATCTCAGCTAAATCAATAGAAAAGCTTGTACTCTGAAATCTGGCATTAATGTTTTATATCTATTGTTTTATATTATATTATTACTTCAATATATGGTAATCTTACAAGGCTTATTGATGAACATTTCTCGTCGCCGTCTTTCATCAGTTTTGGAGCACCATACCTCCTTCTAAATGATTGCTAGAATGATTCACTCATTTGAATTTTAGATTACTCTATGTATAAATGGTTTTGTTACAATCAGTGTATTATGTACTACCAAATAATGCGCTACTAATAGAGCAAAAGCTGGTTCGAGTCAATATATCGCAAGAGCGAATGAACGTTTGAAAGTGCGGTGGCAAATCCTGCCGAAAAGGTTCGATTGCTTGTCTTTCACATTCGTTTATAAAAATTGCCTTGAGAGGTTTAATCTCATTACTGAGGTTTAATCGATCTTTTTTTACATAGGTGATTATTGACACAAAAGTAATGTTCTTTTTCTCACCGAATGCCTGTATTAGTCTCGTTTTTAGGTCGTGCCAGGTGTGATTGTTTACTTCTTTCGCAATGTTTTTCCCTCCTGTTAATTATATTCAGCAAATATAGGCGTTGTTCACCGTAGTCGAATTCGTTTAGATATCCTGAGAGAGACTAAATGCTCTTGATGTATTGAAGATGACCGTCAAAAGATCTGATTTACTTGAGTGTTTGTATTGTGACTATGATGTTTTATATTTCACTTTATTTTACATTATTTTCTTTTTGCTTTTTATATTCAATTATGTTCGCTATTTTTTTCTTTTTTAATTAAACCCACGTTTTTTTTTTTTTTTTATACCAAATGTTCGTATCCTACCTACTGCGCCTAACACCTACTACCCTACCTAACAGAACATCTCTCTAATCTTAATTTATACCTAGCAGGCAAAGAATTGTGTCAAAGAAGGGACAGCAAAGTGCTTTATTGTAATCATAGTCGGAACGCATGCACAGGAGGGCATGGGCCTGTGCATCCAGGGCAAAGTTGTTGATTGCTCTCAACTTGGCGAGATGCCAGCAACGATCCCTGTAAATGCACAGGTCAAGTTGACATACAGCCTCCCCGCGGCGCCCTCTGGATAACCTCTACTGCAGCCGCTTAGAGGTGAACCAATGTATGCAGCGACCCCTTGTCCGGGGGTTTAAACCAGGACCCGGTCCTCCAGGTTCGGGGGTTTCGCGTGGGGCTAACTTCCCCACCGTGTAAAACTCGCAATAGTTCAGAGACGGCAACAAGCCTCGGATACGGATGACCCTACTGCTGACGACCATAGACAACGAAATAAGGACAACGATTTTCGGTTCTGCACGTGGAATGTGAGGTCACTGAACAGACCACGTGCAGCCGATGAACTTGCGGAGGCCCTAGAAGCCTATAAGGCTGACATCACCGCCATCCAAGAGGTGCGATGGGATGGGCCGGGCAAAAAGAGGATGAAAAACTGCGATATATACTACGGCGATTGCTACAAAGAGCGAAGGCAGCGCTTGTTTGGATGCGGTTTTGTTGTTCGAGGCAGACTTAGGCAAGAAGTCTTAAGCTTTAGATACATAAGCGAACGCCTCACAACAATCCGCATCAAGGCAACATTCGGCAACATCAGCCTAATTTGCGCACACGCCCCAACGGAGGACAAAGACGATGATAGCAAGGATGACTTCTATGATCTCCTAGAAAGAACATACGATCAATGCCCCAGCTACGACACCAAGATCGTTCTAGGAGATTTTAATGCAAAGCTGGGCAAGGAAGAAATCTTTGCTAGAGTCGTCGGTAAACACAGCCTACACGACACAACGTCCGACAATGGACTCAGGCTGTTGGACTTCGTGACGGGGCGAAACCTCACTGTAGCCAGCACGCGGTTCCCTCACCTCAACATTCACAAAGGGACCTGGCGGTCCCCTGATCAATCAACCGTCAACCAGATTGATCACATTGCGATCGACGTCAGACACTCCTCCTGTGTCCTCGATGTCCGAACGTTCCGAGGTGCCAACATCGACTCGGATCATTACCTTGTTGTAGCCAAGGTCAGAACTCGGATATCGATTGTACAACGGAGTAGAGCAAGACCAAAACAGTTTGACGTTGGAAAGCTACAATCGCAATCGACCGCTGGGAACTTCTCCGATCGAGTCTCCCTGAAGCTCTCAGAGAGTCCAACCCTGCCAGGCGAAACAATCGACGAACAGTGGAACCATTGTCAAAACGCCATTAGAGAAGCTGCCTCTGATGTGTTGGGTTTTAAAATGCCACCTAGAAAAAACCCATGGTTTGACAACGAGTGTCGGCAGGCGCATTCAGCGAAGCTAGCAGCATATAAGGCGACGCTGGATAGAAGGACGAGAGCGGTTCGTGAGCTCTACGAACTTAAAAGAAGGGAAGAGCACCGGCTTCTCAAAAAGAAAAAGAAGGAGCATGAGAAGCGCGCGATCGAGGAAATGGAGAGGTGGTACGGCAGAAATAATGTCCGAAAGTTTTACCAGCGGGTGAAACAACTATCCAAACGGTACAAACATCGGACAGAAGCCTGTCGGAACGAAAAGGGTCAATTCGTAGTAGAGTCGCAGTCGATACTGAGAATCTGGAAGGATCACTTCTGCAGACTGTTAAACGGCGAAGAGGACACCAATACCGCTGTCAGGCAGAATGTTCCACTCCACGCAATGGACGACGATAGAAGAGAATTCCGTCCCCCCGATCTAGACGAAGTCAAGATAGCAATATCGAGACTGAAGTCGAACAAAGCTGCTGGAGCGGATGGATTGTCCGCGGAACTGTTTAAGGCAGCTGGAGATGATCTGGTTGGGTGCATGCACCAGCTCGTCTGTAGGATATGGTCGGAGGAAAGCATGCCCGACGAGTGGAATCTTAGTATCGTTTGCCCGATCCACAAGAAAGGAGACCCCTTTGACTGCGCCAACTATCGGGGGATAAGTCTCCTTAACATCGCCTACAAAATCTTCTCTGCCGTTCTGTGTGAGCGCCTGAAACCATTCGTCAACAACCTGATAGGTCCTTATCAGTGCGGTTTCAGGCTTGGGAAGTCCACTATCGATCAAATTTTCACATTACGGCAGATCCTCGAAAAAACCCAAGAGATGCAGATCGACACCCACCACCTATTTGTCGACTTTAAGGCCGCATATGACAGTGTGCATAGAGACGAGCTATACAACGCCATGTCTAGTTTTGACATCCCTGCCAAACTCGTCAGATTGTGCAGGATGACGATGGAGAACTCTCGCTGCTCCATCAACGTCGGTAACGAACTCACCGAGACCTTCAATGTCAAAAAAGGTTTCAGGCAAGGCGACGCGCTGTCATGTGACTTCTTCAACATCGTGTTGGAGAAGATCGTGCGAAACTCACACGCCAACACTAGAGGCACGATCTTCCAGAAGTCCGTTCAACTGCTAGCATACGCGGACGATATTGACGTGATTGGCCGAACTCAGCGAGCCGTCAATGAAGCGTTTGCTTGTATTGAGACGGAGGCGGCAAAAATGGGTTTAGCGGTGAATGAGGGCAAAACAAAGTATATGCTGTCATCAAGAAAGGACACACAACATCGACGAATCGGTCAGAACGTCACCATAGGCAGCTACAACTTCGAGGTAGTTAAGGACTTCGTCTACCTTGGCTCCCAAGTAAATAGTGCGAACAACATCAGTACTGAGATTAAACGCAGAATAACTCTTGCCAACCGCTGTTTCTTTGGGCTCAAGAGGCAATTGAGTAGTCGAGCCCTCTCTCGAAAGAACAAGCTCACCTTATATAAGACCTTGATCATCCCTGTCCTGCTGTATGGCGCGGAAGCTTGGACTATCTCAAGAGCGGATGAAGACGCACTTGGTCTCCAGCCCGAAGAGTCTTCGACTCCGAGCCAGTGGGACAACGCAATAGAGGACGACCACGAACCCGATGGCGCACTCAAGTGGAAAAAGACCTCAACCAACTTGGAGTGCGAAATTGGAGGCAGCTGGCTAAAGAACGTGCCAGCTGGAGAGGATTGTTGACCGAGGCCCAGGTTCACCCCGGACTGTAGCGCCACAAGAAGAAGAAGAAGAAGTCGGAACGCAAGAGCGGTTAAGAGTAATTGCAGTTTAAATCACAATTGAGAGCAAACTGCTATTGTTCATATCATATGTCTGCTTTGGCTCCTGTGACTGAGTCTGTGCATAGATATGCGAAGAAAGATTAAACTAATAAACTACTAAATTTTAAGGACATTTGAAATATTTCTTAAATTTGTCATGTCTGCAACAGAATGTCAACGATCAACACGTGTCATGCGGCCCATTTGTCTCGTAATTCGTCGTAAAAATATATGAGAAATCCAAAAATAATTTGAATCTTGGACTTTATAAATACATAATTAAATTTGATCTCAAAAACCATAAATGTATTTCATAATTCCCTGTGCTTTTCATAACGCCTTTCCTCGCAAAACCACGTCTAATCTTAGTCATCCTTTGCACATTGTTGTACACTTTTGGTCGCTTATTCTAAGAAATTAATATGTTATAGGTTATTTTTTCCATAGAAAAAACAATGACGTCGCTCCATTGACACGTAAATTCAAAACAAAGGAAATGTTGCAAAATTATTTTCTCAGTGAAAACAGCATGAGGTCTTCTTTAAGATATTTTTAGCAGTCGCTTGACACTGAGAAAATGGACTTTCGAAATTCAATAAATGTATTGTTTTTTTTTTTTTGGAAGATTTTAAAATGATCTTAAGATTTGGAAGGTTCCAATTTTGCTTATCGTCAATGTAATATTGATGATCAACAGAGCATACTCGCAAGACTGCATAAGACAATAGATCATATAGAAACAGAAATATACGTCAAATGAGGACAACGATAGAGTGTGTACCGTGTTTTCAAGAATCGAGAAATATTAATGAATTGGTCAACATTTTACAAGAATATTGGTTGTACAGATGACTCTCCACACAAAGCCCATAGTGGCTAGGCCGTGAAGAGCTCGTGAAAAGCTCAGTACCTGATATCTGCTCTAATAATAACATTATTGGTAATCAATGTCATTATAAATTATATTAAACAAACACATCAACTATGCAGTATGCATACATCCCACTATTGTGCGCTTTGAGGCGCCAAGTATCCCAAGATTAATCTCACCAAACTGAAAAATTATCGGCGCCTCAAGACAACAAAAGTCTTACTTCTTTCACTCGCCCACTTGTCCCTGAGTGTGTTTCCCCTTTTGCTGGGAAATGCATTTTCCAAAAAGAAAAGTGTCTCTTACTAAATATAGCTCAAGAACTCAACAGCACTTTATGACACCATAGAATGATGATGAGGTGACAGAAACTCTTCGGGGAAATTTGCAATGTTGGGGGCGTATGAGTAACAATTTCTATTCTTGCAGAGTAATTCTCCTCTAATTTAATCGTCAATCTCTGGGTGAGTGAGTGTAATTTTATTTATTCATTCCTCGGGATACGATGATAAACTTAATCAAGTGGATGGTTGTAAGACGTTCAAAAATAAGACACTCACTCAGCCTATTTTAGAGGAAAGTGATTTAAGAACCACATCATAGCATATGATTATATTTAGAAACGCGATGGATGCAATTATGAAAGTAACTAGACCATGTCTCTTTTATTATGGGACTGTGGCTACGGTCACACATAGGCTACTGGTCTTCTGCTTCGTTTATGGACTTACGAGTGTTTCTTTAGTTCACAGATATCTTTTTGTTTCTTCCGTTTTCTTATTATTTGTATTTCAGGGCTAGTTGACATTGACATACAAATTGCAATCAATCTGAAAGTCGCAAAGTAGGATCCTCAAGTATTTCAATTTATTTGTTGATGGGGGTGGAAATACTGCTTGGGGAATAAACTTAGGGATAATTAATGTACTACACGTTAGTATATTTCCAGTGAAACAGCAAGAACGAGTATACTGAATTTATTACTTGAGGTTAGGAATTTATTTAAGATATCATGCAGTGAAAAGGCTTACATTCTAACAAACACCTTTTTACCAACTATTCAATGTGTCGTTTGTCGAACAATCCGTAGCGTATTTGAACTCACACGCATAATCAATTAACATCAGTTGAGTCATCCCATTATTAAATCCCGGTAAACCGCCTAATTTGCCCGTAGTTATAGGTCCATTAGTCTCCTAAGCTCTATTAGCAAGTGCCTCGAGAAAGTGATAAGTAAAAGAATAATGTCTTTCCCAGAGCAATTCGTTTTTAGAGATTTTCAGTATTGACCAAGTATATCGCGTCACAAAACACATTAATCACAATCTTTCAGAAGTCAAAAGCACTGGTATGGTAGTCTTGGACCTAGAAAAAGCGTTGATACTGTCTGATAGTTTACTACACAAACTACTAAGTGCCAATATTCCTATGTAAGGTACATATAGACCATTCAGTCACTTTTACAGTCTGCCTTTATTCCAGTTCTTCTCGACTTATTTACCAAGTTTCTCTAACTCTGATATTGCCTTATATGCTGATGCGGATGGATTTGTTCATCCGATTCAACTGGTGTCAATGTTGACACCGATTTGCAATCTGTTATAAATACTTTAGAATTGCATTGTAATACCTGCAAGATTAAATTTATTGCTCCGAAGACTCCAATCGAAAAAGAAAATCTTGTTCTTGTCCTTCTGAATAAAAACCTTATGTTCAACGGCGGACACTGTTTTATTTTGCACACCTAGCGAAACTTAATTCCAATATCAAAGTAGTTCGTATGAATGGCACATGTGAGACAAAAATACCTAAAAATAGCTTAAGTAACTTACCAAATGCTCTTACACCTAACCTAACTGACCCTATATGGGTAATCGTAATTTGTACTGTGCCTTTCGGCTTATGCTTCGTTTGTTTTTATTTGTTTTAAAGGACACACTGTTTTTGTTTTACTTGCTTGGCCAAGAAAACTGGTAAAAAAATGTGGCTATATATGGTATATATCTAATTTAACCTAACTTAAACTAACTTAGCGTAACAATAAAACTTAAAACTACCTTAACTATGTCCGTAACAGTAAGGACGCGTGCACCAGGACGTATACGCCCTATATATGCTTAACTTATATTATTTATACGCCGCGGTACACCTTTTTTTTGTTTTTGTATTTACCTATGTAATTTGGCCACCATGGTCAACGCATCATTTAGAAAAGGCAGCGACGGTTTACTGAAAGCGATCCTTGTGTCTGCGAGTGACACCCCGTTCATATTGAAGGAAGTTTGAATGGAAGATTACAGGACATCCATGTGATCCTGTATTAGGCCAGTTGTGTCGAGATAGAGGAACACTCGGGAGAAATAAAGCCTGTAAGTTGCATTCGCTTATAGTACATACAGTTGGGGTAGTAAGCCCCAAAGATCAGACTGTTGCAAGAAGTCATAGCCCTTGCAATATGCCTTCTGATCAGCTTTATAATAAAATTATCTATCCTATTCAGGTTTGCCTCTTTGTACAGGACCTCGTTGGGATAGTACTTCTTGTACTGAGACTCGGGTGTATGATACAACAGGAGACAAGTCCGAAGATATTGTCTCTCGAACAACCTCATCTCTTCCATCTGGGAAGGACTCACGTTGAACCACATTGGGAAACCGTATGCTATAATTGGCCGTATGAGGGTCAAGAATATTTTGTCGATGGTGGACTTCCCAGGCCTGAAACCGCACTGACGACGTATCATGTTATTGACGAATGGTTTCAGGCGCTCCAGCAGAACGGCAGAGAAGATCTTGTGGGCGATGTTAAGGAGACTTATCCTCTCATAGTTGGCGCAGTCAAAGGATCTCCTTTCTTGTGGATCGGGCAATCGATACTAAGATTCCACTCGGCGGGTATGCTTTCCTCCGACCATATCCTACAGATGAGCTGGTGCATGCGCCCAACCAGATTATCTCCAGCTGCTTTAAACAGTTCCGCTGACAATTCGTCCGCTCCAGCAGCTTTGTTCGACTTAAGTCTCGATAGACTTCGTCTAGGTCGGGAGACGGAATTCTCTTCTATCGCAGTGCATTGCGTGAAGTGGAACATTCTGCCTGGCAACGGTATTGGTGTAATCGTCGCCGTTAAACAGTCTGCAGAAGTGATCCTTCCAGATTCACAGTATCGTCTGCGACTCTACTACGAATTGACCCTTTTCGTTCCGACAGGCTTCTGTCCGATGTTTGTACCGTTTGGCTAGTTGTTTCACCCGCTGGTAAAACTTTCGGACATTATTGCTGCCGTACCACCTCTCCATTTCCTCTATCGCGTGCTTCTCATGCTTCTTCTTTTTCTTTTTGAGCAGCCGGTGCTCTTCCCTTCTTTTAAGTTCATAGAGCTCACGAACCGCTCTCGTCCTTCTATCCAGCGTGGCCTTGTATGCTGCTAGCTTCGCTGAGTGCGCCTGCCGACACTCATTGTCAAACCATGGGTTTTTTCTAGGTGGCATTTTAAGACCCAACACATCAGAGATTGCTTCTCTGATGGCGTTTTGACAACGGTTCCACTGTTCGTCGATTGTTTCGCCTGGCAGGTTTGGACTCTCTGAGAGCTTCAGGGAGACTCGATCGGAAAAGTTCCCAGCGGTCGATTGCGATTGTAGCTTTCCAACGTCAAACTGTTTTGGTCTTGCTCTACTCAGTTGTACAATCGATATCCGAGTTCTGACCTTGGCTACAATAAGGTAATGATCCGAGTCGATGTTAGCACCTCGGAACGTTCGGACATCGAGGACACTGGAGGAGTCGATCGCAATGTGATCAGTCTGGTTGACGGTTGAATGATCAGGGGACCGCCAGTTCCTTTTGTGAATGTTAAGGTGAGGGAACCCCGTGCTGGCTACAGAGAGGTTTCGCCCCGTCACGAAGTCCAACAGCCTGAGTCCCTTCTCGGACGTGTGGTCGTGTAGGCTGTGTTTTTCGACGACTCTACCAAAGATTTCTTCCTTGCCCAGCTTTGCATTAAAATCTCCTAGAACGATTTTGGTGTCGTAGCTGGGGCATTGATCGTATGTTATTTCTAGGAGATCATACAAGTCATCCTTGCTATCATCCTCTTTGTTCTCCGTTGGGGCATGGGCGCAAATTAGGCTGATGTTGCCGAATGTTGCCTTGATGCGGATTGTTGTGAGGCGTTCGCTTATGTATCTAAAGCTTAAGATTTCTTGCCTAAGTCTGCCTCAAACAACAAATCCGCATTGCAAAAGGTTACCGAGCGTTAATCTTCGTTCAGTCCTAATCACTGAATTCACATTCACTGCTAAGATCTTAAGGCAACTGGCTGCATGCGCAGCCATTAGTATTTTCTGCCTGCGTAGCGTATTAAATAGTTTTCGCACCGGTGTGTTAAATCCACTGCAACTTTCTCCTTCGTATTGTAATATTTTTGTATAGGTTCTTGGCTCTCAGGTATAGTTGTTCGTACGAGATACGGTTCGGCCAAATCCCAATTATGATCCCTAAACATCCGAAGGGTTGCAGCTTTCGTGTGGTAATAGTTTCCACTTTCTTGTATTCATAAGGTACTGATTACATCAGCAACCCCGGAGTGTAGAGTTCTAACATTCCGGGAGCACAGTCGTAAAACGTTACCCATTTTTGCGCCGTCGTCTTTTTAGATCCGTCCGATGGTTTGAAGCTGCTTGCTCACTCGTAACAGTTGATTTTTAATGTGAGCGGGTTGTTAGGCCCTGATTTGTGGACCGACAAAGATCGTTGCTGCCTTCCCGCCAAGTTAAGAGCGATCAACTGCGTTGCCCTATGAGCATAGACCCCGAAGTGTACTTCAGGTTCGGAAAAAGTTAACTCACTCACATGAGTACTCTGTAAGACTAATGGGCACCGTGCTAACTATCTGGGATAGACTGAAGTTCAGGAGATCAGGGTCTTATTTTGTATCGCTTTCGGATTCGGAATTGGATTCGGTAATGAAATGCGACACTACAATTAATTCGGATTTTCTATCACTTTCGGATTGGGAAAGTGCTGCCAACCTGCTGTAAACTTTCAGAAACTTTCGACTTCTAGAAAATTAAAATTCTAGAAAAAATTCTTATATTTCATTTTTACATAATGAATTATTCAGTGTGTCTCCAAAAATTTATCCCAGTTGCTCTACAATAAAAAAATCTGCTACGACTCTAAAAATATTTTTATATTGCGTGTGTCAATTTACTCAAAGAAGATGCTGATTTTTTTAAATCCAGTGCTACACCGTTTCGTTGTGTCAAGTCACAGACATAAGACGCAGTTCTCTTTATTCACCAGTGCGGGTGGTACCAAACACGATAACTATAGCTATAGATCCGCAACAAAGTGGAAGAAAGCTACCTTAAGTTCCAACGTCAACTGAACAAGTTCGGTAGTGAGAATGAAGAGCTCAATTTGAGTCATTGTCTTGTTAATGGATACTGTAACTTGCCAGATGCTGTATGTAGTGAAAAATGTCGAGCAAATTAATTTAAACACTTGGGGTTAATACTCCTGGTTAAAACTTCCTGATTCTAGAATGAGTTTTGCGAATCATGCAGAAACTTTAAGAAGTATATGCGATGCAGCCTCCGACGTTTTTATTATTTACGTAATGATTGCTCAACCAAACTTCTAAAAACAATTTATGATGGTATTTTCCATTCCAAGTTAAAATATAGAGCTGCTTGTTGGGAAGATGTGTATCGTAATAATATATATCCACTGTAGCTTTTACAGAAATACGTTCTTAGATTTTTTTTTCGAAAATGTTGAGTCAGAATGTCTTTTTTCTGATATTCTGGTCTAATATTTGTTTTTTCTGTACGCAACTCTTTTTTTACTATTGTTAAATTTCTCTGTTTATATAGCTTTCATTGCTGTATTTTGAATTTAGCTGAGCTCTTTCATATTTTTGTTATATTGTGTTCTTCTTAAAACCCCCCTAACCACCAACCAATATTTTAGTTTTAGTTTTAATTTACATAATAAAAGTCTACTTTCAGAACTATTTGAATACTGAATGTCTCTTTCTTTTACCTGTATTTTTATTTAAACTTATTATGTATAAGAAAATGTATAATGAATGTATACAAAAACTAAAGCTTACAATAATAGATAAATAAAAAAATCGTTAAAAAAAATGCTCCCCCAGCTGACTTGAAATAATGTAAGGAGAAACCCTGAAAATTTCTGTAAATTCTCAAAACACATTGTTTTAATTATAATTAGTTCACATAAGTCAAGTCATGCTCCAACATAGCGGGATAGAGTTAATGGTAAAATGTGACTATTAAAAGTGCGGCGGTCAACTATATCATTAGCCGACCATCCCGGTCCTGCTCTCTACACAGGCGCAGATCGCTCAGCTCCAAAGACAGTTCCAAGATGTACCCGCCTGCAAATCTAAACTGAACCAGACACGCAAACTGTGGTACAAGAATTACCACGTAGTTGGAAGAAATCGTCCTCAAGCATAAGATCGTGTATGGCAATGAAGTGCGAATTTGGGTGACGTTTAATTGTGTTGCACACATAGTATAATAAAGGGTGATTTTTTAGCTATTATCTCCTTGGCAACACTGGTTTAAACAGCTGACTCACGTTTCGTGTTTTGTTTCACTGTCAAACATCTTCAGTTTGGTCTATAATTTAACCATGAGTCGTCATACAAACGAACAACGCTTGCAAATTTTTTGCATTTTTTGCATGCTTTGTTAAGAAATTTCATCGCGCGCTTCTTCCGAAAAACTGTGTTCAGCGAAGAAGCTCATTTTTGGCTCAATGGATACGTAAATAAGCAGTATTGTCGATTTTGGAGTGAATATCAGCCAGAAGCATTGCAAGAGCTACCAATGTACCCAGAAAAGGTCACAATTTGGTGCGGTTTATGGGCTGGTGGCATCATTGGACCGTACTTCTTCAAAGATGATGCGAACTAATGTAATAACATTAGTTCATTTATGCTTCCGTCCCTTCCTTCCCCTCAAAAAATTATAAATCACACACCATTGCAGGTACAAGATACCACCATCGATAACCACACTTGCACAAAAGAGGTATCGATGTATTAAGTGGAATGACTGTCTTTATTTTGTTTATGGTATCAGCGAACTCCTCTTTCGAACCCCATGAAATAAAAGAAAAATACATACTTTTTGGTACATTTATATTTTGTCCATATTATATATATATATATATATTAATTTTTTGCTTCCTCTCACTTGTAATATCATAATGCAGTAGTGGTAGTAGTTATTAATAATAAAACATAATATAGTACAGCAGTAAATTATCATCTCTTCGGCGACCCTTAGTCGCCCCAAGCCGGCCTTAGTAATTATTAATGAAACTATGCTCTATAGTACACCTATATATTCATTTATATTATTTTTCAACAATAGTTAACAATTTATATATTTATCTGCGTTAGTATTCTCTAAACAATTGATTTTTTGATATTTTTTTTTAATTTCTTAATGTTTTCTAGTGCTAAACGCAGCCATAGAAGTCTTTCAACGTGCCTAAAATACCATTATGCAACAGGCACGTAACTTTCCCTTTGGCTCCTAACCACGGGTACTTTCGGTGGACAGCATGCTGTCCTGTTCAAAACATGTATACATATGTGTTTTTATATCTCCTAGGTACATTTTTTTCTCATTTGTTATATTGATGTTGTATCTACATTCTTAATTTTGTTCTCACAGTTTGCTTTACTCTCGGTGTCACTCTCAGGCATTAGGGTGGATTGTAAAGGAAATAGATAGGTCTCTGAATGTGGTGTCGATGGAAACAGAATGAAGTTTTTAATATTAAGGCGGGGTGAGAGAACCATGCTTTCTTTATCGGGGTGGGTGTAAACGGGGATCTCATTTTAATGCCTCTTTGGCCCGTTTTTCCCACTCTGCACGGCGCTGGTGGATGCCCTTGAACTCGCTTTCGACGCGGTTCATGTTTGTCATGGTTGCTGATCGCTCAATGGTCATCGGCTTTGTTATTGCTGTGATGGTGGTCATGTGCTCGACCAAAGGAATGCTGGGCGGCACTGACGAGGACAGTACTACCCCACCGAGGGATTGTCGGTCGTTTGGCTTTGAAACATTGTTGTTATTGTTCGTTAGGCTGGTGTTGTTGTTGCTGCTTGCGTCGATCATTGAGATACTCTTGCCCATAACCGGTGAACCCTGTGCCGTGTTGCGGAAGGGTCCGCTTAGGCGGATGGATGGCAAGAAGCTCTTAGTGGGCGTTCCGATGCCGTTGTTATTCACTGACTGTGTCTTGTTGTTGCGGAAATCCGCTAGCGAGTTGCGATTCTTGGGTACATCGTTGTCGGTTTTTGAGCCTCCGTTTGGCTGCTGTGAAATGGCGGAGAGCTTGTCGAGCTTCTCTTCGCTGGACGACTGATTCTCCTTGTCGCTGTCCATGCTGGGAGTGAACTTTTTGATGGGTGGATCTGGGAGGTCCTCGTCTTTGATTTTCAGCGATCTTCTTGCGAAGACTTTCATAAGCTCGGGTGTAGAGTCGTCTTTATTATTGTTGGTTGATGTCTGGTTGATGCCGAATGACTTCTTCCGGAGGACGACCACGACTTGCTCTTCCTCTGCCGGATACTTACGGACCTCATCGGACACGGACTTCTTACGCTCAAGCTTCAGCTCCTCAACTTTGCGGTCATTTTTGAATTTATCCTCACTAAGGAATAGTCTGCGGCGTTCTTGAAGAGAAATGTTGTTATTGGCGAGACTGGGAGTGCTTGGGTCGGCGGCGACACGGACTATGATATTATTCTCCTCGTCGGCGGCCTTCTTGACGGGGCTCTTTGGTGGAGAATCGTCTGAACGCAGGGAACTCCCACTGTTCGTGCGTCCCATAGTGGGCTTCTCTTCTTCAGGAGTGGGGGGTTTTGCTTCACAAATTTCGACACTCTCGTTGCTAAAGCGTCGCGTGAGGTCTTCCATACTGTCGCGGACATTTTTTGAGAGAACCAGATTGCTCTTTGGACGCATGGGATCAACCCGATTGAGCTGAATTTTCATGAATTCGGGGACGCCTTTATCTCCATCTGAAGTCTCTACAACAGATGAGCTACGGCGGCTGCGACTGAAGCTGTTTGATTTGGCAGACCCTGCCATAGGAGGGGGGGTCTGCTCGCACTGCGATATGTGATCAGATTCGGATATTTTTGCTTTGTCGCGCATTTGAACTTTAGTGAGAGCAGCTGGCGGCGTTGGAGTAGATGGCGTTGCTGGAGGAGTTGCTGGAGGTGAACTTGGAGTTGTTGCCAGTGAAGTGACTGGCGTGGGAGGTGGCACAATAATATCCTTCTCTGCATTACTGAGGATTTTATCAATCTTACTTTCCACTTTGGAAATTACCTCGATTCTCTTTGTCGGCATTGGGCTAATGGTGACATTCGGTGCGAGTTTTGAGGCCATCGAGTCATTCACTGTGGCGGACTTCCGCAGAACACTTACAAACGGCGATTTCACTAGCTTGTCTATGTTATCCTCGATTTCGGAGATGTTTTTACTACAACCCGAAGTGCCAAGTAACGGCGATTTCGTGGTGATTCTTGGTGCCATAGTCTTTGAGGTTGTTAGGATGATATTTTTGGTATATATGCCATGTGTTAGAGGCAAGTCAGATAGTTTCTGATTGACCAAGTTATTGTCATTGATCTCAAAGCCGAGGGACAAGTGCTTATCTTCATTCAACTGGTCGTCATCCTGCTTCTGTGACAAGTCCGGTAGACTGGGCATCTGGTTTTTGAGTGGCAGATCTTTCTGCTCCTTGGACTCAGTGTAGGCGCGAAAGCTCTTTGACTTCTCGACAGACTTTCCTCGCTTTTTGGCATCGGAGGCTCCCAAGAACATCTCCACAGTGTCCGTGCTAAAGGAGTTGTTGAACGAATCGTTTGATCTTGAGATGCGCTGCTGGAATGCACTCAAGCCCACAATCTTTGCCTTCTTTTCGAAATGTTCCCTTGAATGCTCCTTTGTGCCAGTCATCTCACGGATAACGGATGTAGAATGGAAACTCTCCTCGGTCTGTGACTTGACAATTTTTGACACAAGTTTTGATGAGAAGACGCCTTGCTTGGATGGAGAACCCTTTGGTTCAGAGAGTTCAGTGGGTGTCCGTGGACTCAAAGAGTTTACGTCGATGTCCATCTGTTGCGGTTGTGAAAGATCTTTCGGGATGTAGCGTTGCCGAGCTGCTGGGCCAGACTTAGGCTTGTTTGGCAGGTTTAAAGTGATGTTCTCATTGCTTGCATGAGATCTAATCTTTTCTGTATCTGAAGAGAGAATGAATGTGTTCATCATGCCACTCAGAGCTGACTTGCCCTCCGACATAATCTCACGGCGTATCTCCTTCCGTGTCTCTTCGATCTTCTGCGAGTACTCAGCTGACTTGTCGTCAATCTTCGTTACTTCCACGGAAGGATTGGATTTCTTGCTCTCTGGCTGACTGTCGCCATCGTCCGGTTCAGACAGTTTGCTGTTAGCTGACTTTGAAGCACCCCGCTTGGAATTTCGGTAGACTATGCGGCGTAAAAATCCACCCTCGTCGTCCTTTTTTACCACCGATATGGTGTGTGTTTCGAACAAAGCACTCTTCGTGGCGTCATGTCGCGAGATGTAAGTTGAGTTTGGCGATGGACCCTTTTCGGTTTTCGAGCGCTTTATGCTAACGGTTTGCTTCATATCGGTGTTGTGCTGTTCGATGATCTTGGCGTTCACGCCTGGTGGCAAGGATCGCGACTTCGCTTTGTCCACCAAGGAATCTGAAGCTAATCTGCTACTTTTGACATCCAGAGAGTGACTGACCACCTTGGACAGGTCCTCGTTGACCTCCGGGGTCGATGGGAGAACTGAACTCTGCAAAGAAGTATTAGTGAAGGGGTGTTACGGAGACGGACAATGAAAACACTTACCTCCAAAGTTCGTCGATTGCGAGAGGGTCCTTTCTTTTTCATTGGTCTTACTGCCATTTTGTGCTTTGCAGCAGAATGGGAGAGACGTGTCCAATTTGATGAGAACAACTCAATATCCTCAGTGCGTGAACTTTCCAACGATTGCTTGCTGGATATGCTCGACGAAGTTCGATCAGCTGTCGAGGAGACCTCTGCGGAATGAATTGCTGTCGATGATGGAAGTTCATCATCAAAATCAGTTGTACTGCCCATACTCAGCAGACTTAGCGAAGAAACTTCACTTTGATTGGTTGTGTTGCTTATTTCACGACGCTGCGGAGTTGTGGGACTACGTGGCAGTCCCAGATCTTCGTCGGACGCATCTGGTCGATTGCGCCGCTTGCGAAGGACATCAGCAAGCTCAGCCTAAAAAGGAAAGAGACGAAATAATTAATAAAAGCCACTCGAAGATTATGTTGAGAGTTGTAAGGTTGAGTTTTTACCCATTTCTTCCAAGAAAAGACGAAGCGTGCTTGCAGGCAGCTGCGACCGAACTTTTCTGTTGTCGCGGATTTTATTTTCATTTTAAATGGATTTCGCTTGAAATCGATCATTATGCAAACGACGTTACACTGTTTTCTGTTCAATTAGTTCTGTAGGTCAATTATTTAACTGATTGTGTCTGATGAAGTATAAACAAGGTAAGCGCATGTTTTGAAGGGTGGAGGTGAGTCGCGTGATGGATACACAACTGTTTTGCGATTTTCATCGCACCTAACTTTTATTTGGTGCGAGGGTTCACCCCGGACTGTAGCGCCACAAGAAGAAGAACTTTTATTTGATCCAATGAGACAAAGAAATGAATTCTGAACGAACTTTTGTTCAGCGTGTTTTGTATTCAGCATTTCAGTAGTCTATAAGTTGACTGAATGTGGATATGTATGAGAATTCGCTATTGAGAATTTTTTCAGTTTTATATATGAGGAGGATTTAACAACTCTTCAAGAGATCAGCGAGCTTGTACATCAACTAAGAAGACTAAGAAGAAATGAAAGGATTGCACATTAAGCCAGAATTCGAAAGCAAAATAGCGTCTGAGGTTGGGGATTGGCGATGAACTTGGATGGGGCAGCAGAATGTATCCAAATGATAGTCTAAACGGGATAGCTAGTACTGCAACTTAACTTAACCCAAAAAATCTTATTTACAAAGACTGATATGGCAGACAAATTGACTTTTTGTATTTTTTATAAAGTCACGAGCTCAGCCCCTATGACGGACTTTTCAGTAACTGCCATATCCTTTAGTGGCCAAACGCTGCTAACATTTCATTCTGTACCTCATTTAAATTGCACATAAATTATTGATTTGACTTCCTTATTGTCCACAGGATTATAACAAAATGACTTGAGCGTTGGTTTAATAATTCTTAAGACCGAAATAAATGCCAAACGAATGCAGTCAGATATTAAAATTGAATGATTCGAAAACAGATTAAAATGCGGGTTTTAATTAACTTTGCAGAATTTATGTTAAATGCCGATAATATCGCTCAATAAAATACGAAACTTTCAAAACCGGTTTCGACAATAGACGTTACAGTCTCCTAATTAGCGAATGTTTTTATGCTGAATGCCAATTTATAGAGTTTTTTCCCGAATCGAATATACATACATACATAGCATGAAAGAAACTTGTAACTGGCACAATCCCTACTGCTATCCTCTAATGGCATTAATGAGCTGTTAACAAACATTAGGTATCATATTGTCACCTAAGACGACACTATTTTAAGGCATTTTACGAAGGATCTCCTAAAAAGTGAAACATTCAAAATAAAAGAATATCTGAATAGATATAACACTTGACTGATTTTTGGGGGAACCTAACAAACTCCACTACCACTCTCACTCGAAAATAAAATCTCAGACAAGCTGATACTTTTGTCTATATGCATGCAATGCAGCATATAGACAAAAGCGCCATTCGCTCCGACTTCCCATGCAAACTATTTTCAGTCGTCCAATGTTGTTTGGGTTACGTCAGTTCGAGGAAGCGTGTGTTTTCTGCAGTTTTTTATTTCTTTGCCGATCACCGAACTGGAGCTATGTACGTGTTGAAATTCAATTAAATTTTCCTCGCAGAGACGTACACTAACTGACAAACTCCTGCGACGCGCCGGGCTGATGGCAGGTGATTACGCAGGTAGTGTTAGATACAAAGCGAACATTTGAATAAGTGACACACACACCAGTCAAAACCAGATGCCGGGTTGCGTAACAGATGTGATCTGGCGGGAATATTGAGAAATACATGCATCTTAACTGGTTTCGATAGATGCAATTGCAAGTGTTCAAATGGAACGCAACAGTGCGACGAGGAGCTGTGTTGAAGGGGCGTCTTTTAGCAGTTGCCGTGCTTATGCGTATGTGTATAACTCAAAGCCAGTTTCAGATTTTTTAGCACACTGCACTCAATGTATTAGCAGAGTGTGGAAGGGGCGGGAGTGTAATTTCAATCAGGGTTCATGGAGAGAGCGACGGCTTGTTAACGGCACTGTCACAGTGACACCAATCTAATGTCGGGGGTAAAATTTGATTGATTTGATTTGGAAGGCGAAGCCTTGTTAAATGTTTTAGTGGTTTTACTTTGATTTGCTTGGGGACCGACTATTTCAAATACAAGATCATCCACTTTGAGCTTGGTCAGCAAAGTTTGCCTTGAACAATTCCTTCAGACTTTTTCTGAATTGTTTTCTGAAAGCGTATCCGTCATGTATGTATTATTCATAGTAATAGTAGTAACCAAAAATTCAGAAATAAATCTCATTTGGATATTGTTCATATTGTTCAGTACATTGTGGACTTTTGACCATAAACCATTGTTCACAGCCTTATATTATTATCACGACAGGTTCCAAAATATTTTGGTACACCTTAACTATTAAAGCTCACGTGAAATATGAGTAATTTAAAAAACAGATCTTTTTTGATGAAGCTACATATTTCATTTCATTTCATTAAAAAAATGCACCTAAATTTGTTGCAAATTAATATTTTTTAACGAGTTGAAATGTAAAAGCGAAATGAAATAGTATCAGTCGAAATGCACAATGGGAGTTAAAATAGCGTTACTCTACTTTTTAATGACATTTCATATTAATCGATAAAGCAAGCTACATTTTAAAAATTAAAAATGCACATACTAATTAAATTAACCGAAAATAGTATTAATTTCCATCTCTTATGTTAAGTACTATTCGGTGAAGGGTTGCCGTGCAATGAACGTTAGTTGAAGAGTGGCAAGTTTATATGATATTATATGTTTATTAATAACACAAGTTATCAAACGGATAAGTTCACTATCCGTGTATTAGCCAAAACGTGAGTTAAAAGTAAAAGTTTAGCTTTACAATGAGACTTTCTGGGGAATGATCAATTTCAGGAAAGACTGATTTTTTTATTAATATGGCTGTAAAAGTTAAGTGTCTTTAGGAAATAACATGTCACAACACCCATAATCAAAGTATGTAAGTGTAAAGAACACTTAAACGCTATGTCCAAAACAAATAATTTTTCTTGTGATTGTGACTGTTTCGACCGGAAGGACCGTTCACGAAAGACCGTATTGAAAACAAATGTGCCATTGAAATTTTGAACGCTTAGCGAACATTTGGTACGCTATCATCGTCGACGACCAAATTATTAATCAAAATCTTGTATAATTCTGTCACTCTTTAGTTTAATTTTGATGTTGACAAATTGTATTAATTGTCCGAGTAGAGTTCGCGATTTGAGCTGTGTACATATGATCGCACACTCGCACGCATAAATACCAGAAGGATTAGCGAACAAAAAACGGAAAATGATAATGGAAAAAATACGAAAAAACAACGAAAAGTCGGTAGAATCCCTGTGAGTACAATTGAGCCCCTGTGCAAAACAGGTTCAACACCCATCCGCATGCAAACATGAATGCTCTATCTACTCACCCTGAAGGAACATAGTGCATTAAGATAACTTGATTCCATTCAAACAGTCCAGTTCCCCTTTCCATAGAGCGCATGGCTTCTGTGTCGCAAATATCAGGTTTTCTTTCTCCTCTCTACCTTGCATCTTAGTATCTGTCTCGGTGGTTGAGTGCTTTCTTCCCCAACCTATTTTCACAATCTTTTTATGTGTGACGTTACGTTGTCTGATATCATTTACCTAGATTTGCAGCACTGATCCTGGTACAGTTTATAATCACAGACTCAGCAACAACGGGGATTTGCTCTCAGAGACGAAGTGTTGCTCACGTAAATTTTTTGCTTTTTACATTGACTCTGAAGGAAATCAAAGAAGTCCTCAGCAATTATGGACTGGTTTTATTATACAATAGTAGAAGCCCGATCTATATTGGCTCCACTCCCGTATCAGTCACATCCCCGCAAAGAGATGAACGTGTGGTTAGTCTTACATACATACGTATAGTCCTTCTTTGCAAATCTGCTGGTGGCGCTAAATGTAGGTTGTGTGTAAATTGCAAAAAACAAGCGGAGATACTCTACTCCTCCATCGAAACAGCAACTTGTTGCATAGTGCAGCAAGTTATTCCCTCCACTGAAATGGTGAAGAATGCCGGCCGACTTACGGCATAGATAAAGCCACCAGCAGCATGCAGTGTAGCGGCTTCGTGAAGCGAACACGATGTAAACTGTGTTTGCACAAACCGATACACTTCGCTTGCCAATGCTTGTTTTTGTTTTCATATCTACAGATAGGTAGAGCAAAACACGGAGTGAGAAGGAATACATTATTTTCAGCTGAAATGGACAAAGAGTCAGTAGGTGCACTTGAGGCCTAAGACCAATGCAATTATATTTCATTCACTTCATTCAACCGAACGCAATTAGTGAGAGGGGTTGCAGTGATTGGATGCATTGTCGGCATGTAATTGGGTCTCAGTAAAGACCTTTCCATTCTTGCTGCTTATGGTTCGAGATTTCACTTGCCTGTGTATAACACACTTGTGCTGTCAGACTTGAAGACACAAGTGTTTGATCAGTTTGTTGAAATTGTGATTCTCGCTTTGCTGGAAATGAGCGTGTTTTGATAATTTTTGAATATTAAGAGAGATATGTACATACATTTGTTCATTTCATTTCAAATTACAATTTGTTAACATAAGGTAATCATACGACTGAAGAAAAATGTTTGAACATATTAAAGTTTTTACTTTAACACATTTTATACATACAAATATATTTTGAATTGAAATTGTTCTCACATTTTTGGGACGGAAGAGAAATGTGAGAAAATACTTTTTCTTGGCTCGCAGGATATGGCAGTATAACATTTAATTATTCTTCCCATTTTATTTATTAGAGATGGCTGCCTATACTCATGATAAATGGAGTCCTCGAATACGATCTTCAAAACCTTATTATTGCTCAATTAGTCAGATCATTTTGACTCGTGATACACCGTCTAACTCTACAAACCACACAATAATGTGAACGTGGTTCCTAGATCGAAAAACAGAAGATCCCAGTTCATTAGACGTAAAACACCGTGATATTGTTCATGATAAGGCTCTCGGGACCGCCAACGACGAAAAACTGAATGCACCGTACTCGGAATTCAGAATGCAGATTAACAAATATCATCGTGCGGAGAGTGACTAGATCTAGTAGTAACTGCAGACGCCGATGCGATGTTCATTTAAAATCAAAACTTAGTTTCAAAAGGTGAAAATGTTTTTCGAACTGATCAGTCTTTCCTTGATGAGTACTTCCGCTTGTTATCGGCAACCTTGTCTTTCACAATAAATTTAAGGTTGCACAAATTCCAAATACTGACTTCCTGTTGTCGTTTGAACTAATGCAATTTAAACACAAAATGTGCTCAGACTGTCTACATGGCCTTACGTAACCGCAAGCTTGCGCCTTCTACAACCTTCCACAGCACGTAGCTAAAATAAATCAATCTACAGCTGCCAGTATTTTCATCTCGAACCAAAAACACAATTTGTTTTTATGCACACTAGTTAACCTTTTGCTCGATGAATGGCTAATTAGGTATTCCTGTTCCGAAAAGCAAAAACACCACACATCACCTTGCATTATCGTCGCATCAATCTGTGGTCGACGTTAATGTCAAAACCCGTTTGAACGACGGCTGTTTCCTAGCCATTTGCCATTTATGTTTGGTGTTAGAGGAAGCGCCCGCCTGTTTACTGCGACAAAGAGGTCGTTGATGATGCAGTAGTGGAGATAAGATGCCTATGCATAAGTATTCTGCTTTTCGCACCGGTATAATCATTTTAAGGTCAACAGATGGCTGCTCCCAGAGGTCTTTGAATAAAGAGAGATGAGGTTTTCTTCAAGGGTTTCCCAACTTTAAGGCAAATTAACAGCTTGAGGAAATGCGCAAGAGATTGTTCATTCTACAATGTCACGAATGCAATTCTCCCTAAGAAGAACAATTTTCGACAGATCTTTTTTCCATGATTTTTAAAATGTTAAAGTGAAGACCATGCGAGCTATGAAAGTCCAAATGACTGTACGATTATATGCTACGGTATTGAAAAAAGAATACATTTTACTAACCCAAAACTCGATCACCTTCAAAGTGTATATTCTCAATGAACTTCATCAAAACGAGATTTTGATAAGGACTGTTTTACAATGAGACTGAGAAAATGAGTATGATGATAGTCATCCAAACAAAACTATGTTGACAACAAGTATGTTATCGGAATTTTGACGTTCTGATCATTTGGAATTATTAACCAAAATCTTGTATAATTCTTTCATGCATCTTGTCACTCTTTAGTTTGACTTTTCTTAAAGCAGTGTATCATCGCGAACACCAGAGGGAAGGCATTAGCCACGCTTTTTCCATCGCTCTATATAGTGAAGCAATAGTGAAGTGAAGTGAGATTGATAAACACGATTCATAATTGCTTTGCTTTTTATATGTGAGTGTTAGAGTTCACTTGACACTTGAACGCAAAATTCCGTTCGAACCAGCGGCAGTTAATTGTTGCATGCGTCTTATGTATAAATCCTACTTCACTTTTTTTAGATTAAAAAAAAAACACGAAGATTAATGAAAAAGAGCAAAAAATAATTATAGAAACAACTTTATCTATAACTATAACTTTATTAAAATCATCTACACAACTGTGACAAGGATTAATTTAGATAACAATGCAGCGTATGATCCTATCATGTTTTAAAAATTCAACAAAACTACAAGTGATATCAAAACCTGGCATTTTAAGCAAATTTATTGAAAATCAATATTTTTCAAAAATCACTAATAAAGAATAAGTCTTATCGAAAATAAACTAAGTTGTAAATTATATAGATTAGGAGTAGTTAATCACAAAATGCCTAATTTAACCTAAGTGGGACTACATTTTGGCAGTCACAACAACGTTTTAAGCATTATACAAATAAATCCTGAGGCAACATTTTCTTGAAGAATTGATCAAAATTTTCTTGGTTAATAGTTTAGAGAACTACATTAAAACAGGCCAATACAGACACCTATGTTTGTTTTCTGAATCTCAAGAACGAAATTTCATACGCTACTCAGAATTATTATCTTCCAACCGTGATGGGGATGAATGAAGGATGCACTAATGTGCAGCCCATTTAAAACCGTGTTTGTTCTACAGATCCACTCAACAGTGAAAGTTTCTCCAGTGGTAGATTGCCCGAAGGTCATCAATTGACAAGATAAACATTGAATTTCTTTATGAATTCGATCTAACTTCAATCTCTCTCCCTCTGTTTCTCTTCAAATCGATTGGTTGATTTGTGTCCTATTTTATTGTTTTTGTTTTATTTTTCTGCTTCTAACAGCAGCATAAAATAGACAAATTTGCATTTGAAATGACCATAACTGGCACCGCGGCCATTAAAGAGGTATGTCAAACAGATTAGTAAAGGAAATCATTGGATTAACAAAACAAAATAGAAAGTCATTGAGTTTCATTGTCCCCTTGACCTCTAGGCACGAATATCGTTCACTTCACTAAAACCAGGATTCAGTTCGCTCGCAGGATTTCACTTTATGCTTTGTTGCACCGCGTTACCGATTTACATTCTATTCTGTGGACGGCTCACAAAGGGGAAACAAAAATCACTTAGATACACATAATCAAACGTCTGAACTGAAACTAACTCTTCGGATACTGTCTACTGGGTTAGATGGCTAGCTTAACGCGGCAATAGCACAGGCGATGATTTCTTCTTCATCGTTGTCTCTTACGCGGCATTGAAACCCGTTTCTTTGGCAGCCAAAGTGGGGAGCGGATGAATAGAAGAGCATATGTGCTGCCGCTAATGCGATGCACGACTTAAGTATCTTCCATCTATTAGTTTGGTTTTTGTTAATAATTTTGCTTTTCTACAAGTTTTTCGGATAGTGTGCGATTAGATTTGCATTATTTTTTATAGTTGTGGTTGGTATGGACCGTTTCATGGACAGCTTGGCCAGATAAGTGCTCCCCTTCTCTATGAAGCATGAAGTTAAGTATATCACCGTGATCATCGTGACAAATGAGGAAACAAGTTAACGATCTTGAGCGCATAGCGTAGTGGTCGAGTATGAAAAGTTAGCATGTATCCAATAATTTTGTACCAGATTTGATTGAAAATTATACAAAATTTTAGTCGAAATATACCTAAATCTTACACCCTTCATTCAGGTCATTTTTGCTCAAAGATGTTGTGTACCCTGTTTAAAGATGTTCTTAATATCAACAATATCATACCAATCGCATCGCCTAATCATATTCGAGAAACTACGTAGCGTCTGGTATTTGAATGTCTAAAGAAACTCAAAAAATGTTGTATCTTTTTGCGGACTACAAAATCCAAAATGCAGGCGAAAATGCTGATACACAGCCTTCCATGAGGTGTGTTTTGGCAGACCCACTAGGTAGCGATAGAAACAAAATAAATACACTCTGCCCTTATGTCATAGGTAATAGACTGTGAAACCAGTTTCATTTGAGGGGTTACGAATCGAAGCGGTTACTGCGCTTGAGTGCGTTTCCCCTCAAATGAGTGGGGTGTGCTCTCATCCCACTCACTGTTATTGTCGTGTAATCAAAATTAATTCTGATTAAAATCAATTTGCCATTGTGCCTCACGCTAATGCGCCCCTCCGATTATTTCGAAGGAAAAATGATAAGCTCATTGGACATGGTTACTCAACTGCGCACTTCGTTCGCCAAACAAAAGCATTTCACTAGCACTCTCCTGGATTTGCACAGCCCTTTCCATGAATTTTGTATCTGGAGATCGCATATCAGGGTTGGCTCTAAGTGAATAAAGCGCCTGGTATTCGATGCACACAAAATCATATAACTTCTGGTCTGCGGCAGCGTTTTGAAAGCCTTACAAGTATCGATTGTATATATTTTTTAAAGTTTGCAAATAAAGTTAAGATTTGCGGTTGATGTGAACTTACCTTAAGGACGATTGATAAACTACTGGCTGTTGCTGATTCGGAGAATACACTGTCGTGCGATTGCGATAGGCCATCACGATTGAAATCACTATAAAAAACAGAAATCAGGTTAAATCATCGATTAGTTCAGAACATGTGGGACAATGAAAAGGCTGCAATGTGTTACAACATGGGATATGATTAATCTGAAGTACTCAAAGAATAAAAGATTTCCGAAGCGTTGACAAGCGACTTACGCAGGCACAGGCGTCTGCACTTAGCCTCTGTCAATGAACTCCTACTCTCACCTCCCCGTGGTGAAATCCGGGAGCCAAGCACCTTCGACTGAAGATGGGGTACCCAACTCCCATGGGACGTCATTGGCGGCTACAAACGAGAGAGGGAGAGAGTGGATGAGTCTGTATCAGGACTAATCTCTCTTTACGGATGGCGGCGGAAGAGCTTATCATTACATTAGCCAACGGCGACATCCAGAGCTACCTGGTACACGCCCTTTTAGAGCTATTCTCATATTCGGAGCTCAGATCTAGGGCCTAGCTTCTCAGCTTCTCGACAATATCGATCCGTCTGTGAGGATATGCAATCCGATTCTGGTGGACCATTTCTTCTCGAAGATAGCTTGGCATAATAGGTGATGGTTTCATTAGTGAGAAAGATATATTAGTTAAGAATGGTTGAGTGGGCGAAGTTCGGACCACAATCGGTGTGTGTTGAGTTTCAAGACTGTGCTGGTTGATATTTGCAAGTTTAATTTAGAGTTAATTTAGTGCGTCTGACATAGTACTTCACAGCGCACTGCCGATGCATATGCAGACCAGTTTTTGCAGTTGCAGAATAGTGTCCCACAGTATAGGGGGAGGCAAACTGAGGGGCTTGGTATCTTCCGGTAAAGACTGCAAGATCCGTTTTTTTGTGGGTTAACACCGAGTTCGCATGTTTGTACTCATGCTTTAAGCTTATCGAAGCCTATCTGTCTCTTAAAGTCGAGATTAAAAAACTATATATATAAAGGGCGATTTTTTAGCTATTCTCTTTTTGGCAACACTGGTTTAAACAGCTGACTCACGTTTCGTGTTTTGTTTCACTGTCATACATGTTCAGTTTGGTCTATAATTTAACCATGAATCGTCTTACAAACGAACAACGCTTGCAAATTATTAAATTTTATTATCAAAATGCCTGCTCTATTAAGAAAGTTCAGCGACGAAGCTCATCTTTGGCTCAATGGGTACGTAAATAAGCGGAATTGTCTATTTTGGACTGAATATCAGCCAGAAGCATTGCAAGAGCAACCAATGTATCCAGAAAAAGTCACATTTTGGTGCGATTTATGGGCTGGTGGCATCATTGGACCGTACTTCTTCAAAGATGATGCGAATCATAACGTAACTATGAATGATGAGCGCTACAGTGAGATGATATCCAATTTTTTTTTGTCCGAAATGCAAGAGCTTGACTTGCATGACATGTGGTTTCAACAAGACGGTGGCACATGCCATACAGCATGCACAACAATGGACTTATTGAAAGGCGAGTTCGGTGAACATTTTATTTCACGTTCGGGACCGGTCAATTGGCCGCCTAGTTCGTGCGATTTAACGCCTCTAGACTATTTTTTGTGGGGCTATGTTAAAGCTCATGTCTATACAGACAAGCCCGATTCAATTGACGCATTGGAAGACAACATTGAGGCATTTATTCGTGAGATACCGGCCGAAATGTTGGAAGGAGTATGTCAAACTTGGACTAAGCGGATGGACTATTTGAGGCGCAGTCAAGGTCAACATTTGTATGAAATAATCTTCAAACATTAAATTATATGGACCACACATTCAATTCAAATAAAGATTTTATGCATTTTTCTGAATTTTATGTGTTTTTTTTAACTTTCCTATAGCTTTTAAAAAATCACCCTTTTTAACTAGATCAATTTCTAAGTAAGCTTGTATAAATAATCATCTCGTCATCCCACCAAAAAAACTAATAGGAGACACATGCAAAAATTGAAGAGCAGATGCTGCTGCTTATGTTCAGGTATGTACAATAAACAGTTCAGATACACGCATACAATGTAGCATACATACAGGTGAGGTTGCTGCCACGAAAGCAAATACACCTAAGTCTGTTTTTACACGGTAGATTGGTTGCAGAAGAAGCCGTGTAAAAAAAGACATTGATAGTATACAAAAATAGGTGATTGGTTCCTAATCTCGAAAACCTATTAAGATTATTACCTTTTATCTTAATGCGTTAAATTTAATGTCACGTTAAAAAAACAAATTTTCAAATAAGAAATGTCTTTACCAAGCACGTCTGATTGCATTGATAATTCACAAAATATTGACACATTTCAATTGATCTGACCAGTAAATTTGCTTGTATGCATAAAAAGGGAATTCCCCTAAATTAGTGCTATTCACATTTGCTTTGACCAGTAAAAATTGCTTGTACGCGCTAAAAGGGAATTCACTTAAATCTTTAAGCTAGTGTTCGCAAACTATCGATAGCACTATCGATACTATCGATGGTTTCAGACTTTTTTCTTTCATAAATACTTTTTTGTGATATGAACATACTCCGCAAAAATTAAATTTGACAAAAAAAATTTAAGTACATAAAATTTCAAATCGTGCTAAATGGAATAAAATCGTGTAAAAAAATTAAAAATATTCAATTTTCAAACCGTGTTATAACAAAACCGTGTAAAAAAATACCGTGTAAAAACAGACTTAGGTGTATAGAACTTACGATAAAAATAGAGTAGTATAACAAAAATACCAGCAAATACTTAATTTTTGTATCGCCACCAATGAACATATCTATATCCTGACCAGTGTAATGCTTTTCGTCTTCAAAGAACTAACGAAACTTTCTTGTTTTCAAACAGAACCCAGCACACAAGTCTCGTTCTAACCGACCGCAACAATGGAAGTCCATTTTTCACTCCATTACTCGTGCCGCAGCACTAAAATTGTGGAGGCTATTGACATTTTCCTCGAAAAATTCATAAAAATCGTATGCCACTGCCAGGCCCGATGGTAGATAGTCATTTGGAGTGGCTTATTCTCATTGCACACGCCAAAATTTCAATATCTTTCTCCCTCCGGAGAGCAACAATTACGTCAGAGCCGGTGAGACGATTGAAATCGCCTCACTTTGACCAAGTGTATGTCTTACAACTTGTACGCATACGTCATGCATGCCAAATTGCGCGAGAAGATATGATTAAGACAAAACAAAAACAAAAACATCCTCTGCAGATGCATTTCAAACTAGGAATTCATTTATGGACGTCATGGCAATTAAATATCGCAAATAAAATCTAAAGATATTGTTTGTAATGTAATGCAATGGAAACTCGAATAGCGGTGAAATGGCAAACATCGCTATTGTTAGCAGTGTGTGTGTTCACAACTTTTCAAAGAGCGAAAGATTACGTCGTGAGAAGAGGGAACCCATTTCCAAACATAGTTGAGGGCACAAGTGTGAAAGTGCTAGCAAGCCCCGAACTGCGTGAGGGAAGTGACAAGTAAAGCAGTTCCTATGGAAACAGGAACAGTCTACTGCACAACAACTGATGATGACGTAGCTGAGCAAAAAGCGATGCCCGCCAATTGGGTCAACGAAGGATTAATTCCAATAAACCACGTTTGTTATATAGGAATAATGATGAAATAATTCAAAAAATACTCCCCTCGATTTACAGTGACCGATTCATTAAGATCCGGTCGATTGTGCTCTCGATTTGTTTGATACTGAACCAACGGCAAGGACACATTCACTCACGAATAATCACTGTCGCGCACAGACAGTGGTAGCTTAAAGAATAGGGCACTCACCTGTCAACTAGTCTCCCTTCGCTTAGACTCCTTTGGCTGTCGGTCATCTCGCGGCTGTTTTCGAGATCATTGATGGAATCCGCGCCTCCAGTGCTCTTTAGTTTGCTCTCGCGAGCAATCATTCCCACCGAGCTGGTCGAGTTATTTGTCGATTTCTCCTTGTAGGCGAAGTATCCGCCAGAGAGCGAAGTGCGCCCACTGAAAGCGCCGGGTAGGACTCCGATACCACCACATGTGCTCAGGACCCGCCCAGCACTAGTGGCGGTACTGCCTGTCGAATACTGTTGCTGGTGATGTACAGACGTGGACATCGACATTGCACTACTAGCGTCTGTGGAAGTTTGAGTGTGACAGCTACTGTTTGCGTTGGACACGTCTTTGTTGGTGGCACAACGTTGACTGCCAACGTTGAGTGCTGTGAACGATGGTGACAGCGTTAGGGGTGATGTGGGTAACGACGTTGATGACGATGAACTCCCGGCATAACCGTGCGCAGGTACGGATAAGGTGTTCCCAGCAACGCTGCTAGCTGGTGGTTGATTTTTGGTCAAATGCTGTTCAATTTGCTGCTGCAATTGTAGTTGTTGGTGTTGCAACGGTGACGATGGTGATGATGCCGATAATTGATTTGTATCCGTGACTGAGGAGGACAAGGGCGATGACAAGTCGACACTGGTTAAGGTACGACGGCGGAACATACGGCGTAGATTTCTCAGGGGATGAAATCGTCGACGTTTTTGTTGCTCTGCAATAAAAACCGGAAAGTGGTGCTCGTTACATAAGTGGATTATGTCTTATTTTATATTATTGTGTATAGGGTACATTGGAGGGTGGTTGTTTGGGTCTGCATTGTCAGTACATTAGAGTCTGACCACGAGAAACGAGAAAAGAAAAGTCATTGAGAATATCATTCAAATGCATAGTTGCAGGTAAATCAAGCACACATTGTCAGTCAGGGCGCCGGATGTGCTACAACAGAACAAAAAACATGGATTTTTTAAACAGGTGGAAGGTGTCACGCAGATTGAGAGTGGTATGTGGTTGAAGTAGCAAAGCTAATAACCTTCGTGTGGAAGAATTGCCAACCACATAGTGTCACACGAGTGAATAATTTTAGAAATAGCTTAAGTAATTCTGACAAATTTATGGTTGTTGGTTTGTTGTTTGAAATGACAATATACAATTTTTTAGCACTGTATGGATTCTAGTGACTAATTGCAGAGAACAACCACACTTTGCGATTGTGATTTGAATTAGCTATATGCAATTGAGCGTTTTCGAATTGTTTATTCTGGATAGGAATTTTTGAGTGAATCATCAAAGCTCTAAGTTGTAATTTGGCTTGGCTTAGGCGAACTGAAACAGATGTCGGTATTTTCATAAATTAGAATAAGAGGCTTCTTTGACTTTTAAAAGCACCTTTACTGTGTGACAAACTTGTAACAAGTGAAGTTCAGCTGTTTCGAAAGTGGCTTCTTGAATTTCCAATTCTTGTGGCGACATTACCTGGTCCCTTGTTATAGGTTTTTTTTTGTTCAATAATTGTCTTAACCTCTGCGGAACATATTTTGTTTGTATTTATTGGGCTGCAAATGGCATAGCGATATTGATCATCGTTCTTTTGCTTGGCTAGTGCTACTTATCCAATGCTGCTTGGTTTTATCAGTACTTTTGATGTATCCAGCAGAAATTTCGCAGATTCTGATTGTCTCTCAGGCAGACATTTTTTTGTTTTGGACAATGTCGTTGTCTTCGATTATTTGCAGAGAGTTCCCCTTCAGTACAAGGACCAGAAAAACGGTGTATAGGACATGGAACAATTAAAAATGATCGGAGAGCACAACGTACACGGAACGACAACAATAACGGCTACCGACTCACAGACTTTGCGACAGAACGTTATATGGTCATAAGTAGCTTAAAGGTTCCCTCGCAAAAAAAAAATCGCACACCAACCTGGCGATCCCCGAGCGATCGGACAACCGATCAAATCGACCAGGTGATCAGGTGTGCTTCAAATATCCTGGATGTGCGAACATTCAGGGGGTCAAACATCGACTCATGATCATTTCCCAGTAGCAGCAAGATTTCATTTGACATTAGACGCCTGAGCACACCGGAGATTGCCGGAGTCTAGGAAGAGCTAGTAAGCGAGAGACTGTTCGGTATGTCCACGCCGAACATGCCAACGATATGTGTGTTTGCGCTGCCGCTCGGCAATCTGCGAGGTAGCGGAAACTAGCTCCTATCCAGCGTACTGTAAGACCTCCAGTTCGCTTTTTGGTCCGACAAATGGACTAGGGATCAAATTTTCACACTAATCCTGGAGAAGAACAACGAGTTTCAAATACATACTCACCATCTCTTTATCGATTTTAAAGCAACATACGAAAGCACTCATCGAAAAGAGTTATTCGAAGCGATGGCCGAATTCGGGATACGCTAAAATGTTGTTGTAAACGCGATGCACTATGACGCGTTTGCAACCTGCCCCGGATTTCGACAAGGTACTGGAGAAGATAGTGATGTAGTGGAAGAATCGTCCTTGGCAACCAATGCTACTTCGGTCTGTCGAAAAAACTAGGGGTCAAAACTTTTGACTCAAAGAACCAAAATCTTGCTCTACAAAAACTCTTATTCAGCCAGTCCTGCGTTGTTGAGCAGATGCTGGACGATAAGCAAAACGGCTGAGCTTATTCTAGGTGCCTTTGAAAGACAATGTCTACGCCTATATATGGTCCCGCCTGCGAGGAAGGTGAGTAGAAGACACAAGACCGATATTTATGAGAACCGAGAGGATTTGCATTTGTGCACAGGAATTGGTAGTTGAGCAAATTGTAAGGATGGGGGTAAAAATCTCTCTTTGAGAGAGAAACGGTGCACACACTTGTGGAGTGCTTTTCGTAGAAATGCACAGAATTCAAGAAACGTCAAAAATATATATTCAATTCATTCATTTATCATCCTTAAACAGCGATTCCGGCAGCTGTATTACTGTAAATTGCGTGGTGTGAAAAAAATATGTCACTTTATAAGAGCCTGTATTGTGCTCCATAATATCGCAAGCGACGACGACTTGGACTTCACGTTCGAAGACGAAGAGGAATTAATTCAAAACTCTAAGGGGGACAACATCCATTTTGGAGAATTTTCCAGGGGGAATGTTATTCGTGATGCTATTTGTCAACAATTAAATAACTAAATAAATAAATCTTTCAATAATTCTTGTATATCTAACCATCAAATCCTAACAACTCCGAATTAAAAACAACTTTTCTTAATATATATATATTTTTTTAATTTTATCTTTTTTTACCACTGCTTTAAAAAAATTAAGTTTTTCTTCATCTAATTGTATTACTCTGTCGAGGCGCTGTAACCCCTGCCCCTGCCCCTGTAATCTCTGCACTATATATGAAAAAAAACCGCTGAATCGAAAAAAAACTGTTTTGAATTTGAATTTGACAGTCTTCAATTTTCTGCCCACAGAATATTCTGTGGCAGAAATTCACAGGGTGGGGAAATTTTGTACTCTCTCATGAGCACACTCTTCTGTGAAAAACTACGAAAAAATCACCAAATGGAACGGCTTTGGACAGCGATCGGTGATTTTCGGTGAACTTCACAGTAATTGGAACAGATCTATTAGTATTGCATTGATATCAACTCACTTATTTTGACAGTTGACAACACAACGGTCAAATTTGTCTGTCTTAGCTTAAAATAAAAGCTTCCATGCCTTATTTACTATATTGTTTGTTTGCGACGCCCAAAATGAGAATGAAAAAAAATCGTGTGTCATGGGTTTGTGCATCGACTCCAACCTACGGTGCCTTGGTTCGATTCCCCCAAAAAGCCAGCCAAAAAGAATTTTCACGATCTCTTTCGAATCATTATGTTTTGTTTATGTTTACTTGGACAATCTTTTGTATTGTATTGTATTGTTTTGATGTTTTTGGCCAAAAAAAGTGTGGAGAAAAATTTGGCTCGATTTGTATATCTAAACTTATTTGCAATATGCCCGCAACTGTACGGAAACGTGCCCCCAGAGAGTATATGTTGTGTATTTAGCAGCGTTTTTTGTTATATATCAACACATTACACAATAGGCTTTTTTATATTTGACTATGATCATCTAAATGTTTAGCACTCTTCTAAATTTATTTCACATTATTCCACAATATTAATTAATATTGATTGCAATGTAAGATAAATGCATCTTCGTCATATGTATAATGCTAATTACTTTTAAATGTCAACCAAATATTGGGTAGGGATTTTACGGATTCTGCATTGCTCAACAACTAAATTACAACTAATCAACACTAACATCGGTGGCAAGTTATTAGCAAACCACTAGAAGATTTGCAAGTGTAATTGATAACAGAACGTGACCAACATAATTAGTTGGGCTTGAAAAGTGAGCTTTCTTTTACTTATCTATTGTTAATTGGATTTTCTAGCACTGTAACTATAGTGCAGACACAATACATCCGTGCACCCGGCGTCGTTACACAATTCAGTTCTCTTCTGTTCACATGTTATAGCCAAGAAGGCGATGGATGCACGATAGAATAGTACTTGGTGTGTGTGGGAAATTGGCTCATGTCTGTTAGTGTCTGACAGATAAGGAGGAGCTGTGTATCGCTTTTGATTGCAATTACTGAGTTTTTTTTTCATAGTTTCGACTTTCGTCTTGGATGTGGAAATGCACCTTGAAAACCAGAAAATCAAACAGACATACACAAATATATATTGTTGCTTGAGTGCTACTTGTTGACTAGATCGACAATAGCGTTGAGGTGTGGTATTTTACTATTTATTTGGAGTTGTGTGCGGAAATTTTAGCCTCTTTTATTTATTAACAGTTTAACGGTGACCAATACGCCAATACTAAATTTGGTGCAAAAATGCGAGTTCACTTGGAGCGCGGTTTAGGCATGGATGTGGGTTACTAGTGTACGTGCGTATTACGTTTGACTGCGTTATGTGGTAGAAAAAGACAGGCAGGCAGCATGATCGATCAATTACTAGACTAGATTTCTTGGGGAAGTCCATTCGCCGTTCGATTAAGAATGTGGGAACCGGAAGTGGGTATTCCATTTGTTGGACAGGTCGCAACATAGAGAAACATAGGGATTTTTGTATAAAATTACAAAATTCTTATTTGAGATCATGCATTTGACAGTTATTCAGATTTGCTTATAGAATACGGCAGACTGTGGAGGCAATATTTATTGAAAAAAAATCGAGAAATTGAGCGGATGTCTGTAAAGTACTGTGGAATAAATCCAATTAGGACAAAATTGACTCATCCCTTTATACATTTTGTGACATCAATCCGATATAAATTGATTGACAACATGACAACACGTTTGCAGTGTATAAACAATTACTCCAAAGGAAAATATACATAAATCCAGAAATAACTTCACACACAAGCTTTGAAAGCAGTATCCTAACTGGAAAAAACGCTGTGGCTGCTACTAGGAAGGACGGCCATTTCCCCACCATCTTGATAGCAGCTTTAGGATTTCAAAAGATGTGAACTGACGCCGTGCTGTTCTGGTCTGAAGAATATCAGAAGAAAATTAAAGAGGAACCTGGAAATGATCCCCTCGAATAGAATCCATGGAGCTACTTTGGATAGGAGGAAACGAAATTTTCCTGCCACCTTAACCAAGGCTGCTACAGCAATGCATTTCCGCAGTGTCAAGTCAAGTCCAATGACAAGTCCAAGCCTGCAGTTACCCTCTAAAAGTATTAGTAAGAAAAAAGAACACACTGGTCACCATGAAGATTCAGACTTATACAATTGTGACATTGTCTCAAACTTGCAGCAGAAAAATTAATAAAACAATTTTTGGAACAAATGAGACTAAAACAATCATTGAATAAATAATCTAGTTACAATGAACTTATTACATATGAAAGCTTATTTATTATTTCAAATACCATTGAAATAAAACGTACATATGTATATTATTAAGGCTTTTATATTATGACTCATAAGAAATTGTGTAGTAAAACTGTGGAGATTCCAAAAAACTGTCTTCAACTTCACAAAATTCACACTTTGAAACATAAACAAACGAAAATTAAAAAATTTATATGAAAATATGTATGCCCTTGATACGAAAGCTGATTAAAAGGGATCGGTAAAGGGTTTTACGGATCGATAATGTAGCTCATCCTACAGTCCGATCTAACAAATTTTAATCTCCCAAAAACTAGTAAAAATGCTTGGCCTCAAAGAATCAAAGAATACCCATATTTCCATCATTTTATGTATCGTCTGGGTCTAAATAGATTACATACGTTCTGCCTTGCAGTTGATAAATGACCCATATACTAAACCATACTGGTTGAATGAATCTGACAATCGAACGGCCTTCAACCGACGTATAGAAGACGATTGCTGATAACGCAGTCTCAAAAACCACGAACATTACCTTAAATAGGCATAACCATCACACCGCGAGCGAAACAATGACCGAAGTGCCTCTCTCACTTTCTGAGTTTTAAAAGAAGACAAATATTCGCATACACATTCGGCTACTTATCTAATCGGCTTCTCAAGAACGTTTAACTGGCTCGTGCTAGACGGTTGAGTGGCAAAATAGCACTGAATACTTCCCTTTAACTGGAAACCTGTGCCGTTTCATGTTATATTTTGCGGCACAAGGCGGAAGTAATTCCATGCAACTGACATGGAAAGGAGGTGACGAATTTGGGCTGACGGGTAGACTGTGGAATTAACAAACGTTATAGCGAGTATTAAGTAATGATACGCTGCTATGTCAAATTGTGAACACGCACTCACACGTCGGCTTCCGGTTATGGCTTGGTATGGTACCGATTTGGCACATGAGTGTATTTTGAATTTGGATATATGAACTCATTTGTAGGTAATCGGTTTTTCTTTTCAATCTCGGTGGTGGAAGACTTTCTTTAGGAATAATGAGAATTTTGTTAAGAACAAGACCGCGATGGCTCGTGTGACAGAATGACATGTAATGGATTATATTATGCATGTGATTTGAAGCATTTTGACCTTGTGACTCGTTACAGAAGCCGGAAGGAAAGGAATAATTCACGTGGAGTTTGTTCTTTAATGGACAATTCGATAAATGACGCATATAAATTAGTGTGACACTAGTGTCAACAAATTTCATTTAAGTTATGAAAGTTCGACTTATCGTATCGTATTTAAAGACTTCAACATCATAGATAAAATTAAAAAACAATATTATTCACAATAAAAGATAATTTAATCAAACAATTATAAAAAACTTAACGAGGTGCGACATAACCGTATTCATTCCGGGATCCCTAATTTGGCCATTGCTTCGAAAAATTCTTTGCGATGAATGCTATCTTATGCGGCATTAAAATATGGTGAGTACCAATTTGAAACTCGTTAGTCTTCTCCAGGATTTGCCTTAGTGTGAAGATTTTTTTTTCATACAGTACGCTGGTTAGTATCTTGTAGGTGAAATTGAGCAAGGAATATATCTCTGTAGTTGTTGAAGTTCCCATTTGCAATATGGTCGAAAATCACACAGAGACGCTTTCAGGAAGCATTCCCAAATTTGAAAATTTAATTTGTTGACGTACCCATTCATCCAGAAGTGGGTCACATCTTATGTCAACCATAAACGGGGCAAAGCATTTTTATAAAAAAAAAGTTTACCATTTACATATGTTGATGGTTCCGGACGTTCATGTTGAGTTTTCAAAATAAACTGAATAAATGGCAGCCAATTTTTCAGATGCAACTTCAACAATATAACCGCTATCACCCGTCAAAGTTTGGAAGGTCCTACTGGAAGACCTTTTAGGTACTGCCCTGCTTTGAATACATTCCTATGGACCTGACTCAAAAAGGATTAATTGGTTTTTATAAAATATTAATAGAAATGAAGTTATGAATGTACATATTTAGACTATAATGAGCTTATTTCATACTTTCCTAAGTTTCGAAATTGTCATGGAATGTAATATCTACTGATCGTGATTTTTTTTTTTGCATTCTCACAAGCAGTCCACAAAGACCATGCAGCTTGTTTCTACATTTAACTTCTAAACTGGTATCAAGTTGTCGCTGGTCCTTAAGACGCCTGAATATCGGATATAGCATATATATATCGGGCCAGCAAGCCTGGTATTTGGCAAATGATTCACATTTTCTATATATCACGATTTACAACTGAACTTGTGTATATTAAGAGCTTAACACAAAATATTTTCCTATGGGTAAATCAATGAGTTAACTCAAACTCACTGGACGTATGCTGATAACAATGAACTCTCAAAATATTTCAATCTCTCTAACTACCCAAGCTTATTAAATCTTATTATTCATATGGTTCGCACATGAAAAGAACAATTGTTAATCAGGAAGGTGTTTAACTTATGTGCTCAAATCCACTAACAATGTAATCTTAGCCCAATGTAGAACAAAACACAGCAGTTCCATTAAACAGTTCTTGCAGAAATCTCAACCATCTGTCCATCTGAAAATTAATCCCCAAGTTACTGAAAATGTTTGTCGAAGCCCGTATGGCCACCTCATTTCACAACACCAAAGATTATTGAAAACCTAAACTTTGACACCGGAGTATATCTAACAACCGAAGCGAACTCATAAAACAGCACATCACTATAGTCGTCTGCCTACTGTCATCATCGTCATTACACATTGTCTTTGGTTAAATGCTCCAAATTAGCTTCGCCCACAAGGCTTCTTCTTCGAGGCCAGTCAGTAAGACACGAGCACGTCCAAACTTCGATTTCAACAAATAATTCACTTTTATTCCTCGAGTGCTTACATTGCGACTAAATTGCGCAAGCACAAACGTGCCTCCTACTCTGCAATCAGTCTTCACCCTCCCATCTCACCCTCCCCACACATACTCGAAACATTTCTTTCTCTTTTTAATAATCCATCGTATGAGAGGCCATTAAGAATTCCAATTGACGGCCCAAGCGATCATAAATGATGTAAACAAGCCATTTATAGATATTTCGTGTTACCCACTCGCAGATATTGTATCTCAAAACACTTCTGATTTGTTGGTTGTGTGGTTTTGGTTTTGATGAAGTGAAACCAGACTTAAGTTCTATGCGACTGATGTCATGAGTCATGGAGATGCAATCCGGGGTTACGCAAGTGGCGACCTCTGTGAATCAGACAAACACGGATACGACACTGGCTGATAGAATCTGAGGTTATCTGTATGATGTAGTAATAGTGTGTGTCGAAGTCAAATTAAGGTTACATAGCGGGTCATAAATGCCCCAACAAATTTGGCTGTGTGATCCAAATTTTCGGACCGAGGGGTAATTACATGAGAAAGATTTATGGGTTTAAAAACTCATTAAGTGTTGAAGTTTCTCATTTACTTGTTTTTATTTGATTGGACAACGCTTCGAGCTGAACGCGAAATCATAAAGCTATTTAATGACTGATTCCAGACGGATTATCTCAATTTAATAAAACCATGATTTAAGTTCTTATGTAAATGTCTGGCACGCTTTGGAGCAACGCTCCCGATGTCGTGCCGAAGTTTTTTTTTTTTGGCAGTCACGGAATGCAAATGTGCAAGCGAATGCTGGTAATTAAAACATTATAATTGGTATATAGAGTGGAGTGAGAGTAGAACAGTCACCCTGTCGTAAATTACTGAACTAGTAACTTTGTGATGGTTTCAGATTTAATCTGACAAACATATTCTGTTAGTTATCTATGAGCATTCGTAGAAGTGCGGGCATTGTTGCTCCTATTTAAATACATATTCTTATAGTGCTGTGCATAAAGAGGACATTTCACGTTTTATCCTGAAGCATGTACATAACCGTCTGTTATCACAGGAATACAGATAAAAAGTAACAATGTTAGGATATGGGAGAAACCACCGCATCAACATCAGCAATTTTCCGAAGAATTGAGAACGATTCCATCTGTTCAAACAAAAGACCTCGAGGAACAAGAATACACTAAAAAGCCCAAATAAAAAAATGTGCTAAGTTTATTTCTGCATGTGTGAAAATTATTCATTTGCCATATAACAAATAAATAAAAAAAAAGCCTCTGGATGACAATTTCACTTAAAATTCGCAACCGTCACCAGGGCCGGTCCGTGTCACCGTTGACAACACAAGTGATTTCAATAAATAGCTAGTCCACATAACATAACAGCTTTGTCGAAACAAAAGTTTTCTCCCAATAGAAGCCGAAAGCATAATAAAGTCTAAATCTTCTGTTAGACTAATTTTGAGTGAGACGTTATTTTGACAGCTGTCATACGTTCAAAACCTTTACATATATATATGGACAATAAAATATCACACTTGCCCATTTATCAATAAAAAGGAAGTAATATTACAACCGATTTTTGTATTTATTAGCAGAATCCTAAACACTATTAAATTGCAGAACATATTTACATAGAAATAAACAAAACTACATAGGCTCGCTTGTCGTCGAAATTCAATGTATTTAAATACGTGCTATGATATTTTCTCGTACTCATATTATTTGTATTTGTTTGTTTATTGTGCATTTCAATTAAGCTGTATTGAAATACATAATATATATATACTATACATGTACATACATTTCAGTCTCGTCCGGATGTAAGTGGTAAGTATTAGAAATAAGAGAGCAGGGAGATATTCAACTCCTTATATTCTTGATTTTTTCAAACAGCGTTTTTTTGTGAGCTGATCCCCTTCCCCAAACGTAGTAGATACTGGGATGAATTAGAGTACTTATTTTAGGTTTTAGTTCTAATCGTTATGCTACTTTTACACACGCTAATTTCAACAACAAACTTTTCCATCTTGTTGGCGAGGGAGGTGAAACGTAAAAAGAGTTTTCATCTTGATGCTAAATATTTCTAGGATCTTAACATATTTCCCACAAAATCCACGAATCGGGCGCCATATTACGGTGGATCAAAGTATGGGTAATATACAAGGGATGATTTCCACTACACCCCCATATGTGTGTGAATATTTATACAAAATATATATTATATATTGTGGTGGCCCGTGGCGTTGAGGGTATGTGCGTAGACCCCAACCTCGACGTCGTAGGTTCGATTCCAGCTCTGAGCGACGAAAACAATTTTCACGACCCCACCTCTTTCGAGTCACTGACAATGCTCAAAGAGTATTTCCTGTCAAGAAAAAGCTTCTCAAACATAGCCGTTCGGAGTCGGCATAAAACTGATCAATAGCACGCACAACACGAGTGGTTGCTGAGAAGCTTATTATTTTTATTATTATATATTATATACAAAATAGTAAGAGTATAGTAACAGCAGGCTATACATTTTTACAGAATATGGGCAAAACTCAATCCACAATAGCTACTTTCGAAAAGAAACTTAAAAAGTGAATGTGATCACATATCAGAAAAAGGAAGCAGTCGAGAGAGAGAGAGAGAGAGAGAGAGAGAGAGAGAGAGAGAGAGAGAGAGAGAGAGAGAGAGAGAGAGAGAGAGAGAGGGAGCATTCAATCAATATAGATCGCCAATCTTAAAAAAGTTGTGCGTTTTATTTCTTCCCTTCATAAGATAGTCCCTTATACTGGAACACTTGGACAGGTCTCCCCTGCGCCAAAGAATGTAGGCTCCATCTTCCACGCTATTTCTTCTTACGTCCATATCAATCTCTCATCTCGATGCAAATAATATGTCAAGCCGAAATACCGAACAAAAATACGATACACTTTCTACCAAAGATTTACATGTGATTATCGGCATATCTTCTTCGGCCAACAGAACAACTTGATTTGTGCAAATCAATAGAAAATAATCTCAAGATACGGTACATTAGCATTCGCTATGCATGGCCTTACCATTTGCGTTCGTGTGTATTTGCACTAACTTATCCACAAAAGTGCATATGATTTGCTTGCGACAACCACAGGGTGGAGTTAAATTTAGCAATTACAGCAACCAATAGAAACCATAAAACTCACTTTTTACCTTCGGCCCGTGCTGTGTCTTGACACCGCACAATTAAGGGTATTAATAACCCCTTAAGCACGCACATATTATAAAAAAAAAACAGAATGAGCCGCCCGTCAAACTCTGTGCCATTTAATGCAATTAAAGACTCAATTAGACGCAGCAGAGGGTGCATCAGAGGAAAGTAATTTCTCAAGACTCCACTTTTCACTATCGGATACCTACTTTATTTTCTTTGGTGACCTTTTTGGCTTTTTGATTTGTTTCACTTTTCACTTCACTTGTCCAGTCACTGTACATTGATCAAACAGCCAAAATACACAACCGAACTGCAAGGCTATTATGTAATTGATGACTTTAGGTTTTATGCACGATGCATTTGACGCGCCTCGGAGACTATTATATATCGACATCCGCCACTGCACGAAACGATAATGCATCTTCAACTGACCACAGACACCTAGATACTCTCATCGCTAACCACCAATAGACAAATGCGTAGTTGACACCTTGAATGCTCGGGTTACAGATTATATAAGATGATCTGTTTGTTTATGGGAGTGCGTATGCCAATCTGCATTGGTCCACCAGGGAAATGTCCAAAAATCTCTTTTTTAATTTTTCTCTATTTTTTTTAGAAACCAAAACCGAGAGACTGTCACACTTTTGGGTTTCACTACGACAATCTAGCGGTGGATGAATAGCCCGTTAACAATGCGTAGCGTTCGAGTATATTTTTCTCTTGTATTTTACGCGACGTGCGGCACAGAATGTAAGAAACCTCTCTCTCACCTATTCACCAGGTGAAGTAATTCCAACTGAATGAAAATCAAAAGCGAAATGTTAGACTTGGTTCGCCGTTCGCGCGTGTATCGTATCTACATATACGCTGTCATAATTGTCGTTGTCGTCGTACTGGAGAGACAACAGAGCGCAGTATCCGTGTGTGTCGGGAATCGGCGTTGTAATGGTGATTTGTTTGTTGATTTGTTATTATTTATTTGGTTGGTTTTTATTCATGAATTTGGTCTCTTCCATGACACTTGAATTTGTTTTTCATACACCATCAGCTGGATATCGTGTTTCTCGGTGATGATGGTCTGGCTTTAGAGGCAAAACACACACACGACTGGTACATATGTTGAGCGTCTGAAGTTGGATGCGGAGGAGCCTAAGCAGAACTCGTTAGGAAATTTTCTTATTCCCCTAGAAGCCAACCAGAGATAAACAGTAGTTGTTGAATGTTTCAAAAATAGAATTATTTAAAATTACATATGGATGCATAGATTTGTATTTCTTAATTTTGCCTATATGTATGTGGATGAATATTACATAGGAACCTTTTGATAGAGTCGAATAAAACCTTCTGTTCTTATATTTAACAATATGCATCTAATCTGTGGCTATCGATTTGAGCAGGCAAAAAGTTTGCGCGTTAATCAATGACGAATGTATCTATACACAAGAACCAAAACAGGAGGTTGTACGTGACAAGGAGTCTTTTCTAAAAGACAATCGAGTTCAGTCACTGTTACTTTAGATGTGTATTCTACCTGTTGCCAGTTTGTGGGACGGATCAAATTAAAGTAGTCCTTGTTTGGGTTATATGCGCCTATGGCGGGCAACCCAATTGTATTAAAGACTGAACCATTTCGGTAACTGGAAAGCACCTGAAGCTTGACCTTTTCGCCCATAGACTACTTCCTGGTAGTTACTATTACAATTTTAAAATTGACCTACACTGCTGTGGAAAATAATAAGCATATGTAGGTTGATGAAAAGTCGATTTCAGTTTATTAAGGCCAAAAACAACGGGTATAAAATGCTTACATACTTTATTTTCTCAAACTGTATTCCTTCTCCTAAAGTATGGAGTTAAATAATAATATGTAAATATGAAAATATTTGAATATTAAGAAAAAAAACAACGAATGTTAACAAAGTTTACTGCGCAAAATAATAAGCACATCACCTTTTTCCAGATACTATTTTCAGGCCTATTCTTGCCTTTTGTAAGTAATAAACACATTCATACACATACACACTTTGCATTATTCTCTCAATGTGTTTTTACGCTCTTTTGAGCCATTTTCTAGGCATTAGAGCTGTCAAACGAATATAAACTGAGTATCCATATTCGTTACATCTCGTCTATATGTGTTGATTCCACTTGCGTAGGAAATGCGATCTTGTCTATGAAGTCTAACGCGGTAGGACTTGATGGTATAAGCCCAAAATTTGTGAAAATATGTTGACTGTTATATGTGTGTTCAATCGTAAATTGAAAGTTGTCAAAATTTTACCGTTTCCCAACTCGAATAGCACAGACTTTAGTCGGATCGCTGTCCTACCGTAGTCGCGTAACTATCGCGATGACTATCATCCATTCGATTATCTTCAGTGATACCATCACTATCGTCTAGTATATCGTTTATTTTGTACGCAGTTTGAGAACTCTCTCTCTCTCTCTCTCATCATAAAAGTGTAAAACCAGATATGTGTACACAATTATTCTCATTTAAATGAAAACGATACTGAAATAGCTATCGTCAAATAAATCTGACTCCGAGACGATAGTTAATGACAGCATTCAGCTTACGTGAAGTAGGCGAAATGATATCTTTCAGACGCTAACGTTTTTTCATGATAACATGAAGCGAAACTATCGTCGGAACGCTAGTTTTGCTAATTATAAGAAGGTTAATATACCATAAACTTAAAGATTTCCATCATCTATCGGAAAAATTTAAAAATTACTTTACAACTTGAAGCTCGACCTCATAGGTTCGATCCCTGGCCGGAGCGACACAAAAAATAATTTGTACGACCCCAACTCTTTAGAGTCACTGACAATGCTCAAAGAGCACTTTTGACTAGAAAAAGGTTCTCAAACCTGGCCGTTTGGGGGCGGCATAAAACCCTAGGTCCCTTCCATTCGTGAGAGAATAATATCACGCACGGCACGAGTCTCTACGGCCCGGGATGTAGCTCCAATAAAGTATTTTAGAAGCCCCTCATTTGGCAGTTCCAAGAGGACAATGATACTAAGCATACTGCCAAAGTAACAAAAAAGTAGTATATTGATAACAATATTATGGTTTGCTTAGAGAATCTTTGGGAAAGTTAAATGAAACGCCTAAGCCAATACAGTGGATTGGAACTATGGGAAAAAAATCTAGTTTGAAATACGCAATCGTTATACCGGCCGGAAATGAATTGATCCAATGTCCCGAAGTGCAACGCTGTTTTGAAGATTAAAAGAAGCACAACTGAGTATTAATAATAACTTAATAATTTATTAAATAATATATTATGTAAGTACTAACTTTATTTCACTATCTGTGCAAATATTTTTGTTATATGTTTTGAGTCTTATTTTGTCTATACTCCATACTTTTTTTGGTTTTAATCAACTACGGACGGTGGACGGTAAAAAAACGCTCAAGGATACTTTATGCAACTGGTTTTCTCCAACCAATATTGGGTATATTTATTTTGGTACTTTTTGCCACCACTGTAGAACACTCATCAAGAAAATTCTCCACCTACCTATATCAATACCTTGCTTAGGTTCTTATACCACTTCTCTCTTCCATTCCTACTTTGTCTCCTCTTACTATATATAAACGACGAAGATATTTATACATAAGCGTTGAAACCACCTCTTGGTTGTTTTTCTTTACATTTCATTTATTCGCAAGGTTACAATGACGACGGCGTGCGTAAGATAAAAGAGCAAAATGTGGTACGCCTTATGGAAGAAAAACAATCAATATGACCAGTCGACATACGTACCTATAAAAGGAGAATTGGGCTAAAAAATCCGCATTCGTATGCACATACTGATTACACACAATAGAATAAAGGTAGAACAAAATTATGGAGGCGAAAGAATGATTTGCTCTTTTGTTTGCATAAGATGCAGTTCCAATTCCACGCTTCATTATGGCCGGCATCCCGCAGTGTTCTCTACAACTCATCACCAGCTACCACTCGCCTCTGATGTAATAGAAAACTACCAAGGAGTTCGTTAAAGGGAAATATTTATCAGATCAATGCGCGCACACCATTGCCTTGGTAAAGGGTTGCTGCTGGTGCAAAAGAGGTATGCGTGTGGTTATTGATGAACAAGAAAAATCTTCGGCGGATGGTGAGGAAGGAAGGTCTGGATGCATGCGTGAAAGCCACAGAAGGGTCTTTGGCACTTCGAAAGGGAAAACTCTGCACAAGAAGATGAATTTGAACGGATATTGAACTAAACTTGTGGTCTTACAGACCAATGACCGATCTTACTTTGGGTAAATTGAGATTTTATAAGGTTTCGAGCGTTGACTATAGGAGGAGGGCTTCGAATGCACCACCTGCTTATGTGGTTGACGTTGACAACGTTGGAGGCTAGTTGAAGAAGTTTTGAGAACTTTTTCGTGGAAACAAGAAGTTTGAATATAAAACTAGATCTCATGTAGCATGATTAACATTTGGTCTGCTAATGTGGCGGCAAAATGTTTACTTATGTACAAGTTTATAAATGCTCATACGCACTCAAAATGTGGGCAGAGTAGGATGACTTTGGAACCGAAAATTAATAACAGTAGAGGGATTAAAAACAGATAATGTTTACTATGGACTCCGTTAAGGTGGTAGGTGTGGACAATTTCATAATAAAAGTCAAATTAATTTATTTATGTTTTCGAAAAATTCGCATGCAAACTCATAAGCGACTGCCTGGCGTGAGCGGTCATGCGAAAAGAGAGTTTAAATCCTTCCATACAGCGAAGTGGAACACCCGGGTACTGTAACTCATTTTACCCTTTAAATATGTAATATGAATTAAAGGTTATATTTCATTTTTCCCCCTTAAATATGATTTTTAATATCCCAATTAGAAATTGAAGCCGCGCGGGAATAAATCTTGGAAAAGTATTTGTCATATTGTCATGATGCTATCCGAAAAAAAATACAAGCTAACTACTGCATTGGGTATCAAATACTTGCATTATTTAGTTTAGTAAAGCTACAAGGGTATAATTGAAAGTATGAACTGCATATGTAAATGTAAAAACATTACTTAAATAGTATAATACAAAATATGCGTGGGGCAAATTCCTACAGCAACTACTTACTTTGTGTCGACTGTCATGGATAAAGTCCAGGTTCATGTTCTTATAAGCTGAGTAAATTTTTGTAAAATAAATGTATATTAAACGGGGTTTCTACTTAAGAAGGATCATGGATATTATTGCATTTACTGTTCTCTGCAGTTGTTCTTATCTACGATCAGCGAAAGGACAGAGAGAAAACCGTCCCTGTGAACTATCCTTTCCTGCTCGAGTATATAGAGGATTAGTGGTTGTGGCGTTGAGTAAATAGAGTAGTGGTGGATTGGCGTTTTTGGTCATTCTCGATCGAAATATTTACGAGGACGGTCACAGCATCGAGTTATTCAAAGTGAAGTCATATTTTTGGTTTTAATAAAATACCTTTCTCAGTATAGAATATTAAACATACACTGACTTTGTCACCTACAATTGGTGGCCAATATATCGCATATTTTTTTTGGTTATTGTTATACGAGTACTTCCTGGCATTCCCACAGCTCCGACATCCTATCTCCGCATGTCCCATCTCCGATCACAAAAATTAGCACAAATACCCACTGCAACTTGCACCACAATCCTAAATTTTTTGATGGCGGAAATCAATACAATGAAGCAACGAAAAGCTTAAAAAGAAAACCCACTGGTCCGATCCTTGACGGATAAAAGGTTAAATTCAAGGCATATAGCTGGTTGACCACTGACAACAGATATTACGTCTAATTCATGCGAAACAACAACATCGTACGCCGTGACTAACAGAAGAAAAGGTCCAAGAAATTGATAATCTCAACTCGAAGTGCACTCCTTCACCCGAGACAAGTACTTGTCGATGTCATCGCACTCAACTTTAGGTTGAATGGAAGGGCTGGTTGAACGTCCCTTCAAAGATTATTGAACCAACATCAACCCTTTCAACTGAAGAAGTGCCTGTGCCTCCCACTTCAGTATGAAGTATACTAAAGAGTAGACAAATCTTTGGGGTTACTTACCATTCGAAGAAGCAGTATTTGGAGACGTTGATCCGTCCACCGGGGGCAAAGAGAGACTTCCTGAATCGTTTCCAGCCATCTCTAGAGGTGGAGAATTCTCTCTTACACATGACATCAAGCCGGATGACATTCTGGAACAAGAAATTAAAAGAAAATTCGATTAGTTGTACGGTTCTTTTCTTATGGAATTAAATGATGACTAAAACACAAATGAGAATTTCTAATAAAGGACTTAAAAAAACTCCCAAGAATGGGAAATGTGAGAGACCAATTGAAGGTAAAATTTCTCAAAGTAGAAGCAGAAATCACGACTCATTCGCACAAAGAACACAGAACAACTATCAGCCCAAAGTCATGCTATAGAATTTTAATATAATAAATGCCTGCGACTGCTTTTAGGATGAGCAGCAAATGCACCTGACAAATTTCTGTTCACTTGAACAGATTTTAGATCTCTCCATAAAAATGGGACACCACCACCACCTAACTCCACAAGCCAAGGCAGAAGCAATTTTAAAAGAGGCAATTAATCGTTGCACTCAATATTTCTCTCGAAATATAAGCAAAGACCAAACAGGCGTTTCTCCAGTTGATTGACGGATAAATCGATTTCTGGCAGTCGCTTGCTGGGTTTGGGCTGCTGCTGTTCATCTGGAACATATTTAAATGAGATACCATCTGAGGGAAGCTGCAGGGAACTTCTAGAAAAAATTGGTTTTAATCTGCTCACGAGGAGTTCGTCTGACAGAGACAATACCATATATGGCTAAAATGTTCCTTAAATATCAAGTTGCGGGTGAGTGTAAAAAGTCCTTTGACAAAAGCCACAAGGAGTGATTGGAAAAGTATAGTATAAGTTTTGTTAACGTCATATAAACTGAGAATGGAATTCGTCGGCATTTGGAATATGAACAGAAACGTATTTTTTCTGTTACTGAAAGTTAAAGGTCCCATTCCAGCACACCTCTAAATTGTGTAACAAGTCACAACTGTCTCACAAATGTAAGGTGATTATAAAACTGTTTGGTTCTCGTAATCGCGCATTCATATGAGGTCGCTATGACTTGCGAACTTTGCAAACTCTGACAACTCATTCGCAGAGAACTACGGGTGCAAACTGACACTTTACTATTTTTGCATGGGCATGGGCCTGTGTATCCAGGGCAAAGCTGCGGCGGCGTCATCTGGATAGCCTCTAATGCAACCGCTTAGAGGTAAACCAATATATGCAGCGGCGCGTTGTCCAGGGGTTTACCACTTCCTCACCGAGTAAAATACACATTACTGCTGACGACCATGGGCAAGGAAACAAGGACAATCATTTCCGGTTCTGCATGTGGAATGTGAGGTCACTTAACAGACCAGCCCAACTACGACACCAAGATCGTTATTGGTAATTTTAATGCAAAGCTGGGCAAGGAAGACGTCTTTGCTAGAGTCGACGGAAAACACAGTCTAAATGACAACACGTCCGACAATGGACTTCGTGACGGGGCAAAACTCTGTAGCCAGTCAGACACTCCTCCAATATTCTCGATGTCCGAACGTTTCGAGGGGCTAACATCGACTCGGATCATTACCTTGTTGTGACCAAGGTCAGAACTCGGATATCGATAGTACAACGGAGTAGACCAAACCAGTTTGATGTCCGAAAGCTTCAATCGCAATCGACCGCTGGGAACTTTTCCGAGTGAGTCTTCCAAAAGCGCTGAGAGAGTCCAACCCTGGCGAAACAATCGACGAACAGTGGAACCGTTTTCAAGACGCCATCAGAGAAGCTGCCTCTGATGTGTTGGATTTTAAGACGCCACACAGAAAAAACCAATGGTTTGACAACGAGTGCCGGCAGGCGCATTCAGCAAAGATAGTAGCAAATAAGGCTACGCTGGAAAGAAGGACGAGAGCGGTTCTTGATCTCTACTTAAGTAGTATCGTTTGCCCGATCCACAAGAAAGGAAACCGCTTTGACTGCGCCAACTATCTTCTCTGCCGTTTTGTGCGAGCGCCGGAAATCATTCGTCAACAACATGATAGGTCCCTATCTGTGCAGGAACTGCCTGGGAATCCACCATCGACAAAATATTCTTGACCTTCAATGTCAAAAAAGGTTGAAGTCAAGGCGACGATCTGTCATGTGACTTTTTCAACATTGTACTTGAGAAGGTCGTGCAAAACTCACACGCCAAGACTAGAGATTGGCCGTGAATAGTATAGAAACGGAGGCGACAAAAATGGGTTTAGCGGTGAATGAGGGCAAAACGAAGTATATGCTGTCATCAAGAAAGGACACACTACATGACGACTCGGTCAAAGCGCCACCACAGGAAGCTACATCTTCGAGGTCGTAAAAGACTTAATTTACCTTGGCTCCCAAGTTAATAGTACGAACAACATCAGTACCGAGATTAAACGCAGAATAACTCTTGCCAACCAGTGTTTTTTTGGGCTCAAGAGGCAATTGAGTATTGAGCCCTCTCTCGAAAAACCAAACTCACATTATATTAGACCTTGATCATCCCTGTCCTGCTCTATGGCGCGGAAGCTTAGGCTACTGCGGATGAAGACGCACTTGGTCTCTTCGAGAAAAAAGTTCCGAGTTCAATCTTTGGTCCTGTTTGCGTTGAAGGTTTCTGGAGAAGAAGATTCAACCAAGAACTGTACGGACTGTACTGCGACATGAGTCTAGTCAGGCGTCTACGGATTCAACGGATTTGTGAGAAATTCTCTCTTCGCATTATCCCCCCGCATATTAATGTGTTTTTTCGTTATTTTGAGCGCGAGAATGACATAAACACAAATTATCCACACCAAGGTAACTGTTAATGTGGGCTTTTTATAGAATATCAAACAAGAAACCTCGTAAGAGATACATCACAATTTTCGTATCAAAGACATTTATGACTTGTGACATCGACAATATTCCATCTTGATGAAACTTGGTATATTGATTACTTATGTTCTAGATTGAGACATAAACTACTTTCTTTCTCGAAACAATTGCCAAAACCGCACATATTAAAAAATCAGGTTGAAACAAAAACAAAAAACCTTTTGTATTTTTATCGCGACCACTTAAAACCGCTGACATTCTGTTTTTCTACCTGCTTTTTTAATATGTGCAGCTTTTAACATACTAGACCATTGCATGAAAACGGGGAGGATGATGTACCACAGAAATCGGATAACTTTCTATGAAGTGGAATATCTTTATCTTTATTTGTCTATGCTTCCGATCACATCACAACCAGAATAGGGGCATAATTCGCAAAATCTTTCATGCTAAAGAGCATTCCTTCTTCATGCAATGCGAAAGGGGAAAGAGAGGAATGTAGAGTTATGAATTGGATACCGTATACAATTTCTATCTAAAACTCGAAGTGTTTCGGTCCGTAAAATAGCGAACTTAGAGAGAGACTCAACATTAAATATCATTACACCTGTCAGCCATTAATCCATCACATTATGAACGCACTACACTCGACAGCTTCGGAACGCAGAGACTTCTGCCCTTTTCTAAAATCATTCGCAAGAACATCCATTGTGTGTGTGTTATTCCAAACAGCAATATTAAATTGGGTTAATCACATTCGCAGACATCACTCCAGTCTCCACGATAATGTGTCATCCGGGTCAGCTCCCACGTACACAGTCAGCCGAACAATAGTACATCATCATCGCCAACACCACACCTCACCGCCCGTCGACCACCCATTTAATTTGAGTGCACACTCACTCATGAAATCCAACAAAATTAATCGCCCGACCTCTCTCCAACTCAATGTACTAATGTTTCGCCTGTCCTCTTCCTCGGTTCCGTGGTGTTCGACTTTTAATTCCTTTCATTACCGTCACTGTGACTATACTCTTCCTCATCATTGGCACATCTGAGCAATTTCAGGCTACCAGTTGATGGCTCTCATGTGTCGTCCGGAATGCGAACTTGACCGTAAAAGTAGTTGACTCCGATGTCACCATGATTATTATTTGCACTGACCAAGAAAATCAGCTTCCGCTGTCGCCTGGAATTCGCTAAACTGCTGCACCGAATCCACAAGCGGAAAAGGCCAGGAGCAGGTATTAATCACCAGCGGCGATGATAAACGGCTGGCGGTATGCGAGAAGTGGACTCTTATTGTAGTCGTTGTCTTCGTTCTCGCAATTATGCAATGAAAGAAGCAATTATCCGTTGAAATTAAACTCAACGAATGTGGCTCAAGAGGGTCTTCGCCATTGTGGATTATCTGGGCGCTTGTAAATAGCAGCTTTGAGCCATTTTTTCGGCGTGGCAGCGTGCTATGGTAGTGGAGATCACAATTTACGTTTGTTTCCTTCGGATTACTTACACCTGCGGTAGTGATGGAAGAATACTGAAGCGCACACGAGGACGGAATGCATCGTTTTCTGGTCACAGGAAAGAAGTGCGAGGTAGTGCGAGGGATTGTAATTAAAGTTGGGGCAATTGCATTCGCACCCTAAGAGGATAATGTTCACAAACAATAAAGTTACGCGAACGCCAAAGAGTGAAAACGCGGAAGGAATAGTTCCTGGGAGTTGATCACACTTTGTGATCTTGGAAGCAAGGTTCGTTTGCAATAAAAGGATGCTGGCGTTGGAGGTTTATGTAGTGATTGAAACAAGTTTGTTTCGTTTCTATTTCGACCGTTGTTTTTTTCAACATCGTACTTGAAATGTACGATGCAAAAATGGGTCTAGCGGTGTAAGAAGTGTATATGATGTCATCAAGAAACGACACACAGCATGGACGACTCGTCCAGAACGTCACTATAGGCAACTTCGAAGTGGTCATCACTTCATCTACTTTGGCTTCCAAGTTAATAGTACGAACAACATCAGTACCGAGATTAAGTGCAATCGCATGTTTCTTTGGGCTCAAGAGGCAATAGAGCCCTCTCTCGAAGGACCAAACGAACATTGTATAAGTCCTGCTATATGGCGAAAGCCTGGACTATCTAAAGAGCTGAAGAAGAAGCCCTTGGCCTTTTCGAGAGAAAAATTCTGCGTCTTATTTGCGTTGATGGTTTCTGGAGAAGAAAATTCAACCACGATCTATACGGGCTGTACAGCGACATGAGTATAGCCAGGAGTCTACGGATTCAAGGCCTAAGAACGCTAGGCCATGTTGAGCGCATGGGCAACACTGCTCCAACCCGAAGAGTCTTCGACTGAGAACATTGGCCACAACGCCATAGAGGAAGACCACGAAGCCAAAGGCCCACTCAAATGAAGAAGGACCTCAACCAACTTGGCGTGCGAAATTGAACGCATCTGAGAAGGTAGACAGCTGGAGGGGCTTGTTGGTTGAGCCCCTGGTTCACCCCGGGAAATGAAATTTTCAAACAAAAAAAAATTAGGATATCGTAAAAACGATGGGCATGTCGGGTCATAAGCTAAGACTCTATACAAACATATGTTACCAACAAATGCCAATTTTAAGCTTAGTTTGGAAATACTTTTAATGCAGGTTATTCTTGAGATTGTTCAAATAACTACACTCAAGATTTTGTTTTTTATAGTCGTGCTTGAATTTACTTTTGGTTGAGAAGGCGGATAACTCTATGTTGACGAGTTGCTTTTGTGAGTTCCTGTTATCGACGGCAGTTGTGTACTAACCTAAGCCGCTTTGCTGCTTTTGCCTCTGCGTCGTGCATTTCTCTTTCGAGCTCATACAACATTACGTATGCGTAAGAGTAGATACCATAGAAATGGAGGTTTCAACAGGAAAAAATACAACTTTTTTGGAGATAGTCGACAGACAAATAAACCGAAATCAATGCAACAAAATTTGAGTGAGAAATACGAGACAGAAAAAATATACGATACTACATGTACATGTGTATGATTTCGAATTGCAGGTTACTAAAAAAGTCAGCTCCCCTAAAGAAATCACGTCAATAGCCGTATCAGTACTGGAACTAAATCCAGACACATTTTCTAATACAAAGACAGGTTCACAGGTAAAAAGTATAAGAACAAAATTATCAACATATCTTACACTACATAGATATTCCCTTCACATAGGTTTCATTGTGTTAAAAATGTTGAAATACCACCCAGTTCTAAGATCCGTACACGCTATCCTGCTATCTCCAAAGGCATTCAGTAAAGATTTATAACAAGCTTAATTGAATAAGATTATTTGAGAGAATGAGCACTTTAGCATACCAGCACCAGGATCTCCGTGTTGGTAAGTATAGTATGTATAGTTCTGTAACTCAAATCTCAATCACCATATTTGTAACATTGAAAATGCTTTTGAATGCAATTCCACCAATCAACATCTATTATGACGGAAAGCAATTAATCCCGTATTCACCCAGAACATAATTGTGGCAGCAATTGTTTAAATATCTCATTTCCAATAGAATCTGAATGGAAACAGTTGAACACGAAACGAAATCATTGACATCTCACGTAGTACGCGGTCAAAAGAAAATGCGCCAAGATATTTGTCCTCAATCCGTTATTAGAATGACTGCGTTGAGGTGCGTCAAGAGAAGAATTCATTTTAACCTATTTTCGAGGTGGATCTCTTGACAATTCTATGACCTGATTGTGTCTTTGAAAAGCAAGGATGTCTTCTGTTGAGCTATTGTCCCGCAAATGAGTGTTTTGGCGATTAATCCCGGACTGGGATACAATTATGATGCTTGAAAGCGGTACATGGATGAAGGTTCCGAGTTGTAGGATGTGGAGGAATGTGAAAGTTGGGAGTAAATAACATTTAGCACAGTCTTAATGTACATACGGTAGATAATAATATATGTACATATGGTAAGATTTGGTAAGGATATGGAACAGCGTCAAGTCTCCACTCAAAGTGGAACGTCGGGTAGTAAATCAGAAGCCCATTCGAAAATTAGAGGGATGAAAGCGAGAGTTGTTGCAAGGAGGTTGTTGTATAAAGAAGAACAGTTCAACATGTGCATTAAAATAAAATTCAAATTAAAATTTTTTTAGCAAAACTTAATATTTCGTTACTGCAATTATTTGCATGATTTTTACATTAAATTGCCTGTATATTTTATTGATTCGTTCCATTTTGAAATACAATTGGGTCGTGTGAAATCCCTTTTACCTGAATGCCGAATCATTAAAAAAATTCAGAAATGTTTCCCGAAATTTGCGCTTAGAAAAATGAACTGGAATAAGAGCATGCTTCATATGAAGCTAGATGTGCGCTTGTGTGCGGCTATTATGACTACATGGAATCTGATTGAAAGTAATTATGATTATCAATGTAGTCAGAAAACATTTGTAAGACTGCACCAATTTTGTACTCTTCCGCGGAAGTTCGATGTCAAATTTGTAACCATTAATCATCGAATATGATTACTTTTTTGTATTAACTTCTACCCTTGTTATCTGTAATCTAATTAATGATTTTTAATCCCTGAGGACAGAACTTTAGGAGCCATGATCAAAAAGGATTCTCTTAAATGTACTGCATAGCCAAGTTACAAAACCACAGACACAACCAACCAAAAATCAAGTGGTAGGTAGATATGGAGTATAGTTCGTATATACAGTGAGCGTCAAAAGTAAGTCTTGCTTACATGGAAATCATTTTTAAAAATGGGTGGTTTTGGTAACTTGAACAATCTCAATATCAACCCATGTCAACACCATTTGCAAGCGAAGCTTAGAAGGACTTTAAAGCTGACGAAAATTTTGTAAAAAGGGTAAGTGGGAATTACAACGTACGAATTGAAGTCAAACTTCATAAATAAAGAAAGAATGTAGCCTATGTTTTAACATATTATGTTATTAGTCTACCTTTTCAATTTTATCTAAATCGGCCAAACCGTTCAGAAATTTGATATGCATAACTTCAGCACAAGTGATTGGTTTTGTTGAAAAATTCTTTTCGAAGCAGACAAATTAAATATTGTGTCCGCCTTTGCTTGGCCGTGTACCATCATCCATAGCTGTGTTTGTGGATCCATGCATAGATGGATTGGGTACAGAAGGCAAGAAAAGGGTAAAAATGATTTCTGTTTTGCTTTTGTTTGCGATCATTGAGAAAGAGCTTGCCTCGTTGCCTCCACCCGACCGACTGTAGATGTACTTATTCTGAAAGCTCTTTCTCTGCCACGAAACAAATATGCCTCATTTTTAATATGGGCATGAGATAACTTCATTTCATTTGATATCTGTGCTTGAACCGTGTGTTCAATTTCATTTATTCTTCGTTGCTCGCAAATATATAAGTCGAGCTTAACTGTGTTACCATTTTCTCAAATGCTTACATGTCCACATCGACTTAGATGTCATAGGTATTAGCTATGATATAGACCGTTATCAGTAAATATACAAAATATTTAACGCTATTGAAGACAGGGTGAAATGTCAACAAGCCATAGGTCCACTGTGACTCACCTAAATGAGTTATAAGTCTTTTAACCCACCCAAATAGGTGGGTTACATCCTGCCTTATAATCCTGTCCCATCGTATTCGTGGTGAATATTCTTTCTAAGAGTGATTTCAAGATTCTAATACAAGACCTAACATTGCTAACACTGAGTCGGCTGAAATGGGTCTGGCGGTGGAGGAGGGCAAAACGAAGTATATGCTGTTCTCAGGATAAGGCATCGACTTAGCTTCGAGGCTTCGAGGCAGTCAAGGAATTCACCTACCTCGACCCGGCACAACCCACTTGGTGTGCGAAACTGGAAAAAGCTGGTTAGAAAGGTTTGTTGGTTGAAGCCCAGGTCCACCCCAGACTCTAGGGCCATATAAAGATGAATACAAGGCCTGATCCATTTGGACTTCTATCTTATAGTGACCAGATTTATTTGAAGAAAAAGCGGGACACATTTCCAAAGCTTCGCAGGTAGCAGAAATTATGTTTTTTCTTGTAAAAAATTAAAATAGTACGCAACATAAACGACAAATGCCATATTATTTAAAAAAAAAGTCTTCATAACAATTGTTGTTTTGATTAAAAAAGATATCAGAAAACACATATATTCATCTTCTAACATTTTGTTTAATAATAACTTTAAAAAAATCAGCCTCAATATTTCTAATGTTTTTGATTTAAAACTGACAGACTACAAGCTAAACTGACAATTCATTTAACATGGAATATACATTTTTATATACATTTATATGTGCTGATTTGGATGCACAGGTATGTAAGCCAGTATTTATAAAATTGTTTTTTTGAGAATTGTTGAGACCAACACACATTTTTACAAATGTAGAAAAAGCGGGATATTTAGCGGGACAGATATGGACGCGGGACAAAGATCTGAAAAACGGGACGTCCCGCTAAAAGCGGTACGTCTGGTCACTATATTCTATCTACATTAAAGTACATGTCTGTACTTACAAACATTGATTAACCATCGCCTAATCAAGCAGCAAAAAATCCCATATAACTCTTTTTCCCACAATTCCTAAACCAAAATCAAATTAATTTGAACCGATCACAATAAGTCCCATTGTCGCACAATGATGATATACTCATCCAAAGTCGCCACAACAATGGATATAAGCTCATCATTGAAACCTTTACGCAACCGAGTGACGAGTACCCGTTCACCGCGCGTGTCTGCTATTGAATATTCCTCGAACCATATTCGAATCCAAAATCTTTTCATTCTTTCCGTTCTATTCCGATCCCTTGTCTCCACCCTATCTTTCTTTAGCGCGAAGTACTTTCATTTGTATCTGCACATCTTCCTTAGGCTAGGTTCTGTCGTAATCGAACACGGCAAACGACCAGATACATGAATGCAATAGGCTTTATTCCACCGGCCTTTGTTTAAGAAAAGCCCTTCTAGCCTGGGATGGAATAAAACTCTGTGTGCGCAAAGGTTGACGGCTATTACTTCTGACATTTCAATTACAAACCAAGCGAAGGCGAACATATGTATGTACATAGGTAAGATTGGAGTGCTTTCCTTTGACAATGGGTGGTGTGAATAAAAACTGAGTATGAGCATTTCCTCAGAATTTTGGAGGAAATGCTCCATCTGGCGTGAATAAAAATGTATCTCGTTAAGTTTAACGAATCCTCTCCGCTCACATATTTTCACAGTTGAGTATTACCTCAGTTTTGGTGTGAATAAAGATGGAATGTATTCAGATATCAATCGTTGAAGTTGAGTGTGCATAGGAGGTGACTCAAGAGACAAAAAAGTAAAAAATAATGGAAATTACTGCGTCGGAGGAGGAATACTTTGACGGATTAAGCCTTATTCCTTAAACAAAAAAATCTGGAATGGGCGATGGCGATTTCATCAGGTGTTTACAACTGTATCCGTGTTTGCTGGAAAAAAGCCAAACCGATTCAGGTACTCATCGCCATGTAAATAAGGCTTTAATATTGCAATATGAGTACAATCTAGAGCGCTAATTTCACTTCTCGCAATTCCTCGATCAAAGAAGGAAATTTCATCCACAGATCCGGCTTTGCACATATAGCAACACACTTGCCAAACTGTTTTTGATACAGTGGTGTAATGAACCCCAAAGTCCTCTCCAACTCCAACTTGGAAACCCGGGTCACCAATGTATCGAAGGAATATTTTCATCTTCTCCATGCTTGGTATTGCACCACCACGGTTTTCTCCAGGAATATCGGAGAGGACTGATTGGTTAACCATTCCATGTTGCGAAACTCGAATCTGTAATGTTTCTTGAAATTATCCCCTGTGTCCTCGAAACGCCGTGAATTATATTATTTTATTTTTCGCGTTTCTATATTTAAAAACATGATTGAAAATGAATAATTCGCATGTGTTTGCGTTTGTTAATTGAATTTGAAGAATGTTGACGAATAAATTTGCCAGCTCTCCAGTAGAGTTTTTAAACGTCAAATTGAGGATAAGAACCTGCTTTGAGGAACATTTTTATTCACACCAAATTGAGCATTTCCTTTGACGAACATACTCGACTCAAGTGTTTCTACTCCGAGTGTTTTCTCAGTTTTTATTCACACCACCCAATGTCTAATGGAAATTGTGTCGGCGACAAAGAGAACAGTCGATGGGTCATGATGTATTGATTTCACTGTTGGAAGGGAAACTGCATTGTGACATGCCATTTGGTACCAACTTCGTCATAGAATGGTGCTGAAATGCAACAGACATTGTCCATTTTCATTGTTTACATAGGAGCACGCAGCAGCTCGCAATGGTCATCTAAATGGTCATAAATCCTCTCCAGCACTTAACAAATCGTTGCCCTTATCAACCAGCAAGATGATGTTACGGTCACATTTTTATTTTATAATATGGTGCTTAGGACATTGAACGTCCAGTATAACGAATCACTATTTGAAGACCATTGATACCTCTAAAGAACGGTTTCTGTTCAATTTCAAAGTGTACTGAGTCTTTAGCATTTTCTATTGTTTTTCGAACAGATTTTCTATAAATACGAATTATACAGTCTCCTTCATTCCTCTTGAATGCTTTCAGTATTTCACCTTACCCGTTAGAAATATTCGGAACACGTGGAATTGAACATAGTAACGCTTAGGAATCCTCTTCGGTAACGGATAATCACATTGCTATTATTCAATTTAAACACACACCTGATGGCATTAGAAGAGCTTTTATCGGACACACTCCGCCCTCACTACGCTTCCGCAACAAGACTTAATCTATTTAATTTCCGTTCCACCAATGTGCAATCAAATCAAGAATAAAAGCCAAGTTAAATCTTATTCACTAAAACCAACATATAAACTAGTGACACTAGCGACTATTTCGTGTACTAGACGACACACATGCAATTTTGACAGTTCTCTGGGGGGAAGACATTTGCATTTAAAATTCAAATTTATTGGAAAATTCAATTTGTGAAATTATATATCAAATTTTTAATTTCGGGGATACAATAATTAATGTTGGAATACCGGGGAAAAAAATATACCAGTTTTGTCAAGTTCTATGAAATGCTGGCTTTGAATCGCTCAGTGAAAAATGTGTGTACTTTCTGCTAAATTGGTAGAATAGGTACATACGTATGTGTGTAACTAGTGGTTTCAATGCATTTCTTAATGCAGTGTTCTGTTACAAATCCTGGTATTATACCTGCTATTCAAACATTAACTGGGATGAAAAACATTAATTTTCTATTTAATTTCGCTCTCTTAAATCGACCACACATTTTGAAATTTCAATGCATGCCCCAGCGAACTGTTAAAATTTAATTTTCAGAAATTAGCGAGTATAAAAGGAGCCATATCATTCCCCTCCTCTCTGTAGATCAAACTATTAGCTTCTACTTGTTTTCAATTTGGTCCTCTTCACAAAAGCCGTTACCCAACACTGGTTACTTCGTTTAATGTTTTTATTTAGAAACATCTTTGGAAGAGAGATGAACGAAAAAATCAATAAACTCCCTCCTAGTTCAACACTTCACGCAGCAAAGCACAAAGTCAAACTTCGTATACGTGGCTGTTACGTCAAACTGAATTTTCAATTGCAAATTTAATTAACAACGACCCGCACTGAATGGCAAACTCAAAATTGCACACATGTAAATTTTGCAAACAACAAAGTGGAGATTCTTAAATTATGTACGTGGCTTTATGACGACGGATGAGGTTGCAAGCTCCAGTTAGCCGAGTTAAAAGCATGCGATCCTCCACGAGGCGAAATATCGACCCGACCCGAACTCATTCTGTGTGTCACCACGATTGACAAGGACATTAATGAATATCAGGCTATAGGAACGCAACAGAAAATCTCCTCGTTCTTGTTCTAGCATCATCGTCTACATCCTGGTTCATCGTGTTGTGTGTGTACGTGTGTTTATAGCATCATAGTCGATTTACACGCGCACCCACACCACTTAGTATAGGATAGTAAAGGGGCCAACGGGATTTGAGAGCAAATAAGTGCAAGGGATGCTCTGCAGATGGCTGGCCCATTTTTTTTTTTTACTTTTTCGGAGATGAGATGTTCGTTTTTGCTGTTCCACAAGAATTCAGCTCATGTAGTCACTGTGCTGCTGTTATGGAGCCTATTGTTGTTGTGTTGCCACTATTCAAGGTCAAGGAAAACAGAAAGAGAAACTGTGTTAATGACGAAGGATTCGTTCTCGCGCACGTAGTATTCATACATGTACACGACACGTACAGGGTGGTGTGATGTTTTGAGGTTAACCTACCCCAAGTCATTCGATTTTGGAAAACACACACACTCACAGACTCGCCTGTGTGCCAGCGGGTTGTGAGCACAGTCTGACCTAGTCAACTACATTTCCATATAAGGAAACATAAGCGGTGCTTCTCTCTGTCTCTCTCTTTCCTATCACTCACTCCCAGTTGTTGATTTATGTTATGAGTTGTACGGTCTTTCCAGAATCCGCTATTCCGCACCGAGACGTTCCCCTCTCTCATTCTCGGAGAGTAGGAAAATGAAAATGTGCTGTAATGGAAAACAGATGAAAGAAATGTTTGGATACTTCCAAAGGACCATTGTGTTCAGTAGCAAGCGCGAGGGACATCTGGAAAATGTTGACGAAACACGGATTTTCCATTTTCATTCCACTTGATGATTCGGGAGATTGCATTGGAAACATTGTGTGGAAAATATATTTGTTCCTTTTGCATGGCTATTGCTAGAAATAAGAAAAGCAAGAAGATGCTCAAATTCGGCTAAAATTAGTCCTTGTCAAAGACCATTATAAACAGAAAAGCTGACTTCAATCCCCAACAGCGAATTGTATAAGGTTGTTATGGTTCGCAACTCATCCTGGAGCTTAGTGCTAGTTGTGGAAAATTGCACCAGAATAGTTATATACTCGCCACACATACAGTGAGTAAAAAATCTCCGTATTTCCCTGAAGCAATCTGCGTGCAAGAAAGTTCCAATTATTTTCTCGTTGTCTCGACCACAGAAAATTTGTTCCATGACACAAGGAAATAAAAAAGAGTCTGGTGTTTTTAAAGGGGTAGGTGGCTCGTTTTAGTTCGTCGCCAAGCAAATTGATTGAAAATTTGTTAAGTATTCCGTTTGTATTTTTAATAATTATGTTCATATACTTTTTTCGCAATTTAAAGCATACTTTTAAGGTATATTACTTAATCCGTGCAGAGAGAGTGAGTTAGAGCAGAAAATCGAAAATTGGCTTTATTTATCCTTAGCTAGCAAGCCGGTGCAATAACATTTCACAGGCCTGTGTTAACCCTTATATACCCCCATGTCCATTTTAAGTACACACTCTTTGAACAAACAATTTTTGAAAGGTTATATTTTAGGCTACCTATGAAAAGTCTCGTTTATTTTCAATACAAACACACCTTTGTACTTGTCACATACCCAGTTGACTTTTATGAAAAGCCGTATAGCAAAATGTGTTCAGAATTATCTCCTCTGAAACACACAATATTTTCCAACAAATAATGGCAGAGGTTAAGTAGGTTAATTACGTAAGTTGAAATTTATGATAATCTTAATAATCCCCGAAGTTTTTCGATCCATATGTACCATATGCATGCAAACAATTTTTTTTATTTATTAATCATATATTAATTTAAATTAAGGTTTATTATATAAATTAGAAGTTTATAATTAAAATTACAGAAAAAATCAGTGCAATTCAGAGCAGTGACTGCTTTGACGCGATCAGCAGACTTGGTTAAAAATACGTCGAAAAGGCCACAAAAACATGTAAAGAAATTTCGAGGGTTAATAGAAATGTGAGTGAGAAATGATTGCTTCTGAAATTCCACATTTTACATAAAAATTATGGTTCATCTTTTTGGTCATTGTTAGGTCATCCAGTTTGGACATACATATGTAACTTTCTCTCAAGTATGTTAAGAACTATGCACCTCGGAAAATGTTAATTGGGCTATGCAAATATTTTAGTCGTTGCCATCACAGTGATGATACATTCCTTCTACGAAGAAGCACAGGCAAGCTGGTTTATTATTATTATTTTTATTATATTGATTTGTGTTTGTAATCATTTCCATTTGTTGCAGAACGAACAAAATATAATATATATTCTGTTTCAACAAACAGAATGTATTTCATGTATTTCATCCTGAAATTCCATGAAATCCTTCACTGCGCCTTTAGAATTCCTGATTATAGCAGTGTTTTCCAAGCGGAGGTCCATAACCATCTGAACATTTACCATAAAATAAAAATCGCATTAACCCATAACATTCATATACGGTGGCTGATGTGAGGAAGAATAAAACAGGACATTCCGCACTATTATCTCCTAGTCTCTGCCACTTGATAAATAAAGAGAACACTTCATACCGAGGCCAGCAGGATCTAACAAAACTTCTTCCAATACTAATGATAATAATAATATGAGTGGCGCTTCAAGACGTATAAGAAAAGGTCTAGCTTATCAGTAACCACTCGTGTTGTGCGTGCTATTTTTTCTCTCGGGTCCAGATGGGTAAAACTGTTTTATGCCGATGTCGAACGGCCTTTTTGAGGAGCTTTTCCGAGACAAGAACATTTATTGACCATTGTTAGTGATTCGAAAGAGGTGGGGCCGTGACAATTATTTTTGTCGTACAGACCAGGGATCGAATTTAGACTTGAGATTCAAGGGCATTGCGGTCGTCGCACATACCCACAACGCCGTTGGTCACCATTCTTCCAATACATAATAAATTTTCCTGCGCGCATCACAAAGTACCCATCAGGACCTATGAGAAACGTGTCTTACGCGTCTACCCATCTACCTAAGCTTTTCATATGCTATACATGCATATTTATAGTCAGAGCATTGAATTCGACGTCACTGTTTCTTTGAGTCATGTATCTAACGTACAGTTGAAGTCGAATTGTTAAGGGATTTCAAAAATCCTGCAACGAGTCTAGATAATTAACAGAAGTTGACCTGTATTTTCACCCACGAATCGCGGTGAAAAAATTATAACCTGCACAAAAAGATTGATTGGTATAAGAGTTAAGTGTACTCGGAACTGTAGAGCCACGCAGTACAACATACATTACTAAGAAGAGGAACTAAACAACTTTGAGGAACTGACAACTATGAGCTCGAATCAGTCTAACCAAGTTTAGCACCCTTTTCTTCAGCTTTCGAAGTTAACTTCTCTGAACTATGCTTTAACATTGATCACATTCTCAAAAAAATACGTTGTCTACCATTGTATGCAGATTTCTATCCACATGGGATCTTAGAGTGTTTTTCATGATATTTTTAACTTAAATAGACCAAGACATTTTCTTCTAATAAGAAAATAAGTAGAAATGAGTTTGTCTTGAAAGCATTAACATAATGTTTCGATTATGTATTTATTTACAAAGAGCCCTTGTGCAAAAGGATCAAGACATTTCACTTTCATATATATTCATATCTATTTCAAGTCTCATATATATTATTTGTGGTGGAGGAATTTTCTTCATAGCAATTGTGACATTTTGCTTTGCCTGTGGCGCAACGCTTCTTGATCACTTTGGAAGATTTGGTGTATATCACCACATACATTTTAACATCCTCCATCCCTTTTCAATATTATAGTATAGTCAATGTATACGCAGATATGTGTATAAACATTGGAGAAGTTCAGAGATCGATACCGCACAGTACATACTTGAATACAAGTAAACATGCGCCGTAATGAATTTTTTAAACAAATCAAAAGGTTAGGTCAGCTAATTTGAGGTGAGCTTTGCTCTCAGTACAAATTGATGCAATAAATTTGATTTATTGTCTTTACCACCTCAGTTCGGATTTCACTTTCTACTTCTTCTCACTGTCACAACAATTGAAATCATTCCAGAAAGGTAAAGTAGCGCCTGTAAATGATTAATTGCGCAATCTGGCATTATAAAGCATCTCACCTTATTGTGCCTGCTGTAGGCTTCTGAAATCCAATTAAGCGTGAATAAGTTCTGTTGGACGAGTGATTAAAACGTTCGTCTCCATCTTCTTAGGCCCAGTTTGCGTCAGCCAGTCTTTATCTTCTTGATGGCCATGAAAGCTTTAGCGAATTTGTCACAAAATTGATTGTTGTGCACTGACCGTGCGTCAAGGAAGGGCGCTGGTCGGATCAAATGACAATTTTGGAGGAACAATACTCACATTCAATGGAATTATATAGATACTAAATGAATACTTATAAACTTGTACCTTTTGTTGTTTCCTGCTACCGATAGCGAATAGGGGAACGAACAAGTTTGCTGTAAAATTGCTCAGTGTAGCGTGCACTTCCGGGGTTTCTTTATTCCATGTTTTTTTTTGTATCTCATTCTGGAATCTAAGACAGGGTTTCACGTGTTGTTGTTTCCGTTCAGGTTCAATGGGGCGAGCCATCGGGGCATTGGCCTATTTCTCTTACCACTGACTCTTACTATTGTGCAATCACCACAAATATTGTATGTTCTATAAAATGTCTTACCCGACCTTATGCACTATAATCTTCTTAAACATATGCTGTGAACTGAGTCGATGCTTTTAAACGAAAATGGTTGTGAAGGTTTTTAAAAATTAACGCGAAAGAAGGCGATGAAAAAGTAGGACATTCGCAACCTGTTAAATGCTTCCCCAAGTTACGAAACATTAGTACATCTCGCCTAAATATTAATTCTTTTCTTTATTTATTTTGACATTAATTTCTCTCAGTAATGTTATATAAACAGTCCGACGAGAAAATGACAGGAACAGTGTATTCTAAAACAAATTCTACAGCGAGTTGCCAATGTAACATTTGCAGTCTTGATCGCAATTCAGTCCAAAGTGACTTGGATATCAGTCGTTTTACCAAAACGAATGAACTGCACTCAGGGAAAACGTTGATGTGACGAAATGGTAAATTAAGAAATTTACATGATTTTGTTTGCTTCGGTATACTGGCTGCGTTTTGATAATCGCAGTGTTAATATTATTTTGTATACTTATTGCAATTACAAATTCAAAACATGGTTCAGAATAAGAAAAATGTTATTTTTTTTCTAATTACCAAAATACAAGTGAATTTGAACTTTTTATACATATGTACATACTGATTGGAGATGTTGAGGGATCTGAGAGCGATCTCCGCAGTCCATTGTGGAGCCATCGGTATAGATTTTTTTTTTAGTTAAGGTCCTTGCACACCTGACCGCCCTACTATTCCATTTTTTCGGCATAAGAGTCTCAAAACAGTTTGATAAATTAAGTACAGGGACCGTATAGTCCGTGGAGTGCTGTACTAGTTCACTAGGAAAGATGTCTAAAATGTTACTGTGTCCAAAGGCCTAGATTTCCAGCACCCAGACTCTCTGATCCTGATGTCACTGTGCGAAAAGAAGTTTTAGTGTTAGTGTGTAGATCAAAGGATAGAAGATGTAGCACTGAGGTGAGCGCTAGATTCGACCGCCTGTGGCGCATGCTGCTCTTTGAATTCTGTTGAGATTTGTTATATTATGTTGTTTTCCCGAGGGCAGGCCACAATACATATGCAAAGATCGAACCGAACTAAAGCCGTGTACAATCATAGGGTCAACTTGAGTTGGAGGACCTACCTTCAGCCTTCTTAGCCCCCTGGTCAACGTTAATTTTCCAGCTAAGTTTGAAGTCTAGGGTTACGCATAGGTACTATATCAACATGATTACAGATATGTTGATATAATTCACGCTACCGCTATTTGATTTGCAAAACATAACGAAAAATGACACATTTAAAAAGTAATATATATTGCAATATAAATTAAGTACAAAAATACAAAATGTACTGCGGTTTGTCTGTGAGTAGCAATAATGCCAATTATGCAAAGATGGAATGGAGACAACAGTCCAATGTTAACCAATCAGTCTTCACTCCAGACAAAAGACAACTATACGCCGTCAACCTCATCTTTCGAATAATATATATCGCCCTGTCATAACTCTAAAGAAAGCTACAAATATAGAGGGATACTCCAAAAGGAAGCCTTAGTAGCCAATTTCCCGCGATTTGACATTCCAATTTACAATATCATGTCATTCGTCGGCTTAAATTAATAAAACATAACGCACTCACCTTGATAGCTTCGTTCAACTCTTTCTCATATAGATCGATAAATTCAGGCTAAACTATGCTACTGACCTCCACACAGTAACTCCGTTGGTCACAGCATCGGTGCACATCCGTTGCGAAAGGTGGAACGCTGAAACGCGGCGTTTATCTGAAATGAAATAGAAAGTATAAATCAAGTGTTTTCTTTCAAGTATGTGCTGCAATCTGACGAATTTCTAAAGGTTAGTTAATAAAATTATCTCGTGCAATGAAACAGGGGCTTAGTGCTTTCCGAAATGCAAGGGTGATGGAGCTTCGAAAGAAAATGCGGATTTCTGCATGACGGGTCACGACACATCGCGGTTTATCGTCTGCGTGTTACGAACGTCTGAGTGGCTTAATTCGTTTATTCATCTCTGGCCCTCATGATTTGTAGCCTTATTTCTTGCAAGACCTACTGTCTAGTCAAACAAAATTTTAATTGTGGTGGGCTTTTGTTGCGCTAGGTGGATATGGAAATGAGAAGCCTTTGTATTCGACGCCTCGGGGATTATCTTGATTCATTGCCGGCGCAACTGACGCAATGATGATTCAGATTTGGAACTTTGCAATGCAGTTTGTATGGATTGTAAAATTGTTGCACAAGTCCATTTCGGTTAACTGAAAATCATAAGCAACCGACGGCGGCGACAGCGGACCGATAAATAAGAAGAAATTGTTCGCCTGGATAAGCAGACAATCAGACGGTGATTACGACAACACATTATGATGCAAAGACTTGTGCGGTCTTATAGCCCGATTCGATCAATTACAGCATAATCGATAAATCCCGTCATCTGACTTTCAAACTGAATTGAAACCCGCGAACTTGCCACAAAGCAGCGATTCCTACTGTTTTTAACATCACTCCCAGCTTAGTTCACATTCTTCTAAAACATGATGAACATCTGTCAAAATTAGTATACAAAGTTCATCATAAGGTGCAAGACGAATACAAAGTCAGAAAACCGTTCTCAGAAAACATGAAATCATACTACAAAGGGTCTAGGTCATCTAAGCAATGTAAATCCCACGAATTTATATCAATGACAGACACTTATTTTTCCACAACCTTTGACGGTTCTTTACAGCAAATATAACCAGAATATTTTTTGAGAAAGGCAAATACTTTGCGGACATGCATACATTAATAAGTAGTAGGAGATCCATAAGCTCCTTCGCGCGAATTACTTCCACGAAAAAAAACAGCCATTAACTCAATCAGTCCTAGGCGTATTGTTGCTTTTTTTCCCATCGACAATAGCTGATAACTGGATGATGATATGAGATGACTGACCGTTACACCAGGTGATTTAAGTTGATAGAACTCCGGGTTCGCAGCATTGATTCACCTTCCGATTATAAGCCCATTACGTGAACCTCACCTTTGTTAATGCCTTTCACCGTCTATCAATTATTTGATCCTCATTAATATTTGAAGTAACTAACCGAATTAAAACCTCTCTCAAAATCATCGATTAAATCATTACCGGTGGCTACCATGCCCAATATGATTTCAAAATGATTTCTTCCAACTTCTTCTTTAGAGCGATTCAATAGAACATGGACCTCGTTCATACTGTCAGAGCTTATTAATGGGGTTAAATGCGTTGCCAGCTATGAAGACATGAATTTCTCAACATCGCCTCTTTCATGAAGTGTTGGCAAATCCCATTGCTGGCATGCTAGTTGCTCAACATAGCCCGAGATATAATGATGGGCCCACCTTATTTGTAAAGTGATTTTTGACTTCACACTCTCATTCCCAGCAACTTTGAATTCAGGCGCGTTCCATAAATTCTGATGTTTATCACATTGTCGTCACATCCCTATAGAGTCCGGGGGTGGGGGAGGGAGCATGAACAAAATCGTATTAAAAATTCTATTTGTTGTTGTTTTGTGTTTTTCGACGCTTCAAACTGCCATCATCGCAGATGCACAACATGTTGTCAGTGAGGCGAAAATAATATTCGAAAGTTCTCATGGTATGCGGCTAATGGGCTCACTAGTTAGGCAATCATAATGTTGGAAAATTCCTCTACCGAAATATGAGAAGAAAACATTCATTTTATCAGTTTGACTAAATGCTATCCTTGCGAGTGACTGTTTAATGGCTAAGTTCTGCGTAAGATTTACGATATCATCTAGTGCTCGATTAGGCTTATGATATTTGAATCAATGTCCCATTTCAAGACATCTATCAGCTTTTCTAAGTAAAATACTTGATACATTTAACCGTATCCTTAAAATAGGAGAGGTACCTCAAGAGTTCAAAGATACTATAGTGTACCCAATATATAATAAACGGATTTCATTTATAAACTCCACCGCTTAAATATTCTGCTCTATACTTCTGTCAAGAATCAATAGTTGGGTTGAAGAAAATCAAATGCTTAGCTAATATCAAACAAGTTTTCGAAAAGGTTATTCAGTTGATCATATTTTTACACTCTCGACAATTGCATATTATACGCTTAGGAATAATAAAAGGAATGTCAACAAAGATGCTCAAAGTCCTTAACATATAGACACGCGCCAAAGAGTTTGGGATGGTGAAAATGCATCCGAATGGTTTGAGATGAAATCCTGAGTTAAGCTAGGCTGTCTTCTGAGTGCAACTCTTTTCGCGTTATTTATAGATGACATATCAATACATCTGTCCGCTGGTATAAACATTGCAGAACAACAACAACTTTAAGAACATTGTATGATATTGTATTACTCGCAGAATAACCTTAAAGCCTTTACATAATTAATGAACAATAAACTGTTTAACTTTATTAAAAATTGGAACCTGGCAGTAAACTTTGAGAGTTGCTGATCGCTCTCAACTTGGCGGGATGCCAGCAACGATCCTTGTCGATGCATAGATCAAGTTGACATGCAGCCTCCAAGCGGCGCCCCCTGGATAGCTTTCACAACACCCGTTGTGAGGTGAACCAATGCATGCAGCGTTTCCCCAGTGGTTGTGCGGAGGGCTAACAACCCACCCACAAAAAAAAATAACTGTTACGGAAGAGCAAGCAGCCTCGGACGAACGGACGGAACCCCAACGACGACACGGCGCGAAAAAGGACTACGATTTGCGAGTGTGCTCCTGGAATGTAAGAACACTCTACACTCCGGGGGCCGCACAAAAACTGGAAAATATCCTCACGCAGTATAAAGCTGATATTACTGCGCTCCAGGAAATACGCTGGATAGGACACGGAATTATGAAAAAGAAAGAGTGCGACATATATTACAGCTGTCATAAAAGGTTGCACATATTTGGATGCGGATTCGTCGTGGGAAAGCGGCTAAGGTCGAAGGTCATCGACTTCAAACCGATAAGCGATCGCCTGGCTGTGATCCGCATCCAAGGCAGATTCTACAACATCAGCCTCATATGTGCACACGCCCCTACCGACGAAGCTGAAGACTCTGTCAAAGAGGATTTTTACGACCTCTTGGACGGTGCCTACGGAGCCTGTCCGGAGTACGATGTCAAAATCGTACTCGGAGACTTCAATGCTAAAATCGGTAAGGAAAACATCTTTGGCGGAGTGATCGGAAAGCACAGCCTCCACGACACGACAACAGACAACGGCTTCCGACTCACAGACTTTGCGACAGCACGTAATATGGTCATAAGTAGCACAAGGTTCCCTCGCAAAAAAATCCACACAGCAACCTGGCGATCCCCGGATGGTCGAACCGCCAACCAAATCGACCATGTGCTTATTGACGGAAGACACGCGTCAAACATCCTGGATGTGCGAACATTCAGGGGGGCAAACGTCGACTCTGACCACTTTCTTGTTGCAGCAATATTCAGAGCTCGACTGTCCAATGTCAGAAAGCTGCACCAGCCGACAAAGAAAACTTTTGACATTGGACGCCTAAGCACACCGGAGATTGCCAGAGCCTACGAAGAGCAATTAAGTGAGAGACTCTCCGGTATGCCTACGTCAAGTGCCAACGAGATGTGGTTGCATTGCCGCTCGGCCATCAAAGAGGTAGCGGAAACTACATTAGGCTACCTACCACCCCCGACAAGAAACCCGTGGTATGATGGCGAGTGTGAGCAGAAAAAACGTGCAACCGACGAGGCATACCAAAAAGCGCTGCAACGGAAAACAAGAGCAGCGCAAGAGGAGTACCGGGCTAGAAGACGGGAGGAGAAAAAGCTTCTACGCCTGAAGAAAAGGTCTCTCGCAACCTCCCAGCTCAAGGATATCGAAGAGTCTAGGGACAAGCAAAAAATACGGGCCTTTTACAAAAAAGCCAAAAGCCTGGCCAAAGGCTTTAGGAAAGGCACCCAGGCTCTTCGAAATTGCGAGGGTAACCTAGTTACGGACCCCCAGGGAATAGTGGATGTGTTTAAGCAGCACTTCCAACAGCTGCTTAGCGGGCCTGACCAGGAGAGAGTGATAGGGAACCAGGAAATCCCAACTCCAGTCGACGAAGAAGTCCTCCCACCTAGCTTTGAAGAAGTCGGTACAGCCATTAAAAGGCTGAAGAACAACAAAGCCGCAGGCTCAGATGGTTTCCCATCGGAGCTTTTCAAAGCTGGGGGCAATGTAATGGTAGGGAGCATGCACCAAATCATTTGCCGAATTTGGGAAGATGAAAGCATGCCCGACGACTGGAATATCAGCTCCATATGCCCCATCCACAAAAAAGGCGATCCTACCTCCTGCAAGAACTACAGAGGTATATCCCTGCTCAATGTCGCCTACAAGATCCTATCCAGCGTACTGTGTGAACGTCTAAAGCCGTTTTGCACCGCACTAATCGGCACGTACCAGTGCGGCTTCCGGCCCGGCAAATCGACTACAGACCAAATCTTCACACTAAGGCAGATCCTGGAGAAGACCAGCGAGTTTCAAATCGATACTCACCATCTTTTCATCGATTTTAAAGCCGCATACGACAGCATTCATCGCAAGGAGCTATTCGAAGCGATGGCCGAATTCGGGATCCCGGGAAAACTGATCCGGTTGTGTCGCACCACGCTAACACATACGCGATGCACCGTGCAGTTCGGTTCAAAAACCTCTGAACCGTTCGAAACCTGCACCGGATTTCGGCAAGGAGATGCGCTGTCGTGTGATTTCTTCAATCTGGTACTGGAGAAGATAGTGCGGCGGGCAAAAGTCAACACGGAAGGCACTATCTTCTACAAGTCAGTCCAGCTGTTGGGGTACGCGGATGACATCGACATTGTCGCGCGGTCCCAACGTGCTATCGTGGAAGCTTTCACGGCAATTGAGGAACAGGCGAAACGAGCTGGTCTTAAGGTCAACGAGGACAAAACAAAATATATGCTGTCGAGCAAACAACGATCCGCCGCACACCACCTAGGCCAAAACGTTACAATCGACAGCTACAATTTCGTGGTAGTAAAGGAGTTTGTCTACCTCGGGGCAAATGTAAACTCCACGAATGACATCGTAGTGGAGATCCGACGTAGAATCGCCCTCGGTCTGTCAAAACAACTGGGCTCGAAACTCCTGACTCGAAGGACCAAAGTCATGCTCTACAAAACTCTTATCCTGCCAGTCCTACTTTATGGAGCCGAAAGCTGGACATTAAGTAAGGCTGCAGAGCTGATTCTTGGTGCCTTCGAAAGAAAAATTCTACGTCGGATATATGGTCCCGTCTGCGAGGAAGGCGAATGGAGGAGAAGACACAACCGCGAACTCTACGAGCTGTACAAGGATGTGGATGTAGTCCGGAAGGCAAAAATCCGTCGACTACACTGGCTCGGCCACATCGAGCGAATGGACAACAACGCTCCAGCAAAGAGGGTCTTCGAATCCGAGCCTCCTGGTTCGAGAAGGAGAGGAAGACCGAACCTCCGGTATAAAGACCAAGTCATCGCGGATGCAAGACAGCTTGGCCTTGATGACTGGAAGCAGCGTGCCCAGGACCGTCACCGATGGAAGGCAGCAATTGCTCAGGCTCAGACCCTTCATGGTTCGTCTGCCTGATAAATAATAATAATAATAGTAAACTTTGAGAAGTCGAAAATTACGTTCGTTCGCAACATGCTCAGTGAAAGCGAACAATATTTTTTTAACGAATGATTGAAATAGTCACACTGTATAAATAACAAGGAATAATTCTGACTCCAAGCATGAAGTTCAATTATTATCTAGAAAAAAAAAAACGAACTTCAGCCAAAAGTCTTATAAACGCCTCGTGGAATAGCATTTTAAGTAAACAAGAATTACCTCTATCTGCAAAATACCCACGTTTTTGCTGTGCGATCCGTATCGTGCGATAGTGCTCAAGCTTCTGGGTACAAACAATATGAAGAAAATATTTCGTCTTCCGTAAACCACTCCAAATGATGTGCTTAGCTTAGCAACCGGATTACGAAGTATGTTACACAAAAGTTGCATTTTGGCTGCATACTGAAAGTATTTAATTTCCCCTTGAACAGAGTAATCCTGAGTTTAATTATGACTTATGTATAGTACAAAGAAAAAGAAATCAACATCAAATCTTTGCACAATATGTAACTTGGAAGCGAAGGAATACGCTTTTCAATTCTTGGCAATATGTACAATGCATAAAGATTTAATATGCATTTTCTTTGGAAAGCTACCACTAACAATAGATCAAATGAAAAATGTTATAAATGGAATTAACTCGTTTGCACTCATAAAATTCATTGAAGCTGCTTACAGTTATAGAAATACATATATATAAACTGAATTCATATAAAATAAAAAATTGAAAAGAATTAAAAACATTTCCTAATTTTTATAATTCTCTTATTTTGTGGCGAATACAATCTGTTCTTATTATTTTAAATTCTCCGTGTATTTTAAAACACAAATAAAGTAATTTGAAAATGCTAATAAAAACCTAACAGCTTTCCGATTCTCCATTCTTTACCACACATCATATGTCCTTACTTAAACCTTAAACTTTGGTTACATTTTCAAAACTATTTTTTTTAAGGATGCAACATTCAAGCGAATAACTGACTAGGTCAAAGATCCCTGAGGGCGTCATTTAGTGCAAAGTTAAACACAACTTTTGAGTTGGATTGAAACTTTACTTTTCCCATAAGGATTAAGTTGTCTCTTGTCGTTTCTTTCATCACCGACAAAGGCCGCTGAAAGCAATTTAATTATTGAAAGGACGCCAATTAAGCTAATTTGGTAATTTATTCCTTAGGAGCTTCTAATTAAAATGGGTTTGGCAGGAATAGTCGGCTACCAGCAGAAATTTTTTCAAACATCAGCAAATAGTAATGATTCACAATGGGCCTAAGGATGGCTGCAGACAGTTCGATTAGGATTCAGTTCGTTACGGAAACAGCTCTTTCGATTCACTGAGAGTGATGCTCAGAGATCGTAACGTAGTGTTGCCCATTTTACATCGATGTATCGAAAACATCAATGTCTGCTATTCGACAAAATCTGATGCTTCGGTTACTTGCGATGCTTAACGATATATTGATGTGTTTTATTTGATGCTTAAAAGGAAAACCCGCACTGTACAGGTACACAGGCGAATTTTTACTTTAATATTTTGGACATGGACCATAAACACAGATTAAGTAACAGTCTTTGTGATTGTATTAATGTGTTTGTTGATAGCTTGCTTTGGAAACAGTAATTACAATAAAGGAAATTAAATCTTAGTCCTTTGCTGAATCTGAAATATAATTGGAACTGAATTATAACTTCAAACTTTGGCTTATGAAACATTTTGTAAAAGTGCAAGTGCAAAAAAAAAAATGTGCCAGAAGCAAAGTTCATGCTTACATTTTTGTTGGTATACAAATATAGAAACATTTGTGCGTTTGTGTCGTTTCCAGTGAGAATTCTAATTTCCAAGTATCAGTTTTTAGATTTTTAGACAATAATAAAGAAGAGGAGAACAAGGAGAACTTTTCGACTAAATGTTACGGACATTGAACGTCGTTATCAAGGACAAAACAATGAACATTTAATGGGAGATTTGCGTCGACCCCAAAACACTTGACACTCGACATCGTAGGTTCGATCCCTAGTCGGGACGAACAAATTTTCACGGCATCACCTCTTTCGACTCAACAACATTGCTCAAAGAATATTTCCTATAGAGGAAAAGCTTCTCAAACTTGGCCGTTCGGAGAGAACAATAGCACACACCACAGGAGAGGTTGCTGAGAAGCTCTACGAGCTGTAGCGCACCCTGTATTATTGTAATATATTATATACATTTGGGGTGTAATACGTGAAAGTACTTACGAACAGAAAGAGTATATGGGTTCATTTTAAATTTTGTTTTTTCGCACTCTTGTTAACTTGGACTGTAAATATTTAATAACTAATTAATTTTACATAATTATGAGTATAGTAATATTTTATGTTGACTTTGTAAAAATTAACTGCACTTTCGAAAATGTTCATGCGAAAATAATACTACACAAGTACGAAAGAATCTGCTGAATGTATTGGTCAAATGCAAATGGCAATATATACCAAACTTAAACATCTTAATAGCAGAATCTACATCCATGCCAACATTATGTCACATTCCTTCTACGTTTGGACACAAGTTGTGATCCAATTTCAGTCTACCTTTCTTCATCTTATTACGACCTAGACGGACACACGCCTGCTTTAAAAACTGTATTCCCAATTGATTGGCTTTGAAAAGCGTAATTGCCCACACTGTCATAGGGAACACCTTCCAGCACAAAACACTTTCTAATTTGAATATCTAATGGGAGAACGATACGCCAGAATATTAATACTAAATTATTAGTGCCCACGAAGCAAAAGAGAACAGTTCATTGACTTCGAAGGCGTCAACGACCAGATTCACGAAACCTTCTCCAAGTGAAGATATCATTTTCATATAGCCGAGTCTAGATTTCATTCGGTTATTGCTTCTCGAACGTGGATCTTTACAGATCGTGCTCATGATCTAACGCCTATTTTGCGAGAAAGAATATCACACACACGGTATACCATATGCTTCATGCTTAGTTCCTACTTACGGTGTTTAGGCAAAGTGCACAGGGTGCCAAAAACGATTCCCTGGCGTTAAGATTTTTACTTTGATTCCATGTTAAACTCAAAAGATAAAATTACCGACCATGTTTACGAATGCAATCAAATCTTTCATTAACATTCGCAGTCAACTTAGGAAGACAAAGACTGTGTGCTTGACAGAACGAATCAAAAGAGAAATGCTCAATATTAATAACCGCAAAACATTTGAATGTATATGTTCAACTACTAAAAGTGTCAAGACCCAAAGCCGCGTTTCAAAGCCACGACACAGATGACGTTAAAAGATGCTTAGTAAGCGGATAAGTTTTTAGTATTGCAAAATATCTTTGGTGCTGCAGGAGTGGGTATATAGCCAGTTGCCTCCAATTTAAAATAGAAAAAAAATGTCTCTTGTTTTTTAACATTTGTTTAGTTTTTTCTTTCCCTTCAATTGATTGGTGATTCAAGCTTACAAATTTAGATATTCTAATAACAATTTTTGCAGGTAATAATTAGTCGTAAAAGCGATACGAAAGGTTAATCAAAACGTACCCTTTTGACATACGGTTTACGTACAATTAGGTTGACCCTTCAGGCTCATATATGGGGTTCAACGGGCTGCGAATAATGATGGCGATAGTTGTAACCTCTAAACAGCTGTACGAGGCATAACACATAAAAATCGCACAGGAAGGGAATCATATACATATGTGTATAGATTATGTGCGATTCTGCAGTGAATGTCGAACGGTTTTCGACGTCACGGTATTGGTAGAATCCTCTTCGGTACAAAAAAGTACCCTACCTATAGAAGCTAGTTGACTTATGTCGATCTTGCATTAAAAGTTTTGGAACACACAAAAAGACAAATAAAATTTAGTTCAACGGAAATCGTTCAGTGATGTATCTTGCGCCATCCTACATCCTAATAGATTTAGATCGTGCCAATGTACTTTTCCATAAATAAATACAAAGACAAACCCTTCTATTTTGACGCTTAAGCATTATCTCTTCATCAAGTAGATCTTTCCACTTCCACATAACTCTTTTAGAGAATCACTTTCCATTGTGGCAAACTTAGCCTCATTGCGTCTCGTTCTAGGCCATGATTTTTAGTTACACCCTATCCCCAAGGTACTTGTGTGTTGTGAACGTTTAATTACAATACGTTAAGCAGCCACACGTACAACCATTCGAAGACAACAAAGACCGCGTGTTATTCAATCCCCTTGCTCTGTGGCATTTCAAATGACTAAGGAGCCCCGAAGAGACCTTCCATTCAAGTACTCCCGTTACTGTATCCATAGGCGTACCCGCATTGGAGGAGAAATCTGAACCCCTTGAACCAAAGACTGAAGTGTTTGAGGTCGCACAAGAAAGAGGATGACAAGAAATCGAGTTGGTGTGGTGGTCGCAATCATCAAGAAGGGCAACAATAACAACCATAGTGGAGACGATGCTGTGGTCAGCGAAGCTGGTTTGGATCCACTTATTCGTTTTGAAGTTGTTTTTTCATCTCTTCCATCTACACTCTTTTAACGATGTGGTACATGAGAGCTTAAGTGTCCCGCATGAAAGACGGTCTGGCACATCTCGTGGACAAATCCTGTTTCCCTCTTAATCGGGACCGAGGGATGGCTTAGCTTGATTATCAAGCCAAAAATTCGTAGTTCTGTATCTCATGTACGAATATTTTTAGGTATCTGTGTAAACTACGCGTTGCGTGTCAAGCTTAAATTCATGCCCCAAAAATGGGAAGCAAGGCTATTCATTGATGAATCGTTTTACATCACATCGGGTCGGTTCAATAACCTAGTGCACCCGGGATGTTGATCGTCGCGTCGAAATCCTGTGTGCCGCAGCATCTGTAAGTATTCGTTTCTTCTATATTTTTTATTTTCGTGTCACCTTCTGATGCTTGGGTGGAGTTTAGGTGTTCGAAAATAGAACAAAAATGTCTTCAATTCGTTGCTTCTACCGAGTTCCAGCTGTGCGACGGGAACTGATTATTTTCGTTCTATTAATTAATGTTCGCTGCCCGTTTTTGTTCGCGATGGGTGACTAATAGACATTATGTACGTTCACATTATAAAACCCGGTTGAACGATATGTTGAACGACCAAAATATGCTTTGCGTTCACATCGTACTATGCGGTTCGCGGACTTCATTCATGAGGGTAATTTCGTGGTATCAACATCCGAGCGATGTTGTTGATTCTTCTTTCAGTGATGATGATGTCCTAAATAAACAAACGGCCCTAAACTCTAACGAGAAAATAAATCATTCACATTCAAGCGCTGATGCTCACTCGTTGAAATCCAAAACAGAATGAAAATTTGTACTACGGTCGTACCACATGTGTTCACATTGCTGTACGACCGACGGAAAAAGTTGAAAAATTTTAAATTCCATAAGAACGTCGTACGGAGCGTTCACATTTGTACGACCTAGTATAAATTGGTCTCTTCGACCAGGTCGTTCGAAATGTCGTTCAACCGGGATCGTACCTTTTCTCATTGAAGTGCTGCGCTGAAATACGGATCAATAAACTGGCGTTATCTACGAAATAGGTGATAACCAGGGAGATATATAAATGCTGCAACATATTTAGCTGATGATGACTGACGTTGCAGGACTGTTACCTCATTTTAATGACAAAGAAAGATGAGAGCTGCATGATTGGCCATGTCAAAGTCACCATTTCTTTCGAGTGAATATGACAGGTTGTCCCTTCGAACCCCAAACGATAAAATGTCATTCAAGCGAAACTTTGTTTTAAAAGCTCTCATCAGTTCATAAGGTAATTGAATTTATCAAACTAAGAAAGCTAGAAATGAGGCAATGCCGCATGACTGAAGAAAGATGCCTACATCAGCCTTAGTTTAGCCAAATTTTCTGGGGAGTGACTATACTGTCCCATTGCTCCGCGACCACAATAGATCTATTGTCTTTCGTTTCTTTATCTAAGACATCAGAGCTGCCTATGATTGCTTTGGATTGAATGTTCTGATACTCTGTTCCTCTTAATATGTTCATGTTTCATGGTCTGCTTTGATTGTCCAACTTATCTACACATTTCTGAGCGGTCGTTCGCTCTTTTTGTGCAGCTGGAAGTTGTATAAGATGTGACCAGTAAATGCGCCACATAGTATTCTGAGGTCGGGCTTCAAATAGACTTCAGTGGCATCATAGTGTCAGTCTGCAGCTCTTTCGCTGGAACAAAGTATGGTATCTACTGTTAGAGATGGTGGGTATGGGTATAAACTTCCACAAAAATTCCTCGCATCTAAGGGGGCTCTGGTCATGATGCCGATTCTATCGACCATACTGTACTTGAGCTAACCGGACTCATTACGTGCGTTTCACACTTATAGCCGCTAGCTCAAAAACGTTCAACCCGGTCGAACGACAAAAAAATGCGTTGCGTTCGCATTGTAGTAGACTTGAGCAGACTTCATTTATGAGGGTAATTTCGGGAAATTAACGAGCGAGCGAGCTCTATCGAAAAAATATATAATTTTCATTAAACTGCGCTGCTGCTCACTCCTTGAAAACAAAAACGTAAATGAAAATTTGTGCTTCCGTCTATGTATACACCCGACAAAAAAATGCACTTCAAATATACATTGTTTTTCTTTAGCGTTAAAATATGCTTGAAAATGTTATATGTATTTTCACTACCAAGGTAATTTCAGGATTAAATTGTGCTAGTGGATAAGAATGGTACGTACAACTAAATATTACCATACACCGAAGACAACATGCCTCCCTGTTGAGTCTTTCAGCAGATAACAACCCAAAAAGACTTCAAAACTAGTAAAAATTCCTTTGTGACTGACTGTGGCAATACAGCGAAATGATATCAAGCATTTTTTTTTTTCAGAAAAACAAGAATTTAGCTATACATACTGATATTTCGAAAGATCTAAATCAATCTATTTACCCAAGCCTCATGAATAGAACGACGATACGATGGAACACCTCCGATCTAATGGGAGCCCTTTTCTTTAATTTTTCAGATGATTCTTCATAAACCTTTGAAAAGAAAACTGTCAACATCTGGACGTATCTCTTAGTTTCTCTTCATCAAATATCACCGTCCAACCACGACGGATAACAGTTTTCAGTATTTTTTTTTTTCGTTCTACTAACCAACGGTGTTTATATTTGGAAAGTAAATTCTTTTGGATATTTGACACCACTATTTGAGTTTTTTGAGCCGGTAGATTGAAAATGTAATGCAGATACTTTTTAAGATCCAACACATCGTCCCATTACAAATGAAAAAGTTACCCAACTGCGCTTGGAAATCACAAATTCACTAATTTGCACTAAAGTACACATTATTCATTTAGTTAATGCGCAAAACTTAAGACAATTTATTGAAAAGTGCAGTTGAAAAAGTTAAATATTTTTATTTGGACATTTTTCGAAAATCCAACTTCGATACCTCTTTAATGTCTTTTCCTGGCCTCAGTAGTAGCGGAAGTAAATTTTCTAAATGCAAATAAAGCAAAAGAAAATATAAACGAATTTAGTCCATACAAAATATCTGGTCCTAAATAGTTATATCATATGCCACATCCGCCGTTTATCAATTATCAGAAACATATTGCGTAAAAGAAAGACAGGAGCATGGGCAGTTACTGATGAACTAACAGAATCAAAATCGAATCTTCCTTTAAATACTTAACAAAAAAATTGAGGAATATAAAAAAAAGTATTTTTTTTTCCGATTGGCTGAACATGCCGAAATTATTTTATTTGGAAAGTAGAACATATAAACTTTTCAAATATGTAGAACAAATATGTGGTTTTATTTGCAGATATAAATAATGAAGGTGTTAAAAAGTTACATTTCAGAACTAAATAACCAACAAAATTTATTTTGGAGAACTTAGGTATATTTTTGGTGTAATTGTCTGCATTATTAGACGCGTTTGTTTGTCATTATTTGTCTGAGACATATATCTCCGCAGAAATGTAGAAACTCTGTTCTCCCTGCAACATGACGCAGTTCTACTATGTGAGATAGAAAAGTTACGCGAATCCATTCTTGGCTTTACAACCCATGAACTCATCGCGGTAATCGAGAGGAAAGAGGTCCGAAAATCTGCTTGCTCAGACGGCATAACATGTCGTAATTTTAAAAATGGCGATGAAGGCCCGTCTAGACCTTTTTGTTAGCATGTGTTTTGTACGCTTGAACGTGTGAATATTCCGGGATATTGAAAACACCAAACGATTGGTATTACACTTATACTAAGCTTAGCGCGGGTACTGGGGGAATGAAGAATTTCGTGCAGTTCGAAACCGCGCCAAACGAAGTAAAAACATCATACGAAATGAGGGGTTGCGTTCCTGAATATGAGGAATATGAACAACTGAACGAAATTGAATACGCTATAGCTAGTATTCAGTAATAAAAAACACCGTACTTCACTCGCTGTTTCTCCTTTAAGCTTCAGGTTGTGAAGATTTTGCCACAGTCGGAAGAGCCCTCATCTTATCGGTATCTTTCTATGCTCTACACTATGGACAAAACATTCAAGCGAATTATATGCATATCATTGCAGTCAATAGTGGTGGACGCGCAGAATATAAACACTGCTTTAGAAAGGACCGATTTATTGGCATTAAATAATATAAAATTACAGGAGGCGTGCCCCAAAGGTCCGTGTTATGTCCTTTACTTTGGAACGTCATATTTGACGACATACCACTACCAATCCATAGAGAAGCATCGACTATATCCACTCCACTTCTCTGCATGATACATAATCCGTGCTCATTACGAGTAGTAGGGCGATGACGATTAAAATCGGTCAAGGCAATACTGCCAAAATGCCATCAAAGATGCTGCTTCTTATGCGCTGGGTTTCACTCGACGACCGAAAATTCCCGGCAGAGTCAACAATTCCGTCTACTCCATCTGGATAAAGTAAAGATTGTGATATATTATCTGAAATCCAAAACAAAACCGACAGTCAGAGCGACAGGTGGTGACTTCATCTGTAAACAATGCTCGGATACTGCCCAATCCACAAAAATTGAGAACTGAACTGCGCCAACTATAGAGACATCAGTCTTCTGAACATCACTTATAAGATCCTAAGACCGTTCGTACTAGTTTGGCATTAAGCTGGAAAAATCCCTTGAGAACTACCCCAGGAGCAATAGATCCATATCCACAACTTTTCATCGACCTTATGGCCACGTTGGACAGATAGTCATGGAATCTCAACCAAACCCCTTTGTTTGTGTTTTTGTCTTTAACATAATTTTTGAAAGGATTGTTTAAAGCTCGCACGCCAACACCGGAGGAACAATCTTTCAGAACTCCGTCCAACTGCTCGCAAATACCGGCAATATTGACATTATCGGAAAAACGCAGCATGATGTCAATTGCACGTTTGTGAGTACTGCCGGCTGCGACGGAGATGGGTTACGAAAAGGCAAAGTCCAAATATATGCTGTTAATATGAAAGGACACCCAACACCGACGTCTTGGACAGAATGTCATAAAAGACATATAACTAACTTTATCTACTTGGAACCCACTATCAATTCAGAAACGAAAACAGCGCTGAAATCAAATGAAAACAAACCGTTCCAATCGCAGCTTGTTTGGACTAAAAAAGCAATTGATTAACAAAAAGCCCTGTCTCAAACAACCAAAGCACCCCTTTATAAGACCTTAATTGTCTTGCTATATGGAGCAGAGGCTTGAACTTTGTCTAAAGGGGATGAAGTTGCTCTTGGCGCTTGTTCCTAAATTTGCTAAACCGCTTAGTCATAAGCGCGAACTGGCTATAATTTTAGGTGTAATCAATCTGTGTGTATCACAATGGGCCTACTTTGCTTCATGGTGGATACCTTCGGAAGTCTTCCGTTTCTACATTCTACATATCTCAATGTAGGACTGGGCTCTTTTCTCAAATCACTACTAGGCCCACCGTTTGTGTTTGCCACATTTCGACTACTTAAATTCTTCATACAGATTTAAACTTTACGTTAAGACAATTTGTCTTCAGATTTAGGCAGACTTAGGCAGATATGTCCGTCCATCAACAGCCATTTAATAGTCCTATAAAGCAATGAAGGCCCCACCGATTAATAGCTTATGTACAATAGTGCTTCTTGATCTGAGTTAGTTTTAGAGGTAGCAACGCATTATATCGCTGCCACGTCAAAAGCAGACATCTGCAAACAGTATGTTGTTCAGAGCTTATCGTTTTTTTCTATTGCAGAGACCTTGGCATTCGCAGTTGCTATTATTAATGTGCATCGTTCTTCTTTCTTCATTCTACATTCATTCGACAAGCGCGTAAGATAATGGATACAAGAACTTCCTTTATTTGTTTAAAGATTATACATTGCTTAGGGTTTTTGGCCTCCATACTTTCTACTCTCCGATTCGTCCCATGTGGATGACGCTGATCGCATTAAAAGGCAGACAATGCAGAATGTAAACTAAGCACCATAATCCGAAACGACAGTATCTTGCGCCGTCATATATGTTCAGTATGCACTTCGGCGCTCTGAGTGCGGACCCCATCGCCACAGACGGGTGACTGAAGTAAATGGCGCGGTCAATGAAGAAGCACCCATTACCAAGTGAACATAGAGCTTGCAAGTACGGCGAACATTCTACACATATAGGGCCACAGAACCGACATATTCTTCATATTAGATATTGTTATTGTACAATGCGGAACTTGTCTTTGCATCGGGAGCAGGGGCATCATAGACATACATAGACAGTAAATTTTACTACAATATTTACTATCTTTATAACATTGACTAAGATTGGAATTTTAATTAAAACATTTTTTCCCATTAAATATGGTAATTGATTCACGCGTCACTGCAGTTGTAAACAAATTTAACGTTTGGCTGACACCAATATAATATTTGTCACCGTCAATCCGATCAGCTGTTCGGAATGTTACTTCGAAGCAAAAATCCTCCGATTCGTATGATTCGTAAGAATTTTTCGTTCCAGTTACCTATTATAGATAAAGCACCCAGCTAGTTAATTTATCTCATTTTTCTAGCCCACCACAATTTTTTTAAATGCCTTCAAATCTAGTCACCAGAGCCCCCCAAACAGCTCTAATTCTCAAATAATAAATTGCATATCTATTCCCACCCACCAATGAGCTAGCTAGATGATTTTAAATGTTCACGCATTTTCATGCACCCATCTTTGATTTTAAAGCATTCTAGACTCCGATAATCCTTGGGCTTAAACCCAAACCCACAGGCATGAGAGAGATCAAATCTAATTGTTTTGACTGCTAATTGAATAATCACACACTTGGACAGCATCTTGTTACCCTCCATCTCAATTTTGTCATGCACATTGCACCGCTAATAATCATCAGAGGGACAGCACCATCGTGCTGGGTTTCTATTATGTGAATATTTTATTGCATCATCACAACCACAAAAACCCCAAATGAAATGCTATAATTGTTGGAAACGATGGAATTTCATTTCATCGCCCATCCAGCACGCTTGATATGAGACTCTGAAGGTGAGAATATAGCCGGTTACACACATACGATCTCATGGTTATTAGAGGTATGCTGCCACTAACAAAAAAGTTGACGATCAGATTAGAAATGGAAAGTTTCGTGATGATAATGCAAGCCGAACAAACTTAGTCTTATGAGATGTCATAGCTGCCATTAAGATGCTTGGACAGCGATGTTTTCGTCATCAGACCAAATATCATATATAAGTGATCTCTTATTAGTTCTGTACATGTTCAACTGAGGCCCAAGGATTTGCAACTGCTTGTTGCTTGAGTTCTAGTCCGTTATACAAAATAAACCGAGACATCTACCAAAACTTCAACTCATGCGGATTTAATCGAAATTTTACTCACCGGTGAATATTCCTTTCACAACACCAACGACACACCAGGTTCACAAGACAACGTCGGTCGCAGCTTAACTAGTCACCGTAACCAGTTCCAAACAATTAAAGGTTCCCTATCCTGTAAACTTATTAAATGTATTCAAGGAAACAATTTACTTTAATGATTATGTTCCTCCTCCACTTGAAGCTAGCCCACCTGCATAATCAAAACTTAGCAACTTAGCAAAGGTCTACTCGTACGACTTGGAAAAATTCATAAAACAACAAGTTCAATTTGGGAGATGTGCAATGTACATGCGTACCAGGACTTTTTTTAGTAAAATCTTTTTTGAAGGAGCAATGCCAGTTCTCGACTGGAACTGGTGTGCTCCTGGAATGTAATAACACTTCACGCTCCAGGGGCCGTCCAAAAACTGGAAAATATACTCACGCTGTATAAAGCGGATATTACTGCGCTCCGGGAAATACGCTGGACAAGCAAAGGGATAACGAAAAAAAAAGTGGAAGCGGATTCGTCGTGGGAAAGCGGCTAAGGTCGAAGGTTATCGACTTTAAACCGATAAACGATTGCCTGGCTGTTATCCGCACCCAAGGCAGATTCTACAACATCAACCTCATATGTGCACACGCCCCTACCGACGAAACTGGAGACTCTGTCAAAGAGTATTATTACCACCTCTAGGACAGTGCTTACGGAGCCTGTCCGGAGTACGATGTCAAAATCGTACTCGGAGACTTCAATGCTAAAATCGGTAAGGAAAACATCTTTGGCGGAGTGATCGGAAAGCACAGCCTCCATTACATGACAACAGATAACATCTTCCGACTCACAGACTTTGCGACAGCACGTAATATGGTAATAAGTAGTACAAGGTTCCCTCGCAACAAGATCCACACAGCAACGCGGATGGTCGAACCGAAAATCAAATCGACCATGTGCTTGTTGACTGAAGACACGCGTCATATATCCTCGTGGCAGCAAGATTCATACTCGACTGTCCAATGTAAGAAAGCTGCACCAGCCGACAAAGAGAACTTTTGACATTGGACGCCTTAGCACATCGGAGATTGCCAGAGCCTACGAACAACAACTAATTGAGAAACTCTCCAGTATGCATACGTCAAATACAAACGCCAACGAGATGTGGTTGCATTGCCGCTCGGACTTCAAAGAGGCAGTGGAAACTACCTTAGGCTACCTACCACCCCCGACAAGAAAACCCGTGATATGATGGCGATTGTGAGCAGAAAAAACGTGCAACCGACGATGTATACCAAAAAGCGCTGCAACGGAAAACAAAAGCAGCGCAAGAGTACCGGGTTAGAAGACGAGAGGAGAAAAAGTTTCTACGCCTGAAGAAAAGGTCTGTCGCAATCTCCGAGCTCAAGGATATCGAAGAGTCTAGGGACAAACAGAAAATACAAGCCTTCTATAAAAAAGCCAAAAGCCTGGCCACAGACTTTAGGAAAGGCTCTTCGAAATTGCGAGGGTAATCTAGTTACGGACCCACAGGGAATAGTGATTGTATTTAAGCAGCACTTCAAACAGCTCACTAGCGGGTCTGACCAGAAGAGAGTGATAGGGAACCAGTGTATCCCTGCTCAACGTCGCTTACAAGATCCTATCCAGCGTACTGTGTGAACGTCTAAAGCCGTTTTGCATCGCACTAATTGGCACGTATCAGTGCGGCTTCCGGTCCCGCAAATCGACCATAGACCAAATATTCACACTAAGGCAGATCCGGGAGAAAAACAGCGAGTTTCAAATAGATACTGACCAAAAACCTCTGAACCGTTCGAAACCTGCACCGGATTTCAGCAAGGAGATGCGCTGTCATGTGATTTCTTCAAATTGGTACTGGTGAAAATAGTGCGGCGGGCAAAAATCAACACGGAAGGCACTATCTTTTAAAAGTCAGTCGGATGTATGGTCCCGTCTGCGAGGAAGGCGAATGGAGAAGATGACAAGATAAGGATGTGGATGTAGTCCGGAAAGCATTTACCGTCATCTGTCGAATATACTGGCTCGGCCACATCGAGCGAATGGACAACAACGCTTCAGCTAAGAGGGACTTCGAATCTCCGGTACAGAGACCGGACATCGCGGATGTGAGACAGCTTGGCCTTGATTACTCGAAGTAGCGTGCCCAGGACCGTCACCGATAGAAGGCAGCAATTGCTCATGCTCAGACTCATTTGTCGTCTGCCTGATAAGTAGGTAACGCCTTCTGTATTTCTTGTTATGTTCACGTCGGTCATCACATTTAGGTGTTCCATCATCAATCTCTTTCAGATGATACGTTTCAAGAACGCTTTGCCCCACCCACCATTCTGGAGAAGGTGACATAAAAGTGACATTAACATAACATAACTCCTTAGGACCGTCGTATCATCTGAGAAACGGCTTATATTTCCACACTGCATGGACACCAAACATAAACTTCAAACGAACTCCAACTTTCCCCAAGACACTCATAACATTGTCTGTTGGAAATAGTTTTGTTGATGACTGTCTTTCGACAAATAATCCTGTCCTCATACGTACATATGTATGCGATAGGAACAATATGCTATGCGTTCTCCTGTGAACCCCCAAAGCCCTAGATTTCTGCTTATTCAGAGAACGGAACACGCAAGCAGAACATTCAATAATCTGTAAAAACCTTATCCAAACTTAAATGTAAACATTCAACAACTTGACTAAAGCTGGTCGCACTGAGGTATGCAAAGCCGGATTTTAAAAAGGAGGATCGGGTGGGGCTTTTAAGAAGAATCCTTTAATATGAAAACGCAAAGGTTTTCAAATTTTCAAAATTTGAAATTCAATTGTGTGGTACACGAGGAGTGCCCCAGAGAGAGTGAACATGATGAGGTGAAATATTTAGAACAAGTGACTTTGGTTATATTCTTTGTTTCTTTCCTTCCTTGTACTTCATTCGTCACACTATTGTTTGCTTTCTAGATTTCGCTTATTCATATTTTTTCTGTTTTCATTGTTGCACACGAGGAAAGCTATAAAAAAGTTTTCTTTTAACCTTTTGTGAGTCAAGTAATGAGTGATAAGTGAGTTGGAGTGTTCATGTGTTATATACTGGACAGAATTTTTTTAATAACGCAATAGATTTGGATGCAAGCTTATGTGCGTACCTAAAATGTAAACAAACAGAACAAGATATGCATTGAAATCTATTGATAAAAGTCTGGAGTATTCTATGGGAAGAAAGACTAATAACACGAATAATTGTTTCGAAATAATTTTTATATTACATTTTACATTACACTACGCTCTGTCCGTTGACAAACGCCCACGAGGAACCTTATTTGAGCTTGTGTAAGTATTCATCCTTATGATACCATTATTTTCTTCTCCGCAACCGATGGACTAGTATCTCCGACCAGGTCGTCTATCCATGGAAATGAAAAAAAAAATAAAGCTGGTACTTTGTTTGAAATTCAGTCGTTGTGGATTTAATTATTAAATTTTTCTCCATTCTCTCGTTCAAGCCAAAGCTTGCCCAATACTCCTATAGACTCAGAGCCTCTGAATGACTTGGGAAATTGCCAAGATGGCACTGCAATGCAATCGTCGTCATGATTTTGCAAGCGTTCAGTAACATGGCATGAGTCACTCTTGGTTCTCTTGTTCTCTCTATTTTTCCTTCTCCGTCTTTTTCTCTTTCTTTCTCTCTCTTTCTACCTGGCTTAATCATAAATTCAAAGAGTTTAATTGTTTCACCGTTACGCTAGGTTATTCCCTACTTATTAGAGTATCTCCCGCTCGAATATCGCTTGTCCATATCTGTGTACCTTTGTATCCACACGAGGAGTCTGACTGTGTGGCGGTTTTATTATTGCGTTACAATTACGATTCAGTGCACGACTTTATGATTTTTAGCGCTCAGTTGTACTGCCAGTAGCGCAGTCTTAAAGTTCCAGATACACCACATTCCCGGCTTGGGGCTCACACAGCGACGCGGGGTGCTCGAAACAGGGGCAACTCAACTCAGAATTAATGTTGCTTGATTGTTAGTAATTTCCGAATGGCGTGCCTTATTCTTCATTTCTTTTTGTTTTCGATTCGCTTTTGGTTTTTATTTTATGCGATGGTTATTCGATTTTAATTTTCGAGAGAGAACGTTTATTAGCATACGAGTGGATTGGTCGTGATTGGATTTAATTTACTTTGGCAACGGATTTGAGGTTTTGTGCTTCAGAATGGATCTCACTGAAAGTCAAGGCTGTATGCGAGTCGAGGATTAGGTAATGGGCATTAATGTGACAGTAACCTACTATGTAGGAGGTGGGGCACCAAAACTGTAAACTAGGGCATGAAAGTCTTGTTTGTGGTGCAAATGGCACGTGATGTTTGATTCTCTTGCTGAATTCGCATGTATGTATGTTATGGTAATTTTAAAATGTTTTGTTGGTCTTAACTGTTTACTGGCGATTTCAATATAATTAATGTTTAAGCTAATGCCTGGTGGCGTTCACTTGTCAATGGTGTCAGTGATGTTATGGATGTGGCTGTTAGATGAGGCATTGAACGATGAATTCTATGGTCACCTCAGAATGGCAGAGAAAGTATTTTTTTTGTTTGCCAGAATTCCAGCTGATACGTTGAAGACTTTTGGAAAATATTTCCTAACGAATTTCCCTTTCATTCCAATAAGTTAATTTTCCATTACTTTAATTTTGTTTATTAACGTATTTCTCAAGTAAGTTTTCATTGCTGAAGAAAATGAAGGATGGTCGAAGATTTCTGCCTCTAAGAAAGTCTACAGAATCCGTAATAGAAAAAAAGGGGATCGTCTTATTCATTGATGGGGATACTTGAAATATATCTAAAAGTTACAAAACTTTCAAGAATTTTCAACACACCACTTAATACGATATTTTTCAATGTTCAACTGCTGTTTGCTATAAATGAACTCGATTTAAAAGGTTTTGATATCTACACGCGAAATTTTCGAGGTAAATAATTTCTAAAACACGAATAATTTTTCTATTTTCTTTGTGTCTTCCTTCTTGGAATTCTTCCGAAGTTTGTCCGGTTGCATACAAGAAATTATTTGTTATCCAAGAAACAACACTATTGTTTCTATAGATGATATATATAATGATTTTTTTGCTTTATCTCTAAAGAATCCTCTATGCGTGTTTCCGTCATTAGTATAGCCAGACTGTTGAGTTGGCACATCAACCAATATCCCAGTTTCATGTCCAAATCTTTCTTGGCTAATAAAAATAATGTTAGAGTATCATTCAGCCGACCACTTTTGACCAATCTTTCGACAATTCTCAAACATAAAGGTTGATTTATTGCTGCTTCGGGAAAAGAATTTTACTAAAGCAAGCCATAACAAAAAACTTAAAGACCTTAATTCTGACTTTAGAAATTCATACATGAAAAAATTAGCTTTTTCGTACTTTCGGTTGACATCCTTAAAAACGAAGAGCTTTATGTAAGTGTCACCTGTGCGCAAAAGTTGAAAGCATTTTACTTATAGATACATGTACAAGGCTATACAACAAACACGGTCTCTAAATTGAACAACATTGAAAACATAAACACGTTTTTTATCTTTTAATCTTTCTTTTCATTCCCCCTAATATTGACAAGAACAAACACTTTATGTGTATGTATAACAATTTAGTTATTTAAAAACAAGATAACAACTCTCAACAAAAAAAGAAATAAAGGGGAGAATATTTACTTCCTAAACGGGCTAGATATACCCCTCCTGCTCTCATAGCAAAAATTGGTTGTTTTTGAAAAATCCGTTATAAATTGTTGATCGCAAAGTTATCATCTTCGTGTCGGAATAAACACTCGCTCCACATATATTTTTTCTTATTAAATCCAGCTAAAAAGACATCAACATCACTGATCGGCTGTAGTCGAAGGGATGTATATCTAATAATAGGGCACCACTGTGCTATAGATACACATGCTATGCGTCTGAACTTGCCCTATAAAGACTTTTGCAGAAGCTGCAAATGTGTGGAAGATATAGACTCTTTGCAACAGCCGTAATAAAGTGGAGGGAATTTCTAATATGAACTGAAAAATCTCCTAATATAATTATATGTGGAGTCTTAGACTTAAAGTAAATCTCAAGGTGGTACGTTTTCATGCTTGGTCTAAATGAGTCACACCTTAAGAGATCCTATCACCAATCACGGGACATTCTTTAACCTACCTACACAATTATTTTTAACTTATTATATGTTGTTTAGGCATACAACGTTTATGGAACATAGAAACTACTCTTTGAATTTCATTCGACGCAATGCTGTATTCGTTCCTCTGCGACGAGAGCGGCCATGGACATAGCAATATCAGAAACACAAGAAGTATTAAAAAATACCTTGTAAATGTATTGCCCTTAATTTATGAGGCAATTAGTCGTCGCTACTTAGCAAACTGAAAAAGGAAGTTAGTTTCCTTCTTGACATTTCATTGAAAATAAATTTAAAGCGTCACTTGCCAGAAAGCAGTTATCACCAAAAAATCATTGAAAAAACGGCCATGAGTAGTGATAAATACGAATAAAAACTATCTAATTATTCTATTATATAATAGTTCCGGCTCAAGCGTCTGTAGAGTACGAGTCTAAATGCAGGATTCGTTTTTTGCTGTTTTCTGCATTGAACAATTTAGTTGCTATATTTAGGATGAACTTTTTGAGAATTCCAACAGCCGTTGCAAAAATATAGGTAGTAAGAAAATGTATGTATGAGTCGAATCTGACAAATCAAGAACTACACCAAGTCTTTGAAAGAAAGATAAGAAGTTTGAATTGAGTAATTATAATTAATAAGAAACGTGAATCTGGGTATATCTTACTTAAATTATCAACGACCCAAATCCACCCCTAGGTGGATTTAGTCGTTTCTAATAGTTTAATGAAAGTTATTGGTACCTGTGGGCGTCAAGACTAAAGAGAGTAGAGGCAGATGCTAAAAAAAATTAGTCGTACCGTATTGAGAGCGAAAGGCCATGTCATAATACTTTACAGCAGACTTGCTTTACAGTGTTTTTCCACTGAGTCGTTTGGCAGTGCGAAAAGTGATTAGTGCGTTATCTTAAGGCTACGACGAATTAAGAATTGCGTTTATATTCCAGGCGCTAAACCTTTGGTAGGATCGCAAATGGTTTGTTGGTTTTTTAAATATTCAAAGTTTTTGTCGTAAGCTGAACAAAGAGCAACAAGATATTAACTGTATGTTTCGTTGCATTATATGAACAAGAAGGATCACCAAGCACATAGTTTTAAAAAAGCCTTTGGCAAATCCACAATTCGAGTACATATTAGAAAAATTGGTAGCATTAAGTAGGGGTGTTGTAGTAAGTGACGCATGAGGCTTATATATATTAGAAAACCAAAGACCAAAGCAAAAAAATATGAAAATTGAACTTGTAGATTATTATATGCTCAGCACACAAAGAAAAAAAAGTCGAAGATGTGTTGTTACAATTCATCGCGTGTTTAATGTTTTATTTGATTGAGAACAACAAAATTACATGTAAACAATTTCATTCGAGTCATCAAGCCTTTGATTTATAGAAACTTGTGTGTATGTATGCAGTAATGGCAGGCGCCTATGTCATCAATACTCCATTTACAGTACTCATACCAAAATTACAAAGTTCACAAAACAGACAATGATTTGGTGACTCACATCATAGAAAATGCACATGTTCCAATGTTGAAGTGAATTTAAAAATGGGAATGAATGACCTTCTAAACAGGGGATAGTGTCCATAATAAATAATGTGTGTTTTGGACTCCTTTATCAAAAACAGTTTTCAAAACAATTTTTGGTGGCAGAGGTATTCGTGGCCCTCATGGTATGAGTTGCCGTTGTTTTCTTAAAATGTTTTTTTTTTAAAAACTGCCATTACCTCCGGTCCGATGTAGAAATAGTGAATCGATGAAAATCCCGGATGTGCATTCAGAGGGACAAGGGTTGACTATGACCATTTCCCCATAGCACAAGATTTGGAGAACAAGATTCAGAGCACAACTGTCCATTGTCAGAAAGCTGCCCACCCACCAAAGAGGAGTTTTGGCAATGAACGCCTAGGCACAACGCGAAAACAAGAGCAACGCAGGAACATTACCGGGTTAGGATATAAAGCTTTTAAGTCTGAAGAAAAGGTTTATCGGAATCTCCCAGCTTAAGGATATGAAGAGTCTAGGGACAAACAAAAAAATTTCGGCATTTTATATATATCCCAAAATTCTGGCCTAAGGATTTAGAAAAGACATCCAGCTCGGCACCTGTTTAAGCAGCATTTGCAGTAGCTAGTTAGCAGGCCTGACCAGAAAAGAATAATAGCGAACCAGAAAATCCCAACTCCTGTTGAAACCTGCACCGCAAGCATTTACATATCTTGCAATCTTTCACTCATAAATTTCTCGGTTCTTTTGTTGTGCTTCTTGTCCGCATAAGCAAGGAGACGTTATGTAGAAAGTATCCTTCCACATGGTGACCACAAGACAAACTGCAACATACAGCATTGTGCACAGTCATACTTTTTTTTTCAGACGACATAAAACCGCGACTGGATGACTCAATTCAGTTATGAATAGTGTATCATCATACGAGGAGAACGGCTAAAGAAAAAAACAAACAAATAGGGACAAAAGAACTCGACAACGCGACTAATACATACATCGTATGACAAGGGGACGCAAATAGAATGCACTTGTGCTAGAGTCCGAATGGACGGCGCATTTCATCTCCGCAAATGATGTTCAAGGTCACACAGGCAGAAAAAACAAACGTCCGTGGTGGAAAAATAAATCTATTTCGATCTAAGTACATGCAGACTTGCTACCTGTGAACGCGGTCATGAAAATTTTCCAAGATACACCCTTCATTCGATAGACGCTCTAGATGTGTGTGCACTTATTCGAAAATGAAATTTCACAGGCGGAACAAATAGGGCGCAGAATGTAACGAGAGCAAACATACCGAGGAATGCAAAGATGTATTCCATTTCCTTCCGGATCATATTTCGAGCATGGTCACTGACAAAAATAACGTTTAAGATATCATCCGACACAGTTTCGGGCCGATTCATCCACCCACTTCCCTTTTTGCCTCCCACATCACTGGGAACCGTCTTAATATTTATTGGATGGGCACATAATCAGTTCGTAAACTTAAAAAAATGTTATTATTCACATTTAAATGATTCAAATAATGATACACCACTGGTTTATGTTATGTAGTATAATTGTTTGTACCTATCTAAATTCAAGGACCTAGACTTCGTAAACGTCAGAGTAGGATCTAAATTTCACAGGCAAGAAGAAGCCTTATGATCGAAACATAATTTTACTTTCTCGTATGTATATACATATACATGTATATATGGTAAATGTCAAAATCTGTCAACTGCATACAGAAAAAGAATGGTCGTAAGAAATAAAAACTACAGCGGGAACATTACTCTGATCTGAAATTACACCGCATAGGTAATATCTCAAAACTTCAAAAAAATACTGTCGAATGTAATATGCATTTTATCGTTCTGATCCACATGGAATTTCGAAATGACTCATCAATATAGAATATTTTTAGAACATCCCAGTTCTTCAATTTCACAAATTTCCGAAGCTTTTGTAACAAACATAAAAACATATGAAACACTCCACTTACCTGTAAGATGGTTAGAAAAATCAGCTTCTTATTTACGTACATAAGTTCGCTTCACTCAAACGAAGGCATATCCAGTCGATGGTATTCTTGTTAAAAATTTGAAGGACAATTTCCAGAAATGAAATCTTTAACTCGGGTTTTCAAGAATTTTTAATTATTTTCGAAAATAAATTCAGACGAAAATCCTCACGGTTCAAATATAACGCTGTTTTTCGCGACTCAAAAAAAAACATTCACAGAAAAAACACAAAATCAAATCAAATAAATAAAACCTTTTTAGAGTGCAAGAATAGAGATTTTTAAGAGCAACCGTTTTGCTTTATAAAAACCAACACCGGCCTCGGCGTGGCAAGATGCTAACCAAGATGCACTTTATTGTGGTGTACCGGAAACTACTGTGTAAACACTTCAACCTGCCATGGTGGTTTCGAAAACGCATTCAATTCGATAACTTCTAGATCTTGGCTGTTGATTTTCGCAACAGAGTTTAAACAATTCCACGACGCACTAATGTGCACTAGATGATGATTCATAGGTAGGTCTGGATGACGGATCAAATGATTGAACTAGTCAGCGACTGGATTGGATTTACACGAATAAATCTCGGAGTTTCTGAGCGCTTCATTTGACACAACAACAACACTTTGTAACTGCTGCCGAGTGTAGATTAACTACATATTTGTTTTTGTTGTTATTACGAAGAATCTGGTTTGTTGTGTTTTTGTGTGGATAACCGAGGACGGTCGACTGTCGGTTCGCTTATTCGACGAAAGAGTAATCCAAAAATAAAAACTGGTTTCAGTTTATGATTCTTGTTTCTGTGTTAATCCGTCTTTCGCTCGGTAGCAAAGGTACAATCTGGCTTCACTTCACATCTCATCACCATGGGATCAGAGAGAGGAATAAATCTTCTTCATCATCGAGGGGGAGGAGGAGGTGTGAAACTACAAAAAGTTCACAGTTCACATTAAACTATTCACACACGTCCCGAAATGCCAGCCGGAGAGATGCAAAGACGGTAACTCCCAATATAACACTGACGAGAAAAATCTTCATGGGTATCAAGCAGAAATGTACATACCAAGCTGCAGCAACACTTGTGTTGTGGAACACTGCTGGGCTGGGGAAGACCAAAAAAGAGAGGTGGCCGCTGGCAGAGAGGGAGTGAGAATGAATGAAAGAGCGATAGCAGGAAGCGGGACAAAAAGCAACAAAAGCAATTCATACAGCCCGGTGCTAGTCACTACATTAGTACTAGTCAGCCAACAAACGAAAGGAGGAAGAAGTCACAAAGCAAATAAGGGAGAGAGACATAGAGAAGAAGAAAAAATGTTCTCACGATATGCAGAAGCAGTCGTAAACGACGGCGGTGACGACACATACCCATCGACAGAGTGTATGCATGAGTTTATGGAAAAATGTAAACTGAGCAGTTTCCATGCACTCTTTGATCACGACATTCGTTGGAGGAAGATAATGTCGCTGAACTGGAACTGGAATTGGAACGGTACACACACATTCAGACTTATTGGCCAGGAAATGTATGAGCTGTAGACAAGAAATGATGTAGGTGCATGTATTTCTGCTTGGCAGTTGTCAGTTGACACTGTACCATCTCACACACACAAACTGTTGCAATCTGTCATCTCTGTTAGAGAGGTTTTACTTCCAGATGTTCCCGTGAACGAGGTATCGAAACAGCATTGCCAGATGGTGGAAACTGCATTGAGAATTTCAGATTACTCCTCAGGAGGTTGTTCGCGTTTTTTGATCTCACATTTCAAGATTTGCAAAAACTGTTAATGGCAACGAACAAATCCATCCGTGTGTTAGAATCTGTTTCGACTTCATTTTGAGACTCTTATCTTGATATTTTTATTTATTTATTTCGAGTAGTTGGAAAATTCTTTACCATTTTCATACATTCAAGTCTTAAGTTAGGGAATAAGTATATTTTTCTGTATGAGATCCTTATTGAAAAGACATTGTTATGATATCCCGGCGCTATTTTGACCTTAGGGTACATTAACGCCAAGCCATATCCATGTTGCGATTGACTAATGCTAGCAATATTTTTGCGGACTTCTGTGGTACTAGATAACACACCCGACATTTTGACAGTTGGCTAGCAGGGCGGAATTGGCATTCAATTTCCGAAATGTAGTGCTGATTTAAAAGAGTTAATTTTAACCAATTTTATGATCAAAATAGTAGATGTGAGGTCAATAATAATAAATTATTTTTGATGGTAAACGTAAGTTTTGCCATCAATTTTGACAAGCAACTCAATGATAGTTGCCCGTTCTTTATATGCCGAATTCAGTGAGTTAAGTTATCCGCTTGTTATTATATATTAGCTATGATGCTTGTTATTATATGTCATATAAGCTAACACGTTTTATTATAAGAGTTACAAGTAAATACACGTTTTAGTACTTCTACGGCTAGATGGCGAAGTTGGTTGAGTGCCTGCCCTTGGTTATAGGGGTCTCAAGTTCGAATCCCAATGAAAGCAAAAGTTAATATGTTCTTATTTGGTTTTTAAACCTGATCCAGTCACCATTTGCCGGTGGGATCAAATTAAAGGCACTGGGTATCACAATTGTCCAACAATGTCTAAGTGTGCTGACAATTTTTTTTAAGTATTTTAAAAAATACTTTTATCTAATATTTTAGTTAAATCAATGGGGCGGCACAACGGCACGCAACTGGTTCTATGTAAAATATCTGATTATGCTCCTTGTGTGCATTGCCAACAACATGTACCATGGAAGTTAATACAAATTTCCAAAATACCACAAATACACCAAATGTTGCATGGCTCCCCGATGACTGCATTTGGATTCTAATCCCCCATAACTGGAATTTGCTTTGGATCCATCTGTAACCTTGAAATTGTTCGATAAAAATGCTATTGCAACCATATCCCACTGCTTCAAGGCCAAATGAAAAATAATGAAATCGAATGAACATGTATTTGGTTTTAAGAATGTATTACTTGTAAGATATTATATTTTCAAGGATTATTATGAAAAGAGAAGGTATAGTTTTGACTTCAGGTGATTCTTTTTTTTACATTTGATTGAATGAGGCAGGGATTTTTTCTATAACTTTAATGTGCTGAAGAAGTTCTTTTAATGAAGCAGTAACCGTGGGTTGTCGAGAGCGCACAAAGAGGACATTTTCAATACCTAAATCAGGGTTGACAATAAATATTTTTTTTGGCATGATGATTAATGTTTATCCGTTTCTTAAACAAATAGCATAGTCCAGGAAATCATTCGAAGCAAATTATATACATATATATGAAGGAAAAATAACTGAACGATTTTAAATGTCAACTAAGGAAGTATAACATAAAAAATCAATCAAATTCCAGAGATAAGGACTACTTATTTCTAAGAAGACAACATCCAGATGAGTATGCATCTGTTGATCTTTATTGTATTAATTAAGGATACAATTCCTACAAGTACGTGCATATATGTGCATAAGCAGTGCATCCGTATCGAAGAAAACATGGAAACTGAAATTTAATGTGTTTCAGCATGCAGCCCGAAATGAACTGATCTCTTAACAATCCGTCTTAGTACATCGACGACGTTTGACTGTCCTTTTAGGGCATGGTTGTCCACCATTCTTTGCTTCGCTGATCACATACCGATAACGCTCGGAATATCCTAGACCACAACGAACATTGCAGTCTGTCCACTCTGACCATTCAGACATCACACACGCCTCTGGTGTGTCAAGATTCATCGAAGTCTTCTGATAAACTGAATAGATTGAAGTCGTTTGGGTTGTGGGGCGGTAAACCTCTTGTGATTTCCCTGAAAAAAGGAACGGCTTGTCATATTGCTAAATATCTTGGCCAAATACTTACCCAACAACTTGCAAGTGCTCATGCAATCGTGCTCGCTAAGGAAGTTGTTACGATTCCCACGACATCCGCCGTAAGTAAATGCATCACATCGTCCAGTGTCAAAGTTGTATGCGTAGCGAGTGTACACGCCACGACATGGGCCAGAGTCGGAACGCATGCGACAGATTTCTGAAATAGACATTTTAGGATAACTTGGTTAGAAACTTTCCTGAAGAATTCACCCACCGTTAGCCATCTCAAAGTTGATGGTGCAGTCTTGACGAACGGTGCACTCCTTTTGTTGATGTAACTCCATGCGCGCAGTGCAATTGGACTTCATGTCATCTTCGACAAGCAACAAGCGTGTGCGGATGGTTACACCACGACCACACGTTGCAGTGCATGGGCTCCAGTCACTCCACTGAGTTGTGGGACACATCGGATCAGGAAGTTCAACTTGTTCGAATGTGCATTCCGGTTGCATGCACTTTTGCTTTTCCACGATGGAGATGTGTGGACAACGCTTGCGTCCTAAATGATTTATGAAGGTTCTTGTACGCATTGTGATGCCAACACCACAAGTAGCAGAGCAATCTGACCAGTCGCTCCAGGGTGTGGTCTTGCATTCACCGATACCTTCCCCGTCATCATTGACCAGAGACTGGGATTTGGCTAAATTCTCTTGTTCGTCATCCTCATCTGTTTGCTCCCTAAAAACGAGAAAGGCCAAATCACAAGACTTCGGAGTGAGAGTTGTTGGTTAGATACACACCCACACTCCGGAATAACAGCTACACACATCTCCTTGGACACCAACTGACGCGAACACTTGACCATTTTCGCTTTTTCAGAATTGTAGTACTCACGAGTCCTCATCCGCAAGCCCTTGCCGCAAGTCACCGAGCACGGACTCCACTCGGAGTATTCAGTCACTCGGCACTCATCTGGAAGAAAATCGTGGACCTCTGTCAAGAGTGAATTTAAAAATCCCATACTCAGGCTCACGTCGCGTATCCTGGTCATCGGAATCATCAGAGACATCAACTTGAAGGGCTTGCAAGAAGTCGTCGTCGCAGTTTCTGGAGATTATTTTTTCCCTGCGTACATACAGCTTTGCCAGTGGGGTCATCGTTTTCGAGTTTGGATTGTAGAAAGGTGAACGGGGATCCTCGGGGTACATGGTCGTAATGCGATGCATTCTTTCCCTAGGAATCGTCTCAATGTTGGGGGACATATAGCTGATTCCGCTGTCAGTGCCAGAATCCCATGGGAACAAATCAAAATCTAAAGACTCCTTCCAGGAGCAATCCTCCGTGCAGAGATCAACTCCATTAATCCCAACGACCCAATCGGGAGAGGGGCCTAAATGTACCAATCAATCAGCCAAACGTTGTCCTCAGAACAATAATAATGTTTACTTACCAAACATTGAGACCAGCGATACCTTGTGGTGTTTCCTGTCAACTCTGAAGTTTGAGGACGTGTTCTGGTTAACATTTGGGTACCACAACCCAGCAGCTTTGATGAGAGTCCTCAACCTGGGACCCTTAGTGCGCAACTCAGCTTCGAGAGCAGATGGTGAACCGAATTCAGCCAGCGATCGGAATCCATCGGTAGCAATGTGATTCTCACCCCAAAATGAGAAGTTCGACTCGTGTGATGCGCCAATGAGATCCGAGAAATGAGTCAACCAAACTGCAAACGGATAGTCCTTTGGATGGGTTTCATTCGACCAGATGCCTTCAAAAACAAACTGAAACATAAATTCGCATAAAAGAATCGTTTGCAGAAGGCAATAAAGAAATTGTTATCTTACACTGTACTTAGCCTCGTCACAAGCACAGCATTCCTTCTTTATTGTGGCAGCGTCTGCTTTCTTCTCGCAAACCACCTGCGACAATTGTCCATCGTCAGCAAACCAGGCATGAGGTCCTTCGTAGATCATGGCCGAGATTGAAACACAACCAGATCCAGTCTCTGGTGCGACCCACATTACTTGAATTTCGGTTTTAGGTAGGTCGTCTGCTTCGGACACCGTGTTGACACACTTTTCATTGAATTTTGTAAGTGAATCGCCGAAGAGTTGGAAACGACCAACCCGTTTTGGCCCTGGTCTGGGCCCAGCTCTGGATGATCTAGATCCATTTGATGCTTCAGCCGTGATGCTGAAGTGCTTGAAATGCTGGATCTTTGTATGGGTTTGGGAACCCAAAAGGAAAACTGGAATGAAATGTAAAAAAAATACATAGAATTTGAAGCAAATAGCTGTGTACAAAGAGGGAGCTAGCATTCGTGAAAAATATAATGTACATACTACCAAGGCCCGGATAACGCACACGTCATGAAATTTGTAATGGACAGCTAAATTTTTTGTCCAAATCTAGGGTCCTACCTCGTTCTTTCGCTTTGGGACCTGCCGACATCGTGGAAACAAAATGGATTGAGCCAGAGGACAAAAAGCAATTTATATGGCCAATTTTAACGTACGTCTTCCCAATATAGCACAACATCTTTAAAACCAGCATGGAAAAGATCGAAATTGTCGAACGAAAAATACTGCTATTATGTATCGGTATCATTTTCGACAGTGACCGTCAAAAGCACCACAGCGACAAAAAGCTCTATGACGAAGAACGCATCATCCCCTTGCAACAGTACATGGTAACACTGTTCAGAAAACAGCTGCTAGACAGCAGCAACCATCCCAACGAAGTAATCAGGAACCTAAGAAACTCAGCGAACTAAAAAACTACTAAATAAGCACAACTTCCCATTGACGCCTATTAAGGAGTTGTGTTTTTTTACCAAAGCAGCAATAGCAATCACCATCAAAGCTAAATCGCACATTATAATAATGAGCAAACACCCCAATATTCAGTTTTAAGACTAGTTGTAGTCTCAAGTTGTAAGATAAATAACTTTGGTTCACAATACATACAATTTTTTTATATCGGCAGCATGGGCACAACCACCTTCGCCCATCATTTGCAAGTACGTATATATATGTCCCTGAATAAAGTTAATTTTAAATTGAATAAAACATTGAATTTGTAAATATAAAACAAGACTGTATTTTCGTTACGGACCTACTAAAATTTGCGACGAAGATGGTGGAATTAATGTCGAAGCATGAAAAATGTATGACAAAGATCATGGAGCGAAATACAGATCAAATGAAAGAGTCATGAAAGTTTCACCTAGAGCCGACTACCATTCTTAACAGCTAACGGAGCATTCCGAGGTTTAAACTCTTCAATCCAGCCAGGGCTATTTGTAAGAATTACCACGTTTAACTGGAACATCACTTCCATCCGTTCACAATTCTGGTCTAAATCGCAGTTATCGGTTTGAAGCACACTTGAAACAATAAGTTGGGGCTCATTCTAAAATGTGCAAAAATAAATATAGAGAATGGCTCCACCTTTCTAACCAACCACTAAAAACAATAAAATCACTGCTACTGACATATAGCATAACCTACGCCAACTGTTGGTGGTTGAAAATAGATATACGATCACAGAAAACTTGAGCCGCACTTATACTGGGCTTTAATTGCGATGCAAATGCCCATCACACGACTGGATATAGACATTAACTAAAGGGCTGAGTACCTAATTGTTTACGTTATAATAAACAAGTTTGATTTGTGCAACGAAGGTAATACAGTTAATTTTTAATTTTAATTCATAAAAGTTGTAATTTTAATCCAAAGGATTATTTTTAAAAACATTAAAATTTGTATTAAAGTAATTTGGTATTAGTATCATCGAATCAGATTCGCTTTCCAAAATAAAATCGCATCGTATTGGTAAATGCAATTCCTAATTGTTCTACTTAAACTCATTGCATTGGCAATTCAATGGCTTCTTTTTCCGTCGAAATAATTGCGTCCATTTTTTTGTTTTGAAAGAGAAGTGGATTGTCTGTTCCAATTATTTAATATGATATCTTTTCTAGGTGTTGGATGAGGTAAGTGTTTCACGCAGCAGATAATCGTTACTCATGAACAATTTGAAATTATTTATAAGAATAAGATAACATTTGGCAGTAAATTGAGTTATGTATGACCAAAGAAAATATACAGTCGCCTCTCGATAATTCGAAACTCATGGGACCCCACAAAAAATTCGAATTAACAAGAGTTTAAAATATCAAATAGCTCGAAAGTGTCGAGAGAAAAAATATGAAAGTTCGAATTATTGAGTCAATTAATTGTTATTTATTAACTGCTAATATACATGTGAATTAATTATTAGTCTTTTGGAAGAAGTCTTTAATGTGAGTTTGCTTCAAAGCACAATAACTTTTTTTATCAGAAATAGTGCCTGAAACGCTTTTTTATCAGTGTTCTTTTGTAGACAGAAGCTTTGTAATGTGTCTCTTGCTTCCTTTACTGACACATCTGCCAAGGACTGTGATGTATCATCCTCATCGTTGCTTGTTTAATTTGTATCTGTAGAATTTAAAATTTAGCCATCGGTAAGAGGTCCCGAGACAGCAACATCTTGATCCACCTGAACAGAGTCATAAAAACTCACTCCCCTGATATCAACCAGTGGAACTACTGCTGCTTCTGCATCTTCAGTAATTACAGGCTGATATTTCTGATCTTCTTTTATGAAACCGGATTTTTTTAAGCAGTCTCGGGCATCATAGTTTTCTGTCAAAGTCTTCAACTTGCCGTGCCAATCTAAGCAAATTGCATCACTAACACTTCCACTTTCCCCACAAACAGTTTTCAACACAACACCATTTCTCTTCTTAAAATTTGTAGGCAATCCTTTACTTGCCGCAAAGTTTTTGATGTTTAGAGTAGACGCGAACTGTTTTGCTTTTTCTTTTAAAACGTTTCCGTTAATAGACACTTTTTGTGCTCTACACTGCCTTAGCCAAATGACCGGGCTCTCTTCCAGACGAGGAAATTACACTTTTGTAGTTATTTTTCTTACTCCAGTAGTTTGAGTAGCATAAATCTTCTCCTTGTGCTTTATTATGGTTAAGAGTGTACCACCTCCATTCACTTTTTCGATTAACTACTTCTTTTCAGCTGATAACTTTGAATTGTCGAGTGCTCGAAGTCTATAAGTTCGAATTAACGTGTCGTTTTGTTTGATTTTTTTCGAAATATAAACGCATTTTCCAGGGAACTCGTGACAACTTCGAATTATGGAGAGGTTCGAATTATCGCAGGTTTGAATAAACGAGAAGCGAATGTAATACCAACACAGTAAACGCTATATAAGAGACAATAAATTTCAAAAACATATGGATTTTTAGCATACAAAACATGGAACTTGTATTCTTCACTGGAAGATTCAAGATCCTCCAGATCGTTACATACCTGCCGGGATGCGAGCTACGATCGCTGGGTAGTATTCATAACATCCGTTGTGAAAAATGACAGTTTGCAATGACTGGAAATTGAATACCAAAAGTCGGAAACCATTCTGTTCAGTACGACATTGTATAAGGCTTCGGCGGATACAAATAAGAATTGGCGAAAGTTCTCAATTGTCGGACGGCACGGGCACGGTAGCTAAATAGATAAATATCTATATCTTAACAAACATGTAAATGCTACTCTGGCCAGGGCCCAAGGCGCTGTTGCTCTTACAAGGAGACTGTTTTGCAAGAGCCAACTCGATGTTATGGCTCACCTATGGCTGTCCCGTGTGGTTCAACGTAAGTGCAAGTTTATTGGGAAAGATTCGGGTCTTTGAGATGGCTTGCCTTTACAAATACCAGAGTCCCAGCACATAAAATATTATTAAAATTAAGTTTTATACAACAGGGCAAACCTGATACGATTGAAAAATTTCCTGGTGAAATTAATTTGAGGCCACTGCGAGAGCGATGAACTCGGTTAATAACTTGATGTTTGGGCTTACTACCCCAATCCACTGTATCACGAAAGGGTACGTCACGGTAATTTATTAAGTTTTTCCTTTCAATTTTTTTTAATATTAAGTTGTTCAGAATTAATTTGTTAAGTAAATGAAATGTTAGGTCAAGTCGAAAGACATAGAATAAAAAAAATTAAGTTTAGATTAAGGTGCCCGCCGAGGGCAGGTAAATTAGAACTAGAAACATTGTACGTCCAACCCTTTTTTAAACATAGCGTAAGTTTATTATAAATTCCAAATAAAAATTAAAAAATGTATCACAAAATTTGCACATATTGATGGGGATTTGTTGTGTGAATACGGTTAAGGTTGAATGCCATCGACTTTAAGCCGATGAGTGACCGCCTGGCTGTGATAGTTATCCAGGCAGAATCAACGATAAGACTACAGACAACAGCTTCCGAATCGCTGTCTTTGCGACAGCACGTAGTTTAGTCTTAAACACCGCATGCTGGATATTTTCGTACGTTCGAACTTCCAACCAGATCGACCATGTGTTAATTGACGCAAGGCATGCGACAAATACCCTGGATGTGCAAACATTCAGGGGCAAACGTCGACAAAAAATTCTCATAGCAGTACGGAGAGCAATTAAGTGTCCGTCCGGTAGTCACAAGCATATTCAAGATAGTTTTTATGTTTTTTAAGTTAGGTTCAGATAAATTAAGTCAGGTTTTTTTAACGAATTTTTTGTCCTTTAATTTAATAAAAATAACAATAGCTTACAGTACCGTAGATGGCCGATTAGTCTTCTTCCTTCCATAAGCAAGGTTTTCTAAAAGGTATAGGGAAATAAAATCCATACTGGTGTCCCACATTCATATTATGCAGCTCAATCATAAAATATGTAGCGAAAACTACCTAATACTATATAACACCCCCGACAAGTAACCTGTGGTATGTACTCGTCAGGTTCATCAATATAAAAACAAATTAGTGCAAAAGGTAAAGTTACCTAGCCAGGTATTCACTGTTCTATTCATAAGATATATTAAGATACTCACGCGGTTCTCCCTGTTACGCAATATGTTTATAATCGACAGATTTCTCCTATTTATTAATATAAAATATCATAACACTTACGTTTATGATAACCTGTAAAACTTCCTTGATCAAGGAAGTCGAAGTTCTATTTCATGCAAAGTTGAAAGCGTGGCTTAACTAAAGCTAAGCTGACTTTTAGATATCTATAGTCGGTTCTTTCTCTGAGCTCCATCATTTTTGCATATTTGATAGGGAGACGCTATTTGAGCTAAAATCCACACTCTTCAACCGACGTTTCAAGCGAGAATAGTCATTCAAAATTATTTGAAAAAGTCACAAAAGCTATCGCTAAGAATGATAACGATTCTCTGAATATTATTTCACCACATGCTTACTGACACTCTTGTCATAGCGCACAGCTACTGATAATCGCCACGAAACACTAAGGTCGAGAGTCTTTATTTTATTTATACTCACTATTGTATGTCCTTCCGGGCACATATCCACTGTGGCCTTCAGCAACAATTAACCGATATCCATTGTCACCGCGTGTACGACGACCGTGTGGCAAATGACTAGGCCCCCGAGGACATGCAGCAATTAAATTAATTAAACTGAGTGTCACAAGGACAATTAGAAAATTCCACTTATTCATCATCAGCCCGTTTCAGCTCTCTTTTAAATGGTCTCACAAAATCTTCTGGCGAATCTCACTGCTCACCAGTTGTAACTACTATAATTATTGCATGGAAAGAACCGAAGGCAGAATGTTTTCACTGGCACAGAACTGCGATAGCAGCGATGATCTTTTCAACTTTTACTGATAAACGGAGAGAAAAATGATTAATAAGCAAAACGTCTCGGGACGCGGGAATTGTCCAGCACAAGAGAACGAGTAGATCTGTTGTCTAATTGGCGACCGTTTGTCGACTGAGAGCAAAAAGCATCGTTCTATGCATGATTCGAGATACATTTTACTTGGGACTACGTACTCGTAGTTTTGTTTTTGTTTCTGTTCTTGTCGACTCCCTTGTCACACAAAAAAGATACTGATGCTGCCGCTGACAATGATGAGATTATTATAATCTGATGTTTCCTCCAGTCTTTAAAGGTTTATTTCATTTATTTTTGTTTCCGTCCTTTTTTTTACTGAAAGAGAACCCGCCGCATGGATAAGTTGTTTGAGTGTTGAGTATGGAGTGGAGTACCCCGGAGTGGACATATAAAAGAAGGGTGTACTTTTAATTCATGCCTGTTTGTACCGTGTCATTTAATATGCGTTGTAAATAAAACATGTGAATTTCACATGTTCGCACAATAATCGAAATAACCCATTTCCTGACAAGAGATTGATTATCGAAAAACTTAAAGTTTCTACCCAAATATTTTATGCAGGGAAATTCGTTGTATACCATATATTTTTTAAGAACATATTGTATTCTTTGTTGAGTGCAATAAGAACATTTTAAGGTTTTTACAAAAGACATACATTTACAAGATTATTTTACAAGAGAATACATAATAGGTAACGCAGAGTTTTTCATAAGGGGATATCACAGCAGGAAGTTGATGCTGTCAGTGGACGAAATTATAATATGTGACTAAACTATAGAGAAATATAAATATTCTGGAACCGTAGTTACATAAGTATGTATTTATAATATTAACATTTATGCTGCAGCAGCCAACTTGATTTCAGAGTAAAGGTAATCTGCCAAATAGCACTTTTTCGGCAAATTATGCTACGCTGTTGTCCGCCATTCCCCGATGGAAAAGATAAGGTTGTTTGATTTTTGAGGGACTGTGTCTTCAGACATGTCTCCAGTTGAATGGCTTTTTCAATATTGTACTTCAGAACATAGTGCGAAACTCAAACGGCAACACCGGAAGCACGATCTTCCGAAATCTTCTTCAATTGTTTGCTTACGCAGACCGATTGGGTGACACGGCTAGCCGCCAAAAAGGCGTTTGGGACCATTGGAGCGGAAGCTGCCAAAATGGATCTATCGTTGAACAAAAGGCAAAACAAAGTACATGCTGTCATCACAGAAGGACGTACAAAATATAACATATAACACTCTGATCTTCTCTGTCCTGCTCTAGGGCGTAGAGACCTGGACGCTTTTGAAAGTGGAGGAAGCAGGTCTTGGCCGCTTCGAAAGAAACGTTCTGTGTGCGATCTTTGCTCCTGTTTGCGTTGATGGCGTCTGGAGGAGAAGATTCAACCACGAACTATACGGTCTTTACGGCGACATGCGCCTAGTCCATGTAGAGCGTGTGCATTTCACAGCTCCGGCCCGAAGAGTCTTCGATACCGAGCCATTGGGACAACGAAACAGAGGACGTCCTCGAACGAACGAGATGGCGCACACAAGTGGAGAAGGACCTGAAACAACTTGGTGTGGAAGGATCGTGCTGGCTGGAAAGGCTTGTTGGTTGAGACCCAGGTCCAACCCGGACTGTAGGGCCACTCCAAGAAGAAGATGAAAAAAAGTCGTTCTTTTCCAGGGGGTCCCTGGTTAAGTTAAAATGCTTTTATCTAGTCTAAATCTGCTCCAGTCACGATTTGCCATTGGGATCAAATTAACGGCACAATGCCACAATGGTCTAAGTGCTGGCAGCCCAATAACCTAACTATGAATTTTCTTGTTCGGTAATATTAAAAGTAATTTTCCTTACTCGTAAAAGACAACCAACTTTTTCGTTTCGAACGATTTAGATAAAACCTAACTTTCAATTCACGCATCCAAGAAATTATTTAAAAAGCAAATGTCACAGTGAAAGTTCTTTATACATTTATTTGCAGAAACCCACACTTGGAAATTCACAACAAATTGTCAAATCTAGCTTCTTAATAAATGCAATGCGTTATATTTATTTATATTAATATTTATTTATTTTTCGCTTTACTTATTTATTTATAATATTTATAATAGTTGTTTATTTATATATTTGTTTATTTATTTATCTATACTTTATTTGTTCATTTACTTATTTTATATTTATATTTTTATTTATTCGTGTATTCATGTATACATCTAATTATTTGGTGATTTATATATATTTATTTTTCAATCTTTTTTACTTAATGTTAATGTTGAGCTACGTATTATATTTAATTTTATTAGTAAACTACGCGCCTTGGGTACTTTATACTTTTGAAATTAAGTTGTAAATACACCTCTTTCTTCCGACCTAACTTATTTAATGAAGGTTTTTCAGAGGTTCTTCCTTTAAATTACGTATGCGATATTATTTAAGAATTTATATTAATATTTTAGTAGCAGTAGCAATGACACAACTTAGAGACCACTGGGCCAATTTTGTTCAGAAAAGTAGTAGAGGGATTAATAATAATAATAATAATAGTATAATAATAATACTCCCGCGAATATTGAGTAGATGCAAAATGATACCTGTGAGTAACACTATTACATAGGATGGTTTTGAATATTATCACTTAATTACATACTCATTCTCAAAATATATACATTTAGAAATCAATGTCGAAATATTCTTTCTGTTTTTAAATGTTGGCTGTACAGAGTATGATTGCACGTTCGAAATGATATTTGGAAGCCGTAAGAAGTTTACCAATATTAAGAAAACAAAAATGTTTATTGAATGAATTGACCCAAACAGAGGAATGAACTTCGGGATAAGACTCAACTATTAACGGCCTTTTCTGAACAATGTTTTATTTCAGTTTGTATTCATTAGTCAGTCAGTAATATTTATCTTGGAGATCACCTATTCTCTTCGTAAATGACTTCAGGCAGGAGAGATCATATCTTATATCTGCTCCTATCCGAACTAAACCGAAAGACTTACATACGAAGTGTTAGAAACTGTGAGATAACTAATCGGTCATAAAGCGTAATACGCTAATATATTGTGTTCGTACTACATGATTGAAAGGCAGGTATAGTTGGTTAGCAAATAATAAAACAAGTAAATAAATAAAATTTCTAATTAATTCAGTTTAACACTATTTCATATTAGTTACTCTCATCATCGCGATCATCTTCATCAATGCGAAATATGGATCGGTTAGTATTTTCTTGGAAGAGCGGTAAATACCGGTCCCAGCTACCCAAACTTTAGTCATTCGGACGACTTTGAATTTTTGGATTGAGTTCTGCTATTATTAGTCAAATATATACATATTAGCAGCAACCCAACAAACTATAAGCCCACGGGCGGATCTACCAAGGGAGAGTGTTGGCTGCCCTGGTGATGATTACAATATTACACTTGTGTGCGTATCCAAACAAATAGCGTGTGCAAATACTCATATTGGTATTAAATCAGTTGCACATTCAGGATTAATCTTAAACGTTGTTTTGTTTGTCTTTTTATATGAAACTGTCATCGTTGGGGTTTAAGTTGCAATAAGAATTGTGTTAAAGATCCAACCATATAAATTAAATTATTGTATAATTTGCATAAAGAAAAAATATGTATTTCCCGAAAATCGTCGACCGCATTTTGAAGGGAAAATCGGCTAGTATCGATCGCAATCGAAATTTAATTTCTCGTATTTCTGCGTCATTCGTTTGGAGACATTCATTTTAAGTTATGTTGTATTGTATTTATTGATGACTGATTATCAACAGTCTACAAATTAGTCTAACTGTTGGGATATGCAGATGGCATCTACATCCACGCTGATCTTAAGGTCAAAGAAGACAAAACAAAATATATGTTGTCTAGCAAGAAACGTTCCGTCACACACCACCTTGGACAAAATATCGTGGCTGTTTATCTACCTAAACAAATGACACCACCTTTGGCAACCGATGTTGCCTCGGTCTGTCGAAACATTTGGGGTCAAGACCGAAATCATGCTATACAAGACTCTTATTTTGCCAGTCCTGCTTTATGAAGCCGAAAACTGCTGAGCTGATTCTTGGTGCCACCGAAAGAAAGATTCTACGTCGGACGTATGGTCCCGTCAGCGAGGAAGGCGAATGGAGGAAAAGACGCAACAGCGAACTCTACGAGATGTACCAGAGTGTGGATGGAGTCCGGAATACAAAAATCCGTCGACTTTATTGGAGTGGCCACATCGAGCGGATGGACACCAACGCTTCAGCTTCGATCCGAGCCAGGATAATTCGAGAAAGAGAGGAAGATCGAACATCTGGTATAGAGGTCAAGTCATCGTGGTTGTAGAACAGCGTGGCGTTGAAGACTGGAAGCAGCGTGCCAAGGACCGTCACCGATGGAAGGCAACAATTGTTTACGCTCGGACCCTTCATGGGTCGACATTCTGATGGTTAGTAAATAAGTAATCAAGAGCTAGTTTGGTTGCTTCTCAGGCCTTGTTACCGAGAACTGGTGAGACTTTTGCATCGACAACAAACATTTTTTTTTGTTAGTTCTGCAATTACTGGCTTTTCATGCCTATTGAATGTTATTAATCTATCTTTAGTGGATATTGTTCCGAAATTTGTTTTGTTGACTTAATATTTTGTTATCACATTACATTGGGCACGTTCTAGTTTATTTTCTTGTTGTTAATGGCGAAAACGTTTACCTTCTGATATTTCGTTTAATTCGTAGTTTCACTTTCTTCTTCGGTTTCCATGGCTTGTATATATTTGGTGCTTCTACATATTGATAAAAAAATTATTTTATTTTGCACAGCTCCTGCCTAATGCCAGATATGATTTTCTGTCACATCTGTTGCATTCGAAAGTGTCTTAGGAGTGTTTTTTCGTTTTATATCTGTTGAATAACTTACTGATCCCCAAAAATACATCTCCATTGTCCTTAGAGTTCCGAAGCGATTCTCAGCATCCTGAAGATGTTTCGAATGCAAATTATGTGGAACCATAGGATCGTTCTAGGACAGCGATACGATCGGACTTACTTAATTGTGCAATCGTTTATCCAATCATTTGTGCCCCTTCCCACAGAAGTTAATGGCAATCTACAAGCATTATGACAGGTAACAGACAAAGCCGATGAAGTTATCCGAGGGTCAAATGCACTTGAAAGAGCCGTGATCCTTAATATTATATTATTCAAGTTAGGTTAGGTTGTAGTGGCTGACTGCTAAAGCGCAGTCACACTTAGGCCAGGTAAGGCCCATTGTGATACTAGGGGGATTGACTTTTCCTAACACTGGAACCAGTTGGTGCTGCTAATGAAGCGATTTAGTTGGCCAATGCTAGCACTATTTAGCTCGTTACGGTCGCTGAAGTAGTAGGCTCCTAGGTGCAGGAACCTACGACTGGCAAGAGCACTACAGGAGCAGAGAAGGCGATGAGTATTTTCTTCCTTGTCGCACCCATCCTGCGAGCATAAGTGCCAATTACACAGTGCCCGGTTATGACTCCTATGGGGGTCCTTAATGAGGGCTTGCTGAGTCTAAGTAGACTGAGTGACCGTTTTAGGTTAAGTGATGGCCAGATTTCTTTTGTTTTAAGGCAGGTGGTGCCCCTTAGCCATTTATCATTAATGATTTTAATTGTGTGGATCTTAAGAAGATCTAATGTTAAAATGCTCAGACATCTCGTTAAGAGACAGCCTGCAATTAAGGGATGTTTTTGAGTAGAACATGACATTCTCCAGGGATTTTATAGCGGCCTGACTATCGGAACAGATTGTGATATCCCTTTTTGATATCAAGTTGTTTTTTGAGCCATGACAGCGCCTCTTTAATAGCTTTGGTTTCTGCCTGAAAAACGCTACAGTGATCAGGGAGACAGCGATGTTGAGATCTAGAGAATAGACAACCGCACCCACCCCTTCGTTTGTCTTCGATCCATCTGTGAAAATACGCAGAGGATCTTCCAGCGTTTGTCTGTCAGGCATCCAGTCCGATCTGGATCAGTGTCAGATTGGTCAGATCCCGAGGTTGTTAAGCGCAAGTGAAATTGCTTCCGGTTTGATATTTAAACGCACCTTCGATGTCGAGAAATGTCACAAGTGTATATTCTTTAAACCTAAGAGATTTCTCGATGGTGCTTATCAGAGAGTAGATGGCTGTCTCCACAGACTTGCCCTTGTTGTAGGCATTTTGTGCAGATGAGTGTCTGTATGCTGGAATAGCTTGCCTGATATATTGGTCTATAAGTTTCTCCAAGGTTTTCAGAAGAAATGAGGAGAGATTTATTGGCCTGAGGTCCTTCGGTTTGGCATGGGAGAATAAACACTACTTTGACCCTTTCCCAGGATCTGGGATATGACTCATCCAGCCTTTGAATATGTTGAGAATCCAAGGCATGATGAGATCAGCTGTTCTTTGAAGCTCCACAGGGATGATGCCGTCAGGTCAAGCTGGCTTGAAGGGCTTAAAGCTTGTCAGTGCCCACATGATAGAAGTGTGGCTGACATTTATAAGATCGCATGGAGTTCTTGGAAGAGATACAATTTCTTAATTGGCTCTAATTGAGAAGTTGCCCGGAAAGTACCGACAAGGAGACTGAGGGTTTCCTCACTGGATGAGATCCAGGTCCCATCAGGCTTTTGTAGCTTCGGAGACTTCTTCGATATTACCACAAAAAAGTCTCCAAGAGCTTTGTTGGGCCTTTCACAGTTCAGTTTTAAAGGTACCGAAGTTTTCCTTATAGGAGTCCCAGTCCTTAGCATCACGAGATCCCTTCGTCTTGTTAAAGAGCTTCCTACAACTCTTGAACAGATGGTTTATTTCATGGTTCCACCAGGGAAGTTTAGACTTGCCTCTTTGTGTGCTGATTGGACATGACATTGCCATTGCGTTGTTGAGAGTTCTTGTGAGGTTGTCGACTGAATGGTCGAGATCAGTGGGGATGGAGATGTTGGTACTCGACATTGTTGCCGCAACAATCTCTCTATATCTGTCCCAGTTGGTTTGGGGGGGAACTAGCTATGCTGAATATTAAATAGCGGTGCCTATCACAGTCGGTTCGCACAGTAATGTTCGCAATCTTAGAACGAATCTCTTTGCTGTGTACGTCCATTTATCCCGCTATAAACCAGGCGTCTTGGCGCTAAGTGAAACACAGGTAGGTGAAAATACCAAATTATCGAATTTGAACCTGCCTGAATTAAGCTTAGTGCCGCTTTTCTTTATACACCGCGGTCTCGCCATCTACGTGCGTAGTGATGTAGTTTACCAACTTCTACCACAATACGGCCTCTGTTCTAATGCGGGATTTCATTTTCTGTATTTAAAATTCCATGTCCGTAAGCATTTAATCCACAACCGCTTTATTTATAGAAGTGCAAACTTGGATAGCAATTCAACTTTTAACGAATTTGATGCGCTATCCGACTCTATCTCAAGAATTGTCTCCCTGTATCCTCACACTGAAATTGCCATTGCGGGCGATTTCAATGTACACAATTCTAATTGGCTTCGACATTCAGGCCAGCCCCGAAGGAAGGTACGTTGAAATCTTTGCTGAGGTTAACAATCTGACCCAGCTTGTAAATGAGCCCAGACGAATACCTGACATTGCAGATCATTCCGCCAACACACTGGACCTGTTTCACACCTCTCATCCTGATAAATATTCTGTTGACATATCGTCGCCTCTAGGCTCGTCAGACCACTGTGTCGTATCAGCTAATTTCTCGCTTTCGCCACAAACAGTTAGAATTCCGAAATTCCGAAAAGAACAGTATGGCTATACGAGATTGGAGCGGACTGAACAACTTCTTTAGGAATTTTAACTGGTCACTATGCTTCCTCGATAGTAACGTGGATGCCGCTGCTGATATGATCACAAACATTCTTCTGCTGGGCATGAGATCCTTCATTCCGCATAGAGTGAAGTGTATCAAACCCAGACTAAATGCATTGTATGACTCGAGCTGTAAAGAGGCTTTCAGAATAAAAGAGTTGATTTTCCAGTTATACAAAACCAACCCTACTGAGCAAAACTGGAAGGTTCAAACGGGCCAGAAATGACTGCAATGCAATAATCCGACGTGTAAAATTCTCCTAACAATTTCCCAAGGATAGCAAAAACTTTTGGTCATTTGTGAAAAACAAAAAGAATTTCGCCTCGTCCTCAATTCCCACGCTCATTCAATGACATCCCAGCTGTCAGCTCTTTGGACAAAGCCAATCTGCTTGCGGCGCATTTTGCAGCCAGCTCAACACTGCCAGATTGTAATTTGTCCCTACCTGTACTCGAGAGCTTTTCTACACCTCTCCCAGCCTGCTAATGGCTTTCAGATCAGCCGATCTCTGGCATGTGAAATTCACGAGCTTTATATGACCCTGGTGCCATTCTCTTTTACGCCCTACAGGTGCAAGGCCTCCGTTTTCCAGCACCAGGCTCAGATAGATATCGTTGATCGCCGACTCTACCCTCTTCCAGTTCAATAGAGAGATAGCGCAGTCAGCGTCTTCTCTATCATTTTTCAACCCATAATATTCTACAGGGTCCATATTTGGAGCAAGTGCGCGAATTGCCATTCACGCAAATTACAAACCGCTCAAAATAAATTACTTAAAATGATCATTAACCTACTTTTGTTTTTCTCGACAAAAGATCTTCATAAAATAGCGAAAGTGGAAATGATATCCACAAGAACTGAGCGACTTTATCGACCTTATATAAATTCTTGCTATTTTCACTTATTTACTCATTTATTTATTTATATATATTTTTTTTTACTCTTTTATTTATTATTTATTTATTTATATATTTATTTAGTTACTTAGTTATTCATTTGTTTATTTACTTATATACTTAAATGTATATTCATTCACTCATTTATTGTTTATCTATTTTTCATTTTTAAACCATGTCTTTATAAAACAAATACTTTGCATTCTTGCTACATTTTTAGTAATTTTATCTTTTAAATTTGATTTTTAATGAAGGTTTTTAGTGGCTTTTCCTTCAAGTCATCATTAATTCAATAAAATAAAGAGAATTTGAGAAATTGTATTATTTTTTAGATGTAAGATTAATTATAATAATTAAATTTCTGCGTGTGAGTTTTGTAAACAATTAATTGTACAATTGTTGCCACAATAAAAATGTAAAAATGCTTGCAAGCCAGAAATAAATGCCTTAGATTTTGAAAGCAATTAAGAACATACAACTCCTCCATCCATAAAGTACTCTACAGCAAAGCCAGCAAGGAGTTTAAACGAATTTGTTTTGAGAAAAAATCAACATTTGATAATGAGAACATATCTGTGATAAATAACACGAGATCATCAAGCGAATTCTGGAAAGCCGTGAAATATATAAACGGACGCACTAACACCATCGTACTTTCTTTGAAAGCTCCGCTCTTAAAAACACACTTTAGCAGACTTCTGAACGCTCCTCTAACGGCACCGCTATTTCAGTATGCAGCTCCTATGCTTATTGATGACAAACTTGACGCTCTTTTCTCACTTGAACATATTAGGGAAGTGTTAAAAAATTCTAAACAAATTAAAGCACCGTTACTTTTGAATTCTATAAAAATTCTACAGACGAATTTATAATACTGCTTATGGTAGAATTCAACCGGATATTCGACACTGCTCGGCTTCCTCCTGATAGTTTAAAAAAATCTATAATATTCTCATTACGTGGAAAAGGCGACTATAAAGATCCAGCACACTATAGGAATATTTCGTTTTTAAATACGTCGGCCAAGTTTTTTGCAGCTTTAATATACAAACGGATTAGTGATTGGGTAAAGGAAGACAGCATTGTTACAGAATTCCAAGCTGGTTTTAGAAAGGATAACTCCACAATAGACAAAATATTTGCACTCATCAACATTGCTAATGCGTATAAAGCAAAACACAATAAATTATATAGAAAAATTAGCGGATGCAAAGCGAGCTATTTCATCTATATGAGAGCGTTGCATTAGAAACAACCACATTTCGCATATCGCAAAACAAAAGGTTTTTTGTTCAACTGCTGCACCAGTCCTACTCTACGGAGCTCAGGTATGGGATTATAGACCACATGATTCCGTTTAAAAGTTCTTTAGATACTTTTTAAAGAGTATGTTCCGGTGTAAAATATGTTACATTATTGATTTCTGTGCTGTTTTTGTCCGAGCTCATTCTATTCTAACGTTGTCTGCAATATCGTAGCTGATATGGTAATACATCTCCCACTTGTCTGACTTCATGCGTTAAGTATTTTGGTGCTGTCCAATTCTTTATATTATTCATAGTTATTAGCGTGTTTAGTTTTAGTCGTTGCGTTATGCTTAAAAATAAAAAAACATCCATCTTTTCAGGTCCGTACAATTTATTCGTTCGATAGTATCATGGTCTGATATCTTTTCCTCCTCTAGTATCTTTGTTTTTAAATATTTCATGGTGGATATTATATAGTCCAGTAGTTTATTGGTTGTGCTTTTAATTCTCGAATACCCCTCTACATTTAGCTGTCGTTGAAAAATCTTTCCAGTTCCCTCTTATATAGGTTATCTAAATACCAGTCAGTGTTAAAGTCCCCTGCGATTAATATTTAAAAAATTGTCAAAATCCTTTTCATAATAGCTCGGTGATCAGTACACAGATATAATCGCTACTTTCAATAATTAAAATAAATCCCCTTATTTACTTTAATTATAAATAAATATTTATTAGTAATTTTTAAAAATAATTATCAATAATAAAACAGATCCTCTAATTTTTTTTATAAATATTTATTCTTCGATAATATTAATCCCTTTCGCTGCCACCAATGTTATGTTATGCGATTCTTCGGCCTGTCAAAAAATTGTGTATGAAGTGGGCAGCTGGCGGTAAAAGCTGGCACTAGATTTTGATATACAACATCCAGATCATATTAAGACCAATTGCCCAATGGGGATATATGGGAACTTTCTAAACACGTATGTATAAACAAGTGGGACAATAAAACCATAATTATTACCATTTCCTGAGGTTCAAACTTAAATGAAAGAAACTTTATGAGTGAATGTGACTCACGTAATGCAACAAGTTTTCTTCTTGTGATGCCACTGTACGCTAAATATGATGATGATCTGATGAAATTCAAATTCGTTCAAAATACACCAACTGTACAAAAAGTGAAGCCTGCGAGAAGTAACCTCACATATTTACCATAAATTAGTAAACAGAACATTTTTAACTTTCCTATATTACGACTTGAATGCATACAATACGACTCCAGACCTTACACATTTTCTCGAAAATTGTTCTTTACTAAAACCTTTTATAAAAATATTTTTGAAATACTTTAACCCATCCCAGTGGGTCATAATCAATTGTAGATAATAAAACTGCTAATTATTAACCTATATCAATAGTAGGCCAGCAACCAATTGTCATTATTATCTTCTCTGATCTCATTTGCTCGCAATGCAACAATTTTGATATCAGGCCATTGACCAATTGTTATATTTGTTCTCTGAGCTCATTTGCTCACATTGAAACAATTGATATCATTGGAATACACCACACTAGAAGGTCTATGCATATCTCGAGTCACTCCTACTAATTTGTATCCATTTTTAATGGATGTCGCATTCGTTTTTGAATTTCAATTAGAACGTGAAGACGTTCCACTTCTGCTAATGCGCTTTTCAATTCAAGAATTTATTAACTTCTAAGTAATAGAAGCTGCAAAACTCTCAATTGGATTGAAATAGCTTACCATAATTGACTTAAAATATTACAGTGTATAGCATGAAATATATACTGATACTTATTAGTTTTTATTTTTTTTTCTGAAAATGTCTTGTTTATTAATGTTTTAAATACTTTGGATGCAATACATATGTATGTGTTTATATGCGTTTTTTACAAAACGTAGAGTCTTAATGTTTTAGCTGTCGTTTTGCAATTCGGTCGACTTTTTGAATGAAGTTGCGATGGATGTGATATGCTAAAAACGCCCCGATGCATAGCCTTGTTTAGTAAACAGACAAATTTTAACTTTCTTATATTACGACTTGAATGCATAAAATACCACTCCAGACCAGACACATATTCTAGAAAATTATTTTTTACTAAAACCTACGTGACCTAGCCACCTCAGACGAGACTCGATCTCGAGCTCCAAACACCATCTGTACTTACATAGTAATGTCGCTGCTGGTTCACATTTTAGCATACACAAGACCTTCTTCTCGATGCTCACAAAAGAAATATTGTAAGCCATCCAAGTGGATCATAAGTCCATTGTGGACTTACAGTCTGATTACTTATGACCCTACACCAAACAAAACGTCGAAGTAACAAATATATACCTGCAGAGTGTCTTGCTGTTTATGATTTAGTAAAGGAAACGTATTGTAAATTGTAAGTCACAAAACCACACAAGTTCGCTGACTTTTATCTAGCTTTTTTCTTGTATAAAAACTACTAATTCCCAAGTTATATCAATAGCAGGCCATTGACAATTTGTCGTTATTATCTTCTCTAATATCATTTGCTCACATTAAAAAAATTGATATCATTGAGAAATACCGCAGTCGCATTCGTTTTTAGATTTCAATTAGAGCATGTAGATGTCCCACTTCTATTAATGTCATTTTTAATTCAATAATTTGTTAACTCTTTGTAAGAGAAGCTGCAAAACACTTAATTGGATTAAAATAGCTTTAATTGACCTAAAAGATTACAGTATATCCCATGGCTAATTAAAACTAATTTGTTAGTTTTTCATTTTTTCTGAAAATGTTTTGTTTATTAAACTTTTAAATACTTTGTATACAATATATACTGTGTGTATATGTGTTTTTTGTTTGATCATGCAAAGAGATAGTGATGATCAATTTAATATTACAAAGATGTTCTTACAGCTTAAGATTTATTTCTTAGTTTTTAGTGACTTTCCTTTAGATGAATGTAATTCACCAATCTTTATTATAAAAACAGACTTTTCCTTTAATCACCAGCCCATCCACCATCATCTTTATTATATATTTTAACCATTATCGTCATCATCACTTGGATAACATGTGCGAAAGTTCACTGAGCTTCATCATTGTCAGTGTGCATTGAATTTATTTTGTTTAGTATGTCAAGAATAAGGTTCGGCCTTTACATGGGAAGTGTATTCATTAGCTTTATACCCCAATACTCCAATATGGAAAAAAATAATAATAAAATATACAATGTAAAAATAAAAATAAAATGCATACATACACTGCATGCACTTGTATAAAATAAATATCAAATCACATCACAATATATGTACCTCTAAACAAAGCAGTATTGGTGGTACCACAAAGCACACAAATATACAAAACAAAATAAGTGAACTTAAGTAAAAGTGCAACTGACAATAAATCAATACATATCATAAACAATTCTACGTTGCGATGCGCTTTTCTTAAAAAGAATCCAAATTCAGAGTCGATGAATTGCTGTAATACTAAAATGTTAGTATTGGCGTTTCTCGGTGATCAAGCAGATCTGAAAATGAAGAAATAAAAGTTAATACATATATATTAGTACACAAACAAATAAAAGTGATGGGTAATGTGATTGTAATAAAAAAATCCCTTTATTGAATCAGCATAGACTACAGCTGGAAAGAAGTATTACTTGGTAGCAAGCGTTGTACACACGTTGTAGAACGAAAATGTCCCCGGGGCCAAAACTACAGCCCGGGAATCAGTTCAGTGATCTCGCTGAAGATTCTCCAATGGAGCCAAGGAAAACGGAAACGAAATAATAAATCAATGTGTCACTCCCTCAAATTTCGGGAAAAACAAAACCCGCAATTTATTCTGTTCTCCCCGAAAAAATCCCGCAATTTTGCAAAAATCCTTAGTGCTTTTATATATTATCATCACAAAAAGTTAACGCATTGCAGACAAGTTTTTATCAGTGCAATCTTTAACGAATAGTTGCCCAGTAACTGCAGAAGTACATGATTCCCAGAATAATTCAATGGGCGTCACATACGCGCTACGTCTGATAAACGTAAATGAAGATAAAATCATAAGGGAACTGAAAATTCAAGGAGTTAAGGAAATTTTTAAATTTACAAGAAAGTACGAAGGTAAAGAAAGAACAACTGGTGTAATGTTATTTACTTTTGACAAACCACCGGACACTGGAAGTAGGATGGTATAAAACCAAAGATTCAGAGTATGTATATTTGGTATATAACCCCGCTTCAGATAGAAACAGTCCGAAATTCTTGGAAATTAACATTATATTGATTATGGACACAAAAAAGAAATTAAGTTAGGAGAATTTATAAGGCAATCCAAACAATTTAACGGCACCGTAATTTGCATACGTAGAGGACAAAACAATAAAGAACAATAAGAACACTTAAAGTCCAATCCTTCAACAACAACACAAAATAATAATTCAAACACAAACCAACAATAATATAATAATATGGGTGGCGCTACAGCCCATAGAGGGCCAGGGCCTAGCTTCTCAGCAACCACTCGTGTTGTGCGTGCTATTGTTCTCTCACGAGTGGAAGGGACCTACAGTTTTATGCCGACTCCGAACGGCTTTGTTTGAGAAGCTTTCTCTAGACAGGAAATACTCTTTGAGCATTGTCAGTGACTCGAAAGAGGTGGGGTCGTGAACATTATTTTTGTCGCTCAGAGCTGGAATCGAACCTACGACGTCGAGGTTGGGGTCGACGCACATACCCACAGCGCCACGGGCCACCAAACCAACAATACCGCGACCAAAAACTACCCAAAACTTCTTCTTCTTCTTTGTGTGGCGCTACAGTCCGGGGTGGACCTGGGCCTCAACCAACATGCCTCTCCAACTAGCGCGATCCCTGGCTAGCTGTCTCCAGTTTCGCACACCAAGTTGGTTGAGGTCCTTCTCCACTTGGGTGCGCCACCTTAAACGCGGGCGTCCTCTGTTGCGTTGCCCGACAGGTTCGGATTCGAAGATTCTTCGGGCCGGAGCTGTGGTGTCCATACGCTCTACATGACCTAGCCACCGTAGGCGTTGGATCCGTAGACGCCTAACTAGGCTCATGTCGCTGTACAGCCCGTACAGTTCGTGATTGAATCTTCTCCTCCAGAACCCGTCAACACAAACAGGACCAAAGATCGTGCGTAGAACTTTTCTCTCAAAGAGACCAAGGACTTCTTCATCCGCTTTCGAGATTGTCCATGCCTCCGCGCCGTATAGCAGGACTAACAGGGCTCTATTACTCAATTGCCTCTTGAGCCCGAAGAAACAGCGGTTGGCAAGAGTTATCCTACGCTTGATCTCGGTACTGATGTTATTAGTACAGTTTACTCCGGAGCCGAGGTAAGTGAAGTCCTTGACTACCTCGAAGTTATAGCTGCCCATTGTGACGCTCTGTCCAAGACGTCGATGTTGTATATCCTTTTTTGAGGACAGGATATACTTCGTTTTGCCCTCATTCACCGCCAGACCCATTTTAGCCGCTTCCGTCTCAATGTTAGCAAAAGCCTCACTGACGGCTCGCTGAGTTCTGCCAATCACGTCAATGTCATCGGCGTATGCTAACAATTGCACGGACTTCTGGAAGATCGTGCCTCTAGTGTTGGCGTGTGAGTTTCGCACGATCTTCTCCAGGACGATGTTAAAGAAATCACATGACAGCGCGTCGCCTTGTCTAAAACCTTTTTTGACATTGAAGGTCTCGGTGAGTTCGTTACCGACCTTGATGGAGCAGCGAGAGTTCTCCATCGTCATCCTGCACAGCCTGACGAGTTTGGCAGGAATGTCAAAACTAGACATGGCGTTGTATAGCTCGTCTCTATGCACGCTGTCATATGCGGCCTTGAAATCGACGAACAGATGGTGAGTGTCGATTTGCATTTCTTGGGTCTTCCAGGATCTGCCGTAGTGTGAAAATTTGGTCTGTTGTGGACTTTCCTGGCCTGAAGCCACACTGATATGGACCTATCAGATTATTAATGAATGGCTTCAGGCGGGTACACAAAACGGCAGAGAAGATCTTATATGCGATGGTAAGAAGACTGATCCCTCGATAGTTGGCGCAGTTGAAGGGGTCTCCTTTCTTGTGGATCGGGCAAACGATACTGAGATTCCACTCGTCGGGCATGCTTTCCTCAGACCATATCTTGCAGATGAGCTGGTGCATGCGCCCAACCAGATCATCTCCAGCTGCCTTAAATATTTCAGCGGGCAGACCGTCCGCTCCAGCAGCTTTGTTAGACTTCAGTCTTGATATTGCTACCTTGACCTCGTCTAAGTCTGGGGGACGGTATTCACGTCTGTCATCGTCCAGATTGAGTGGAACATTCTGCCTGACAGCGGTATTTTGGTCCTCATCGCCGTTTAACAGTCTGCAGAAATGATCTTTCCAGATTCTCAGTATCGACTGCGACTCTACTACCAGATGTCCATTTCCATCCCGACAGGCTTCTGTCCGAGTTTTATATACATTGGATAATTGTTTTACCCTTTGATAAAACTTTCGGACGTCATTCCTGCCATAACACCTCTCCATCTCCTCGACCGCGCGCTTCTCATGCTCTTTCTTTTTTCTTCTGAGAAGCCGGTGCTCTTCCCTTCTCTTCTGTTCGTAGAGCTCACGAACAGCCCTCGTTGTTCGATGCAGCGTTGCCTTGTAGGCCTCCTGTTTGGCTGCATGTGCCTGCCTGCACTCGTCGTCAAACCATGGGTTCCTTCTAGGTGGTGTCGTAAAACCCAGCACATCAGTGGCAGCTTCTTTGATGGCTTCTTGACAACGACTCCATTCTTCTTCGATGGTTTGTGCAGGCGGCGTCGAACTAACAGAGAGTTTCTGGGAGACTCGGTCGGCAAAGATCCTGGCAGTCCGCTGCGATTGTAGCTTTGCGACGTCAAACCGTGGTGTTCGTTCTCGACTCCGTTGTTCTCGTGATATCCTGATTCTTACCTTGGCTACAACAAGAAAATGGTCCGAGTCAACATTGGCTCCTCGGAAAGTTCGGACATCGAGAATGCTGGAGGAGTGTCTGACGTCGATCGCAACGTGATCAATCTGGTTGACGGTTGATTGATCTGGAGACCGCCATGTCCCTTTATGGATGTTGAGGTGTGGGAACCGCGTGCTAGCAACAGAGAGGTTACGTCCCATGACAAAGTCCACCAGCCTTAGTCCGTTACTGGACGTGGTGTAGTGTAGGCTGTGTTTCCCTATGACTTTAGCAAAGATTTCTTCTTTACCCAGCTTAGCATTGAAATCTCCTAGAACGATCTTGGTGTCAAAGCTGGGGCATTGATCGTATGTTCTTTCTAGGAGATCATAGAAGTCATCTTTGCTACTATCATCTTTGTCCTCTGTCGGGGCGTGGGCGCATATCAGGCTGATGTTGCCGAATGTAGCCTTGATGGGGATTGTTATGAGGCGTTCGCTTTTACAGTCAAAGCTTAAGACTTTTTGCCTAAGTCTGCCTCGAACAACAAATCCACATCGAAGAAAACGAACAACCAATTTTACCTCAAACTTCATCTAATTAGATTATTTTTTGATTAACAATAAATTTTATTTTATAAACACGTCAGATTATGATGATGGAAAGTTCAACTAACCACGCTGATATTCCCTCTAAATCTGGCTCAGCTCATGATAGTGGAGTCTTCATATAACCACAACTTTTCCACCCCTGCCAAGTAGGAGGCCTACAAGGCAACGCTGCATCGAACAACGAGAGCTGTTCGTGAGCTCTACGAACAGAAGAGAAGGGAAGAGCACCGGCTTCTCAGAAAGAAAAAAATGAGCATGAGAATCGCGCGGTCGTTGATATGGAGAGTTGTTACGAGAGGAAAGAGGTCCGAAAGTTTTACCAAAAGGTAAAGACAACTAGTAGTAGAATCGTAGTCGACGCTGAGAATTTGGAAAAATCATTTCTGTAGACTGTTAAACGGCGATGAAGACACAAATTCCGTTGTAAGGCAGAATATTTCACAAAATTTGGACGATGATGACCACGAATTCCGTCCCCACGACTTAGACGAAGTCAAGATAGCAATATCTAGACTGAAGTCGAACAAAGCTGCTGGAGCGGACGGATTGTCCGCGGAAATGTTTAAAGCAGCCGGAGATGACCTGGTTGGGCGCATGCACCAGCTCACCTGTAAGATATGGTCGGAGGATAGCATGCCCGATGAGTGGAATCTCAGCGTTGTTTGTCCGGTATACAAGAAAGGAGACCCCTTTGACTGCGCCAACTATCGAGAGATCGGTCCCCTTAACAACCCCTTTGTCAACAACCTGATAGGTCCTTATCAGTGCGGTTTCAGGCCAGGAAAGTCCACAATAGACCAAATATTTACATTTCGCCAAATCCTGGAAAGACTCAAGAGATGCGGATCGACACCCACCACCTATTTGTCGATTTCAAGGCCGCATATGACAGTTTGCATAGAGAAGAGTTATACAGCGTCATGTCTAGTTCTGACATTCCTGCCAAACTGGAGAAATCTCGCTGCTCCATCAAGGTCGGTAACGAACTCACCGAGACCTTCCATGTCAACATCATACTTGAGAAGATCGTGCGAAACTCAAACGTATCCACCCGAGGCACGATCTTCCAAAAGTCTGTTCAACTGCTTACTTACGCGGACGACATTGACGTAATTGGACCGGAACACAGCGAGCCGTCAAGAGGCATTTGCTGGCATTAAAGCGGAAGCGGCTAAAATGGTTCTAGCGATAAACCAGGGCAAAACAAAGTACATGCTGTCATCACGAAAGGACGCACAACATCGACGTCTCGGGCAGAGCGTCATATTGGGCAGCAGAAACTTTGAGGTAGTCAAGGACTTCGTCTACTTAGCCTCTGGAGTAAATAGTTACAACAACACCAGTATCGATCAAATGCAGAATTACTCTTGCCAATCGCTGATTCTTTGGGCTCATGGGGCAATTGAGTAACAGAGCCATCTCTCGAAAAACCAAACTGACTTTGTATAAAACTCTGATCATCCCAGTCCTGCCCTGTGGCGCAGAGACAGAAACTCAATTGAAAGCGGATGTAGAAGCTCTCGGTTGTTTTGAGAGAAAAGTTCTGCGTACAATCTCTGGTCCTGTTTGCGTTGATGGCGTTTGGAGGAGAAGGTTCAAACACGAACTGTACGGGCTGTACAGCGGCATGCACCTAGTTAAGCGTCTTCGGATCCAACGCTTAAGATGGCTAGATCATGTGGAGCGGATGGACACCAAAGCTCCGGCCCGAAGAGTCTTCGACACCGAGCCATTGGGACAGCGCAACAGAGAACGTCCTCGCACTAGATAGCGCACACAAGTGGAAAAGGACCTCAACCAACTTGGTGTGCGCAGCTGAAGGCAGCTGGCGAAAGATCGTGCTGGCTGGAGAGGTATGTTGGTTGCAGCTCACGTTCACCTCGGACTGTAGCGCCAATCAAAGAAGAAGAAGAAATATAAGTACATACACCAATCAAATTATTAAATTCTTAATGACGGAGTAGGTGGGACCTACTTTAGTACTCACACCTTTACCCAACTAGATTTTTGTTCTCCTATTATCCTATAAGAGCAATTTATTCTAATTGGTAAGTGTTAAATGATTTATTCGGAAGCGGTCATTTCCCTACATTGACCTCGCTTTTTAATGCCAATTCTTATTGTACTAACTTCAAGGGAAAGTTCATTATCAATTGAGCAAATTGGGATCTATTCCAAAACATGGCTGAAGGATACAACCCTGAAAGACCTATCAGTACCAACATAAATAAAGAGGCGGGAAATATACATAAAATTATAGTACAAAGTGCTACTGAGCGAGAATGGTGTATTGAGATGTTTATACCCTACTCTCGCTCAGTTAAAACCAGCCACGATGTCCCATCGTGGAACGCTGAGCATCAGACATTAAAATCTAAAAAAAAAAAAAATTATGGCATGCATTTAAACGAAACGAATCCACAGAAAATTTAAGTAAAAAAAAAGGCACCGCTCTTTTTAAGGAAATCCTAAAAGTTCTAAGAAGCAGTCCCTGGTACTATTTACAGCTCAAAATAACCCTTCTTCTCCCACCGCAAACAGGAAGATAAATGCGCGTGTGGGAATGCACACTTTCAACTCACATCCCATCCATAATGGTATGCCGAAAGGGCCTTATCAGTCATTTTATGCCTAATTGCCTGCCAAAAACTAGCTGAAATACTAGATTTTAATTATATATCTTATGCCAATGTTTTCATTCTTATTTTTATACTTAAACTAGATTTCGTACCCGGCTTTGCACGGGTTTGTTTCTTCAAACGGTACTTTACCTGTACCGCAACACAAACTGGGACTCTCTCCCTCAAACTTCATTGCTTGACAAACATTACACTTTGACGACATGCGACCAATACAGATTTGTGGAAAGTATTCCAACGAATGCTGTCATTTGTCATTATCACGAACTTGGACTCTTACTTCTTGAGATTGTGCAGTTCTTAGAAGTCGCCGTCTTTTCACACATGCTTGCTGAGGATGAAAAACAGCTTTCTTTTCCTCGGAATTTTGCGAAATGTGATTATTAAGAAAAATGTGAAGAAAAGTGTTCCGTTGTAGATGCACTGAAGACGATTTTGAATAAATGTTTACTTCGCTCTTAATTTAAAACAATAATAAGACTGCTCGAACCACTCAGAGAAGAACTTGAAATTTCTTTTGTCATTGATGCCTATCCCTATCTCTCATTCACATCTCTAGTCATAATGAGTACAATTCGTTGACTGTGTGCATACATGTTGAAGTTTGAATTACCAATGTGTGCTGCAGCAAAATGGACGGAAATTACGGTTTTTTCTCAACCTCACTTACACACAACGTGGAGGGATATCAAGCGATTCATAAAAAAAAGTTCTTGGAAATCCCGTCCATGTACATGCGCGCGATCTTCACTTGTTGTGCAAATTGAAATCAAACTTCATAAACCATGAAAAAAATTAGCCTATCTTGTAACACATTATGTAATTAAATCAAAATCGGCTAATCCGTTCAGAAGTTCAATATTCACAATTTCAGTAAAATTGAATGATTTGTGTGTAGCTGTGTATATGTACATGCATAGATATCTTGGGTATGACAAATTAGGAAAAGTGCAAAAATGTTTATTGTTTCCTTTTCGTTTGGTGACTCAGGCAGTCGTACGTATAACATATACGTTTGAGACGTAGAAAAAAAATTAATGGTTGCACCAAAGCAAAATATGAAAAATGTGTGTGTATACCTATATGGAAGTTACAACACACTGGGGGATGGTTAATGTCCAGTGTCACCATTGATTTTTATGGATTTCTGAGCTCTGCGACGTGTAGTTGCGGAGCCTTCGTCGATCAGACACACAAAATTTCTGCTTTATATATAGTTAAGATTAAGATCCTTGACAAGTAACCTCACGCCTGTCTTGGATGGTATCAAACCCTTTTTTTTCATATTCAGGAGCAGAGCTCTCAATGAAAAAAAAAAAAACAAAACGTCTACACATTTGATGTACAAAAACAAAAAAAAATGTACATGCATACTGAAGATTTTACCATTCCCAGTAGTAAAACATATAAAATGAACTTACGGCTTAAAAATATTTTGCTATCATTACAGGCCGTCTTAATATTATCAAATGTATTGCGAGCGAGTTCGTTCAACAGCTAACCTGTCACAATCATCTCAGTGGTAAATTCAATCATTCCAAGCAGAAATGAATATGGCTTGTTTCTTTTCATCTTTTTTCCAAAATCTCTAAATCAATCTAAATCATCAACACCTCCCATACACAAAATTATACAAAATTCTCCTTAGTAGCACATTGAGGGCATCAGAGGGCTCTAAAAATAAATACCTTATTTAGTATCATATCTCGGTGCAAAATAATTCAAATTTCACTACAGCTCTGTATTCTCAGCTGAAATAATTGCAATGTCTTCGCCTCTTAAACGTATCTCCAATTGCAATTGAAATTATAGATTCAGAACCTTCTGACTAGTTTTTTTACACTACACATGTTTATTTTAACAATAACTTTTCAACCCTTGTGTCAACAACCACATATATATTTTTTTTATTTTCAAAACGATATATCTTGAGTTCTACAAATGTAAGTTCAGAATCAACTTGGGATGCCTCCTAAAATATTGCTTTTTAAAAAAAATCAAAAAAAAAAATTAAATTTTCTTTTTGGGTCAATATTTACAAGCAATTTTTGTGTATGTACAATTTTTGGATGTTGGGTAGACAAAAGATCAATACTTCTTTTGATTTTTCATTATTTTGATTTATTTTTCGGTGGTTTATCTTAATTTTTCTTTACTCTTACCAAACAGTGGGTGCCATTAATATTCCCATCATTATTCAACAATTGACAACAAAAGACTGACAACAACAAATCTATGATAACTACCTTTTTGAGATTGCGATTAGGGCACACTGCAGTAACACACAAACATCTTCTTAAAAAGGAAGATCCGCCCACATGAAGCGGCTGCAGATCTATATTTGACATAAAACACATTCTAGGCATTGGCACATGCCCCTCTGCAACCCAGTATAACCAGCTTCTATCGCTGCAACATCAATCTATCCAGCAAATTTTAAACGAACCAACACAGGATAATGCTTTAAAAATATATAACTTAATCCAAAAATGTAAATTAGATATTAAACATTGTAATCAGTACTATTGAGCCGAAAGTTTTACAATTTGTGCTCTTTTCTTTCTGTTAACACTATAATTATATTATGTTAATAAATTGTAATAATAATAATATTCGGTTCTTTACTCGAATGTGAAAATTGCGACCTTTAGCCTTTCTCACAAACCTTCCGTGATCGTATAACATTATAAACTAAAATATCATACATCGCAAAAAACAAAAACGACCACACAATGGTACTAACGTCATCCGCTAACATCAGCCCAAAAAAACTACGCAATCCCCAATCGGTTTATTGCTAGCATGGCTTCTAAAGTACAATGCACCCAGCTACTATCACCCAATGTCATTACAACCCCACTTTAGCTGAATTTATAAAAAGATCTACCTAAAACCAAAGTTACTCGAATATTAGACTTATTAGAGATCAAAGTCTTAGGGTAATATTGTTCACTACAAGTTAATCACAACCTTGGGATTTTCTTTGTTTAGTCAAATTTTATGGTTTCAACTTTCAATATACAAGTCAAGAGTAAATCAACTCCAGACACTCCCAACTTACGGCAATAGAAATGAACTCATTTCTTTCATTCTATGTAGCTGACCAGGGCATATCGTATCTAATAGCGGTCAACAACCATGGCGCGTCACACCACATCTCACCAATTTGTGCTCACATATTTTCAGATTCATGCATATGCACATATGCCTATGGACACGCATATTTACATATCTACCGCACAGGACGAGCATACATCAACAACTACGACACGGAACGAAAAACGACTAAGATTTGCATATTGGGATGCGGATTTGTTGTGGGAAAACGGTTAGGTTCGAAGGTCATCGACTTCCGAATCCGATAGATCACCTGGCTGTGATCCGCATCCAAGGCAGATTCTATAACATTAGCTGCATATGTGCATACGCCTCTACCGACGAAGTTGAAGACTCTTTGACGGAGTGATCAGAAGGCACAGCCTCCACGATAGGACAGCAGACACGGACAGTGTTCATTGACTGAAGTCATGCCTCAAACGTCGACTCTTACCATTTCGTCGTAGCAAAAACACTCAGAGCTCGACTGTCCATTGTTAGAAAGCTACACCAAATATCAAAGAGAAGTTTTGACATTGGGCGCTTGAGTCTACGAAGAGCAATTAAGCTCAAGGACAGCGAACAGTCTAGGGACAAACAAAAAATACTGACCCTCTATAAAAAAGATAAAAGCCTGGCCTCAGGCTTTATGAAAGGCACCCAGGCTCTTCGGAATTGCGAGAGTAATCTAGTTACTGACCCGCAGTTGTGTTTCCAACAGCTGCTTAGTGGGCCTGATTAAGAGAGAATAATAGGAAATCAGGCAATCCCAACTTCAGTCGATGAAGAAGTCCTCTTACTTTGATCTGAGGAAGTCGGCACATCTTAAAAAACCCTGAAGAATAACAAAGTGGCAGACACAGATGGCTTACCATCAGAGATCTTCAAGGCTGTTGGTAATGTTTTGGCAGGGAGCATATACCAGATCATCTGCCGAATTTGGGAATATCAACTCCATATACCCCATTGACAAAAAAGGGTATCCTGCATCTCGCATCAAACTCACGGCGAACTTATGGTTAATAAGGGAAAGATGACGCTCTATGCTGTCGATCCGTCACTCACCACCGACACTCCATGAGTCGTAGGCCTGTTAAGTAATTTTGTAAACTTCGGGAGTTAAACTAGTGTACAAAAATCAATTTTGAACTCTCCGGCTAAATTTTGAGTTGAAACCAAGTTCGAAGTTAAAAAACTCTCAATTTTGCGGCAAGTTGAGCATTGGTGAACAAAACGACCCTTAGCAGTATAGTTTTACTAATCTTCAAAATCATGGAAATACAATACAGTAGTAGTTGAATTCAAGATAATAATGTTAACTAACCCTTTGCAATACTCCACCATGGCAGTGTTACATAAGTAAGAAAAGCGTTCAGAGGCGTTGATTGCTGGCGTCTGTTCTCTTTCCAGAAGTGAAATGTCTGGGTAAAACCTCTTGTGGCCCAAAGTGGATTGTACGCACCATCATCAAGTTCTGCAAGTATAAACAAACAAGATCATTACAGCTTAAAAACGTAAGTAATATTCAAAAAAAAAACAAACAATAACAATATTCATACGAAACAGTGTACAACAGTGATAATAACACAACACCGATCCAACAAAACGCAACCGATAAAATAATGAAACTTTAGAAATGAATATAACCTTTCAGCGCCTTCTTTGGCAGATCACACCAATAATAGATGTCAGTTCCATCTGGCGTCCTACGCTTCGGTACCATCCGCAGAGCTTTATTATAAAAATTCTGATGCACTGAAGACTTCTTGGACTTTCGTGGTATAGTTGAATTATATCTATCTCCATCCGAAATTGTGGTGGGATTATCGCTGGGTAGCGGGTAAGTATCTTTTTCATCGTTGCCATTAAAATCGTTGTGACTATTATCTAACATTGGTGTGCGTTCATCAATATTTTCCTCGTCGGTTTTATCATCTTTTTTGCTATCTGTTTTTGAAGGTGAATAGGATTCGTTTGGTGTGACTTTTGATGATGTGAAAATATCATCCGCATCGTCAATTGACTGCTGCTGTATTGGATGTACGTCTGTGGGTACTGGTATGCATTTTTCAAATGAATAGGACTTTTGTGCTTGCTGCACGGGAAGTTCCTCTTTTCCACGAACACTTATCATTAGCTTACTTTCCGTTTCGCTGAGAATAGCAATTTTTCCAGATGTCTTGGGCTGCTGAGCAATGTCACCATTTAAGGACGTTGCATCATCAGCGATCTCATATTCATTCTGAGATTTCATATTGTTATTTGAACTGTTCAGCGAAACATCACATGATTTGGTCTTTTCCGCTCGATTTTCCTTGGCACTCTTACTAGATTTCTCCTTCTTTGGGCTAGCACACTTTTTGTTCTCCTTTTTGGACTTTGGTTTTTCAGTAATAGAGGACGCAACTACTAATTCACTATCTACACTTAATATAGTCTTATGCTTGGGCTTAGTTTTCTTGTCAGGCATATTATTCAAACAAGCTGGAGTGGAATTGGTTGCTGCCTCATCCTCACATGCAGGACAGTATATATCAGACATTTGCGCTGAGTCTGTATCAGACCAACGCTTACAGCGCGAGCCACGACCAAAGCAATTGCTACAACCATTGCCTCGAGTTGGTGAAGTCAATTTAGCTTCCGCTTGCTCAGTTCCACTCGATGCGTCAGTGGGTAAGATCGCGGTCGTGATGATGTCGGTTGTGTTCAATTTTGCCTCCGGTGCCGAGAAAGCAGGACGTAGATCTATAATTAGATCAAAAACAAAGTGATTTTTTGAACTAAAAATAAGACACAAACAAAACAAATGAAAATCGAAATCATATCAAAAGGGAAGGTATGTTCGGTTGTCAATTATGAGCATGGCTAGATGGTATCGAACTCAAAATCATTAAGCCCTGAGAGCAACTTTGCAGTTTAACGAGCGCACTAGCAAGTTGATTATTGAAGAGTAAATGTTTCATGTGCTTGAATGGAGAGATAAGAAAAAACTCTCCCCAAAATAGAAAGGTGGAGAAAGAATAAAAATGAGTCCTGCTTTCCCGGCAAAATTGTTTTTTTTTTGTATTCTTTGTATTAATTTAATTCTGAAGCGTAAAAATATTGTATATAAGCTACAAGGATGCGAAAGATAAGGATTATAACGAGTAACAAAACCGCAATTAATAATTTTTTCTTAGCTTTCGACCAAAAATATTTTTTTAAATAAATATATCATGCGCTACATCTGCAGGAAATCAAATGAAAAGCTAAAACGAACAAAACTGTGTAGTGTAATGTGGTAGAGACAAAGAGAGAAAGAGAGAGTTAATTAAAAAAACCAACTAAAATTAACGAAACTGTAGCACAGAATATGTAAACATGTATATTTACCATCGCGTAAGTCACCCGCTTCAATTTCAGATACTTCACTTGCTAAAGAGTCGAGACCCTCATTCTCGGATCGAGCTTTGGAACCAGCTGTTGTATCGTTGGTGTTCTTAGCACGCCATCCATATCGTGTGAAATTATTTAGATTTGCACTCGGATCGCTTAGGCGACGTTGATGGCGATAGTTATAATAATCATCTGGATCTTCGTCCCAATCCTCCCACATGTCGGTGGCACAGAATCTGTAAAGTTTCAAAAAAAAATTAGTGACATCTGTTTTGTTAAGTTACGACTTCAAGGTAAGAACTGAAACTTCTTAATATTTGTATAATCAACTTATCTACATTGCATTTGAAAAGAATGCTCAGTTTGCTTTATTAGTCTAAATTGTTGTGTTTCATGCCTTTGGCCAGTTTAAGCGGCAAATTACAGTACACACCCCCCCCTAAATCGAATTTTCAGCGAAGTGAGTTTGACTTAGACGATGGTTTTATGTATGGAAAATTAAGGGGAATGCCTAAATACGGCAACAAAAAGTTCGAGTTACAGACAAATTCGATTTAGGGAGAGTATATTGTAAATTATAACAAAATCATGCCAAGTACTGAATGTTAATCCCTCCTCTAATTTTTCAAAATAATAGTTACTTAAATCTCATTGAAGAACTTTTCATCTCGCGCTAGTCATGAAACTAATTCAAAGCTGCCCATATACTAAAAAAAACTCTAAGGAGAATAGATAGATGCCTAGAACAATTATTATAAAATTATATTATGTTAAGCCTTAGTCTCCATTTGTTTGTTTTTAGTGACGGACGAAGCTAGTCTTCCATATTGAGTACAATAAATTAGAAGCATAACAGGGTACAATGAACAAAAAAGGATACGGTAAACTAGGCAAAATTAATTATCGTGAAAAGTAAAGACATACTTCCCATCGCACTTTCAATACCAGAAAGAGTGGTTAGGCGTAATTATATATAAAAATTTTCGCGTTTATTCACCAAATAAAATTACTGGTCCTTCAGTTGTAACCACTAAAGGTGGAGTAGCATATTCAAATGCTTAATTCCTTGTTCCGCTCTGACATTTTTGAACATTAAAGGCTTAACCTACACCTAAAACATGCGAAACTGAAAATCAATAAACAGTTATAAACGCTCACACGTCGACGTAGAGAAATATACAACACGAAGACATTGGACTCAGTTATAGAGACATAAATGAACGTGAATGACGTGAAGTTAGATGTTATAGTTCTCATTTACAAATCCAAAGAAACATGGTTGTGAATATTTAAAATTTTGTTTCAAGCAATTATGGACAAACATTTTAAATTAAACAAAATCCACAACTCATCAACAATGCTTGATATTCTAAATTGATGACATTCATAGCATCGCTATATGCACTTATCATTCATTCATAGTACCGCTATATGCACTCATCATTAATGTTGCAATATACCTCAAATAACTCCTCATGACCTTCCGTCTAGGCTTGCGAAAAAATTAATGTGTTTTAAGTTCTCTTTAAGTGTAGTTATGTTTAGATGTATCTAATGGGAATTTTCGGCGTGAACCTGTGTCTTTGTTTCACCAATGTAATATGAATCTGTGTAAGCTTATTTGAATGATTTGTGTCTTATTGTTATGCATACCCTGGCTCACTAGTTGGTGTTTCCACACCAGATCCCTTTGGTTTTGTAACTGCCATCTCAGCATGCCCCTTACCCTGGGGGCCCTTCATTCGAACAAATTCACATCGTGTTTGAACACCAGCGCCACTACTGAACAATCCAAATGACATTCGTTGAGCAACTTTAGAGCTTAAACTTGATTGCTACACAGAATAGAGGTATTAGATTGAATCCTTATTCCATTGCCGCTCAGTACTAACCCTTGCGTCATACACCTTTTTTAGTGCATCGTAACGTATTGATCCAAGAAATATAACACCCTGCACGGAGCCATCTTTATCGTTAGCAACTAGCTCCACGCAAACCATTTCTCCATCTCTTACCAAAATGTCACTGAAAACCTGAAAAACACGAATTAGTCTAATTGTTTTTTTCAATTTGCATAATTCTACTCTTACTTACCTCATCAAAGTTGTCAACCATAAAACATATGTGGGGATAGGTCATTTCTTCGCCCTCACCTTTCGTGTCCATTTTTCGTCGACTGGGTGAGGCATATACACGCTGTGAATGCCTTCGCAGTACCTGCAACTCTTTAGGGGAGGTTCGTGTGCAAATTGCCAACGTCAATGTATAATCAAACTGATGTATGACCATGTTTAAGTAGACAGTCTCCTCCCAGTCTACATCCGGATCACCGATGGGAAGTTTTCGTGAATCCTTGCGAAACACATCGACTTCAGTCTGTTAATCAGAGTAAAGTCAACTATTACGAGAGTGTATGTGATAAGTTTATTACTATACCTCATATTTAGGCATATGCCTGGAAGAACTCTTAACGTGTTTTTTCCTTACAAAAAATAGCAAATCATCTGAGTCAATGCTATGCACTGGTTCGGATTGAAAGAGAAAATGACGAACGAATAAGTCCGTCCAATAAGTTGTTCCTTGAAGCACAACGAAACCACATTCTGTGGGGAAAATGGATAAAAAAAAGATGTTGAGTATCATAACTAAGGTTCGAATATATTTGTTTAAGCGATCGTAGGAATAATAAATCCACTAAATCCACTAAATCCTACTAAATCTAGGCGAAGCAAATCAAAATATAATTCAAATACAATGGACGGCCAGTATAACGTATACAGACACAGTGAGTTTTCTAAACAACAAAACCAAACCTTTATTAAAATTGCATTGACATTAAATAGCCAACATTCGCTAACCCGAATAATGAATATATTCATAAGTGACTTTTTCACGTCAATTTCCTGCAATATTGATATTAAATGTATTTTTTTTCATTAAATTAACTTAGTCAAAGAACATGGGCATCTTCACTATTTTAATCTTAACTATATATAAAGTAGACATGTTGTGTGTCTGACCGACAAAGGCTCCGAAACTAGACGTCGCAGAGCTCTAAAATTTTTAACAAAAATCATTCTAAAATTTAAATGCTTAATGTGACAATTTTCATTTCAAGTTGCGTGTCGTTGATATCAACCATCCCCCAGTGTGTTGTAACTTCCATATATACACACACATTTTTCATATTTTGCTTTGGTGCAACCATTCATTCAAACTATCTATGCATGTACAAATACACAGTTACACACGTCATTAAATTTTGCTGAAATTGTGAATATTGAACTTCTGAACGGATTAACCGATTTAGATAAAATTTCAGAGCTAGACTAACAAAATGTGTTTCAGCTAATTTTTTCATGGTTCATGAAGTTTGACTTCAATTTGCACAAGTGAACATCACGCGCAGGTACACAGATGGGATTTCCAAGAACTTTTTTTTATGAATCGCTTGGTATCCCTTCACGTTGTGTGTAAATGGAGAAACCGTAACTTCCGTCCGTTTTCCTGCAGCACACATTTATAACCCAAATAAAAAATAAAAGAAAGTTTAATTTTCTTGGTGTTTTACTGTTTTAAACACACTTCTTCAGGATACTTTGAAAAAACTATATTTTCACTAAAGGTAAAGTGCCGGTTGAAGAAACAAACCGGGGCAAAGCTGGGTACCAAATCTAGTCCATATGTAAAATACAAATTAATGTTTTAATAGAATAAAAAAAAGGTCAAATAATCTTTCGATATGACGAACACTTTCATTTTGTTTAACAACCACAAATGTTATCTCATGGACGTCCACTACACATGCATTAAAAGGAGATGCTCAATCACAACTTGTCCGAAACCTTCAAGGCATATGTATGTTCATATAAACGGAGTTCATTTTTTGTAATTTATTTTTTATTCATTATCATCAATATTATTAATATTTTCTGACCCGCACAATCCACTAAAGGGGTCACGCAAGTAAAGCAGCCACTAGAGATCTCCAAGCCACTCCATCCTGGGCCATCTACTCTAATTCATCAGGATTTATGCCCAACCAAGCAAGTTTTTGGACTTGGTCCAACTACCTCGTCCTGGTTCTGCCAAGGGGAAACACATTTCTGATGGAATCGTATTTAAAACATGGCAAGGAAAGTATTTTTTCATTTCATAATAATACAAGGAATCTTATACTCTATAAAAAAAAATCAATGCACCTTAGTAATAGAAATTCTTAAAGTCGAATTGTGTTAGGTGTAGTAGAGTACCTTTAAGTTTTCGTAGTAATAAATGAGTTTTTAAAACTCGAAATTAACGTAATCTATTTTTTTAATTTTATTTTTTATAATTTGCGCACCGGGTACAGCTAGGATAGTAATATAATAATTTCCAATGTGAGTGTATTAGTCGTTAATTAAGATAGTAAGGTCAGAAATTAGTCTTTGACGGACACTTCGTTTTAATTATAGTACCTTCATAGTGGAGGTTGAAATCGAGTAATGCGTATCTATGCAAAAATGGCCGAAAAAATACGGATTATGCTAAAAACGTGTACATAAGTCGTATGTATACCTTAAATTTAATTACCATAATAAAAAAAAACGGTCAATATAAATCAATAGCAGTCCTTTAAATTCAGTTCGTTATTATCCAAAGGAGCGCGTAAAAGAATTATCTGGTCAGCTGATAAAAAATAGTTAAAATAAACAAATCCTTTTCCCATGCATGTTAATAGAAAAACAAATTATATCGAAATTTTATATAATTTTGTCCGCAAGAAAACATCTTGTGTATTTTTATTTAAAGGTATGTACTTATGTGCTTTTAGGGGATAACAGGGTCACGTGTGAAGATCACAAATTCTCAAGGGAGCTAATGAAAATTGTCTTAATGTCTCGATTAAAATCAGAAAGCAATCGGCATAAAAACTGCAGGTCCCTTCCACTTGTGAGAAAACAACAGCCCACACAACACGATTAGTTGCTGAGAAGCGAGGCCCTGGCCCTCTATGGGTTGTAGCACAACCCGTATTATTATATTACATTTTATATAAAATCAGAAAGGTTATTTGAATAATTAATTTTAATGCAATGACGCGCATGCAGAATTATAATACAAACAATTCTGTATTTCCCTTGGTTTCAGCATCAAACAATAAAGGCAACCGCATTCTCTAACAAGCTGTTGACTGATTGTGTAAAAAAAACGCTTTTAATTTGTTTTCCGTATGAAATATCAATTGTTTGCATAGTTTCTGCTCTTACGAGTATGCTTAGAATCTGTATAAATCTTGGAATTTGTATATCTAATAATGTTTATCTCTTCACATAGTGAACAAATTCTACTTTGAATGTAGTATTACGACACAAATGAAATTCGAATGCAAGTGCTATCAATCGATTAAGGTTTGGATAACCGCCCTATTTAGGTTGACGTAAAATATATTGCACCAATTGGTAATGGGTACATCCAGCAGCAATAAGATATACACACCAACACCCAGCGACAAAATCGATAGTGGTAGGGAGAAGGTCCTTTGAAAGTATTCTCATGTTTTTCGTGATTGGATTATGCAAATAAATCGTAACCTTAGACTCACCATCTTTCAATAATTGTCTCATCTCCTTAGTTCTCTGGAAATTGATATCCTCCAATAATTGTTGCAATGGAGTTTGGGCCTTTAATAATGATCCACTTGCCAACGCCATTATTGGTTTACTCCCGACCGGAGGCGATTTACAAATTTTCGAAATAGAATATGTTGTAAATTTAAGCTGCAAAAAACCCCCGTGTTAGTCACAATCAATGATACACAATGGAATAATTATTTTTGAAGTTGTAATCAAAAAATTTGTACTATTTTTGCTTAGACATTATATGTAATATTGTACAAAACCAAACAAATTAAAATGTCTCGATTTCATGGAATGATTTTTTCGTCCTTTTTGCCAGCATAATGATAAAACATCCCTAAAGTGAACTGAGCTGCAATAGAACGACGAAAGGTTTTTGGATTTAAAACTTTTTCTATACACATCCACTGCGCAAATGCACTGGAGCAATTGAAGAACTTGCTTGAAAAAAAACAAACAAACAAAACTTCAGAAATGAGCTCTGACAGCTGAGACATCTGGATATGTTTTTTTTACACCGGTTTGTTGGATGTTCCTTTTTCATACGTTCTTTTCATGAATTTTATTCTGTTTATCATGCGTTTCTTTAGGTCCGTTCACATTATAAAACATGGTAGTACGACATGTCGAACGACCAAAAAAATGTGTTTCGTTGACATTATACTACGTTGTTCACGGATTATATGTTCTTCTTTCAGTGATGGTAATGTCTTAAATAAACAAACGACCCTAAAATCTGCCCAACAACTATATCATGTTCATTCATCCACTAATGCTCACTCTTTAAAATCCAAAACAGAATAAAAAATTGTACTGCGGTCGTACCATATGTGTTCACATTGTACTACATAATTGTTGTACGATCGAAGGAAAAGTTTGAAAAGTTTGAAAAGTTTGAAATTCCATACGACCGTCGTTCACATATGTACACCTAGTACAAATTGATCTCAAGAGCAGGACGTTCGTCATATCATACTACCGGGTTTTATAATGTGAACGCAAGAATGATGTAGACATCATTCTTGATGTGAACGTACCTTTTGACATGTAAGAGCAGGAATCGCCTGTGAGGTTCTTTTCATTCAAAATTTAAAATACCTATGCATACTATATTCACAAAACATAGCAAATTGTGGGAATATGCTATTTTCTAGATCTTGACGAATTAAGCATAAGATATATGACACAAAAATTGGTTTAGGACATTTGAAAGATTAAATATATATTTTTTCATATGAAAATCCCAGAAAAAGAACAAGTGTGCGTCAAGAATGAAATCGTATGCGTTAATTTAGAGCAAATCTGTGATTGGCTAGAGGTTGAGTTGACTACCTCCCAACGGGTCGATTCCGCAGGATTTGTTATGTCTAACATTTAGGCAGACAGACATTTATGGAAAAATTATGTCAAGACGTCTCATTTGCGCAACTGGCAGACAGACATTTATGGGAAAATTATTTCAAGACGTCTCATTTGTGCAACTGTATGAATTGTGGATGAATCGAGGAATCCGTGACCGGATCAGCAACGACAGGTAAGGAATATTTAGAGTGAAATGAAAGAATATTTTACTATCAGTTATTTCTTATTTATTGATGAAAAACTTCTTCGATAGTTAAAGCAACTCTTCTAGTTGAAAAATATTTAAAAATGTCTACCCTCCCCAAATCAGCAGACAAATTTTATTCTATCCATTCTCCCTCAAAACATTATTCAACATTTTCCCATTTAATACCTGTTCTCAGACAAACCCATTGAAAGCAGAGACAATGGAATGATAATGGAATGTTATTAAAAACGCTGTCAGATGAATCTGTGGAGCAATAAACGTAGAAGTTGCGTATCTCCTCCTCCATATACTTAAAATAATCAGTACAGAACAGTACAAACAACGCAAGTCTGTTCGCGTACGACAAAAATATAGGTTTTATATCAAACGAGCGCTGTCACGAGAGAGTAAGAAATGTCCCTACCCTGTCCATTTTAATACAAGAAATTTGCTATAGGTAGTTTTGGTTAGTTTGTTCGTTTTCTGTCAAATCAATTGATGTCTCCATCTCTGACATATATCGTCTCTCACGTCGAACAGAACCCAACAAGTTCTTAAAAATGGCATAATTATTTTACATTTTCGTGCCACTTCTTTCTTGAAGTTTTGCTTCACTCTGAGAGGTTCTTAACCCCACTCCTTAAAAATGATAGTCTTCTAAATTTTGTGCAGAAAGTACGGGCTCAGACCTCTTTTGGTTATCGTGAACTTGTTTGTTAAATTTAACGTCTCTTTTAACGGAATATTTCAGTCTCATAATAAAAACATAATTGAATGCATTTTGTGAACACACACTTGTCTTTTAGTTTCCGTCCTTTTTTGGTGGTGAAAATTTGGTGCAAAAATCTGTGGCGAAGCCGAAAATGTTGGATAATCCACCTCAATAAACGAATACATATTCACTGGCACGTCGTCAGCTGGTCTCCAGCTTAACACGTATTCACAGATTCTATCTGTGAAACGGATGTGAAGCAGATGTGAAACAGCTGTGAAATGTAATAAAAAATGAATCTGAAGGGCAAGAAACGTAGAAGTGGCATATCTCCTCCTCCATATCTCTGGCGTAAACACTTAAAATCTGAGGTGTACTGTGGTGGATCTGTGGTGGACTAGGGATTTTCCAGTGGAATGTTTAATATCTCTTTCATTAAATTGTCACTGGCTAAGATATGACAGAAATTGGGTAATTTTCGTGGTATGAAGTGGAATATTTTTAACCAGAGATAATGGAATGAATGGATTCATTTCATTTCAAACCAGAAATAAGAGAGCAAAGAGATATCCATCTTTTATCTCTCTTGCCCTTTGATTCCGGCTGACAGAGTTTTTTATAAACTTTCCCCGCCGTGTCTGTGAATACGTGTGAACTCTTGAAAACAGCTGATCCTCTTCCCCAACCATAGTATTGGGGTGGATTGAAGGTTTAATATAAAAATTCTATTCTATTCTATTTCATTTTTCAAATTTTATTAAGTATTCAACACAGTGAGGACGGGTAAGCAAACAAACAAAGCGTATGTTCACGCTGTAATTTAATTAAGCTCCTGTTTATAGGAGTTTCTGTCTGCAGCATTAGGGTGATATTAATGAAGAAACAGATAAATGTATGTTTTTTTGCTCAAATATGAGTTATATATGTAAAATGCATTGCCCGAGACTTATGTACAGGTATATATATATATATATAACTTTGAAAAATTGGCATTAATCGATAAAATAAGCAGTTTCTATGCTGCTTTTCCCTTTCTACAGATATTTGATGGAAGTTACTTCCAAATTTTGGCAACTATTTTTCTCAATAGTTTTAGTTTCAATATCTGGGAATTTCTCTTAAGAAATAAGAAATTTTAGTTAATTTTTTTCGAATTTATGAATGAATACTATATTCATTTCTCTCGTATGACATAGAAATAGGCTTTATATTACATTAATGTATTAAATGTATGCTAAATATATCTGTAAATAATATAATAAATATTCACCCAATCCTACCATTAAAGTCATGAACCAACTGAACACTCTTCGAACAATAGTACATGGTTGTGGCCAACTTCACACGATTTACCCACAAAATCCATGATTCCTTCTCTCTTATCCCACAAAATCCACGAATCGTCCGCCATATTGCGGTGGATCCATAGTTTTTGTGAAAGTACTTGTGATTTATAAGGGATTTCCACTACTCTCACATTCCTCTCTTTTGTGGACTAGGGGTAAAAATGGCCGAACATGGAGATCTCCTTGCTCTTATTTCTGTTTCAAACCATAGCCCCTCTGAAAACAGCCAGAGATAAGGTATGATAGAGATACCCGACTTCCTCGTGTCTTTCCACTTGATTTCGTTTGACAGCGTTCTTTATAACATTTCACAGCTGTTTCTTATCTGTTTCACATATAGAGTCGGTGAATACGTGTGAGGTTTGTAAACATCTGATAACGTGCAAGAACATGTGTAAGTGTATGCGAACAGCTGATTAGGTGAATTATCTGACACTTCAAATTATTTATTTCGAATTTGTTTACATTACAAAACGAAATCTATTTTTGCCTTGTTACAGCATATTACACCGAAGACAACAAATTAAAAGCAAATTCAATTTAGTATAATTCATCTAGTGTGTGTGGGCTTTTCGTCAAGTGGAGTCAATGATCAGGGCTATACGCAGTGAGTCGAAAAAAAACGAAGGAATAGCAGAGGTGCCCAATATCATCCATGAGAACAGATTCTATTCATTCCATAGAATCTTTTAAGCAGTTAATGTTTATCACATTCACATGTTTTTCATTCACAGGTAGCAATATTCTTCATCGGATTGACGCTGTATCGGAAGATGTTGTCGAGCTAAGTTACTATGTATACATTTCTGTTTTGTTGATGTTATGTAATGCACATTGTTTTCTTTTAGTGTGAAGATTGCTCGTTATGTTAGTGGCAACTGCATAACTGCTATCCTTATTTTTATCTATGCCAACATGCAGCTGAAAAGACGGAACAAACCCCCAGAATTAGGAAAAAACTATTTAATATTGTTAAGTGTATTTTATTGAAAATTTATGAAAGCATTTTCACACCATCCTTAAGGTATGCTTATGGTGCGTAAACCGATTTTCTTATCGGGTGTTCGGTTTCCCCGAGATGCTTATTGCACCCGACCTAGAACGAATTAATATATTAATATAATTTGTAAATGAATGGAAAAGTAAATAGAATAGAAGAAATAGAAATACAATTAAAATGGAAGACAAAATGTATTATAAGTATTTCTTTCATAAATGTGAAACGCTGATGATTTTATTCCTGAAGCTGAAATCACTTAAGTCCCTATTCCAAAACTTCAACAAAAAAATGCGAACCCTAATAAAATAATTTAAAATGAAGTCCTGTTGCAAGTTCTTGCAACAAACAAATTTCTTTTGCGTAAGTAAGACTTCGTCAATTTGCTTTGCTACACTCTTGATGATAACATTCGTAGAACACTTTCAAGAACATGTTTTCCAGTTCTCGAATGTGTTCTACCAAATCTGGGGGTGGAGCAACCTGATTGCATCCCTCAAATTGCTTAAACATTGTATATGTAAAGCTTGTGGATGGGTTTCGCGTAAATAGTGTAGGCAGAGGCTAGAGCTACATAAATTACTTTCACGCACTTTCCGAAACAGACAACCGCAAACATAAACAAAACTATTTTCTTTTAGAAACTCATTCACATTTATGTCCACAGTCATTTTGACAGAAAATGTTGGTTTTGGTCTATCATGTAGCCTGCTTTGCAACCACTCAGGTTGCTTTCACGACTTTAATATTTTATTCTGAACCAAAATGTTCATACTGTAATAATTTAAATCTTATTTTACATGCACATGTATATGGTATATGTACATCTTAACATATCACCAAATCACCACCAAAAATTATTAAAGAAAAACTTACATGGAATCATCATATATGCATGCTTCAAGTTTCTGCATCCCAAAATGCAAGACTTTCTGTCCATGTCATTTGTTGATTCTGGCAATACTAAATTAAATGTAATATGAAAGTTAGTATATGAATATGTTCTAATGTAGATGTTTCAACTTACTTTGAACTTTCCGCAAAAATGCAACCACTGCAATACCCACTTTTCTTATAGACTTGAAATCTCTAATGTCTGCTCATTGATTTACACTGCACTACACTGTAATTCTATTCACACTTCAAATGATAACTTTATTTATCTTGAAACACTTGCAATTTGATAACGAATTATGATAACTATGATGAATGAAAGTTCAAATTCACATTCAAACCTAATTTCCCCACAAAACGGCGAACAAAATGAACTAAAAATATGTTCAATAAGTGTGTCCCGGTTAATAAAAGTTACACCATTCTGAAAAAACGCATTGGAAACTAGTATAATTGTCCGTTGGGTTTGAAAATTTGAACATATTTTGCAGTTGTGGACGATTGAAAGTAATATAAAATAAAATTAAGCAAACTCAGACTAATGAAAATGTTGGTTTCATATCTAATAATGGAAGCACAATAAATACGTAATTTAAGATCATCATGAATAAAAAAAGTAAAGGAATTCTTTCACAAATACTAAAATAATTAGTATTATAATTAAAAGCAATGTGTAGTTCATTAATTGAAACTAAAATTACTGAAGAAGAACACTAGCACATAATATGTAGCGCTTTTAACATATACGTGTACATATTTGTGCAAATGAGTATGTGTATCACCAAAAATATCATCTGTTAATGCATTAACAAGCGAATTTGTATATTCAAGTATTTTGTTCAACAGACATGAATCAAAATATCATATACCAACCAACAAACAATTTGTTCATCAATCATGTGTAGTCACTTTTAATTTAAATCAGTCCGTCTACTTATGGTGTCGACTGTATATTGGGCATTATATTTACTTCATAAATAGAGAAACTGTTTGCTATAACAATTGCTATTGGCCTAAATGATCGAATGATCCATCCGCAATTCCTACTGTGCACTCGCACCGTTTTCCTGACCAGTATGTTAAAGAAATGCGAAATGTATAAGCAGTCAATAATGAAGCTTCGAAACAGCCTGTTTTTTATTTGCCATCCCTCCCGAATTTCCCAACACATGTCCAATCGACCTAGTTTATATTTGTAGGGTTAAATTAATAAACGCTTTAAAATTGTTCAAGTATATTCCCTAAATTACAGAAATTATTCGATGGACTGCCATCAGAAAAAATGTATTTCTTTTCTTAAAAAGTCACCCATCCATATAAATTGTAAAGAAAAACCATTAGAGTAAGATTTATTGTTTAAAATGAATTTTAACAATTGCTTTAATTTCTAATATTATAATGTCATGAATTTGTTCTCAACCATGTTCACTTCGCAAACATATCCCTGGAAAATTCCAATCGGCTACACATTTGACACTATTGGGGGCAAATTTGTAAGAAAAACATAGCGCGCACACAAACGTTGTAACAATGTGCGTGAAAATAAAGAAATATGCGTGAGTTCAGGTCCATAACGGCAGTTTTTGTGGTGTGATAGGGGTTTTCCAATCAGAAATGCCTGGAAAGACGAATATCTCTATGTTCTCTTATCTGTGACATAGACTTGCAACTCTTCAACAGTTTACACAGTTTACAATTTCAAATTGTTGTATACAAAGGAACCATACATTTATTAAACTATCATAATTTATTTGGGTATTGCAGAAATCAGGAATATCCAAACCGATAGCACATTGTACGGGTATGAATGTACATGAACAGCAATACAAAACTCCACTTTCTTGTCACTGTTCAAATGTATCCCAGTTGATTTGATACGTTCCGAAATTGATGACAAGTTGGTGTATGAAAAATTCAATGTGAATCCAAAGAGCTACAAATGCTTCCTATTTTAAGTAATTGCAACTTCATCTGTGAAAACTTTATCTATTTACCTTGTAGGATCCAAATTCTGTTTTTATTCGCTCGGCGTGATTGGTTGGGGATGTATAACTAGCAATTGTTGATTCATATTCCAACTCAAGCAGAATCTTTTGCATTGCACTTTGAAAAGCTCTAAAGAAAAGAGTAAATGGTAATTTAGCAATATTATATGCATCATTTGGAATCACCTATTCCAAATAGTCTTTTGCATGGGCCGCCAAACACTTATTTTCTTCATTATCTTACGCTCAATGTTCTTACGCAATTCTGTGAAGCTATGCGAAGTTGGATATGAATAGTTAAGTTTTTGAATACCGCCTATGGGGGCTGGATTCTTCTTCGTGAATATTGGCAACCAACATGAAGAATCTTCTACTTCAAAACTCATCATGGATACACGATTCTCTGATTGAATATTACAAAAAATCTAGAAGCTAAATAATGTACACATTTAACAGCTGGCTTAATGAAATATATCTTACATTATCCTGGGAAAATATATAGAACACCTTGTGCATGGGACAAAATGTATCAGTAGTGGAGAACTTTTTCCCAGTACTTGGTTCCATAATAATAAACTCAGCTTCTTCTTTATACAAGACATAGGCACTCTCCCCAAATGCATAAGACAGCCCAAGGACTACCCAACAGTGTATACCGATTGTGAGTAAAAAATTAGCCAACAGTATACCAAGGTCCTTTTGTGATCCCCATCCTGTATCCAGTAAGGTCTAAACACATTTGAACATTAGACTCGAAGTTTATTAAATGTGTGGGACTATTCGGAAACAAACTTTGCAACAAAGCAGTTGAAATATCAAAACCATCCAATTGCAAACCAATATATACATATGTACATGATGTATACTTACATCATTCTTGATTACAGAGCATATGTTCACCGTTTACGAACAAAATTATTTGCTTATTTCCTCGGAAAAATAACAATGAGCATTTTGAATATAATAACTTATCAATCACATTGGTACTCCATTTGAACATCTAGAATAAACAACTTTTCAAACTGCTGAAGCGAGGCAAAAACAAGATGACAGCAATTCAATTGTTTTCTTTTCTGCCTTTTCTTTGGATTTCTTCTTCGTACATTCTCTTCTCTGAAACAAACACCGCCCGTAAAGTCAGCAAATGAAAAAAGCAACACGATTGTGTACATATTTGCAATAAATATTTGCGCTACCGCGATTTAGAATTGTTTGCTTTATCGTATATATTTCCGAATTGTATGCTTTGCATAAATTGCTCAAGTTTGCTTTCCTGAATAGGCCCTATGTTAAATACTTTACCTTATTGTTAAGCCAAATCCCTTGGAACTGCATGCAGGGATTAAAGTTGTTTAAAACGTTTAACATAGACACATACCTACAAGCCGTCTCTATCAAATTATTGTTTGTCTCTATAGGAAGTGGCACGGGTTCCAACAGTCGAGTTAAGCACACTCGCTTCCCATCCACAGTGCACACAAGTGGATCAATGAAGCGTGTTGGTTGAATACCTTTAATTTCAATGCTTGATTCATGAATGTGTTGTCGAACTTCTTTAAGTTCGATGCATTGGAGATTTTTCAAGATTACCTCAGGCATAGCAAAGCCTGGTTCTACACTCACATAAGCCCACAAATGTACACGCTCATTGATCTCGGGAATGTTTTCAATTGGCAAAGATTCGTTCAATGACGGTTGACTATATCCCAGGTGAACTTTGGGGGAATTAATTTCAAAGACACCCTCAATCTGAAAACAGTGTCAATCCTTTGATTTTGAAATTGAAACCAACGCATCTTACCCTTTGCTGCGTAAGGATTGTGCTTATTGGTAATCGATATTCTCCCAACCAGTTTGAGTGGAATCTCTGATGAATTTCCATCGTCAGATCATCGGTGATTTGATTTTCAATGTATTCATCAAATATTGATATCTTCAGTTCGCCTTTCAGTTCAATGGGATTACCTCTGAAATAGAAAGTGACAGAATTTTGGTTCCTATGCTTTAGAACATGTTTATACGATATTTGAAGGATAAGTTGCTCATTCCACGTTGGGCTGGACCCGTCAGCAGTCATAGTTCTCGCACTGTGGTCCATATATGATATCGATACAAATGGTCTTACGTTGGAGTATTTGAACGCTGAAATTATTTTTTGAAAACGAATTTACATAATTTCATAATCAAGAGAATCTTACTTGAACTGAAAACTGAACTGCTACTATCCATTCTTCCCATAGGGTATCCGTCCGGTGTACGAACAGGAATGCCAGTTGCTCTTACAACGTTTACCAAAATGTTAAACTTCTGCACGCTCTGGTGTGCCGTTAATAGCGGTTTTGTGGTTCTTTCTGGATGCAGTGGTCGATTGGGACCAAAAACAAATGAGAACAGCGACTTTAAAAACATTACTAACGTCTCTATACTGTTTTTGATTAATATCTCTTCCGAGTGTCCTGTGATTAGATTTAACTTCTCACAGTGATATCTCACGACATCGTATACGATTCGAATATGTTTCTTGCCATTGTGTTTGTGGACATCAATGGGATCCATCCAATTTCCAATTTCAATTACTTTTTCATTTTCCTCTTCCATTTTTTCGTCAGCGCATGTTAAAAATGGGCCTTTCATGGTTTTCATATCGCGTTCATATACAGATGCTAAATAACGCAATCGAGGATTATTTTCAATCTCCGCATGGGGACAAAGCTCCAGTAACGACTCTTGAAATGTACATGAGTTTTGTTCCGCGGCGCTCTTGTTGCTCCTTTCATCTTCAGATGTAGGATCTGTTCTTGGGCTGTCAACGAACTGTATTTCACATGGATCGTCGATTAGTTGCTTTTGATTCCAATTTCTTAACAAATTGGTGGATATTTTCGGTTTGGGCTGTGGATTAGGAAAATATTGCTGAAGAATTTCATTAGAGTAAAGGCCTCCCTCACAGGAAAAGTTTATTATAAGCTTTCCAGAAATATTTTTCTGCTTGTGTGATGAAAAATGTACCACCTCCCAGTGTTGATTTTGCTCATTAGTTGTTGGAAGTGGAATAAGAATATTTGCAATTTTAACCGGGACTGTAGGAATTTTCTTCTTTTCATATAGCTAAAATATACACAGTTATAAAATATAGGTGTTGATTAGAGACACTCACCTTAATTTTAACTTCTTTTGGTATTCGACGTTCCAAGTAAATCCCAAAGGATTCATGGACTGGTAAATACAAATCCGGTTCTAAACGATAACACTTTGTTGATCCAACGTATTGTCCATCGAAAAAAATTCGCATGTAGTATGACTTAACTTTCTTTAATGGCTGCATAGAATGCGACAAAGCAGAACAAATTATATCCACCTCTGGTTCACCAGGAAGACGTAAACACTTTCTCAAACTTTCATCCAAATTCTTTTTAATTGTTTCGATATTTGGTTTCTTAAGTTTTCCAAATGTTCCATCCGATTCCAAACGTCCAAGTCGCTTTTCCCTGTAATAAGATTCCAACTCTTCCCGATATATTTCACTAAGCTCGGTTTCAAAGCGTGTGTTCCAAATAGAATTGTCTTTTTCAACGTCGATGTTGTTCAACTTAATCCTAAGCTTAAGTGATGTACAATGAAAATTTTGGTGTTTTCGTAGGTTTTTTAATTTTACCCAAGTATCCAAAAGATCCTGAAGCAAGTTTTTGTTTAGAAATTCTTCTCGATGCAGCTGTGTGCGAAGTTCTTTCAAATTGTTCAAATTCACCTCCAAATCTATAAGGTTGTCAGGGTCAGCTTCCTTCAGGAGACGATTCACAGATTTTCGTGTATCATCTAGCTTTTTCTGTAAATTTGGGACGACATTACTTTCTTTTCTTTTAAAGTAAATATCGATCATATCCTCTAATTCACTGCTAAGAATGTGCTCTTCATTCTGCTGAGGATGTTTAGTGAATTTTAACTGTTTTATCGATATAGTGAGGAGTTTTCTCTTTTGAATTATCAGAGAACTTTCGTCTCCGGGTCTAGAGACACAGAATATTGGTGTGAACTCATGCCTGCATACAGTGGCATATAGCATATCATCTTTGAAGAATTTGATTTGATTTTTTAATGAAGTAGGCGAAGTTACTTCAGCACGATTTTCTTCTTTAAAATAACGATTAACTAATCGAATTAGATTGCGATTAGGTCTGAGAACAGTATTAGACTCGTTATTTGGAATGTATGGGTTGATAACTGGGGATGGAATGTACAAGGCATTCTGGTCAAAAAGTAACTTAAAAGATGTAACCCGCTTAATGGGGTCGTCATCCTCAACATGAATAAATGATGAAACAGTTTGCGTTTTAAGTGTATCTGTCTCCTCAATCTCTGCTACTATTGTTGTTGCTAGTGGTTCCACAGCGTCGCAGAAAAACCCAACTCCGAGTGATTCAGTATCCGTATCATTTGTGTCCACTGATCGATCAGTCTTATTCAAAATATTGGTTACCTCATTTTCTGTTTCCTGAAATTTCTTTGACACTGTGCGTTTGCGTTTCTTCGGTTTTGGTTTACTTTTATATTTCCTGAGAGACTTTTTTGAAATATTTTCAGACATATTTAAAAGAAGAAAATTAAAGTTTATGTGAACCTTTCAGCATATACCATTTTACACTTGGATACTATGGTTACCTGCCAATTGATACACAGAATGCGTATCATGGTTACTTGGGTACCCCATTTCCATGACATTCCTTACAGTGTGACGGGTGCTTTAAATAATTTGAGAATCCAGACCAGAAATAAGAGAGGAAAGAGATATAAATCTTCGGCCATTTCTGCCCCTAGTCCACAAAATAGAAGAATGTAAGAGTAGTGGAAATCCCTTTTATTTCACTTATACTTTTACAAATTCGTCAATTTACCCAATAATGCCGGCCGATTCGTCAATTCAACATAAATGGCGGCCGATTCATACATTTTTGTGAAAAAATCGTTTGAAATGAGAAATTAAGTGAAATTGAAAAATTCAAAAATATTAAAGAATTAAAAATTAAAATTTCTGAATTTTTAAGAGAAAAAGCTAGATAACTGAAGCTAACTCAGAAAGAAAGTTAACAAATTTTGGAAGTAACATCCATCATATATCTTTAAAAAAGGAAAAGCAGGAAAGAAACTGCTTATTTTATTGATTACTGCAAATGCTTAAAAATTATATATATACCTCTACATAAGTGTCGTGCAAATATTTTATAGATATTATTTACATTTGAGCAAACATACATTTTTCTGATTTTTCATTAAGTGTAAGTGTTGCAGAAAGAAACTTCTATAAACAGGAGCTTAATTCATTTACCGCGTGAACATACCCTTTGTTGGTTTGTTTACCCTTCCTCAATATGTTGTATACTTAACACAGAAAATTTAAAAAATGTCGGGTAAATGAGCGAATTTTCAAATAAGACCTTCAATCCACCCCAATACTATGGTTGGGAAGGGATCAGGTGTTCTCAAGAGATGACACGTATTCACAGACACGTCGCGAAGAGCTTATAAAAAATATACAATATATTGAGAAGGGGTAAGCAAACGAACACAGCGTATGTTCAGTCTGTAAATTAATAAACCTCCTGTTTATAGGAGTTTCTGTCTGCAGCATTAGGGTGATATTAAGGAATGAACAGATAAATGTATAGGTCTGTTCCAATTGATATGTGCACAGAAATTCGTAGTTAAGCAAATTTTCAGAAGTGGGGGTAAAAATCTCTCTTTGAGAGAGAGACTGTGCACAAACTTGTGGAACGACGTTTCGTAGAAATGCACAGAATTCAAGAAACGTCTTATTCAATTCTGAATGAACTGTCGTTTGTTGTTTTTATTTTGAATTTGAGAGTCTTCAATTTTCTGCCCACAGAATTTTCTGTGGCAGAAATTCACAGGGTGGGGAAATTGTTTACTCTCTCTCTTTGCGGCTTTTCCCTTTTTTACAGATATATGTTCGAAGTTTCTTCCCAATTTTGGCAACTGTTTTTCTGAGTTGGTTTCAGTTTCAAGATCTAGTCATTTCTCTTAACAATTAAGACATTTTAATTTGTAATTCTTTAACTTTTTTCGAATTTATGAATGAATGCTATGAAAATGACTTAATTTCTCGCGTATAACATATAAATCGGCTATACATTACATTTATGGATTAAATTGATGCAAAATATTCCTGTAAATAATACGTGGCATTACATTTTTATTCACGCAATCCTACCACTAAAGTCAACAACCAACTGAACACTCTTTGAACAAAAGTACATGGTTGTGGCCAACTTCACACGATTTTCCTACAAAATCCATAAATCTCTCTCTCTCTTATCCCACAAAATCCACGAATCGTCCGTATTGTGGTGGATCCATGGTTTTTGTGTAAGTATTTATGATTTATAAGGGATTTCCACTACTCCCGCATTCCTCTCTTTTGTGGACTAGGGAAAAAATGGCCGAAGATGGATGTCTCCTTGCTCTCTTATTTATTGCTAAGGGGTTGAGTTGACTATCTCCTCTATACATTTTTCTGGCCATGCGTCAGGAGTTGAACATTTTGTTTATTATCAAATGTTAAATGTTTTTTCAATTGATTTGCACACATTTTTAAACTAAAAATAACGCAAAATGTCAAACGACAAAAGAACAATCTACGTAGGAGCCCTTGCAGATGAGGTCACCGAAAAACTATTGAATGATGCGTTTATCCCCTTTGGTGACATCGCTGACATTCAAATGCCGGTTGATTATGAATCGCAAAAACATCGTGGATTCGCTTTTATTGAATATGAAACTGCTGAAGATGCTGCTGCTGCTATTGACAACATGGTAAGAATCGATATCATTTCTCAACACGATTTAATCTATTCCCTAAAGAACGATTCAGAACTTTGTGGTCGTACGATTCGTGTGAATTTGGCTAAGCCCGTACGTGTTAAGGAAGGAAGCTTCAAACCAGTTTGGGCTGATGACGATTGGTTGCAAAAGCATGCTGGAGCAACTCTTACAAATGAAGACGGCGATAATCAAACGAATGAAACGCAAGTGGTAAGGTGCGATAACAAAGCCAAAACCACAATATCAATATTTGTTTTCTTGCAGGTTGAAAGTACAACTCCTATTGTGATCGCAAAAGCAGAAAAAAGAAATCCACAAGTGTTCTTTGACGTGCGAGTTGGCGGCAATGATATCGGCCGTATTGTTATGCTTCTTCGTGCAGACGTTGTACCTAAAACTGCTGAAAATTTTCGGGCATTATGCACGCATGAACAAGGATTCGGATATAAGGGCAGTACATTCCATAGGATCATCCCAGAATTTGTAAGCAAAACGAAAATTCCCGTTCCCAGGAGACTTAAAAAGCGAATCTTTTAGATGTGTCAAGGGGGAGACTTTACCAATAACAACGGCACAGGAGGCAAATCAATATACGGAAAGAAGTTTAGTGATGAAAATTTCAACTTAAAACACAATGGATTTGGTACGTTATCTATGGCTAATTCAGGCGCAAACACTAATGGATCACAATTCTTCATTTGTACAACTAAGTGAGTTTGATTCATTTCTTAGCAAAGATATCGTTCGATTTTGCTGCTTGTCTTTTAGGACTGATTGGTTGGACAACAAACACGTTGTATTTGGACATGTTATAAGTGGAGCAGATGTACTTCGGAAAATTGAAAGATGTGGTACAAAGACAGGAACACCCACACAAAAGGTTATTATTTATTCATGTGGAGAATTGAAATAAACAGTTAGTGGAATGAATATTTACATACGAGTGTATTGTCTTTCTTATTTCAAACGCCTTCGAAAAATAAGATTTGTTAATGACAAACTTGGAGCCGAGTTTGCCAATGGTAGAGAATTAGAAGACACCCCACACCCGACTGAAAGCTATAAAGTCGCTGCTTATCACGAAAGCTGCCAACGACACCAATCATAAGTGATCGAAAATTGATGCATGTAGATCATCGATAACGATGTGGCTTGCGCTAAATCCAATTCAAGTTGAATATGTTCACAGATAAGTATAAAATTGAAAGGAACAGTTTGATTCAAACAACTCAATCTTCGAATCCGAACGCAACAAAGGACGCCAGCGTTTAAGGTGGCGCACCCAAGTAGAGAAATACCTCAACCAACTTGGTGTGCTAAAGTGGAGACAGCTAGCCAGAAATCGTTAGTTTGCAGAGTTTTATTAGCTTAGGCCCAGGTTCCCCCAGACTGTAACGCCGTACAAACAAGAACAATTTTAGTGTCTATTCCCTTTAATTGCATGTCTCAATTTGGTATGCGTATGAGCCGTATGGTACACTTTAGTGGATATATTGTGTTGTTTTTGTTTCTTTCATCTTTTTCGTTCACGTCTTGTCTACAATATTTCGCCTTGATTTTTTCATTGGTTTGTTTGAAGAATGAGAATACATTTATAATAATTAAGTGTTGTTTCGTGCAATTGTTTGCAATGCATAGATATTTTGTGTGATTTTGTATGTATGGATGAATGCATTGCGTTTGGCTTAGCACAAATACAGTAGAGCGTCAATTATTCGAACTAAGAGCCATGGTTGGGTTTGCATGCCTACCTCCTGCAAAAACTATAGAGGTATATCCCTGCTCAGGGTGGCCTACAAGATCCTATCCAGCGTACTGTGTGACCGTCTAAAGCCGTTTTGCACCGCACTAATCGGCATGTACCATAAACCAAAAATTCACACTAAAGCAGATCGTGAAGACGACCAGCGAGTTTCAAATCGATATTCACCATATTTTCATCGATTTTAAAGCAGCATACGACAGAATTCATCTCACGCGATGCACCGTGCAGTTCGGTTCAAAAACCTGTGAACCGTTCGAAACCTGCACCGGATTTCGACAAGGATTCTTCAATTTGGTACTGGAGAAGATAGTGCGGCTGGCCAAAGTCAACACGGAAGGCACTATATTCCGACTTCTTAAGACTTTTTGCCTAAGTCTGCCTCGAACAACGAATCCGCATCCAAATAAGCGCTGCCTTCCCTCTTTGTAGCAATCACCGTAGTAGATGTCGCAGTTTCTCATCTCCCTTTTGCCCGGCCCATCCCATCGCATGTCCTGGATGGCGGTGACATCTGCTTTGTAGCAGTCCAGGGCCTCCGCGAGTTTATCGGCTGCACGTGGTCTGTTCAGGGACCTCACATTCCACGTGCAGAACCGAAAATCATTGTCCTTTGATCGTTTGCTGGGGTCGTCAACTTTGAATCCGTCCATATCCGAGGCCTGTTGTCGGTTCGTAACCGTTTTTTTTATGTGGTGAGGGAGTTAACCTCACGCACAACCTACAACTGGTAGGCCAGGCCCATTATTTGACCCTCGGGCAGAGGGGGATCGCTGCATACATCGGTTCACCACACAACGGTTGTTGTGATGGCTATCCAGGGGCGCCACTAGGAGGCTGCTTGTCAACTTGACTTATGGACAAGCAGGGATCGCGCTGGCATCCTACCAGGCTGGGTGCAGTCAGCAACTTTGTTCTGTGTCCATAAGCCCATGCACAATTGCTCAGGCTCCTTCATAGTTCGTCTGCCTCATAAGTAAGTATCTTCTCCAGTGAAGATCCATTTTTCCAATCATTTCTATATTTGTTCCTATAGATAAAACATTTCGGTTCTTTTTTATTGTTGGCGACATGTAGAAAACTGGCTTTCTTAATTGAACCACGATTCAGAATAAAATTCAAAATATTTACGCGGATACGAATTACGAGTATGAACGTACATGTATGCAAGAATGATGTACATATGTATAAATAATTCTAATTAATATGTTTCCTCCTTAAAGGATTTGTTGGGATAATTTACCTTGCCGCTGATTGGAGTTCGGATAACAGATAACCATTTGCCTCCTTAAACAACAATTATGAAAAACACACTTGCTTAGGTCAGAGATAATGGAAGGAGATGGAAATTAAAAAACAGGGTTTTTTGGTATTTCATTCGGTTTTTATTCTTCCGAACTACTTATTCAAATAAACTTAAACTAATTCAAAGCTTTTAAATAGCCGCCAATATTATATTCGAGATTGATACATCAATTGATCTGACAGAAAACCAACAAAATAACCAAAACTACCCATACAAATTTCTTGGGTTAAAATGGACAGAGTAGGGACATTATTTACTCTCTCGTGACACCGCTCTTTTCACATACATTCTACTTTCGTACATACATAACTTTTAGTCTTATCTTAATCCACAATACATACTATAATATAATATAAATCAGAAATAATAAAATCAAAGAATAATCAAAAATCAAAGATATATCAGAAAACAAATTGTAGTATTTTTGTAAATGTTTCCACATTTTCCTGATCGTAATGTTAGTGTTTAGTTATTTTGACGACTTTGTATAATGAATAATTAATAAATAGCTATAATAATTCTTTTTAAAAAGTATGAGCTTAGCGAACAGTGTCCTGAAATACTTTCCAATCGAGGTCATTTCTGACATTATCATGGGCAATCTCGCAAATTTTTGACACTATTGAGGGCAGATATTAAAAGCAAGATGGCGGTGCTCTGTATATAAAGAAGTATAAGTGACTTGAGAGCGGAAACGGTTAGAATCTGAGGTGAATTTGTGGTGGACTAGGGGTTTTCCAATGGAAAGAAGAACATCTCTTTCATTCCACTATGTCTGGTTTAGGTGTTGAACGAAGCCTGTCACAAAGGTGTTAATATCAAATTTACACTCCCATCACTCAGCGAAAAGTACGACATATCATGAGATATGTGACAATCAACTATCGCACATCGCCTTCAAGGTTACGACAGTAAGAAGGTCCAAAAGTTTTATCAAAAGGTAAAACAAGTATCCGGGAGGTATAGATGCCTGCAGGGACGAAAATGGACAACTAGTAGTAGAATCGCTGTCCATGCAGAGAATTTGGAAAAATCACTTCTGTACTGTACACTGTTAAACGGCGGTGACGACACAAATTCCGCTGTCGGGCAGAATGTTTCACTCAATCTGCACGATGAACAAGAATTCCGTCCCCCCGACTTAGACGAAGTCAAGATAGCGATATCTAGGCTGAAGTCGAACAAAGCTTCTGGAACAGACGGATTGTCCGCGGAACTGTTTAAAGCAGCTGAAGATGATCTGATTGGGCGCATGCACCAGCTCATTTTTAAGATATGGTCGGAGGAAAGCATGCCCGATGAGTGGAATCTCAGCGTTGTTTGTCCGGTTCACAAGAAAGGAGAGACCTTTGACTGCGCCAACTATCGAGGGATCAGCCTCCTCAACATCGCGTACAAGATAATCTCTGCCGTTTTGTGTGAACGCCTGAAACAGTTTGTCATCAACCTTATAAGTCCGTATAAAGGCCCAGGCCCATAGAATCCGGTGCGTGCGTTGCAGTTGACATCCACAAAAATCGTATTTGCCGGACTGCAAAGAGGTGCCAAATGAAATACGTGCGTTGCGTCCGAAATATGTATACATACATACAATCCCACACGACCAGGAGAGTAAACTGATACACATACATGCATAAATGATACACACATGTGAGAATAAACTGTCACACGGAAGAAAAGATGTGTTCCACATACAGCCAACAATCGTTATCTCGCTCCCTCTTATTAGCTCTGATGAGTTGTCAATTTTTTGACAAGACGCAACTCACGCACCGGATTCTATGGGTTTGGGCCTTCAGTGCGGTTTCAGACCAGGAAAGTCCACAATAGACCAAATATTTACACTTCGGCAGATCCTGGAAAAGACTCAAGACAGATCGACACCCACCACCTAATTGATCGATTTCAAGGCCGCATGTGATATGAGACGAGCTATACAGCGCCATGTCTAGTTTTGACATTCCTGCAAGGCTCGTCAGGTTGTGCAGGATGGCGTTGGAGAACTCTCGCTGCTCCATCAAGGTGGGTAACGATCTCACCGAGACATTCATTGTCAAAAAGGATTTTTGGGCAAAGCGACGCGCTGTCATGACTTTTTCAACATTTTACTTGACCCGTGGCGTTGTGGGAATGTGCATCGACCCCAACCTCGACATCGTAGGTTCGACTGCTGCTCTGTACGACACAAATCATTTCATGGCCCATCTTTTTCGAGTCACTGACAATGCTCAGAGAGCACTTCTGTCCTGAAAAAGCTTCACAAACTTGGGCTTTCGGAGTCGGCACAAAATTGTAGGTCCCTTCCACTCGTGAGAGAACAATAGCACGTACAACACGAGTGGTTGCTGAGAAACTAGGCCCTAGCCCTATATGGGCTGTAATGCTAACCATATTATTTTATTATTATACTTGAGAAGGTCGTGCAAAATTCATACGCCAACACTAGAGGCACGATCTTCCAAAAGTACGTTCAACTGCTTGCTTATACGACATTGACGTGATTGGACGAACACAGCGAGCCGTCAATGAGGCGTTTGTTGGCATTGAAGCGGAAGCGGAAGGTCTAGGTCTAGCGGTTAATATTTAATATTTAAATATTCACCAATATGCATCCAACAAAAAAAAAAAAACTTCGGGAGTGCATATCGGTACTCTGTCCAACTATGAGGAATGTGAGTGTTGATTTTTTTGTATCGCTAAAGATGGTATAACATTAAAAAAAGAATAAGTATATTCGCATCAACTAATATCACAAAATATTAGTAATAACCCATCTTTAAATATAAAAACAAGACATGACTGAAACCATGAATCAGCACAATCGACATAAGTTGAGGGAAAAATCTTGAAAGATCGAGAGCAGTTTTTTTTAATTTTTCCGGCACTTATTCATCTTGTTTTTCTGAAAACAAATGGTTCTGATACACAAAGGTTTCACACGAGGCAAGGCGATAGGCCTCATTTTTAATTGAAGCCTTATTTGATTTATTATAAAAATCAAATAACATTGAATTAACATTATTTATTGATAGACCCTAAACATATAAAACATTTTGTTTACTACTTAATTCATGAACACTACCCAACCTTAAATTCTTTATGCAGTTTCCTCGACTTTTCGCAGGGAGAATAAAAATCGTATATCAACTCTAGAATTTGCTAGCAATGATATTGTGATTGCCGTGACGAACGCTAAATATTCCACCTCGGAAGGCTATCAGCTGTTCTAAGAAGCTCGCACGAATTCTCGTGTCTTGTCAGTGAAAAGCAGCTATAAAAAACACTAAAAATACGTAGAAGTCGGTTAGCTACTTTATTTCGAAACCTCAGAATTTTAGCAGCTGATTTCGACAATCAAATTGACCGAGGTTAATTTGAAAATTAATTTCCTTCATTTGAATAGCTTTCAATGAAATAAAAAGCACTTAAAATACACAAAAATCATCAGAATGAATAGATCCATTCCATTCGACCAGTTAATCGAATCTTTGAACCTCAAACTAAAACTGCATATTAAATATCCTGTCTAAACTTAAGATAAATAACCAGAAACGGCGATAAGGACCACTTATTTTAATAAATAATGAATAAGTTACACCATTTACATAAAACATTTATTTTTAATATGGTTTAAATTTTGGCCAATATAAAGTTCAGAGCACAAGGTCCAGTATTTACATAAGAAATATACAGGAACATGGATGTGAATGACTAGAATTATTTGTTGCCTCTGTTGATTATCAACTTGTCCCTTAAAGATGAACGCAGAACATCAGAACCTGCAAAAAATTAATAGCTCTAAATTTAGGCATGTATGACTAAAAGCGCATAAAAGAAAAAAAAAAATAACTTTCAGAATAGAATTAACAGCATGGTGGTTTATTAGGGTTCGCTCAGAAGAGGGAACCTGAACAGGTCAAGTATCATCAGATAACAAATACTTGCATTTGAAAGACAAAACTAAAAAGTATGTTACCTTTTGATTATCAATTTGTCCCTTCAAATTAGATTCAGAACTTCATAACCTGAAAAAAAAGGTCACTTAATCTAGGTATGTACGAGTTAAAACACATAAACAAAAAAAATCTCTCAGAATAATATTAACAGCATGGTGGTTTTTTGGGTTCGCTCAGAAGAGGGAACCTGAACAGGTACGGATATCATCATTAAATTAATATGAAGAGAGCAAGAAAGTAAGTATATATACAAACCATCAATAAACACAAACATGCTTCCTCGTTTGGATTTGGTCTGAAGTCACCCCAAAGTTTATACTGCAAATAGAGACAAATATTAAGACTCCCAAAATGAGTTTAAATTGTTTGTTAAAGGAATCAGAGTCAGTTAGAAGGTTTGTTACATTCTTATTCAAATGAACTATACTAAAGATAAGTCATCATTGAAAGCATGTGACACCATACACTGATTGGACGGCGTATTCGAAAAATATTTGCGCATACAAATGTATCGCCGGTCAAAGGTTAAGAGTTATTACCTACACAATTTTCGAAAATCCGTTATATTCAGAAAGGATTTTTGTTTTAACAAGGGTTACAAGTTGGTAAAACTCATTAAGTGCATTTATTTGCACTGTAGAATAATTCAAATTTCGAGAAACAAATTTGTCCTTAAATCGATTATGAGTTTAACCTTTGAACCGACGATATATTGCTAAAGAAATTCGGATAAAATAAGAATCATCATATTTTCGAATATATAAATATATATGCTTTATACGCTTCTTGAAGCGTTAATTGCTTTTGTCTATACCTTTTTAAAAGCTGTAAGGTTTTTAATCTTAAGAATAATACATTACTCTCCAGTGTATGGCGTTATTAAAATAACTTCATGTGACAAAAACTTACTCATTAACATATAATTCTTCTGGTTGCTACCGAATCCATTAAGTCTAGTTAGATGTCCTCGTCACAACCAAAATCTGGAAAGGCAAAATTATTCTTTTCATTAGTGATGGATACGTACATTGATACAAATAATAAGTTGAGACTTTCAGAATCCTTTTGGTTTAAATGAATGATATCAGCATGGCTGTTATTCAGGTAAGTGTTAACATCATGTTCGAATAACTATTACTACAGATTAAAACATATGCGTACCTTTAAAGATTATGGCAGGGCGGCCAAATTTCACACGCCGTTTTTATACATTAAGTATACTACGAGAAAGAAACAAGAAAAAAATAATTATCAGACAATGTTACATACACAAACAAATTAGCTGTACTCTTAGTAAAAGTACTTTCAGTATCCTTTTGGTTTAATTGAGTGAAATCAGCAAAGATATTTACTCAGATTGATATTTTCATCATTGAAAGGTGAGAAGTGTGAAGAAAATGGAATTGGAACCTACCCAGAAACTTTTTTCTGCATCTGCAAGTTAGATGGCGGCGGCTCCCGATTTCTCTGAAAATAAAATAATTCAGTTTTTAGTCTAGAATTTTCCCTTTTATATATGTACATATTTGTTCTCGTTTAAACAATTCAGTTGGCCGTTCTTATCTATCCGCAACAATTTAATGAACAAGTTCATTAGATTAGGCAGTGAACACTCATCAGAATATACACTAATAGGATAATGTTAATTTGAAACTCACCAATGAATCCATTAAAATTTAAGGCAACTTTAGATTCTGAATCCAGTAGAAAATTGTGTGGATTTTCACTTCCATTTCAATAGCCCTCATGATTGAACTTCTAAGCAAAGTCGAACCCTCCTCTATCAGATCCAACCACGAAATGAAAGAGTGATGAGACCTCAACAGGAAATGAAGACGAGGGTGAAAAAAATTGAAGGCTGCTTCTCATTCAATTCCGTTTCAATGCACATCGTTTCTTTAAGGGACGCACACAAAGTATAAAAACGATAATTTAATATCGATAGTGTATATCGAATATACCATAAGCGGCGTTCACACTCAGCAATTTGTCGCGATAAGTGTGTGTTGTGTTTTTTGTTTTCTATTTTAATGTTGATGTTACTTGTGCAAATCTATAACAAACTTGTTTTTTAACCACTCAGTACTCCGCGCCATGACTAAGAAGATTTTATTTGTTGATGTTACTTGTGCAAATTTATAAAATATCAAATTATTCATATGACTTGTTTGGTTATCCATTATTTGTGTATTTTCCCTGCTTTTGAGAACTAAATTTGACTTATTTTTGACATTAGTGTTTTGACATCTAATGAAAGAAAAACATAACTAAGTAAAAAAGCGTTTTATAGAGAATTATTACGGAGCTGAGAACTGAGTAGCCAAAAAACGCGCATATTAAATCACTCATATTACTTGAAAACATAACTCAGAATTAATTTTTTTCTGATCACAACGTGATAAGGGGTTGATGTCATCAACCAAAGACCATCAACCATTCACCTATTGCAAGGTTGCCATTATCATTTTCACTTTAATTGTTTTTCAATCCTATCCGCATTTTTGTTAGGATATTTCACGATCCCCATTGCGAGCAAACTTAACTTTTATCGATATTGTGACGTATACACAAATCAACCTAAAGCGCCAGCGGGAAACAATCGAACATCATTCGGAGTAGTAGCCATAATCCGTTGCTATAACATCGCTACACACAAACCACCATGAAAGCCTATGGAGTAAATGTGATCCTGTACATAGTGCCGGAGGAAAAATCTGTTGGTGGTTGTTTGTTGCATGCGAACGAGACAGCGCCGTGCCTGCGCCACCGTACAGATTTACATAATCAACCCCGAATGTGCATACATAAGTGCCCATAGGAAAATGCCACAGACAGATGGCAACATACTTTTATAGAAAGAATGCAATCTGATATAAATATAAGTTTTGGATTTTGTATAAAAGTGATCAAAGTGTTATAAGTGTGAGCCTCTAAGGCAGCAAAGAAAAGTGTAATAAACTATTTATGGTGATTTTAAGTCTAGTAAAGTTTAAGTAGTAAAGTGCTCTATAAGTTAATAAATCAGTGCATCATCTCATTTCGTCACAATCCAGTGATCGAACCCTATTGGGCAAATTAAGGGAACCTTTTTGTACCCATTTTGACGCTTTTCGGTAGCAATGAATATTAGGTCTGTTCCAATTGCTGTGAAATTCACCGAAATTCACAGGAAAAATGTCCAAAGCCGTTCCATTTGCTGATTTTTTCGTTGTTCTTGACAAAAGAGCGTGCTCACGAGAGAGTAAAAAATTTCCCCACTCTGCGAATTTCTGCCGCAGAAAATTCTGTGGGCAGAAAATTGAAGACTGTCAAATTCAAAATAAAAGCAACAAGCGACAGTTCATTCAGATTTGAATAAGTAAGAATTGAATATATTTTTTGACGTTTCTTGAATGCTGTGAATTTCTAGGAAACGTCGTTCCACAAGTTTGTACACAGTTTCTCTCTCAAAGAGAGATTTTTACCCCCACTTCTGTAAATTTGCTCAACTACGAATTTCTGTACACAAATCAATTGGAACAGACCTATGGTATCGTTTAAATTTCGATCTTATTCAAACAGTCTCATTCTTATTTCTTTTTTTTTTTTGTTTTGCCGGTACAATCTATTGCAGTTCGTACATGAAGCTCTGTTTATATAACGCATTCTAATGTGGAGTTGCAATATCGTTCAAGATTGTGAAATGAAAAAAAGAAAAAGATAATAGTCTTAAGATTCCAATAAACCAGAGAAATGCAGAAATCACTTACAGTGATGTACAACTTCAGCTGTAAGATGGATCAGGCTTGTCAGTTAGATTAAATTGTTTTAGAATACCCGCAAAGGGTCACAAGATAGAATTAAGAACTCGAATTGTTATTTATTAACACAGATTTTAGTAATTTTTGTCTAGTACAAATCATTCTGAAAAAAATAAATAAAATAGAAATGAACAAATTAAAACAAGGGATAGTGAAAACGAAAGAGTGCTACATATATCAGTTTACCCTTAAGCCTACCTCCGGACGCACAGTGAAATTTAGAGATTCGTTTTTTAGCCGCACCACACGAATATGGAATGCTCTTCCCAGCTCAATATTCCCCATAGATTACAATCCGCAGATGTTTAAGACCAATGTGCACAGGTACCTCCTCTCTCTCTCCCTCTATACCTTCGGCCGTGCTGTGTCTTGACCCCGGACAATTAAGGGTATTAATAACCCCTTGAGCACGCGCAAATTATAAAAAAAAATTATATAACAGTTGTCACTAAAGGTTGCACATATTTGAATGCGGATTCGTCGTGGCACAATGGCTAAGGTCGAAGGTTATCGAAACAGAAAAAAGGTGCAACCGACGAGGCATACTAATTATACGATGTAATTGAGCCAAAATTGCCGAAATTACCCAATGTAGTGGGAATAGTGGGAACACAATAGGTCTGTTCCCGTACCCAAAATAATCAGTAAAGAACTGTACACAACAACACAAATCTGTGAAAGTCTGTTCCAGAACGAAAAAAATATGGGTTTTATGTCAAATGTACGCTCTCTTCAGAGACTAAAGAATTTCCCCACTCTGTCCATTTTAGCCCAAGATATATCTGTGGGTAGTTTTGGGTAGTTTATTAGTTTTCTGTCAAATCAATTGATGTGTCATAAACTCGAATGTAGTTTTGGCGGTTATTTAAACGTTTTGAATTATTTTAAGTTTTTTTTGTTATTTTTGGAATTGATAGTTCGTAAGAATATAAACCAAATGAAACTCCAATAAAATTCTGTTTTTTTAATTTACATGTTTTGCTGTAACTGTTGACATATGGCATGTCTGCCCGTACTTTCTTTATGTTTTGCTTCTCTCTGAGAGGTTTATACTCCCGCTCTTTAAAAGTGACAGTCTTCACAATTTAGTACAGAAAGTACGGGAACAGACCTAATAATATTTAAATTTCAGTTTGCAATCTCAAAATTACCAACCACTTACAGTTTGAGATCTAATAAAGAAAATTAAAGTTATTTATTTACTCTCTTTAATGCCGTCTCACTTCACACTATTTTCACATATTGGAAATGTTGGAACCACTGGAAGCATAAATCAGTCGTCATTTTTCTTAATCGCCTGCAATTTAAGTAGTGAAACAAGTTATTCTCGTAAAAGAAAAAATAAATTGTTTTCTCCAAAAAAGTGTTGTTGATTACGATTTAAAAATATTCTTATGTAGAATATTTGGGAAATATAAAAAAATTGAATTAAAGAAATTATTTCTGTGCAAAGCACCCACAATTCTTTTTTCATTTCTTAACCTTACTTACGTTCCCCACTTTTATTATTTTTTGTGTTCCAACAAAGTGATTTTCCTTTGGTAAAATATTCATTAAAAAGAAATAGAAATAAAGGCCATATAGAACAAAACTAAGATTAAAATCATGCACACTTTTGGTGAAACCGGAGCCGGAGTGCCAGCTTTTTTAGCCAAGCTCTGGAGACTTGTCGAGGATAAAGAAACAAATAATCTAATTTGTTGGAGCAAGGTAAGTTATTGGGCCTAACGAAAGACGAAAAACTCCACCATGACACTATCATAGCAAATTGGTAAATAAATCCAAGTAAATATGGCAACGGTGTTGGATTTTTTTACTCACAATAAAATTAATTTTATTGTTTTGTTTTTAAAGATTGTTGGTAGGATTACAAAATATTTAATTTTAATTGTTCCTTTTGGTACAGTTTGCTCTCGCTCGCAGCGAGGTAAGTCATAAGCAGGGAAATAAGTAATATTACATGATATGTACAAACATATGTATATATAAAGATGTGGTTAAACGAAGGCATACGAAAGGGCCGTATTGCGACGTAAACGGCCGGTTAGTGAAGTGCAATAAGCCGTAAGTCCTATTGGTTTGTGTGTATATATAGAACAAATGTACAATTCAATTATGTGGGTCTTATATATGTTTTGATTTGTGGCCCACGGCGATAACATATCGATGTTGGTGTTGCATCGCTTTTCGTCACATCTTTTTTTGCTTTTAAGTTTGTAGACTAATCGGAGGATGACTTCTTGGAGTGTGAAACGTATATATGTATGTAGGTACTTTCGCTTTCTCGAAATATATGATCAAATTTTCTTTTCTCGTTTCTATCACTGCGAAAGGCACGAAAATATTATATATTGGAAAAGTATCAGCATATCGACTTCTTAATTTGCATGAATACTGTACAAATCCAACTTATTCTAACTCGTACGTATGTAGTGTTTTTTCCGAATGTAATTGGCGAACTTGAGGGAAATAACATGAATGCGCACTCCCGTGATTATCAATGCATAACATTCGACGATTTTCAAAAAGATATCTCCAGTTTATCAAACAAATATTACATGATTTGATTAAACAATTATTTAATTACCTTAGTGATAGAAAACACTTATTGGCTACAAAGCGAAGAGAAAATTTATACATACCTCGATTGCCAGTAACAAAACAATGAATTTTTGTAAATGAAAACTCATCAAAATATGAAAATGAATGTGATATATATGTATATTAATTATATATTTATCCGGAACACCAATTGTGATGACTGTTAGGTTAGGTTAGGTTAGGTTGTAGTGGCTGACTGCTGCTGAGCAGTCACACTTAGGCCAGAGTAGGCCCATTGTGATACCACGCGGATTAATTTCTCCTAACACTGGAACCAGTTGGTGCTGCTAATGAACCGATTTAGTTGGCTAATGCTGGCACTTTTTAGCTCGTTACGGCTGCTGAAGTAGTAGGCTCCTAGGTGCAGGAACCTACGACTGGCAAGAGCACTGCAGGAGCAGAGAAGGTGATGAGTGTTCTCTTCCTCCTCTTCATCCATGCAGCTTCTGCAAAAATCATTATATGGAGCACCCATCCTGCGAGCATGAGTGCCAATTACACAGTGCCCGGTTATGACTCCTATGAGAGTCCTTAATGAGGGCTTGCTGAGTCCAAGTAGACTGACTGACCGTTTTAGGTTGAGTGATGGCCAGATTTCTTTTGTTTTAAGGCAGGTGGTGCCTTCTAGCCATTTGTCATTGGTGGTTTTAATTGTACGAATCTTTGAAAGATGCTAGGCTGTAGCGATCGGCATGGAAGGTGGTACCCCTTCTATCGATAGGGATGATGTTGTACCACACCTAGCGAGTTCGTCGACTTTGCAGTTACCTGGTATGTCACAGTGTCCCGGCATCCACATGAGGTGAATGTTAAAATGCTCGGAGATGTTTTAGAGTAGAACATGACATTGTCCAGGGATTTTATGGCGGCCTGACTATCGGAACAGATGGTGATATCCGTTTTTGATATCACATTGTCTCTCTCTTTAATCGCTATGGTTTCTGCCTGAAAAACGCTACAGTGATCAGGGAGTTTCACGGGGATAGCAATGTTGAGGTCTTGTGAATAGACACCGCACCCACCCCTTCTTTTGTCTTTGATCCATCTGTGAAGATGCGCAGAGGATCTTTCAGTGTTTGCATGTCAGTCATCCAGTCCGATCTGGAGGGAATACTGATTGAGAATTTCTTTTCGAAGACGGCCTGGGGTAGTAGGCGGTCGGTGTCATTAGGAAGGAAATTGAATTCCTTGAGAATGGTTGAGTGGCCAGTGTTGAGTTCGGACCACAATCGAAGTGTTTTGAGTCTCATGGCTGTGCTTGCTGCTGCTTGTTTCCCGAATATTTCCAGACGTGGGAGATGGAGGAGAATTTTCAGTGCGTCTGACGGAGTACTTCTCAGTGCCCCGCTGATACACAGGCAGGCTAGTCTTTTTTGCATTTGCATCCAATGGCCTTTTTGCAGCTAAAAAGTGCAGAAGAGGCTTTTTTTACCCTTTCCTGGATGTGAAATTGCGCATGTGAAATTGCTTCCGGGTTGATATTGTTAAAGGCACCTTCGATGTCGAGAAAAGTCACAAGTGTGTATTCTTTAAACTCAAGAGATTTTTCGATGGTGCCTATCAGAGAGTGCATGGCTGTCTCTACAGACTTGCCCTTGTTGTAGGCATTTTGTGCAGATGAGAGTCTGCATACTGGGATAGCTTGCCTGATATATTGGTCTATAAGTTTCTCCAAGGTTTCAGGAGAAACGAGGAGAGACTTATTGGCCTGTGGTCCTTTCCTTTGGCATGGGAGTATTTACCAGCCTTGGGAATAAACACTACTTTATAAACACCCTTTTCCAGGAGCTGGGGACATAACTGAGGCTCATACAGCCTTTGAATATTCTGAGAATCCAAGGCATGATGAGGTCAGCTGTTCTTTGGAGCTCCGCCGGGACTATGCCGTCAGATCCCGCTGACTTGAAGGGTTTGAAGCTTGTCAGTGCCCACATGATAGTGGTGTGGCTGACATTTATACATTACATGATGTATTTGGGAGAGATACGACTTCCTCGTTGGCTCTAATCGGGAAGTTGCCCGGAAAGTTCGTATCGACAAGGAGACTGAGGGTTTCCTCACTGAATGTGGTCCAGGTTCCGTCAGGTTTTCGTAGGAAGCTAGGTGATTTAGGGGATGATGCTAGAATCTTTCTTAGCCTGGAAGCCTCGGAGACTTCTTCGATTTTACCACAAAAAAGTCTCCAATAGGTTCGTTGGGCCTTTCTCAATTCACTTTTAAAGGTACTGAGGTGTTCCTTATAGTAGTCCCAGTCCTTAGCATCACGATAACCCTTCGCCTTGTTAAAGAGCTTCCTACAACTCTTGCGCAGATGGTCAATTTCATGGTTCCACCAGGGAGGTTTAGACTTACCTCTTTGCCTGCTGATTGGACATGACATTGCCATTGCATTGTTGAGGGTTTTTGTGAGGTTGTCCACCGAATGTTCGAGATCAGTGGGGTTGCTCGGGATGGAGATGTTGGTGCTCGACATTTTACCGCAACAATCTCTCTATATCTGTCCCAGTTGGTTCTCTTAGGATTCCTAAAGACTCTTTGGGATGGGGGGGGCACTCGCTATGCTGAACATTAGATAGCGGTGATCAGAGAAGGAGTGATCGGATGATACCCTCCAATTGCTGATTCTATCGGCTATATGGTCGGACACGAGTGTAAGGTTTAGGACTTCCTGTCTGTTCCTAGTTACAAAGGTAGGTGTATTACCTTGGTTACACAAATCGAACCTACTACTTACAAGGTAGTTGAAAAGGTACTCACCCCTTTCGTTGATGTCCGTGCTTCCCCATATTGTGTGATGGGCGTTTGCATCACAGCCTAGGATTAGCGCGGTTTTGGTTCTTTTCGCCTCAGCAATCGTCCTTTTCAGCGTCTCTGACGGACATTCCCCATGGTCATGCGAGCCCTCCTGGTCCACCTCCATCGGTACCATATTGGCTTCGGGGGTTGCCCTCTCGATGGAGCCTGAAGTAGAGGCTTGAGGCTCGCTTGAAGCAGGACGGTATTTCTCCTCCTCTGCTACCGCCGTCAGTATATTACCGACAGATGAAGCAGCAGAGGTGGAGGGAGGCTGTTCCGCTTTCGCACTTGTCTCCCCATCCTTTTTGTACACCCTCAGGGTGATTGTCCCAAAGCCGTAGTGGATGACACCTTCCGACTTGGCAAGTGGGTCCAGTAATTCTTTATTTATCACGATCACTGCGGGCCTTGTTTCTTCCTTCAGTTCATCCAAAAGCAAAGTTGGATGAACTTGAGGATTGTTGCAGGATCTGAGGGGCTTCGCGGAAGGTAAGTGCGGGTTCTTGGTCTACTGGGAATTTCATCCCTCGTTACAACCTCGAGCCGCACCCCCTTCCACCCCTCATCCAGTCTGCTAATGGCTTTTTTAAAAAGATCAGCCGATCTTTAGCACGTGAAAGTCACGAGCTTAATATGACCCTGGTGCCACGCCCTACAGGTGCAAGGCCTCCGTTTTCCAGCACCAGGCTCAGATAGATGTCGTTAATCGCTGACTGCACTTTCTTCCAATTCAGTGGAGAGATAGCGCAGTCAGCGTTTCCTCTATCTAATACGGCGTAAGTGATTTCGCCTTTCAGCACTTTACTATACGGCCTGTTGAGCCTACTGGCAATATTTATTGTTTCACCCCTTGGTTTCAGCCTTTTAGGCTCCGAGGGTGACGCCTCCAGTGACCTGGTGCGTTTGGGCGTAGTGCCCCTGGTAGTGTCCGCCTGTGGTTGGCTTTTCACCACAGTTGTAGCCCAAGCTAACGACCTCTTGCTGCTGTCGTTTAGCTTCTCCGGTGGAATGCCTTTAAGCTTTTGAGGGAAGGTCCTGGGACCTTCGAGGAGGAGGCAACTCCGCGGGCAGAGATTGCTCTTTCCGTGCAGGAACTCTCAGTGGGGGGTTACCGTGCAGGTATTTGGTTTATGAGGCTTTTGACAGTCTTTAAGACGGTTTGAGCCACCTTATCCGTCAGCACTTCAGGTGCTGAGGTTGGTCTGGAAGAACTTCCAGCCGGTGAGGGAGCACCGGTCTCTTTTTTGTTATTTTTTGTTTTTGTTGTGTTTTGTTCATGTTAGGTCCGACGAGTAGAGGAGAAAAGGAAGTTCCGGCTGTGCAGAGATTCGCATTACACAGCTAAGGCAGGATTAATCTGGGAGTGTGCCAGTACACCCAGATATTCCGTTTGCGACTGAGCTATTATTTCAGGTGGGCCCCCAGCCAGGCTGATCCTCGGCACGGGTCGTATGACACCTTGTTCCAGCCCACCGGAGATGGAAGGGAGAGATAGGATAGAGGGAGGGAAGGGATGGTTAAATCTTAGCTTCGTGTCTCCTCATAGAGAATAAATTCCCTTGAGTCATTGACCTTTACTAAGCCTTCGCACCGCGTCAAGATGTGTAACCACGCGAAGGGTGATGACTGTTGTTTTGCTACCATTTCACCTTCAACAATCATCAGCGTCTGCTCTCAAATCCGAAACTGAGTTATGTACTAGGGCACACTTCAATGTTCCTGAAACCTTTAATCTCGATTGCATTCATGGAAACTATAAGCGTGATCTTTACTGCACAAATTTGTCCATGCCAATTTTGAAGTTTTTCTTTTTATTTATTTGATATATTAACATATTTATTTATTTACATTTTTCATTTCATTTATTTTATTTCATTTATTTACTGATTTTATATCGCTGTACCTTAATTGGTAATTTTAATTGGTCTTGAGAAAATTGTACATGTATTTAGTGAGGATGAATTATTTGTAGCCCTTTTGCATAACCCTTTAAATGGTCTAAATGATTCAGTGGTCTGGCAATGTTTTGCTGTTCTTTTCATGCCGTTCCGTGGTTGCATTCAATATAATTAACCCAAAAACATTAACCACTCAACCCTAAAATCTAGCGACTCTAAAGTGTAGCGATATAATCAATACAAATTTATGCATGTCGCCATGACCACAGTGAAATCTTGACACAAAACCCGTAGATTTTAACTGTTTGTTCCCTTATTTAACTCTATAAATTGCTGTTAGGGGTTTTGTTCTCCTACGAAGGCAAAACGAATAATATACACTCAATTCAAAACAAACGAAACTTCCAATCAACATCAACCCACTAATTTACACAACTTATAAATGGAAAAAAAACTCAACATGTTGTTTACTAACCGCATCTTCGTGATAGAAGCCCAATCGACAATAGTTAAGCATACCATTTATTTTCAGTTTACAGCAAGCTACTGATAAGCCTACCATGCGACTTTGTTGATCGTGCGGTTTTATTTGGGAATTTGCTCTAAAAGACTATATGAGGCGAAGAAAATGTTATCGTTAATTCATATATGATAAGGGCTATAACGCTCAGCATGCAATACCCATACTTGTATCGAATGGAGTATTCTTTTGATCTCAAATGTATTGCAGTCTGAATGTTAACATTTCATTGAATCTGTGACCATGTTGTTTAACTGAGACATTTTTTTTATGACTAAGCATCAAAAGCAGGAAGATACAAATTTGCTGTCATGAAAATAAAAAATGCTTTAGGCATTGCTAAGAGTTAATGTATGATTTTTAAGTACGTGATTCCTAAATAGCAATTTATTAGACCACAAGTTATCGATTCTTGTTTATATTTTGTCATTTGAAATAATTATATACTGTTGATAATTTAAAAACAAATCCTTCATATGAACTTGAGGTAAACTAAAGTCACCACTTCGTGCCAAGAGTTTCTAGATTATCCAAATAGATGCGCGACATTGTTCTTAAGACCTTGAAATCCGGTGGCAACAGTAGTGACGCATGTGTATTTCCTTCTGCAAAGTATAGTAATGAGCCTAAGATCCAATGCTACCAATTGTCTTTATATTTTCAATCTCCGGTCTGAACAAATCAAGATCTGAACACAGTAAAAAATCTCTTTTTTTTCTTTATTTATAGGATGGTCGAAGTTTTATTATTCAAAATCAAGCACAATTCGCTCGCGAATTGTTGCCTCTCAACTATAAGCACAATAACATGGCCAGCTTCATTCGACAACTCAACATGTGTAAGACGTCTATACACATGTCTGTCGAAATACATTTACTTTATTTCCTTTCTTTTAGATGGTTTTCATAAAATAACTTCCATTGACAATGGTGGACTTAAATTTGATCGTGACGAAATGGAATTTTCGCACCCATGCTTCAAACGCAATTGTCCATATTTGCTGGAACATATTAAAAGGAAAATTGCGAACACAAAAACCATTGATGAGAAGGCCACAATTAAGCCAGAAGCAGTTAGCAAAGTTCTGAGTGATGTTAAGGCTATGCGTGGGCGTCAGGATTCGCTTGATTCGAGGTTCTCAGTTATGAAACAAGAAAATGAAGCTTTGTGGCGTGAAATCGCTTCTCTCCGACAAAAGCATGCTAAACAACAACAAATCGTTAATAAGGTACAGAGAATAACTTGTGTTTTTATAATATAAACCGTTTGAATAATTTTCTCCTTGCAGCTCATTCAGTTTCTAATAACCATTGTGCAACCATCAAGGAACATGACTAGCGTTAAACGTCATATGCAGCTAATGATTAACGATACCCCAGAACAGGCTAAGCTAAGAAAAGCAAGTGAATCTGAATCTGAATGCGGCCCAGTCATACATGAGTTGGGCGAAGAACTATTCGATGAAGCTGCTGATAATGGTTCTGACATAGAGTATGTTCCGCTAGCTAATTTATTCATATTTCTTTTCGATTGATTTACTCACGCATGTATGTATTCTTGTTTAATTTAAAGTGACCCATCGAGCCCATATACAAATTTGCCATCTGTTGGTTCCAGTCGCCTTGACAATGACAGCCCCACTCCAAGGGTTGAACGACCAAAATCGAATGTTAGCGTTTCAAGCCACACATTTGATTATTCAAATCAGAGTACTGATGATGCACTAAATCCCAGAGGAAACGCAACACCGGGTCCATCGTCAGTTGTGAACACAATTACTCCCGATGGCTCACATATCGTATATCACGTTACGGAACTTCCCGATAACGCTCCAGAAACCTCAGACACATTCACTGATGAAAACCATCTCACCACACCTATGGTAAGAGAATTAAAACGTAATCAGCTGTTGAAAATGAAGAATATGTCAAACAACAAACGCAAGAGCGCTCCATCTACAGTAACGTCTCCTGAGTCTGCGAGTTCTCCAGCTAAAATGGTACGCACCGGAAACGACATGAATCAATTGAAAATCAAAACAGAACAGAATGATTTAGATCAATTGATGTTTATGAATACAAGCTATCCTTCACCTAATACTACAACCTCAGAAACAATGGCAGGCCCATCAAACTGCGGAAATTCGACCTGCATTTCTAACACAAGAACAGGTGTCGACAACAGTAACATGATTTCGGCTGTTGATCCAAGATTGATTTCCCCCCAAAGTGATGAAAGTCAGTCATCTGTTCCTATCGATAACAGTATGTACAGCGCAGGAGATTTCATTGGATCAGATATGCCAACTGAACTATTTGAGGTGAGTGGGATTCAAACGAATCCGAAATGCAAAATTCGCAGTTGCAGAAGCTAGATGTAGATATAAACATTTATATACAAAAATGTTGCATGAGGGCGTTGATAAAGAATGTACCTACTGCTGCAGTAAAATCGTTTATCAAAGCTCTCATGAAGCATCTATCACCACGTGAACAGAAATTGTAGGCATATTCTGACAAAATCCGTATTGTTTTTATAAGTATTAGCAATTTCCATTTACGACCTAAACTTAAAAAATATATACCTTTTTTTTGAAGGTACTCCAAAATAAAAAAAATGTCGAATTGATGGATTCTAAAGCGTTTTAACTTTTCTTGTACAGGACTCTTCAATAATTGATGACAACTCTGGTATGGCGAGCGGAAACAACTACAGCAAATACGATTTTAGGCTCCGGCCATCTTTATCTGGACGTCCGCTGCTGGAAAAAGATCCGCACTTTGATAACAATGAGTCCCTTTCACCATCAAGACACTCCAGCTTACAAGTGGCTACAGTCAACAACTGCAAGACCGTCCCCGAGAATGATATGCGGTTGAGTGCTGTGTTAGTAACTGAGAGGAATCTTAGTTGCTTTTTGATTTCGTTAACTAAAGCAATTCTATTTACTTAATAATTTCAGTGATGAAGTAAATCTCCATTTGGACGGAGTTCAAGACGATTTGGACACTCTTAAGGATCTACTACGAAGCGATGCCTACTCTCTAGATGCAAACACGCTATTGGGTGTAAGTGATAAAAACTATTTAGGGAATTTTTTGCTTACGTTGTGTGATTTTGCCAACCCATTAATGAGGGATTAACACAACGTTCGTACTTCTTTTTCGTAAATTCACCACAGTACACAAAGCCTTTGATTAGACACAATTGTAGTTATGCAATTTTTCTCTGGTAAAAGAAAAAGACGGAAAGCAAGAAATATACATTAAGAAAATCATCGTTGAATGTGTATTTTTTTAACAAAATAATAAAACAAACTTCAATGATGAATCCGGATTAAACTTAACTTTATTCAACTCAACAGAACGGATCATCAGGTGCAAACCGAATTTTTTTGCCTTCGCAACTGGAAGCTGATTTGTTCAATAAGGTCAGCATTAAAAAATAAAATTGGCTAATATGTTAATGAAACAAAAGAAATCAATAAATTCAACACAAAGAAAATTGTTATCACTTGTTGGTAAAAATTAACTAGAAACATTCTTTCAAAATCCAATTAATGTTTCGCTAATGCTCGAAATGACATTCTATTTTCACAAGTGACAATATTCTTGATCTTGAACTAGTGTTGACGTATAAGTCCCCTTTGCATTGGATCTAAATCGCCTCTTCAAATCTTTTGTTAACATTCGTTTTTATTACTCATTGTTTTCTTTTCGGTTTATAGCATTTCATATTTAGAAAAAGTGAGTGGGTTTTACGCATTCAAATACAACACCTATATATTTTACAATTTTTTAATGACAATATGATTTTAATTTACGTGAATACGTTTGAAGTACATATAGTGCAAAGTCATTCAACAATTTTTTTTTTGAAATCGTTCACGGCCTTAAATTGCCCTTTTTTTTTGGGCTAACAGAAAAATGTATATGCTCCTACAAATCCTTGGATAATTGACGCATGCATATACACATTATGTTCAAAGTTATGGCTAAAGTTGTAAACTTTGTTAAATAAATTTGATTAAACAGGGTAAAAGTGCACCAAATTGAAAGTAATCTTCAATAATCGAGTCTTGTGGTCTAGTCTATTCAGAGTTTACAAACATATACAGATATCTTATTGATGCAAAAAGAATGTGTTGCTTTCTAACAAATATTATCTTCTGCTAGTTGTCGTGATTGTCGCATTACCAACTATCTGGATGTTTTCAAATTTCAGAAGTAAAATTGGTAGTAATTTCTCTATATCCCTATCGTATAATCCGTTCCATGTAGATTCTAAACAGTGGAGTCTGGACTCTAATAATCTATGGTGATACATGTTCATGATACATGATACATGTGATACCTCCGATTGATAAGGGAACATTTAAAGGATAGCCGAAACTGCACTAGAATGGTATAATGAGTAAATTAGGTTATTTGGAAATACAGTTCCAGTTACACTCGGTTAAGCCATATGGAAACCGCAATGAAGTGCTTTAACCTGTCGCAAAATGTTTTTATATACTAAGGGGATAACTCTAAAAAGTATGAGCGTATCTCATTCTGTTTCCCCAGACCCAAGCAGAAGTTGCATACTTAATAACTAGTAAATTATGTGTTTAAACCTTAACCCGCGTACTAAACAAAACCGCGTGAAGTGTCATTCAAGGCATGATCATAACCTCAACCATTTTTACATTAATTATACCATTGTTGTAATACATTATGTCATTTATGGAATCCAATGTGAGGGAATATGATATCCAACATTGGTGGGTGGTGTTTAAGAATAGACATATATTGAGTAACTACTAAATTTTACGCTGTACTAAATTTCAGCTTTTCAATGATTCTGACATTCTTGGACCATATGGTTTGTCAATGGGACAGGACAACAATTCACAGGATAAAAAAGGTAAGAATCTCGATCTAAAATCCAAATCTAATCAAACAGTATAATAAACCATTATTTTCTGTATAGGCTCTCAATTGATGACCTATCAGCCAATTTATGATCTTGCTGACATTATGGATATAAATGAAAAAAGCAATGGTTTGTTACCGAAAGATATAAACATCAAAGCCCTTTTTTATTTGACATCATTTCAGATACCAATTCAAACGACAATATTAAGGAGACAAACTCTAATTCAGTTCTAAATACCCCTTATCATGAATGAGTTAATGCGATAGTCACCGAACTGACAATATCATTAAGTTTGCATTATTATTAACGCTGGATGCGTACTGTTTGCTATCTATCCTACAATGATTTTAATTAATCAACCTTTTCTAAACCTTTGAAAATATGTCTGTTTTTTTTTCTTTTAATTCTTTCCTAATCTTTTTATTTAAAAAAAATAAATACTATTATATTCATAAATCTGTATTGTTTTTTTGATAATTAAATTGTGAAAGAATTATAAAAAAATAATGAATAATGGACTGAGCCTTATATTTAAATGAACACTTGATATAGATTTAGAAAGAGTAAAATAAACCACAGTACTAAACACTATACATAAATATATCGATATAGTTATATTGCTGATATATGTAAATACCATTTTATGAACCCTTTTTACAGTTATATTCTTTATCAATGTTTGTTAAGGTTTATTGTTATTATAATGGGCAAAACCAACAAAGAATTTATGTCAGATTCATAGGTATGTGTAGAAATTTGATGGATGCATATTAGTCATTTGCAATTAAAATTACTTGTTACGAATATTGACGATATGAAAAACTTCATTACTGAAGATTTTGCTAATTTTTAACCGATTCAACTATTTTCATTTGAAAATTTTATCTTCTGATTTTTATGCAGCCTACCTTTAGGTTTAGACTTTATCAAATCCCTCGAAACTAAATAATTGTTCATGTCAGCTACCTTACGTATTGTAATTTAAATAATCAACCCTAAAACAGAATCCATTCGTAAGACTCTTGCTCGCACCGAGTATGGATGAAGTGAAAAATCACGAAATTTGTAGAAGATTTTTCATTGTGATCCTGCTACGAATAAAATCTGTGATAGATTTTCCTCAGTTCGTAGCCCATTTTCGATTACAATGGGGGTAAATATACTTGTATTCATTGACATATGTCTGTGTTCCTACCTCCAAATATCTGACTCAATTGCGGAGTCATAAAACGTACAAACCTTTTACTGCAGAAACCTCTTATTAACTTTCATTTAAACGTACGTGATGAAAAGGAGTACTCACTTTGTCTTGAATGTTGCTATGGCTTCGTAACTGAAAATCATCACCCATATTTCTTAGTCGTGTCACCAAAAAATATATGTGACTGTGACAAATTTGTTAAGACTTTGCGCATACACACCTACATGTGGCAACAATGAAATAGTCATTTAATTGCAAAATAAATGATTAAATTTGATATCATTAATATGAGCTTATATTAACAATAGGATTCTACTTTTGCAATTACACAATTTGAAGTACTAAAGATATATGTATATCTACTTATACCGTGCTTATTCAGTTTGAAATAAAAAAATCAAAATCTGTTAAAACGACATCAGGAGACATAATAATTTCTATGATATTACATACCAGTGTTTAACTGCATATAATCAAGCAATCCTTACGTCCTGTTGATTGTTTACTATTTTCAATTCAAATGTAAAATGTTTTTGAAAAAATATCACCATACCTTAAAATATGGATATTTTATCGATGTTATGTATATATATATATTGTTTTTGCTTAGTTTCTAATTATTTTTGTAATGCTGTAGACGAGAAGATAATCTCAGAATGAAATTATTTGAAGGAATGCTACTACAGTGGAATGTAGTCTAAAAGAGGATTAATTGAATTAATCCAATCGAATCCTAAAAAATGTTACATGTTCGCATAAAGCAATACTCAAAAGGATAGTCAAAAAATACGAAAATAATAACTAATTTTAGATTTTACCAATTTTGTTTCCCGAAATTTGTTCATGATTGTTAAAGATTCTTTTTGTAGACATTTTATTTAAAAGTATATATATATATATATTCTTAACAAGAACTATATGATAAATATTTTTTAAAAGGTGCAAAAATATTTTATTTAAGTTTTGATGCTAAATAAAGCAATCGAACTTTAAAGTGCGTATTTACTTCAATCAATACTTGCAATCTTGCAGCATAAAACTCCGCTGGAACGATCTTTCCATAAATTTCCATGCGCCTTATACGACAGCCCGACTGCAGATTTATCGCCAAACTGGCGATTTTAAATTTGATTTGGCAACAAAATTGGTACATATATAGCCAGCTTTTGGCGATATTTTTTGTAACAAAACAATTTATTTATATTCTTAAGAAATGAAGCTTCACATCTTTCACATTGCTAAGTACTGAATCTGAATAAACCTCTTTTTTTATAATCAATATCAATTACTCGTCCATAGTATTAATAACAAATAACAAAACAAATTATGGCTGTCCCGTGTGTTTCAACGTGAGTGCAAGCTTGATGTTGAGTTCTTGTCTAGGGCATGCTTTTACAGAACAGCAAAGCCCCAGTATAGAAAGTTCAACTCCAAGGTCCTACACAAGAGGGCGAAACTGATACGAAAGAACAACTTCCTGGTCAAGTTGATTCGAGGTCATACTGCCAGAGCGATGATCGCAACCGATAACTTGATCACCGGGCTATTTAAATTTTTTTTATAAAATGTTACTTCATTATCTATTTTTGATATTAAATAATTTTGGTTTTTTTTTTCAATTTGACAACTTATGGCGATTTCTCTATTAGCAACCTGACAACCCTCTCTTTACCTGACAATTTTTCTGATAAAAGTGTATTGGCGCACCACCGTCAAAAAACAGTTATAAATCAAAAAATATTCAATCTCGTAGTGTCACCGAAATGTAAACAAAGCGAACAAATTTCGAACTACGCATTTACATTTACTAAAGTTGAAGTTTAAGATTTGCTGCCATTATTAATGATTTTAAATGTGTATTGCCACAAATCGCTTAGACGTTCTTTAGCACAACATTTTATTAACACTATTGGTTTTGCTGCTTAATCAACATCGTTTTAACTGCTAAAGTTGAGGTTACTAGTTATTCGCAATCACATACAATAATTAATCACGCTTTTAATAAGATTCCTCTATTTTATAAAACTAGCGACACAAGTTTCTCATCTTTGAACTATTAGAAAGGATTACACATGCATACAATTCCTTATTGCTTGTTGGTATTGAAAGGAATACACAACACGATCATTTATTTGCACACGCATATTTATTTTTCCAACGTAAAAAGCAATAAAATAAATAAATCACAAATAGCAAAGTTCAAAAACAATTAAGTCAATTTGCCAAAATTGGAAAATAATTCCAATTAGGGCAATAATTTGATAGCAACTATACTAGTATGTAGTTGGTTGTTGGAAGTTTTTGCTTTAAGTCAGTGTTTAATCATCATCGTCTTCATCGGAAACTACAAACAGTTCATTCTCTTCGAGGAAATATGCGACGTTTTTACTGATTGTAGCTCCCACAAATAAACCAGGTACAACTGTGCACAGAGCTACAACTATACCAAATGGCATTGTTTCTGGTTTTGGTTTCAATGCTCCGCTTTTATGATGAGTTCCTTTAGTAACTCTCATCTGTCTAACTATTTGCCGACTTGCATGTTGCCCAAGACTTGGAGTAAGCAACTTTCCCACCAGTTTGAGTGAAGCGAATTTTGGATTAATCATCTTTTCGTTTTTAATAAACAATATTGCACTAGGTCTCAAATTGGTAATTTATCTCTTGGTATTGGAAAAAGTCGATTGACAGTAGCAAGAAATAAAATGACAAATCCGTTCTTTTGACATTTACCTAATAAAATGTGAATACACGTATGGGATATTTTACTAGTACCCGGTAGGTGTCTCTGTTTTGCTTTCTATCGTAGCGACAGTACATAAATACAGACAGTCGCGCCTCTGCCGCTAAATTGAAAATTTACGAAAAAACTATTACAAAATTAATAGCTGTAAAATGGGAACAACTCAAATTATCCCAAAGCGTGTTTTAATATATTATTTCTTTGTTCTTAATTCAAAAGTTATCTTTGTTCTGCCAGCATTATCAAGTTTTTATGTAAGATCTATTATTAATGTTTTAACATGCTCGCTTGTTTTGTTTTTAATTGTTTTTCCTACTCATCGTTATTTATATTAGTCGTGTTTTGTGTCATCACTGACTAGGGCGCGTTGAAAAATCTCATTCATAGATGGTGCCAGAGGAAAATATTTGTGGTGACCTTGTAGCGACTTAGTCACAACTGGCGGCAACTAGAGTAATAAATTATACTGGTGGCGCCATCGTTTCTCACAAATTTCTTTATAGAGAAGATTTTGAATTCAAGTAGTTACGTACTTCACTTTTGTTTTTATCGTTCAATTGTCTAGACCTAATACCGTACCCACCTTTAATGAAAATTATATATATTTTTGTTGTGTTGAATGAAAAGAAGTCGTTTCATTAGTCTGACGAACACAAATGCCAAATCCCACAATTGGTGACCCTGACGCTTCTTCAAATAGTGTTTTATCGGACGAAGAGCTCAACGAAACAATTCGCAACATGATCACCGAAGGCGAAAGTTCCAGAATAACCCCAAGAAGTAACGCCGAAGACTCCAGCAGCTTCGCCGAGGAAATAGCAGCTTTAAAAAACCTCAGGATGCCTGTGTTCTGGAAAGCAAATCCATCCGTGTGGTTTGTACAAGTGGAAGCGTTATTTCACAACCATCGTATCCGCGGCATTGAAAACCGAAGTCTTAAATGATGAAATAAGCGATCTGCTACAAGCGCCTCCTTCTTAAGATAAGTATGATTCTTTCAAATCACAGCTGATATCAAGGTAGAATCAAAGGAAAAGCAACTACATAAGCTAATGACTAGATTAGAGCTCGGTGACAGGCGCCCTTCTAGCCTTTTGCGCGAAATGCGTAAGCTAGCATCTGAAAATTGCTCAGATGAAATTCTAACAACCATCTGAATGTCACGCATGCCTAATAAAGTAAGAGCCATTCTGTCAGCCAACCGCGGCATATCACTCAATGCATTAGCCGAAATTGCAGATAGAATTTTTGAGAACATGTCCGGTCCATCTGTATGTGCGACGACGCATCAGCATGAAAGCTTTTCAAGTGATATAGACCAGCGGCTAACGGCAATTGAGAAATCATTGTCTGCCTTACTTCAAGAAAGGTAATCCGACCGCAACTATCAAAATAGGCATAGGTCACAGTCCAGGTCGCGAGACTTCCGCAATCGCTCATTGTTAAGTTAGAAGCTTAGCTAGAAAGTGCCTAAAACCATGCAACTATAACCATAATTTAAACTTAAGTCACTGTTGTCTGCTGAGACGGGACGCAATAGTAAACAGGAATACCGTTTTCATATCTACGACGAAAATACCAACCACAAATTCTTAGTTGATTCTGGCTCAACTATATCTGTCCTTCCCCGTCCACACAATTACACAGCAAGTTCTCAAAAACTAATGTTATACGCAGCTAACAATAGTCCAATACACACTTAAGGAGAAAAGACACTCACGCTCGACTTAGGTTTACGTCGTGCAATCACGTGGTCATTTATTATTGCCGACGTCAAAATGGCATTAATCGGCGCTGATTTACTAGGCCACTACGGTCTTTTGATAGATCTAAGAGCCCGACGTGTCATCGACACTTACACATCAATACAGGTTCCTGGGAAAATCCACACAACATCTGTATTTGGTCTTTCTGCTGACACCGACCTTCAACCCTATGCTGATATAGTCAAAGAATTTCTCTTACACGTCGATGTCAACAATTCTCCTAGTGAAAAATTAGAATCCGGTTACGTTAGGCACCAAATTGTTACAACCGGCGACCTCGTCGACTTTCTGGAGAGAAACTAAAACAAGCAAAGGCTGACTTCCAAAAGCTTTTGAACGACGAGATTTGCAGAGCATCCAGCAGTCCTTGGGCAAGCCCAAATTCACCTTGTCCAAAATAAATGTGGAGGTTGGAGATGAGAAGATGAAGATGAGATGAATGTCCAAACTCAACGAGACAGTTATCCCATTCCTCACATAATGGATTTGACAGAGTCACTACGGAGCAAAACGAGTACGGACTCAAAATAAATGTAAAAAAATGTGTTTTCGGAAAAGACAGGGTTCAAGCCATATTAAACTACACCAAGCCTGCTAATATCTCCGAATTAAGACGGTTCTTAGGGAGCGTAAATTATTACAGGCGATACATTCCGAACTGTGCAAATATTCAAGCTCCTCTGAATGATCTTCTCAAAGATACCAAAAAGAATTATCGTCGTCCCATTCATTGGGCATCGCAAAACAGAAGATGCATTTATTAACTGCAAAAACAGTATAAGCAATGCCACCTTGCTGACACACATCGATTCTGATGCATCGATGATTCTAACAACGGACGCATCAGACATCGCTGTTGGAGCCAAGTTAGAGCAAGTAACGGGTAATGTCACCTATCCAGTTGGGTTATTCTCACGCAAAGTATCACCTGCAGAAAGCCGTTATAGCACATATGACAGAGAATTGCTAGCGATTTACCTAGCCGTACGATTCTTCAGACATCTTCTAGATGATCGACATTTTGTTGTACAAACAGACCATAAGCCTCTCGTGTATGCTTTTCAACAGCGTTCCGACAAGTCACCACAACGAAGATTACGGCAATTATATTATATTTCTCAATTCACCATCGAAATAATCTACCTACCCGGCGACGATAACTCTGTAGCTGATGCTTTGTCTCGTGTCAACGCAATAACGATGCAATTCAATATAGACACCAGAGAACTCCAAGCAGCGCAATCACAAGATTGCGTACAGTGTCAACGTTCAAATATCAAGCAACACCATAGAGTTCGACGAACACCAATCACAGTTCTCGATGACAGCTTTAACCACGTCCACATAGATCTCATAGTTGTCCTCGTGTGCTAAGGTTTCCGGTACTGTTTGACTATGATTGATCAGTTCACCAGGTGGCCGGAAGTGATCCCACTTGAAGACATGACTGCGGATACTGTAGCGACGGCATTCTTCACAAACTGGGTAGCACGGTTTGGTTCACCCAAATTGTTAACTACAGACCAAGGCGCTCAGTTTGAGTCTGCATTGTTTAATGCATTGATGAATTTTTGCGGAACATCACATACCCAAACATCGCCATATCACCCGGGTTCGAATGGCATCATAGAACGTTGGCACAGAACGTTGAAAGCGGCACTCATGTGCCACGAAGGGAAATCCTGGATTGATGCACTACCATCCGTGTTGCTAGGACTTCGCACGGCGTATAAAGCAGACATCAAAGCATCAGCTGCAGAAATGCTGTATGGTGCAAACCTCAGAGTCCCTGGTGAGTTTTTCTCTACTAACTCCTTTTCTCCAAACCCACAGATATTTGTCGAGAAGCACCGTGAAGCAATGCGACGGGTCCGTCCAATACCGACTGCACACCACACTAACCTGAAACCGTTCGTGTTGCAAGATCTTGCAAAGTGCACCCACGTCTTTCTTCGCTGCGATGCTGTAAAAAGACCATTAGAGCAACCATTTACTGGACCACATTTAATTCGAAGCAGAATCACTGATAATCTTTATAAGATCAGTGTAGATGGACGAGACATCAACGTTTCTACGGAGCGGTTAAAACCAGCATATCTGGAGAGTAGTGATTGGAACTATCGAATGAATTGAACTATCGATAGTTAGTAACTGAATGATTTCAACTATCGAATAATTTTATTCATTCATTCATTCACCGACTTTGTTGTTAAAACAATACACGCCGGGGTTGATGAGGTTCAAGTTGGGGGATATATATAATTATCTCTTACCCTAAGGGTGCTTATTTCATGTGAGTTCCCTTTGCCTCTCACAACGAACTACAAAATCAAATACCATTCTTATTTTATTTAATGCATACATAAATACATCATTTGTACTTAATTCATTTCATTCATAAAATACGAAGTTTATTACATAGTACTAACTTACTAACTAATTACATCCCTCATTCCGGTGTGTGGCTATTCTTCCATCGTCTATAAGACAGAATTGCTATTAAGGAGATTATTTGCTTCAATTTTTCTTGCTTCAGGCGATTTCTTCTTCATACAACTAAATTCATTCAAACATTTTTGCATCATACAACTGAAAGAATCGTTTATAGCAGCCGATAGTCCAAAGTCCAAACGAACAAAAAAAACATTCATTCAACTAAAACCATTTGAACATCTTTCCATCATACAAATGAACGAAATCGAACTCATCTCTTAACTGAGTCGAACTATCGGCTCGAACCAAACCATAGAACAATCTGTCTTGCAAATATTTTGGCAATGTGTGTATGCATACACACACAAAATTCTCTCTCAGAGAAGCTGCCATGCCAACCATTTGACTCAGTCCAACCAGCCATACAAGGCCCCTCTTACACGAACTAAAATTGACAGCAAGCATTTCCATTTTTTAGGCAGAAAGGTGAAACTTGCTGTCAAAATTAGCGTGTGTAATAGTAAATAAAGTAAAACCTATTGAATATTTTTTTCATTCAATTTGATAAATGAAGAATGAATGATTTTCGACTATCGAATAAATGAATAGTTTGCAACTATCGAATAACTAGATAGTTTTTATTCGATAGTTCCCATCACTATTTGAGACGAATTTATCAGATGAAAAACAACATTCTTCAGATGTCAAAACATACTCAAGAAAAAAAAAACTGTGACGTTTGACACAGACCTAGTCACAACTGGCGGCAACTAGAGGAATGAATTATACTGGTGGCGCCATCGTTTCCCACAAGTTTCTTTATAGAGAAGATTTTGAATTCAAGTAGTTACGTACTTCACTTTTGTTTTTACCGTTCAATTGTCTAGACCACCTAATACTGTTCATGTTTCTTTAATGAAAATTAAATATATTTTTGTTGTGTTATTTGTTGAGTGAAAAGAAGTCGTTTCATTAAATATTCTGACAAACACAAATGCCAAATCCCACAACCTAATCATAACTGGCGGCAACTAGAGTAATAAATTATACTGGTGGCGCCATCGTTTCCCACAAATTTCTTTGTGGAGAAGATTTTGAATTCAAGAAGTCACGTACTTCACTTTTGGCTTTACCGTTCAATTGTCTAGACTACCTAAAACTGTTCAAGTTTCTTTAATGAAAATTATATAAACATTTGTTGTGTTATTTGTTGAATGAAGAGAAGTCTTTTCATTAAAAATTTTTACGAACACAAATGCCAAATCCCACATATTTGCTTACTAAAGGTTGGTATCTGGCAAGAATGATGTATACATGTATTTATGAATATTCATCAACGCTCAGAGATATGCACTATGATCCGGACGAGTCAACGCCATAATCGAATTCAAAATACCTTAGACAATAGAAGATTCAAGACGCTCTCTCGGTATAACCAACTATAACAGACATTGCATCTCCAACGCAGTACAATTGCAAGTGTGCCTTAGCAATTATCTGCAGCATTCGATTAAAAAAGACAAAACGCAGATCTGGACAGACGAAGCAACAAAAGCTTTCAATCTGTGGAAGAAGCTAATAGCCAATTTAACACTTCTTGAATTCCCCTCACCAAATTCAGAGATGTACCTCTCTTAATCCGCCATCGGAGGAAAGCTGAAGCAACTCACTGGTGACATCTGGGAAAAGGGATGAGAATCTACTTCATGTATAGTAGATCTACTATCAATATTAATTAATTTGCATACATCTTCTACGTATTACATTTTTACTTCGTTTTTTTGTATTTCTCAAAATTTTAAATTACGGTTACGTTCTTCACTTTTAATACTATCACCCTCTTATATACGAACATTCGCCTTGGCTTTGGTTCCTGTATGTTATTAACTAGAATTTCTGTCATTCTCTTTTTCTACGAACTTAACTAAAAGGTGATTTTTTTTAGCTATTAAAGTTGGCAACACTGGTTAAAACAGCTGACTCACGTTTCGTGTTTTGTTTCACTGTTAAACATCTTCAGTTTGGACTATAATTACCATGAATCCCCTTACAAACGAACAACGCTTGCGAATTATTGAATTTTATTATCAAAATGCGTGCTCTGTTAAGAAAGTTCAGCGGCCGCTTTTTGTTGTTCATTGTGTTTAGCGACGAAGCTCATTTTTGGCTCAATAGGTACGTAAATAAGCAGAATTGTCGATTTTGGAGTGAATATCAGCCAAAAACATTGCAAGAGCTACCAATGTATGGTTGCTTCATTGGACCGTACTTCTTGAAAGATGATGCGAATCGTAACGCAACTGTGAATGGTGAGCGCTACCGTGAGATGATATCCAATTTATTTTTGCCCAAAATGCAAGATCTTGACTTGCATGACATGTGGTTTCAACAAGATGGCGCCACATGCCACACAGCACGCACAGCAATGGACTTATTGAGAGGCGAGTTGGAAAGTGTATGCCAAAATTGGACTAAACGGATGGACCATTTGAGGCGCAGTCAAGGTCAACATGTGCATGAAATAATTTTCAAACATTAAATGTGTATGGACCGTACTATCGATTCAAATAAAGATTTCATGCATTTTTCTGAATTCTACTTTGATTCAGTGCAAAAATGGGAAGATACCTAATAAAACAAAACAAAACGTAAGTAGAATAATCGGATTATGAAAATTAATGCTAAGTCATTATTTTCCCTTAAGCAGTGAAACTTCACCAATGCAATCACCACCACAGCTGGCATGCAATTTGGTGAAGTATTGACGTGAATTTAGTTATAAAGAGTGGACAGCTAATATGGAGATAATATACGTTTATTAATATCATTATTTATATATTACGGTGATTGCTACAAACAACAGAAACAGCGCCTATTTGGGTGTGGATTTGTCGCTAGAGGCAGACCTAGCCAAAAAGTCTTATCGTTCAGGTCAGTGAACGAGCGCCTCACGACAATTCGCATCCAGGCTAAATTTCCCAACATAAGCCTTATATGCTTATATGCGCACATGCCCCCACAGAGGAGAAAGAAGACGACACCAAAGACAGGTTCTACGGACAATACTCCTGGCTCCTGGACAAAACGTATGAGCAATGCCCTAGCCATGACATTAAAATTGTCCTTGGCGATTTTAACGCAAAGCTAGGAAGAGAGAAGATCTTTGGTAGTACGGTCGGGAAGCACAGCCTACACGACACCACATCCGATAACGGATTTAGGCTGATCGACATTGCTGCGGGGCGAAATGTTGTAGTAGCCAGTACAAGATTCCCACATCTCGATATTTACAAAGGAATATGGCGATCTTCTGATCAATCAATCGTCAATCAGATTGATCGTATTGCGATCGACGCTAGGGCACTCCTCCAGTATTATGGTGTATAGTATTATGGATGTCCGAACGTTCCGATGTGCCAAAATTGACTCGGACCACCACTTTGTTGTAGCCAAGATAAGCGCGGATATCCCGAACACCGCCAAGACAAAGAAATATTGTGAGGAAGTTCAAAGTCATTGCCAAAAAGCCATCAGATATGCCGCCTCTGATGTGCTTTCATGTGTTTCAATCCGCCACCATAACGAAACCCCTGGTTTGACAACGAGTGTCGGCAGGCGAATGCAGCCAAGCAAGAAGCATACAAATCAGCACTGCAAAGAAGAGACTGCAGAAGAGGAGAGACGAACACCGACTTCTCAGAAGAAAAAAGAAGTAGCATGAGAAGCGTGCGATCTACTGCAGGCATGAGGTAAGGAAGTTCTACCAAAGGGCAAAGTTAACCAGTCAAGGTTATAAAGTCCGAACCGAAGCCTATAAGGATGATCAAGGGAACATCGTACAGTCACAGTTGATGCTGAGGATATGGAGAAACCATTTCTGCAGACTGTATAACGGCGACGAAGAACCAAATCCCGCTGTCAGGCAGAAAGAACCGTTCAACCCCAATGAAAGGGACGATGAAGATCAACAATTCCGTCCACTCGACCTGGATGAAGTGAGGATTTCCATATCTAAACTGAAATCCAACAAGGCTGCCTGAACTAAAGGCGAAGGCCGCCGAGCTTTTTACAGCCGCAGGCGATTATTTGGTAAGGAGCATGCACCAACTCATCTGTAAAATATGGCATGCCCAATGAATGGAACCTCATAGTTTGCCCGATCCACAAGAAAGGAGACCCCTTTGACTGCGCCAGCTATCTCCTTAACATCGCCTATAAGATCTTATCTGCCGTACTGTGTGAACGCCTAAAGCCATTCGTCAACAACCTGGTCGATCCATACCAGTGCGGCTTTAGGCCAGGAAAATGGATTTGCCATTCCATTCCTCCATCGACCAAATATTCACACTTCGGCAGATTTTGGAGAAAACGCAGGAGCAACAAATCCATACCTACCAACTTTTCATCGATTTTAAGGCCGTGTATGATAGCATTTATAGAGACGAGCTATACAGAGCAATGTCTAGTTTCGGCATCCCTACCAAACTCGTCCGTTTGTGTAGGATGACGATGGAGAATGCACGCAGCTCCATCAAGGTCGGTGAAAACCGAATCGAGACAGACGATGTCAAAAAAGGATTCAGACAAGGCGGCGTGCTGTCATGCGACTTTTTCAACATCGTTCTTGAAAGAATTGTTCAAAACTCAAACGCCAACACTAGAGAAACAATTTTTCAAAAATCCGTTCAACTACTCGCATATGCCGACGATATTGACATTATCGAAAGACCGCAGCGTGATGTCAATGGCGCTTTTGTGGGTATTGCAACGGAGACCCGAGAGAGACAACAAGAAAGGACACCCAGTACCGACGTCTCGGTCAGATCGTCGCAGCAGACATGTATAAATTTGAGATAGTCAAAAACTTTGTCTACCTGGGAACCGCTATCAATACAGATAGTCGCTGCTTCTTTGGGCTAAGAAAGCAATTGGTAAACAAAGCCCTTTCTCGAACAACCAAGGTAACACTTTACAAGACCTTAATCGTCCCAGTCCTGCTATATGGCGAGGAGGCATGGACTTTGTCAGCGGATGAAGCTACTCTTGGCTCCTTCGAGAGGAAAATTCATCGTGTGATTTGCGGTCCCGTCTGCATAGATGGTGAGTGGAGGAGGAGATATAGCGACGAACTATACAGGCTGTCCAGCGACATCGACCTAGTCAGAAGAGTGAAAATCCAACGATTGAGATGGCTAGGTCATGTAGACCGGATGCAAACCAATGCTCCGGCCCGAAAACTCTTCGAATCCACCACCGAAGGACGGCGAAGTAGAGGAAGACCGCGACACAGGTGGCGCACGCAGCTGGAAAGAGACCTCAACTAACTATGCGTGCGAAACTGGAGACAGCTTTCTAAACACCGGCTGGCTGTTTGTTGGTTGTTGGTTGTTGGTTGAGGCCCAGCTCCACCCCGGACTGTAGCGCCACCTTTAATAAGAAAGTAATAACTTTATTTATCAATCGGATAAGTTAACTATCCTATAAAACGGCGGTTAAAGAGCGGAAGCGTTTTTTGGTTTCTTCTCACAAAAATTGATTTCTTTATAACAAGCGTTTAAAAATTAATATATTTGATACGATTATTCAAAATTTAAAAATTCAATGTGCTTGATTGAGTTGCATTATTTCTGACATAAATTAACTAATAGAGATATTCAACTTTCCATTAGAAAACCCCTAGTCCACCACAAATTCACCTCAGATTTTAAGCGTTTCCGCTCTCAAGTCACTAATGCACCTCAGATTCTAAGCGTTTCCGCTCTCGTTTCCGTCACTCATAATACTTTGTATACAGAGCACCGCCACCTTGCTTTTAAGAAGGAAGGAGGAGATATGCCACTTCTACGTTTCTTGCCCCTCAGGTTCAACTGACAGCGTTTTTTATAACAGTTCACAGCTGTTTCACATCCTTTTCACAGATATAGTCTTTGAATACGTGTAAAGCTAGAGACCAGCTGACGACGTGCCAGTGAATGTGTATAAGTTTATGCGAACAGGTTGCGAGGTGAATTACCTGACATTTTAAATTCTTCAGTTGTCCGCTCTTCGGGAATGCTTACCACGTCCGGAATAGCAGACGCCAACAAACGTTTACCGAAAGGGCATGCAAACATTTTTTTTTGAAAAATGTTTATCGCACACCTTGTTGTACCGTCTTAGGCGTCCTAATCCTAGACGTTGCCGCCAGACCTCCCTACTATTGAAAATATAATAAATCAATTGGAGATATTTGAGCAAATAGCAAATAGCAATATTATGTACGGATGTAGACTCACATGTTATCGTCTCTCATACTATATGTATGAACATAATTTGTACATCCCAGTACACAAGGCCGCATGATAAATCACTAAATTATATATATCACTTTATAATTTTTTTAATTAAAAGTGGATTAATTATGCTGATTCCATTATTACTTCGACTATTGCCGTATCACATCGATTTAAATTTGAGTGCAAAATATTCACCATCAAATAAAGGAAGGAAAATATGAGACAAATGTATGTTCACAAAATGCATTCAATTATCTTCTTATTATGAGGCTGGAATATTCCATTGAAAAAGACGTTACATTTGAAAACTAACAAGTTCAGGATAAACAAAATAGGTCTGTTCCCGTAGTTTCTACACCAAATTTTGAAGACTGTCGTTTTAAAGGAGTGGAGGTAAGAACCTGTGTAACTTATCCTATATTGAAGAGCTTGTTGTGTTTTTTATGACGTCAGAGGTGCCATACATCAACAATTACAGCAAATCATCAGTCGTGCACAGACCTCTGAACAGTGCGGTAATAGTTCTAGAGAGTGGCGATTTTAAATTAATAAAAGCGTTAGAAGTGTTAGAAAGTAGTGAAGTAAAGCGTTTGCAAGCCTGTGCCATAACAAGTACTCGGCTGAGTAGATAAAGTCAGTGCTTCTGGCACCAAAGGTGCTAGGTTCGAACCCTGCCTGGGCAAACCAACAAATTTCCTTTTTTTTTCTGCATGCCAGAACTTCACTTACGCCAACAAGTGAGAGTAGGAAAATGGAAAGTAACGAGCAGTCCGCGCTCTTAAAAGCGGACATTAACCTGGCAGAAAAAACACAACTCCAAAAAGCGGAAAACGCCGCAATTTAAATGCTTCCCCTGATTGGCCGCAGGGGGGAGAGCAGAGTGTAGCGGCATCAAATTGTTTATCAGCAGCCGAGTCAGAGGAAGAGGAGGCTGTTCAATATGTGTCTGACGAAGGGGAAGGCAGCTACGATTCGATCGAAAGCGACACTGAAGACGAGGTGGAGCGTGTACTTCGTCTTAAAGAAAATATGCTCGATGACATGCAGCATAGAGTACAAGGACTCGTGCATGAAATAAGAGAACTTAAAGCGAGAACTGTTGAGAGAAGAGTTATTGAACAGCAGCAACAGCAACAAAAAACAAATAAAAACAAACCAGCAAAGAAAAATAAGCAAAAAAAGCTTCAAGAATCGCAACAACAACAGCGAAAAGCTATGCAACAACAACAGCGGACAGAGACCGAGGTAATGACGGCAACACAACAACAAAAGTTGCCAACATCTCAGCAACATCAGCGACCAGCTACAAAACAGCGACAGCAGCCAGCAGCACAACAGAGACAACAACAAGCAACACAACAGCAGCAGAAAACAGAAAAAGTGCCGCCTATTAATATATACAAGGCGGATATCCAACAGACTGCCAAGATGTGCAAGGAGGCCATAGTTGCAGGTAATTTTTTCATAAGTAGAAGCAAAGGTGCTGAGAAGCACGCAATCCACTGCAAGACAGTGGACGCTTATAACGTTATTAAAAGATTGCTAAAGAGATCGAAACTTGAGTTCTTCTCTTTTACGCCAAAAGGCGAAAAATGCCAGTCCCGGCTGTTTAGGAACGACGACGACGAGAAATGCAGAAATTAAACACGAGTAACTTAAACTTAACAAGAAATTAATTTTATTTGAAACTAACGAATAACAGATGACAAGTTGAGGTGATGTGTCCCGCGCGTTCTAATTCGGAGTGTCGAGATCGATCATCCATCGTCTATCGTTAACATTCAGCAAGCATCAGACGAAAGCTGAACACACATACCAGTGCACACATCCGTGAAAGCTTAACACACATACCGATGACCGCACATGCACACATGAAGAAAGCTTTACCCATAGCTGTTGAAGGTTTGCTCCTGAGCCCTTCTCGCGACATTGCTCCCGTGGGTGCATGGTGTGATTTTTTCACTACGGCTAATTGGTTTGCTGGTGGGTGGTGTGTTCTGCTTGATGATGGGTGGTGTGATCTGCTGATGGTGCTTGTGTACTGCTGGTGCGATTTGCAGATGGTGCTGGTGTACGGATGGTGCCATCTGCCGATGGTGCTGGTGTACGGATGGTGTGCGTGCTGTACAGTGACTCACACGAAATTATGAACGAATACAAAAATATTTTTACATAATAACAATCGGTATCAAATACCGAATACAGCTTACGTGTCCGCTTGAAGCGGAGCAGGTCCTCCAAATGCTCCGTGAGCAAGTTTGTGAGAGAATTGCGTTCGTCGGAGTCATTTGGGACGCTCTTGAAGTGAGGTAATGTTCTCCATCTGCCAACGTTTCCAAAATCCTTGTGTCATACTTTGGACATGCTGCCAGTGTGTTAGGCGATTCTGTGGGACATCTAACAGCGTAGGTTCAGGAATAGCAGTTCATGGTTCACCTACAATGAAATGTGCAGGAGTGAGTGGGTTTATATGATCGTCTGAAATTGAACACAAAGGACGAGAGTTTAAAATTGCTTCAATTTGAGTCAACAGTGTGTATAACTTCTCGAAAGTGAGAACAGTATCTCCAATCACACGACGAAGATGCAGCTTCACGGATCGCACTCCTGCTTCCCATAAACCGCCGAAATGCGGTGCCGATGGAGGTATGAAGTGCCATGCAATACCATCTTCTGCGAGCGCGGCGATAGCATCGTTATGGGTTTGCAAAACAAGTACTTTGTGCATCTCATCCAGATAACGGCGAGCGCCAACGAAATTACTTCCGATGCTTGATTTATTCTTCCCCCAACACGCGCACCTGGTCAATGAATGTGGATAACTTGATCAGTGGCGATTTTGTTGGGAGATCTTTGTTGCTGGTAAGATGCTGAATTTCATTCATGAATGATGCTTTAAGTCCTGGATATTCATCCCGCCAATCGATCGATTTGCTTTCGAAGTCTTACTATTCGTTATGAACCGATAACAATATGCGATTATCCTTTGCAATCGACTCCATGACGAAACCTTGTCAATCAGAATTTGTAGGGTATCGTTGTCTGCCGATGTCGCAAGAGTAACCGTTGGTAAGTGCCTTTCTTCTATGGTTGCTACTTCACAAATCGTTTCCTGTGGACATAATGATGAAACAGGCCAGTGTTGTTCCGATTTAGATAGCCATTGTGGACCGTTCCACCAAAGATTATGGTTGACTAGCATTGACGGAAGTATACCACGCGATGCACAGTCTGCTGGATTTGATTCCGACGCGATGTGATACCACGAGTGTCGCGGAATTGATTCGAGAATAGCAGTTGTCCGGTTCGCAATAAATGTATTCCATCGGCGTGGTGGCGATGAGAGCCAATGTAGCACGATCTCTGAGTCGCACCAAGCATAAATCTTAGAAATTGTTATTGACATCGATGATTTCACTAGGACAAACAATCGAGTCAACAGATAGTTATATCGAGCGAATATAACAGCCGCGTATGCTACTGATGACGCATCCGAAAACCCTTAAAGTTGTATACCCTCAGAGCTCAATGGGGATATGTTTCGGGGTACCCGAATCTGGTCGAAGAGGTGAAGTTCTTTGCTGTAAATAAGCCATTTGTTAGCGAGGGCATCAGGCAATGGATCGTCCCATCCCAAGTTAAATTCCGATGACCAAAGCTCTTGGAAAAGAATTTTGAATAAGATGACCGACGGTGCCAGGAACCCTAATGGGTCAAAAATCCGTGATATTTCGGAAAGCAAGGTGCGTCTTGTAGGTTTTGTGTTTTGACATGTATTTCCCATTTGGAATGAAAATTCATCCCTGATAGGACTCCAATACATTCCAAGAACCTTTATCCAAATCTTCGATTGCTCCGGGTCAGTCCACGAGAACTCACACTCATCTTGTGTCAGTTGTGATAGCAATGGCCAGCAATTCGACGTCCATTTTCGAAGTTCTAGCTTGGCTTTCGATAATAGCTTAACCAATTCGCGCTGTAAACTAATCAAGCCTTCCACGGAGGAACTACCGGTCATGACATCATCTACGTATACGTCACTTAACAGAACACGTGATGCAGTAGGGTATTCTTTTTTATAGTCATCCGCTAATTGTTTCAGAACGCGAACCGATTAAAATGGAGCCGAGGCAGTTCCATAAGTGACCGTACACAATTGGAAATGTTTTAGTTCCGCGGCCGGACTTTCGCGCCAGACGATTCTTTGAAAGTCAATATCCTCTTCATGCACCAATATTTGGCGAAACATCTTCACAATGTCAGCGGTGAAGACGTATCGATATTGTCAAAAACGCAAACAAACACCGATTAAATCCCGCTGCATCGGAGGGCCAATTAAAAGTTGACTGTTCAAAGACTGTCCGAACGAGTCATTTGCAGAGCCGTCGAAAACCACTCGCAACTTCGTTGTCGAACTGTCTGGCTTAAGCACTGCATGGTGTGGTAGGTAAAAGTGCTTTCCTTTAGCCGTGTTGATCTTCTCCGGAGGAATTAACTTCATATGGCCAAGCGCAAGATATTCCTGCATAAACTTGGAATATTTTTCACGAAGCTCTTCATTAGACTTCATTCGCAATACCGCATAGTTCAATGAGTTCCCAAAGCTTGGTGACGGACTCTTAAATGGTAACTTAACGATATATCTTCCGTCCTGCGAGCGTGAGAAAGTTTTCTGAAAATGAATTTCAGCAGGGTCTTCATTGAAGCACTGATCTTTGGAGGGAGCCACATCCTCCAATTCCCAAAACCTTTGCAAAAGTCGATCGACATCAAAAGTTGATTGGAATGACGAAATCGAGGACGAATAGTTAGATCGAAAACTTCACCGGATATTACCTAACCAAACGAAGTACTTTGCGCTATCGGTGTGCCTAAAGGACCTTGTATCTGCTCTCCTTTCAGAATTCCACACAATTTATCTGCTCCTAGCAGAACATCAATATAACCTGGTTGGTCAAACGAAGGATCAGCTAGTTCCAAATTTGAAATTTGCGGCCACGATGACATGTCAACGGGTTGCGAAGGAAGACTCAAAGTGAGTTTACGAAGAACGTATGCATTTACCGAAATCGACGATGAGTTAAAACATGAATGCAGTTGTAATTCAATCCGCCCCCTTGTATATCCTGCCTCGGTGGTGGATAATCCGCAAACTGGTATTCGAGCGTGATGTCGACGAAGGCCCAATATATGTGCAAATGGTTCTGCTATAGACGAACATTGTGATCCTGAATCAAGTAAAACTCTACATTTTACAAAATTTCCTTGGTTGTCTTGAGCTTTGGCGAGTAAAGTAGGTAGAATAGTTTGTCGACGATGTCCAAGCCCAAGCGAGTGATTGCTGATTATAGGTTTTAAACAAGACTTATGTCCAGTGGATGAAGTTGGTGAATCCGTAACAATATCGCGTGATATGGTCGGCAAAGATGTGACCTGCGGCACAGAGGTATGTACCAACGAGTGGTGACGGGATTTACACACACGACACCGAAATGTGGACCGACAGTTCTTACTTGAATGTCCACTACGAAGACAGTTGAAACAGAGGGATTTTTGTTTTACAAAATTACGACGCGATTCAACGTCTACCGACACAAATTGTGAGCATTGTGGTAAAAGATGATCACCTTCACACCTTGGACATTTTGAATTATTCTCACACGATGAAGCAAAATGCGATCGCACCTGACCCTTAAGTTTTTGTGATGATAATGGACGGTTAAGCGACTGGCATGATTCAAGTGCATCACATCTCGCTTGTAAGAATAACAACAGTTTCGGCACAGTACAATCACCACGAGACCCGACCTCTGCTGCCCATGCTTGTTTCGTATCATAGTCTACTTTATTTAACAATAAATAAATAATCCACGGATCGCGACCGGTTTGATCAATTGCGTTCAGTCCCCGAATGACTTCATCCGCACAGTCTGACAGTTTTCGTAATGTCTGCGCGTTACACGATTGTATTGATGGTAATGTTAAGAAGGTCTGAATGTACGACTGTGTAATTAAATGCACCCGATCGTATCTACTTTCTATGCGTTCCCAGGCTTCAATGTAGTTTGACTCGGAGATGGGAATATGCTTAATTAAGTTCGCAGCATCATCCCGGAGGAACATCTTTAGGTAGTGGAATTTTTGTGTGGCCGAGAGATTGGGTTGGCAATCTACTGTGGCCGTAAATAAGAAACGGAACGACGGCCAATCCTTGTAGTTGCCCGAAAACAAAGGGAAGGTGATTTTTGGCAAGTTAATTGTTGAATTGATGCTCGAAGAGTTCACTTGATTAGTAGCTGATTGCTGGTCTGGCAATGATTCAACGACTGACTTCTCATTGACCTTGGCAGCTGACCGCCGTTTATTCATTACCTGGAGACCAGCGAGTTTCAAGTCGATACTCACCATCTGTTCATCGATTTTAAAGCCGCATACGACAGCATTCATTGCAAGGAGCTATTCGAAGCGATGACCGAATTCGGGATCCTGGGAAAACTGATCCGGTTGTGTCGCACCATGCTAACACATACGCGATGCACCGTGCAGTTCGGTTCAAAAACCTCTGAACCGTTCGAAACCTGCACCGGATTCGGCAAGGAGATGCGCTGTCGTGTGATTTCTTCAATTTAGATAGTGCGGCGGGCAAAATTCAACACGGAAGGCACTATCTTCTACAAGTCAGTCCATCAGCTGTTGGGATACGCTGATGACATCGACATTATCGCGCGGTCCCAACGTGCCATAGTGGAAGCTTTCACAGCAATTGAGGAACAGGCGAAACGAGCTGGTCTTAAGGTCAACGAGGACAAGACAAAATATATGCTGTCGAAAAAAAAAACGATCCGCCGCATACAACCTAGGCCAAAACGTCACAAACAAAACAGCTACAATTTCGAGGTAGTAAAGGAGTGTGTCTACCTTGGGAGCAAATGTAAACTCCACGAATGACATCGTAGTGGAGATCCGACGTAGAATCGCCCTTGGCAACAGATGCTATTTCGGTCTGTCAAAACAACTGGCCTAGTCATGCTCTACAAAACCCTAATTCTGCCAGTCCTACTTTATGGAGCCGAAAGCTGGACATTAAGTAAGGCAGAGCTGATTCTTGGTGCCTTCGAAAAATTCTACGTCGGATATATGGTCCCGTCTGCGAGGAAGGCGAAGTGAGGAGAAGACACAACCGCGAACTCTACTAGTAGTCCGGAAGGCGAAAATCCGTCGACTACACTGGCTCAGCCACATCGAGCGAATGGACAACAATGCTCCAGCAAAAAGGGTCTTCGAATTCTGGTTCGAGAAGGAGAGGAAGACCTCACCTCCGGTACAAAAACGAAGCCATCGCGGATGTAAGACAGCTTGGCCTTGATGACTGGAAGCAGCGTGCCCAGGACCGTCACCGATGGAAGGCAGCAATTGCTCATGCTCAGACCCTTCATGGTTCGTCTGCCTGATAAGTAAGTAAGTAATTAACGTACCAGTAACTTATGGAAATTGATTCTAACCTACTGACCCTCTTCGGGTACTCTAAGCTAATCTAATAATATGTGTATTTACCTCTCGGCTTACATTCCTTCTTTTTATAGTCTTGATAGACGTTTGATTTTAAATTTTAAATTACCAAGAAAACTTGGTTTAACCAAATTTAAAAACCTTAAAAACAACTAGGGCCATGTAATGTATATGCACAACATATATAATATATACGTCCTGGTACTCGCTCTACTGAACCGAAGAAGGACCTCATGACTACGAGCGACATTCCGTTCGTATCGGAGTTATCTCTCCACTGTTCGGCGTACAACATGGTAGATATTAGGACATCCTTCATCATCCTGCATCAGGCCAAAAGTATCGAGGTAGTGGAATGCTTCAGGATTCGGGTGTACGATACAGACGTATACATGTCCGAAGACATTGTCTCTCGAACAACCTTATCATTTTCATCTGGGAAGACACGTAAGATATCTGAGGCCTACTTCCCATAGAATGTTCATAAAAATATTTGAAAAAATTCAAAATCGCTTAATTTATGTACATTCATGCGTACATTCACTATTCAGTCAGAATCATTACCGATTTTGTTATTTTTTATCAAACATTTTTGGAAGATTTTTTCCTTAATTTCTTAATCCATAGTTCTTTAATTAAAAAACCGATGAATAAGAATTCATAAATCAAAAATTACAAGCCGAGAAATATGCTACATGGAATATATGATGGATTTGTGAAAAACTGTTGTATGATGTGTATGATAATTTTCTGTGAAACAGAATCATGCAACATTCCAATATTTCCAGTGTAATTTTTATGTGATACATTTTGTATTACAGGAGTTCTTACATCCAATCTGAGAAACTGTATACACCAATCTAGCTGAAAAACACAAATAGCGGAACTGTCAGGATCATACAATGTATGTGATGTATGATCTGTGAAACAGGCACCAGGGCAGAGATTTGAGTGCTGCTGATTTACTAGTCATGTCCATTAATAGTTACACATAAAGAAAATAACGGGTTAGATGGTACTATCAATGCGAAAGAGCACGATGTTGGGTATATACATACATCCAAGAAAAAAAACAAAGAACTGAATGAAAAAAGCCTCATTTTGCGAACAATTTAGTTCTCGATGACAACACATTGGCTTTTCTCGGAAGACTCCGAACTAAATTTGAAAATCTGAGTACACCTTTGTCCTTCTTTAGGTACTTTTTCGACAACGAAGTAGTATCCGTAACGAAAGTAACAAATCTACTTGTTTTAAAAACGATGCAAGCAGAAATTGTGGTTGATATGGATGGAGTAGAGATAGCAACTGTGGTTAGGAAAAATAAAATAGTTACCCTCATAACAACTTTTACCGGAGAGTTACCTTTTGAAAATGCTTAACCCTTCGACAAAAAAAAGCTGTTGAAATCCCTTGCTCAAATTAAGTATGGGAATATAAATGACGTATGGGAGAAGTCGATCTCCTGGATGGGCACTATAAGATAAAAATGCAAAAAGTAAAAGGGGAGAAAACTATTATTCTCAAGCAAAATATCGAGTTGAGATTGTATATTGCTCTTGCAACCAATGCATTCAATCTGCAAGCCAAGAAGTCCAAGTGATCTGGAAAAAAAGTATCTAAGAAAAAGATAGTCTCCACGAAAGAACAGCTTTCATACCACCAAAGAACATTTTTTTCTAATTTTTATTTTAGTGGTAATTCATTTACTTACATACTAGACGAAAATGCTTAAAACTAGCTTAACTAAACTAGCAAATGTCCTTACCCCTAACCTACTGACCCTAAACGGGTACGCATCGGTGGTTCAGTGGTAGAATGCTCGACTGCCACCAAAGAACATTCGTCAGGACTCATGCAGCCATTGGCCTATTTATGAGAGGACAAGGCAACCTAACCTACAAGGCAACGGTTGCAAATCTTATTCATTTACAAAATGCGGCTCCACTTTTTCATTAACAAAAATAATAACTGCTTTGTAAAATTCCACACTGAATAAAACATAACATCTAGTAACATACCACTGCACGATCAGTTCTTTTTTTATTAATAAATTAACCTGATTTACCCACTTGGCTGATTGCTGTAATCATGAAGTACCTACAGGTTAGACTCGATAATTAGAACTCGCGGAATATGGGTGAGCATAGTGGTCTCCTCCGTATAAAAGTGCTTGGAAATTGAACATTATAATTCACCAAAACTTTTCTTTCCAATTTTCGAGCTTCTGCTGTATAATAACGATGGCAATATATTTCAGTTTTAGTTTGGGAAAATGTCATGGGAAAATGGTCAGAGTAGACGTTTGCCTCCTGAATTTTCGCACATCCAATGGGTTTTATTTATTAGTCGTTTCGAGTTGCAACACGGTTCGCTTCAATTAGAACCCATTTTAACTCGGTTGCTCTCTTGGTTCTCTATTATTTATGGGGAAAATGTGACGAGTTGACTTATCTCTAGTAATGGGTAGTATCCTCAATCGCTTGTTGGATGCGGCGCTTGTTTGGATCCGGTTTTGCTGTTCGAGACAAACTTAGGCAAGCAGTCTTAAGCTTTAGATACATAAGCGAGCGCCTGACAACAATCCGCATCAAGGCAACATTCGGCATCATCAGCTTATGCCCCAACGATAGCAAGGACGGCTCATAGAAAATACATACGATCAATGCCCCAGCTGTAATTGCCAGGAGACTTCTCTTTCTTATGGAAATAAATATCGTAGCACTTTTTGGTGTTGAAGTTGATTTTATTTTCTAGAAATTTAAATTAATTTAAAAGGATACAATACACATTTTTACACAAAACTTACTCTGGTAATTGAAAACTCAAAGATAATCTCCTACCGCAACACTATTAACAAACAGGAGTTAGAATTAAATAACTTAGCGCAGGAATGTGAATGCACATATTTCAATTGGGCGGACTATTTATACAAAAAAAGTAAGTGTTGCTAAGCAATGGAGATACTGGTAACTACGATTACAAAATAATATATAAGTAGTTGAAGTGTAGTTGAAATGCCTTAAAGCCTTGTCTAGGCATAAACCCATAATAGACGGAGTTGGTATTCTTCCCCAAACAAAGGTCATTGCGTGATTCAGACTTGCATTAATTGAGGGCAGCACCCTAAAATAACCAGACTGTTCGAAATACCTACGAGTTATCTTAGACAGGAAACTAAACTGGAAAGAAAATGTTTTAAAAAAAATCAAGAAAGCTACCTGTGTCGTCTACCTGAGCAACAGGACAAGCGGAAAGGGTGGGGGCCATCCCCCAACATTATCCTGTGCATGTACACAGTGATCGTAAGGCCTATTTTGACAAAGGACTGTTTAGTTTATAGCAGGTCCCTTAAATCCACTAATCTGAGTTTGCTAACAAGAATATAGCGCCTAGCATGCCTGAGTGTTACGGGAGCACTCTCTACCACCCCGACCGCAGGCCTTGAGATGCTATTGTATCTTCTACCAGTCGCCTTGTATATGCATGCTACCGCTGCCCAGAGTGTCATTAGAAGAATTCAATCCAAGGGCTGAAGGCAAAGCCTCACTGGACATGCTAGTATACTGAATATACTACAAATTTAACATTTTTGAATGCGACTACACACTCCCATATCTCGAAATATATCTTTGAAAATCCATACCAGTGTTATTTCCCATCTAGAGAAAAGTGGGCGACAAGGAAATCCATTAACAACCATTCAAGTTTACACAGATGGTTCGAAGATGCAAACAGACGGAGCGAACATTTTCTCATTGTTAAACATGAGCAGCCATAAAAGCAAAACGTGAAGAACTAATTGTTCTCTGCATGCACAATACGATTAATCTATGCTGGGTCCCAGGTCATAGAGACATAGCCTGCAATGAGGCAGCAGATTAACTTACCAGTAAAGTGGCCAAAATGTGCGATGGAAAAATCGAAGCACCTGCGAGACTACTCCGATGCTAGTGCCAACGGTACTAAGTCCAACGAACTCCGGAAATGCGATAATAAGATGCTGAGAATGGTAGTCGACATAACATCTGAAGTATCAGTCTTACCTAACCTAATCTAATTGAAGTCTGTGGGGGTAGTGATACAGAGGCATGTCAACCCTTGAACTTTGTTTAGTGTAGCTCTTCCGCTGATCATGTTGGGTTTGGTCGATAGCGATCTCTGGCTAGCTGTCTCCAGTTTCGCACACAAAGTTGGTTGAGGTCCTTCTCCACTTGGGTGCGCCACCTTAAACGCGGGCGTCTTCTGTTGCGTTGCCCGGCAGGTTCGAATTCGAAGATTTTTCGGGCCGGAGCTGTGGTGTCCGTCCGCTCCACATGACCTAGCCACCGTAGGCGTTGGATCCGTAGACGCCTAACTAGGCTAAGGTCGCTATACAGCCCGTACAGTTCGTGGTTGAATCTTCTCTTCCAGAACCCGTCAACACAAACAGGACCAGGGATGACACGTAGAACTTTTCTCTCAAAGAGACCAAGTACTTCTTCATCCGCTTTCGAGATTGTCCATGTCTCCGCGCCGTATAGCAGGACTGGGATGATCAGTGTCTTGTATAGAGTCAACTTGGTTCTTCGAGCCGAGATAAGTTTAGTCCTTGACTACCTCGAAGTTATAGCTGCCCATTGTGACGCTCTATTCAAGACATCGATCTTGTATATTTCATTCACCGCCAGACCCATTTTAGCCGCTTCCGTCTGAATATTAGCAATTGCGTCAATGACGGCTCGCTAAGTTCTGCCAATAGTTATCGGCAGTCTAGTTTTGGCGTGTGAGTTTCGCACGATCTTCTCCAGGACGATGTTGAAGAAATCACATGACAGCCTTTTTTGACATTGAAGGTCTCGGTGAGTTCGTCACCGACCTTGATAGAGCAGCGAGAGTTCTCCATCGTCATCCTGCACAGCCTGACGAGTTTGGCAGGAATGTCAAAACTAGACATGGCGTTGTATAGCTCGTCGTCAAACCATGAGTTCCTTCTAGGTGGTGTCGTAAAACCCAGCACATCAGTGGCAGCTTTTTTGATGGCTTCTTGACAACGACTCCATTCTTCTTCGATGATTTGTGCAGGCGGCGCCGAACTTACAGAGAGTTTCTGGGTGACTCGGTCGAAAGATCCCAGAAGTCAGTTGTGATTGTAGCTTTGCGACGTCAAACCGTTGTGTTTTTTCTCGACTCCGTTGTTCTCTTGATATCCTGATTCTTACCTTGGGTACAACAAGGAAATGGTTCGAGTCAACATTGGCTCCTCGGATCGTTTGGACATCAACAATACTGGAGGAGTGTCTGAGGGCGATGGTAACGTGATCAATCTGGTTGACGGTTGATTGATATGGGATAAAGGGATTATGGATGTTGAGGTGTGGGAACCGCGTGTTAGCAACAGAAAGGTTACGTCCCATGACAAAATCCACCAGCCTTATTCCGTTACAGAGCGTGGTGTCGTGTAGGCTGTGTTTGCCGATGACTTTAGCAAAGATTTCTTCTTTACCCAGCTTAGCGTTGAAATCTCCTAGGACGATTTTGATGTCGGGGCGTGGGCGCAAATGAGGCGTTCGCTTTTACAGATTAAGTTTAAGACTTTTTGTCTAAGTCTGCCTCGAACAACAAATCCACATTCAAATAAGCGCCTCTCTCTGCTGCAATCACCGTAGTAGATGTCGTAGTTTATCATCCTCTTTTTGCCCGGGCCATTCGATTGCACTTCCTGAATGGCGGTGATATCTGCTTTATAGCAGTCGAGTGCCTCCTCGAGTTCTTCGGCTGCACGTGGCCTGTTAAGAGACCTCACATTCCACGTGCAGAACCGAAAAGCATGGTCATTTGTTCGTTGGGGTCGTCAGCAGTAAATCCGTCTGTATCCGAGGCAATTGGTTGTCTCTGAGCATGTTGCTTTTTACGTGGTGAGGGCGTTAACCACACGCACAACCCCCAACTGGGAGGCCAGGACCATTTATTTTACCCTTGGGTGAAGGGTCCGGATGACTCCGGTATGGGTAACCTCGCTGAGGTTGTGAATGCCATCGTTGACCCTGTATGTTAGGGTTCCTACGCCGCTCTACACCAAAATCCCGACATGAATTTAAAGGCAACCTTTCAGATATGAGCTTCGAATATGTCAGAGTAGCTCTAAAAGGAGATGTACCAAGTAGCTCTGAATGTTGCCGTTGATGATAAGCTCCTCCCCCTCTCTCGTTTGCAGCCGCCAATGACGTCCCACTGGGGTTGGGTACCCCATCTTCAGTCGAAGGTGCTCGGCTCCCGGATTTCACCATGGGGATGTGAGTGTAGGAGTTCATTGACAGAGGCTAAGTGCAGACGTCTGTGCCTACTTCCTGGTCTGGACAAAAAGACCTTTAATAATCGCATCATGTGATGTTCCGTCGAATTCTTGTTCAATATCCAAGAAAGCACATGTTACTATTTTTTTCTCTTCATTTCTATAATTTCCGCCAATTAGTTTAGTGCACTCTCTGTTGATCTGCATGCTCTGGACGATGTTGAAAGTAAAGCAGTGGAGAATCGAACACCCGAGTTTGAGTACAAGAAGTACCATCCTAACGAGGTCTTCCGTGAACACGAGGATCTCTTCCGGTTCAGTAGATCGATCCCTGCTCGAGACAGGAGAGAGAGAGAGTGGTTGGTGGTTAAACCAGAACCAGTGTCCGCTTTCCTGACTGAAATGATAGTTATTGTGGTAGTTAAACGGCCCACTTAGTTAGTTGTAAAATAGATTTAGGAAGAAAAAATAAATGAAAATAAAAAAGGTGCACAAGGGCGTGTTTATAATATATGTTACTACGCATATATGTACATAGAACAAACGCCCTTGTGTACACGTCCGTAATGTTAGGGACATAGATTAAGTGAGGCTATGTTTTGTTAGGTTAAGTTTTAATAGGGCAATAAGGGTTAGTTTAAGTACTAATAAGAATGTCTAGAGCACCAAATTTGTCCACAGTTTTCTTGGCCGTAAGTCTAAAAAACAATAATGTTTGTCCTAAACACTAAACAAGTTACATAGATAGAATTAAAAACATTATTATGTAGATATTAAGATAGCCATTTTTGTCTAGTATAAGTCATTCTAGAAGAGAAATTAAATAAAAATGAAATGGAAAAAGTTGTCTGCAACTTACTGCATAATTTTCAGTAGAAACGATGTAAGTAAGTAATCGGTCTGTAAGACTCAGGTAGGCTTTAGTCTTTCTTCCACATCTTTGGTATAAACACTACCTTTGTCATTCTAGTTAGAATTGTGAGGTATTGCTTTCTTGGGCTAGTATGTATTTCTAGTATTTCGTCTGTACCCGGAGATTTGAATGACTGAAACGAGCTCATTGCATATTCCAGGCGACCCTTGCAGAATATCTCAATCGCAAATCTCCATTCAAAAACCCCTGGTCTTGATTGGTCTTGACTTTGGTGACTGCCCCCGAATTGAGTTTCTAATATAAGTCTAGCTCTCTGTTTCTTACATTCAATGTAGCTACTATCTTGTTTGTTGGGGACATCCGAATCTCACCTGTTTTATATAAAAGTTTATGTACCCTAGCTGCTAGGAGGTTTTCGTGATTGTCCCTCAGAACCATCTGAAGCTTTTCATCTTGGCCTGCCTTATTTAATTATTATAAGAGGTGAGTACCCTTTTGTAGCTTTGCTAGTCTTCTGTAAAATTAATTTCCTTTTTATTTATTTATTTTAATTTTATTTTAGTAAGTACAATGTGTTAATACTTTTAAATCCTCCACTCGCTGTAATGGTTTAAGCAGAGATAAAAGAGCATAGAGATATTCGGCTTTATTCGTCTTTCCAGAACCCCTATCCTACCAAAAAAAACTGCGTTCGTTTAGTCAAGTTAATCATTTACTAATCCACCATGGCACTCTTCTCCCTTTAAAGTCCCTGCTTATTGGACAGCATTCTTCGAACGGGGTTGTGATAGCTTTTGTTGTGCTCTTTAACTCTAGCTCTGGAAAGTGGGATGAAGCTCTTTTGGTATCAATGTGCTCCAGATTACTTTCTACTTGCATTTCAAAGTTATCCCAGTTTGTATTCCTCGGATTCCTTGTAGTCTTGCCAGCTAAACAGGAGTTATCCAAGACGAACCTTATCATTCTGAGGTCAGAAATATATGGATACTTCTCATTGTCTAACTATGTTGCTAGGACAGTCACTGCCTATAGTGAGGTATATACCTCCTGCCTAACCCTAAAGTTGGAGTGGTCCCAACATTAATGATAGCAAGTGACGAGCTAACTGCCAAAAAAAGACAGGCACTCACCTCTTATGTTTGAGTCGTTGCTCGCCCAGATGCTGTTGTGCGCGTTAGCATGTCAGCCCCTTGACGGTCCCTTTCAGGATGTATGGCTCCTTCATCAGAACGCAGCCCATATTTTCACTGGTGAACAGTTTTGTAATCATATCATATGCAGCAATAGAACAATGGATGTTCACCTGTTCTGCTTTAAAGATGGATGGGGAAGGCATGGAGCTATGATACAGCAATTTCCACAATTTTGTGTGGAAAGAGAGAACCCGCTGCTCTTGTAACAGTTGCGTATCTCCAAGTACTCTTCCTTTTTTTCTGGAGGCTCTTGTGTATTTTTCCCTCGTTTCCTCATGCACTAGGCCCTTCTCCAGCTAGCGAATGTACCTTCTAACCTTAGCACCACTGAGTCCGATCCACCAGATTTTCCCAGTGCAGGCACCAGTGGACAATTGAGCCTCATTTTCTTTGCCGCGGCCTTAGAGGCTTGAGGGGTCGCAGAGTTCTTAACCTCCACCTCCTTTTTCTCTTTTCTGCCTTGGGTAGAGGTGGGGTAGCTAGAGCATTGCTCCCGCTTACTCAGTGTTTTTGCAAATCGGGTTTTTCGGGGATTTCACAGCTTTCCGACATGATAGTGGTAATAATTTTTTAAAATGTATTTTAAGGAATAACCTCCGCATTGAATAAGTAAAAAGCCAGCATTCGTTACCAGTAACATGCAGGAGGTCCTCGACGTAACACTAATCTGTGAGTCGAATTCTCGAATGATGAACCAGTAGAAGGTTTCAGATACTCCGTTCTTCATTGACTGATAACCTTTACGGTTACTTTTGAGAAAATTAAGCCTATGAGAACTAGAAACACCACGAATACTGACTGGATTAGACTCGTTCAAAAGCTAACTACCAAAACGTTGACCTGCACCTTTGAAGAAGCACAGCAAACAAAAGGTCCCCTCACTGGTGGATTAATGATCTCCTTGTTTTAAGGAAAAAAATTAGATTCGTCTTCAATGCTGCCAAGCCTTCCAGACTCACAGAAGACTGTGTGCCTAAAAAAGGGAGCCTCAGGATATTTAAAAAGGCAGTCGACATGGTGTTGCGTTTTTTAGTGAATATTTCACTACAATGAGAGCATAAATCTGAAACTATCAGATCCGCCATCGGTGAGTCACTAAAACCTACACACCTAATATCAATGGTTAGGTTGGGTTAGGTTGTAGTGGCTGACTGCTAAAGAGCAGTCATACTTAGGCCAGAGTAGGCCCATTGTGATACCACGCGGATTGACTTCACCTAACACTGGAACCAGTTCGTGCTGCTAATGAAACGATTTAGTTGGCCAATGCTGGCACTTTTTAGCTCGTTACGGACGTTGAACAGACTGACTATCGGAACAGATGGTGATATCTCTTTTTGATATCACATTGTTTTTGAGCCAAGACAGCGCCTCTTTAATCGCTATGGTTTCTGCCTAATAAACGCTACAGTGATTAGGGAGCCTCACGGAGATAGCAATGTTGAGGTCTTGAGAATAGACACCCGCACCCAACCCTTCTTTTTTCTTTGATCAATCTGTGAAAATACGCAGAGGATCTCTCAGCGTTTGCCTAATATCAATGGTACTTTTGCTGCTTCTTCATCTTCCGTAATTATAGGCTGATTTTCTTTTATGAAATCGGATTTTCTGAAGCAGCTGAGAAACGTTTTCAGTGTTACAACACGCCATGCTTTGTCAATCAGTAAAATAGCTATCAGCACCGTGATATTCGCAGTTAGCTTGTTGAATCGTGTTCGACGCCAAATTCACAATAAATAAACATATGTATATTCCTCCAAAGTAAATTATTAATAAGAACGAATTAATTAATAAAATCAACAAAGTTAAGAATCCTATTATACTTGGAGGTGATAACAATGCGTGGAGTACACTTTAGTGCTCTCTAAAATGTATCAAGGGTGACGCTTTTGAAAACATCCTTTTAAACACCAACTTTATTATATATATATTATTATATCTTTTATATGTATATAATCCGAACTTTCATATTTCTTCTCTCGAAAATTTAAATAGAATTATTTGCAATTTCAGTCTCGTTAATTGAATTTTCGTGAGATTCCTTAAGTTTCGAAGCCCATTTCGTTTTCGTAAAAATCCAAAATGTCCCGTTGGTAATTGTTTTAGATCGGGCATACCTAAGTCCGATTGCATTGAATGCGGGATATGATGACTTCACCGACGCATGGCAACAAATAATGTAAGTAAGGAAAGAAAAGTCTCGAAAGAAAAAAATATCCCATTGTAATAATAACGACATTACGGCGCACAAAACATTGAATTGCTACCATTTATTACATGTTGTTCTTCTGGTCTTCTTAACATGTTCCTTTTTTAAGCAAAATACAAAGTGTATAGAATAGCATTTTGTACTATGTATATAATATGTATGTAAATTTCAAATAAATATTTTCTCTACGTTTTACTCTGTTTCTTTTCACTTTTTAATTTTTTATTATATCTCTTAACATTTTATCTTAAAGTTTCTATGTATACTTCTTTGTTATACTTTTGTTTTAAATTAAAATGGAACGTGTAGTTGGTTTTGTTAACAAATAAATATTTTTATGACGTTATAAACTCATTCGTATATGTTGCATAAATAAGTCAAACGAAGGATACACACATAACAATGATTTAAGATCATTGCATCTTTTTATCTTAATTATTTGATGAAGGCCTTAGTTTAAGAACAAAATTAATAATCAAAAAATGCGATGGATAAACATTGAAAGAGGTGAGAGTAGTAAGCTACTGGGGTTTTCTTTTAGTTTTCAGCGGTTGTTAGATATTCATCACAGGAGAGGTATTGGCAAATCTTAATGCCATTAACATATTACATACATGTAACATTGACAAGGGAATAAGTTGCGTGTGACTAAGTGTACAGAGACAATTAACAAATATATAAATACAAATTACAATAAAAAGGCTGCCTTGTATACTTAATTGACCTTGTTCTCTAAACGGTTTATATTACATATAATTATTTTTTACATTTATCCGCCCGTTTGTTTTACGTATTTGTTGTTCTTTATCAACATCATGAACATTTGTTTTTCGCTTTTCTCATGAAAAAAGACAATGAACAGCCTTATAAATCGGATATAAATACAAATAAAATAAAACAATGTTTCATATAATAAACAGGATATTACATACATAATTTCATTGCAATTTAAAATGTATTGCAGTCTTGCTTAGCAAAACTGCTTACTGGTCAGTGGTAGTTAGGTATTAGGCGTTTTTTTTATTCAGAATGTTTTTTATGTTTTTATTTTCTGTAGAATCGAGTGAGTGGTGCTAAAGTATCTTTACTAGTGATTTGGTCATCGAAGAAAGTACAAGATTGTTGTGGCAAGAGTTTTACATCTCTCCATTACCACTAGCGTCACAATATATGTAGTCGCCATCATCATCTTCTTCTTCTTCGTTGTCCTCGTCTTCTTCTTCGGTCACACTCAGTTCATTTTTATTGAGATCAACTTCTTGCTGAGGTCATAAATCTGGGAACCGACGATTATCCTCAACATAGTGTTTGGGAATTTCAAACAGCTCCTCCGCAATGTAATCACAAAACTCAAATTTCTGAAATGTTATCTTGGCCGAAACAGTGGTTAGGACGGGTATTTCAATTTTTACAGGAAAACCACTTGGTAATTTCAGCGTAACAAATTCTCGTAACTTACTAAAATGTTTGAATGGTGCTATGACTTCGAGAACATTTAATAGCATTTCGACGCTAAGCGGAAAATCTTTACTCATGGCCACTGTTGCACGTAGACATTTGCTTGACTGCTTGTATACGATTTCGCGACCCAATTTCGGATATTTCCCGGCATCAGCAGAAATGTAATCAGTCCATTTGACGTTTGTCTCTGGCGGTGGCAGTAACGAATTCCTTCGGCCAAAATCTCCATTTGCATCAACACTTGCCCGACGACCCTTTGTGATTGATTCCACTATGGCTTTGTTCTTTTGAAGATCGTCCGACGATAGATGCTCACGACGTTTTCTTGATTTAAGTACAAGACCATTTATTGAATACAAGTCGCAATTGTACTGACCTCCGACAACTTCCTTACGATCTTCACGAAATATCCAACCTGATTGTGCTCTCGCAAATTGAATGGCTTTTGTAGACATTTGGGCAGCAAGGATATCACTTGACATCAACACGTCAACCTCTTCCTCAATATCATTCTCTTCATTTCGCACTCGCTGATAACACTTAAATTCGTTATCAAGCACTGTTAATGATTCATTTGGGCCCTTATCACCTCGGAACAAAAATGATATATCGCCTCGTTCCCATTGCATGTCAGTGAAATCAACTAATGTTGTATCTAATCGTATCGATGATCCAGATTTATGAATTTTACAAATATCTGATGGTAAAATCCGTGACACCAATGGTACCCAAGAATGGAAGTCCCACTTGAGTTCCATATAGAAGTCCTTCATTTGATGAAGTGCCTTTATAAGATTCGCACGGCGCGATTCCATTTGCTGACGAGATTGTTGTTTTAACTTACGGAGGAGAGAAGAGATTGTCTGACGATCACCATAACTGATGGCTTCCGCAAGAGGGGACCAACCTTCAAGGTTTTTAATTTTGACAGGTGCTCCATGGGCGAGCAGAAGGTGGGTGCATTCTTTGCGTCCAAGCATCACGGCCAGGTGTAGTGGGGTATTCCCATGTTTGTCCTTTTGTGAAACATCTTTATTTAATTGTAAATAATGTGAAAGCATTCTAATATCGTTTTGAAAAACACTATTATGGAGAGGAAATTCCTCAGCGAGGCTGTCAATTTTTTCTTCAGCCATTTGTTTTTAAAATGATAACACACACGCACACACTCACACTTGATTTGATGTGAGGTGGGGTGCATACATTTTGTTACCGTCCGATGGTTGAAAATCGAAATTTCGAAATCGTCTTTGATGTACAACCGAAACAAAATGGCGAAAGGTGCTGCCAGGCTAATTTGAAATTATTTCTCCCTAAATTATATAAAATTTCTTATTTTGACACAATGACTTGATTTTGAGCCACTTCTGACACAAATACACGTTGTGTCCTCAATATACTTCATCAAAATACAACCGTTTCCTAAAATAGTAAATAAATACATTAAATAATTCGTTGAAAGTCAAATCGCCCAAGCATTACAACTAAGCGCAGAATTACTATGAAACATTTATCAAAATTTGGTTGGGTCAAAATAACAGCACATATCATGACAACTATCACGGTTTATGTATTTAGTGAAAATATTACAAAATTCTTCAAATAACTCCACTCTTTTTTTATAAAAGTAGGTCAATGTATCAAAGCCTGGCATCATTGCATTATGTACACTTTACACTTTTACACTGTTATGTAAATTATTAAATAAATTCTCTTAAAAAAGTATATCTCCACAATTGAAACAGCTGTGTGGTGTCAAAAATTTATGAAGAAAAGAGTAGTGCTTAAGAAGGTAAATATTGAAAACTGTCATTATAAATTTTCTTGGCAGACAGTCAATTTTCAATTTTTTTTCTTCTAACGTAATAAGACTATACAATTTCAATATCCCTTGATAATCGCAGTCTAAGCACATCCCGTCTTCACTCGTTATTCTCAGGAAAAAAAATAATGGTAAGAATGATGTGTATACATCAACTGAAGATACACAAGTATGTATGTAAACGGATAAAGTTCAAGTGTCTCGGCCAATTAAAGGGAAAGAGCATTTTGTGCCTGTCATCATGCTTGCTACAGTGAACTACAAATTTCTAGAGCTACCTGGCAACGTGAAAAAAAGATCATAAGCTTGAAAGGAAAAGATACAATTTTGCACTTGTTTTAGGTTTCGTTGGTTTTATTTTAACATACTCTTTGAATTTGTGATTTGATCCAAAATGACTATTCATCTAATGTGTTTAACTGCTGATGGAGGACTACCAATATTTACGCGGAAAAAAGGCAATTGTGAAAGTTTACCTTTCACCACTGTTGCATCTTTGAATGGTGTACATATGTTTTTTAAATCCATGGGTATATCCATGAATTCAACAATCGCAGAAGACTGCGTTCTTCTCTGGAAAGATTATGAAGAAGCAGTTACGATTATTATATGCGGAAAGTACACAACGGCTACCAAATTAGAACTGCTTTCTGATTTAGTATTCCATTCATTTAAGTTATTTGTGAATTCTGATGATCTGAGAAACTCTGGTAAACTTGTTGATCGTCTTAAGAGAGAAGCAAAACAGTATATGCCAATTGTTGACCGGCTCATAGATTCAAACAGATCGGATATTATTGGGTTTAATGATTGCATTATCCTATCAGAAAACGCTCATCTTCTGGGAAAGTTAAATGAATTCAGTGTTCAATGTGATTCGTTATTTTGTTGCATAGTTATCAATCAGAAGTTGGCTGTTGGTACAGAAGGCTGGTGGGACCTGGATTTAATTGATCGGAAGTTGCTCATTACCATGTTAAATTCTTCAGACCGTTCACAATTGGATGTTCCAGTTTATTTGCCGAAGAAGAGTTCAAATGCTGCCTACCGATTTGTGTCCGTACCCATAGTTGGAAATGGAATCTTATGTGTTATATGCGGCGCTGATCCGTCGTATCAGGAAATCAGTAACATGGCACAAAATGTGTTTAAGAACGAAACAGAGACAATGAAGAATATTGATCGTTGTATTTGGAGAAACTTTCCAGAGTTCCTAGAAATCAATGATTTGATATTGAAGACAATATTATTGAACAGAACAACAAAGAAATATGCTTTTTCACAAAACGTTCAGCAAACGCTTGTTGAAAAATGCTCAATCGGTCCAGATCGCTTGGACAACATTCAGCCCTATGTTGATCAAGTTCTTGACACAATTTCCGACAAACCTCTAGTAACTAGCGCTGAACAAATTTGTACGGCCAATTGTGTTGATCAACATTGGTGTTCTGAGTATCATAAATGTTATGCTCACTGCGACGATAATGGAAATGTATTTCTTGCACTATTTACGGCTTCAGTACCAACCTATGCTATGAGACTAATAACTCAAAAACTTTTTACTACCCTCATGCAGGAAAAAAATATTTGCTGGTGAAAGCAAGGATCTGAAACCTTATGTATTCAAAATATCCCCCTGTCAAATAAATATTTCAAGTGAATTCATAATTTTGTTTTTGTTTTCCTCTTTGATTTCGAGCAGATTTAGCCTTTTAAACCACAAATGGAAAAGCCGTTTAAAAGCATAACCAGCCCAACTTAAACGGAGAGTTCACGCAAAATAGTACTAACCATATTTTTCTTTTATTACAGAAACAAAAGTCGCTCGGAAAATTTCCAGCGGAAGAGAGCAATGCATCTCCCAGTAAAGCTTTAAGCGAAGAACCATGTGAGCCTGGGAAATATCTTTACGATGGCCGAACTAAGGAGCTTATACAAGCATACAATGCCGCAGCTACCATTCTTTTCCCCAAGTCGCCATGGTATGCCTTCCCAGGCTTCCTTATACATAATGTAGTGCGACGTTATCAAAAGAATTTCAAAGGCAAATACAAACTTGTCCCTATACCAAATATTCTCTACGAACTACTAATAAAGAATGAATTCATAAAATCGGAACATGTAATTTTTACATCGGAGGATATCTTTTCTCAATATGCAGAAAGTCGAGAAGTGAATTTTGTGAATTTAGTCGTCACAGGGAAAGTTAAAACCAAGACAAATGGCAATGAAATAGTACAGAAAATGCTGCAACAAACACCCCAAACAATAGTCACACAAATGGTGCCTTTCAAAAACTGCCAAGATGACTGTCTCTACGTGCAGGAGAATTTTTACTCCAATCTTATGGACCGTTTTCGTTTTAATAAATCGTTCTGGGCTGAATTGGAACCCTTTGGTGATTCTCAGCAGATACCCAGCATCGCAACTAAGGTCCATATATATTTATTAAATAATCCATATGAACTTCCTACGGATATTGTGGATTTGATTTTGGGCAACTATTTCAATACTGCGAGGATTCTGCATCGAGGACACACCTACAGGGTAGAGGTAAATGCTAAGTTATTGGGAACATCAGCATATGCGCAATTCTACCAAATTTTTGCTTATCTTAAGCAAGTCCATTTCCGATGTGTTCATTTGGAAATGAAGGGAAGTGAATTTGAAATGCAGGCTATAGTGGCGAAGAATTTTACAAATGTAATGCAGATTCCACATACACATCACTTCTTGCCACGGCAAATCTTGGATAACGTGGCTATTGCTGAAAATTACCCGAGTGGCTTGTCGACTGCTTATAACTTGTTACGTTCGTCTATTGATGCCTTCTTGCCTAAAAAATCAGCGTGTCTTTCATCGAAACATATTTATCCCCTATTTCTAATGCAAGGCGAACGTGGCAGTGGCAAAACGAAATTAGTGAATGCTGTCGCAATGGACCTAGGAATGCATTTGTTTGGAGTAGACTGCGCTGATATTGTGTCGATGGTTCCTTCACATACTGAGCTTAAGCTAAAGGGACTCTTCTCGAAAAGTTTGCAATGTGAACCACTTTTAATTTGCTTTCATAATTTTGAAGTAAGTTTGCATTTTCTTTATTGACTCGCATAAATACATATGTACATATATATAATTTTCCTATTTTTAGATATTCGGCATTGACAATGAAGGCAACGAAGATCTACGTCTGTTATCTTCATTTCAAGCCCAAATTCAAGAGCTTTTCACCAGAGACAGGGATCATCCCATCATAATAGTTGCATTGACGAATGAAAAAACCCTAAAGCCGATGATTCAAAGATTATTCCTTGAAACAATTCAAATCGAAACTCCTGATAAAGATGAACGTTTTGAAATTCTTAAATGGCTTCATGTCCGAGAAACGTTCAATGATGAGATTTTCAATCGTGGCAGTCTTGATCGAATTCCACTTTTTTCGCTAGAGACCAGGGAACGATACCTACGAGAGTTCTTCAATTGGACTGAAACTAAATCAATTTTAGTGGAAGTGGCAGAGAAATCGCAGGGATTCGTACTGGGCGATCTGCAACTCCTTTATGATAATGCAATACGTGATTTACGCAAAGACCGAAGACGGTCTTCGCTTAAAATGCGGCACTTTATGAACAATCTTACTGAAATGCAGTCATCATTTGCCGATAGCTTAGGTGCACCAAAAGTGCCAAAAGTCCTTTGGTCTGACATCGGAGGTCTGGCTAAAATCAAAGATGAAATACAGAGTAGCATCGGACTTCCACTAAAACATGTGCATTTAATGGGAAAGAACCTTCGAAGGTCAGGAATCTTACTATATGGGCCACCGGGAACTGGAAAAACTCTTGTAGCTAAAGCAGTCGCAACAGAATGTAATTTGAGTTTCTTGTCCGTACAAGGACCAGAATTATTAAATATGTATGTTGGTCAAAGTGAGCAAAACGTGAGGGAGGTATTTTCGAGAGCACGTTCTGCTGCACCGTGTGTTCTTTTTTTGGATGAATTAGATTCACTAGCCCCAAACCGAGGTGCGGCAGGTGATTCTGGTGGAGTGATGGATCGTGTTGTTAGTCAGTTATTGGCTGAAATGGATGGTATGGGTGATAACACGAAACCAATATTTATTTTGGCTGCAACCAATCGACCTGACCTAATTGACCCGGCCTTATTGCGACCTGGGAGATTTGACAAGATGTTCTATGTCGGACCATGTACAAGTACCGAAGACAAGACATCAGTCCTGAAAGCACAAACTAAGAAGTTTAAGCTATCAAAGGAACTGAGCTTGGAACGAATTGCAGAATCCCTAAAAGACGACATGTCTGGAGCCGATTTGTACTCCATCTGCTCAAACGCATGGCTATCTGCAGTAAGAAGAACCATAGATAAATACAAAAGTAAGTTTTGGAAATACTACTAATATATTGAATAATACACTTCTTTAATTTCTATTAATTTATATTAGATGAAGACGAAGAAGAACTTATGCCAGAGAAAGTTATTGTGAATATGGAAGATTTTGAGAAGTCCTATGATAAGTTTATACCCTCGATTGCTAAGCAGGACTTGGAGTACTTTGAAAGACTTAAATCGGCTTATACTGTTTGATATTCAACCAACTTTCAAATAAAGTGTAGTTTATTTTAGTTGCAAACGTTTATTATTCTTAGTAGCTTTTATATACTGTAACTTTCCTATCTATGGGCTCAGGAGATATTATATAAGTTATATTTATCACAGTGAATTTAAAGCCAACTTTAACAAGAAATAAGAGAGCAAAAGATATCTATCTTTTTCCTCTCTTGCTCCTTAATTTTATCTGACATCCTGCTGATTTTAACCAGAGGAAGTAAACACAACAGGTGGCCAGTGGCGTTGTGGGTATGTACGTCGACCCCAACCTCGACTTCGTTTTTTCGATTCCTGCTCTGTGCGACAAAAATAATGTTGACTGCCCCACCTCTTTCGAGTCAATGACAATGCTCAAAGAGTATTTTCGAAAATCGCCAAATTGAAAAAAATATTAACTACTAGTGAATGCTCGCTAACTGACCTTTGTGGGTTGAAATAGTAAGCCACGGTGATCAAGTTATCGGATGAGTTCACCGCTCTGGCATATGACCTCGAATCAACCTCTCGTATCAGTTTCGCCCTCTTGTATAGACCAGAAATAAGAGAGCAAACAGATATCCATCTCTTTGTACAAGTGTATATATATAACTTTGAAACATTTGCATTAATTAATAAAATAAGCAGTTTCTTTGCTCTTTTTTTTGTACAGATATATGATGGAAGTTACTTCCAAATTTTGGTAACTATTTTTCCGACTTAGTTATAGTTTAAATATCTATCTTAACAATTAAGAAAATTGAATTTTTAATTCTATAACTTTTTTCGAATTTATGTATGAATGCTATCAAAGTGACTTCATTTCTCACGTATGACAAGGAAATGGGCTATATATTACATTAATGGATTAAATTGATGCAAAATATTCCTGTAAATAATACGTGGCATTGCATATTCATTCACCCAATGCTATTATTAAAGTCATGAACCAACTGAACACTCTTCGAACAATTGTACATGGTTGTGACCAACTTCACACGATTTTCACACAAAAACCATGAATCTCTCTCTTATCCCACAAAATCCTGGAATCGGCCGCCATATTGTGGTGGATCCATGGTTTTGTGAAAATATTGATGTATAAGGGATTTCCACTACTCCCACATTCCTCTCTTTTGTGGACTAGGGAAAAAAAAGGCCGAAGATGAATATCTCCTTGCTCTCTTATTTCTGGTATAGACTCTCATTGGAGTTGGCGTTCTATAAAGGTGAAGTCAAACCCTAAGCACTCAACGGTGCCGTGAAATAACGCCGAGCGAAATAACGCCGAATTCCAGAATTCGACGTTACTTCACTTTGTGAAAGCGAAATAAAACCGAATTTTAATGTTCGGTCTTATTTCACTTTGCTAGAGTGAAATAAAGCCGAGTCGGCCTTATTTCGCTTTGCATTTACTGATTCTTTTGCCTTTTCTCTGAATTCGGCATTGTGGAAACATTTGCTTCGGCTTTATTTCACAAGCAATGTTCGGCGTTATTTCACTTTGTCAATGTGAAATTAAAATTAGGCATTATTTCACTTTATGAAAGTGAAATAACGCCGAATTCTGGAATTCGGCGTTATTTCGCTCGGCGTTATTTCACGGCACCGCACTCAACAGGCACTCTCAAAGTCCTTCAATCTCGCAATCAAGTTGAACCACATAAGAGTATAAGAGCCATGTAGAAGATTACAGCCATCCTCGCATCCAGTTGACTGTTTTAAAACTTAAACTTTGTCTACTTTGTCTACTACTAGTCATTAACAGAGGTAACTTCAACCTTGCCTTGGAATATGCATGTAGAGTAATTTGTTTTGTTATTTCTTATTAATATTAGCAACTAACCAAGCGAAAGATGTGAAGTTTCATTTATAAAAAATATTAAAAAATTTTTTTTGACACAAAAAAAAACGCCAAAAGCTCAAAATATTTAGGTAGTGATGTACCAATTTTTGTGTCGCTAGTTTGGCGCCATATCTGACAACCCTGATTACAACCCTTGGCGCTCCGAAAACCTTAGATCCTATAGATAGTGACAATATTCAGTAATAGCTTATAGATTAATATCAGGTGCTTAAAATGTATAGATTGTTGACATGCCAGATCCAATTTAGAATACAGCTAGCTCTTTTTTTGTAAATGACAGTTAATATAGTCTACAGAAATATTGTTCCTCGATTCGCCGAAAATAAGAACAACTCACCGTAAAGAAATTAAAAAAAAATATGACAAAAAGCTATGATAGACATCTATTACTGTACATTTTGTACTGTATCAATGGATTTGGTATCACTTTTTCATTTAAATAAACGTCAAATTTGAATTTTTTCTTTAAACTGAATAGATTCCTCCAGCTTCTCGTACTTCTTTTAAATTATTCGGTCTAAAAGAATTAATAAGCACTAAAATCTGATAAATAAATATTATTTTTCTTTCCTCTATAGAATATAAAAAAGTAAAAAATGTCTACAGCGCAAAACGATAGATTGTTCAAGAACGGTGAAAACTATGGTCAAAGGAATCTAACCAATAAACAATTTCATTCCGATCGCAAGCACACAATCCGCAAACAAGCATTGGGAGAAATAAAAAATGTTATCCACAACCATGCATCGATTACACCATTCAAAGGTATGCGAGCTGGACCATCTAAACCAGTTTGCACTGAATTGCTAAAAAAACAAACTGAGCAGATCAAATTTCGTGTTGAAAATCATTTTAAAACAGATCAATCCAAACAATTAAAATCAACAGTCCAAACAGTGCCGGAAAATGTAAATGAAAGAGAAACGCCTGCTCCAAGGCAATGCAATGATAAGTGCTTCAAAGGTTGGGCTACAGATTTCAAATCTCGATTATCTAAAAGTATGTGTTATGTTACAGGTCTGGAGGAAATTTGGTCAGAGATGAATACCATTGAACCAGATGTCTTAGAAAAACTCATCAATGCCGACACGGACTCTGAAGATTACTTTAATATTGCTGATTTAAAAATGCCACCATTGCATTTGGAAGATGTTACATTTAAGTTAGATAACCCATACGAATTGGAAACACAAAAATTGCTGGAAAATCTTGCAATATCTTATGATTGTGAAGACTTTCCATTGGCAATAGATTGGATTGATGATTTGTAATCCATTAAATTTTTAATCTTTTATGAATATTGACTTGGGTGCTATGAACATGTTTTAGCACTTAAAGAAAAATATTTTTTTTATTTATTACCTTTATGTAAGTTCTTAAGTTTTGATTTTAATTGTATTTTTGTATACTTTTTCGTCGAATGGAAATGAAATAACAAATACCCCAAAATACCGCACACCTTTATGTACAATTCTTGCTTTTTACGTTATTTGGTTTGAAACAGCAAGTAAAACTTTTAATACTGTGTTAAGTCTTAATTTAAATTTTATTTTTTGTACTATATATCCAGACAGCAGTATTACATGCGCAATTATTTACTGTACCAGTACATTTGCTCTCCTTGCTATGCGGTGCAGGTTCTTTTTACTGGGAAACATCCAGGAAACATTGATTTATCCTGTGACATAAAATTTAGAAACATGAACATTTAAAGATAATGGCTGATGAGTTGTGTTTTATGCATAGGGATGCGCATTTACCCGGTAAAAGCGCTGGGTATATATCCAATATTTAAACAAATTTTAAATGTTTGGTTATTTACTTATTTTTATGGTGGTTCTCCCATGGCATTGTGTGGGAACGTGCGTCGTCGCCAAACGCTGGAACTGGTGCGACCAAGAAAATACTTTTCACGGCCGCACCTTTATCGAGTCACAGCAAATGCTCAAAGGGTATGCCCAGAAAAACTTGGCCGTTCGGAGTCTGCACCTACGAGATGTAATGCCACCTATATAGTTACTATTACTTATTTTCATTGAAAATGTTTGATTTTCGGTAATGAATTGGTTTTATTTGATAGAAAGTGACATTAATTACAAACCACTCTGAGTAGCTGGGCTCGAATAGGAGATGTGAGTTGTACTAAAGGCTCCACCTGTTCCGAAGAATTGGCTGTGTCATGTTTTTATCACGTTGCTTATTCACTGCCAAGTTGTGCAAACTCATTTTATTGCTGGAAGAGCTTTCAAGAGACTTACTTAGAGAAGTATTGAGAAAGTGGATGCTTTAAATAGCATTATAATTGATAATCATCATTCTAGGAATAAAAACTGCAGATGTTCTTGAATACACATGCAAAATCTGCCTCATTCTTGCGAAATGAACAAATATGTTTAACCCCACACCAAAAAAACTACATAAACAAAAATTGCTTGTAAATATTCAATATTTTATTAGGCTTTTGAAAATCACAAGTTGATTCGGCACTTACTTATGTAGAACTCAAAATATATCAATTTGAAAATGAAAAACATACCCGGGCATCTGGGTATTGACACAAGGGTTAATATTCATTATGATAATAGACTAAACCATTATAATGGAAAAAAAAGAAACAAAATAGTTTTTTTCGTTTTTCCAATATAATTTATAAATTACGCCAAGATAAATAAAAACTAACACATAATGCATTTTAATTTATTTTTGTGTTGTGAATACTTGAGAAATGTACGAAGATAAAAAAATTAAATTACAATTGGATGCAACTTCTAAATTAGGCACCGTTTATTGTAATTGTTTCTAAGTACTCTCTATACCGTACTTCCTGTTGTTGTTGGAGTTTTTGCAATTTTTTCGTTTGACCCTTACTAATCTCTTTTCCGTCCTTGTCATGTGTTGGAAGACCCTGTAATAACAGCAACAGCGATTGAAATCGATTATAACATTTTTATTTAATTGACTTACATTATTATCAAATGCAGAATACTTGTCGGCTTCGTGTAAAAACATTTTCTTCGGATCAATTTTCTTTTGAGCTTCTTTTGCAGCAGACGCAGCGGCAGCAGCCTGCTTCTTTTTCTCTTTTTCAGCAGCTTTTTCGGCTTCAAGTTGCTTTTTTGCTTCTCGCTCCTTTTGGAGCGATTCCTTATCCACCAGTTTCACCGCAAATTCTCCGCATTCGCGATCTTCCAATCGAACACCAAGGTTAGGAAGGATATTGTCACGCAATTCATCACATAATTTTAGTATATCAACCGCTTTCAATGTTTTCGCTTGTTCTCGGACTTGGCTTCGGAAATTAGCCAAGGCCATAACACAAGGCATAAGAGCTGTTTCCAAATCAACCCCGCTACTTTGGTTGGTGGTCGAACCGCTTACTGGGAATCCGATTCCACCACGCGGGCCAGCTATTACACCGAAAATATGTAGTAAATCGGTAATATAGGTCGCAATTTTCCGTAAAAGAAGAGAGTTGTGTTTGCAGCATTTGCTATCGCGCAGGTAGATATTTGACGAGGAGACTAGATCTCGGAGTACATCCAAGGCAGTCCGAGTATCAACATTATCTAAAATGAGAAATTATTACAATACGTTAGTTGATGAATTTCAGTATTTAATTTACCACAAAGTGCTTTATACACTTGTTCCTGTGCAGCATTAAACTTTGTCTGAAGAGCAGATTCGATAGATCTCCAGTCGTCGAACTGCGCTCTGGGCTCTCCAGTCAATAAGTTTCGCGTCAAGTCTTTTACATTGAGGAAAAACTCCTGAAAAAAAAATATATATAAAAATATGGGACTTCATAAGACCGTCGATTACTTTTCTTACATTTAAGAATTTTTCATATTGTACTGCCATTTCCATTGTATTCTCGGAGTAGTCTAAAGTATCTTTCCATGAATGTAAAAGAAAGGCTAACCTAAGTTGACTAGCGGTATGTTTTTTCAAGGCTTCTTGAATAGTTACAAAATTTTTCAATGATTTCGACATTTTGCAACCAGCAATAGTTAAATGTCCTGTATGCAAGAAGTACTTCACCCACTCGGGATGATCAAATGCAGCTTCAGATTGAGCTAATTCATTATCATGGTGAGGAAATTTTAGGTCGACACCGCCCGTATGAATGTCCATTGTTTGACCAAAAATATCAGAGGCCATGGCGGAGCATTCGATATGCCACCCCGGTCGACCTTTACCCCAAGGGCTATCCCAGAAAGGTTCACCAGATTTGCTGGCTTTCCAAAGAGCAAAATCATTCGGAGAACGTTTTTCAGATAATCGATCTTCCGCGAGTGAAAGATCACCTTCGCCTTCTTGTAGAGATTTTGTATCACCATAGGCTTCTGGAACTAGTTTTGCATAATGATGATTATTTCTTTTATCAAACCCATTCACATCGAAGTACACTGATCCATTTGCTGAATACGCCAGGCCATTGTCCATAATTTTTTGAATGAAATTAATAATTTGAGGAACATATTCGCTAACTCGAGTTAACACATCCGGAGGAAGAATCTGTACAAAAATGAGGAAGATACATTTTATCAATTAATTATTCACTTCACAGAAATTAAATTTAGCATTCTTAACTATGCGAAAATCAATTACAACTACGAAAAGTGTCTTAATAAATAAGATGAATGATTTGTATGAACTTATTATAGTTGGGTCAGTTCACTTAACGGAAAAGTTGGTTTCGTTTCGTTTTTACGGTTCACAAATTAAAACAGAGTACTTACATATTTATTTTTTGCAGTTATTGCGCAAAACTTAAAATACTTTTTTGGAATGTTTGACGCATTTTCAGCATATACTTACATTATGTGTGTTAATAGGGAAGTTAATTTTCTAAATGCAAATGAAGCAAAAGAAAATGTATAGACAGTCTTTTTAAGAATATGGGCTTTGTCGGTTCATAAATTGCAATCATTCATATAACTATGTGAGACTTCACGGTATTTATTTAAAAAAAAATCTCACAACTTATGTAGTTTACGTTTTTTTAGTTTGTCTACCTCTGGGCAGACAACAACAACGCTCCAGCAAAGATGGTCTTCGAATCCGAGCCTCCTAGTTCAAAAAGAAGAAGACCGAACCTCCGGTATAGAAACCAAGTCATCGCGGATGAAAGACAGCTTGGCCATGATGACTAGAAGCGTACCCGACCGTCACTAAATGCAGGCTCGAACCCGGCCAGATAAGTAGGTAAGTTGTTAGTCAACGGTTACCTACAACTATTGGGTTAATGGTGTATGGTACTTACTTACCGAAAGGACTTAAAAATCTCATTTTTTGCAGTTGATTTGGGATCGACATTAGAAATTAAGCTTTGACATTTTTGGATTTTTCTTTTTTGTAGATTTTTGTTTTTTTGTCGGAATAGAGAATACGCTAGTTAATAAGGCTAAGTGGTTCCAGGAACTGGTGTAACCTGTTAGTAAAACGGGTGTTGAGCAAGTGGACAATGCCGATTTGAAGGTCTATGTCTATTTACTATTAATTGTATTTCACGACAATTATTGAAATAACAATAGAGGTTATATTGAAGAACCTTTAGTAGCCTTTATTATCAGAATATCTTAACTATAAAACAGGAATTTGTGTCTGACCGACAAAGGCTCCGAAACTACACGTCGCAGACCTCTGAAATTTTCAACAAAAATCATTTTAAAATTTATATGCTGAATGTGACAATTTTTAAGTCGGTACGACATGCGGTTCGGAGCACTTTTTAAACGGGAATAAAATCCCCAAAAATGTTGAGTAATCGTGGACATCAACCATCCCAGTGTGTTGTAACTTCCATATAGGTATACACACACATTTTTCATATTTTGCTATGGTGCAACAATTAATTTTTGTCTACGTCTCAATCGAACATATACGAACGACTGCCTGAGTCACCAAACGAAAGGAAACAAGCATTTTCGCACTTTTCTTATTTTGTCATACCCAAACTGTCTATGCATGTACATATACACAACTACACACAAATCATTCACTTTTGCTGAAATTGTGAATATTGAACTTCTGAACGGATTAGCCGATTTAGATAAAATTTCAGAGCTAGACTAATTACATAATGTGCTACAAGATAGGCTAATTTTGTTCATGGTTCATGAAGTTTGACTTCAATTTGCACAACGTGCAAGTGAACATCGCGTGCAAGTACATAAATGGGATTTCCAAAAACTTTTTTTTATGAATCGCTAAATATGCCTCCACGTTGTGCGTAAGTGGTTGAGAAAAAACTGTAATTTCCGTCAGTTTTTCTGCAGCACACATTGTTAATTCAAACTTCAACATGTATGCACACAGTCAACGAATTGTACTCATTATGAGTAGGGGATAGGGATAGGCAATGACAAAAGAAAATTTAAATTCCTTGAGTTCTGGTTCGAGCAGTCTTATTATTGTTTTAAATTAAGTGCGGAGTAAACATTTATTCAAAATCGTCTTCAAGTTTTATAATAAAAAATAAAGTTTAATTTTCTAGGCGTTTTACTATTTTAAACACATTTTTTCAGGATATTTTGCAAAAAACTATATTTTCACTACAGGTAAAATACCGGTTGAAGAAACAAACCCGTGTACGAAATCTAGTATATATATTAATATGTTGAGGAGCTAAAGGTTGGCGAAATTGGGTTACGAACTCCGAAAAATCTGTCACAGAATTTATTCGTAGTGGATAATGAAACATTAAAAATCTCCTACAAGTTTCGTGAAGTTTGCTATCATTATATACTAATGAAGTGGAAGTTTGTATGTTCTACGACAAGTCATTTACTTCGGATTTCCGTTTTTGTGATACCAATTTTCCGTAGTTCGGGCTGTTCGTAGATTTCCTACGAATGGATTCTGTGATTGGACTGAATGTGATTGTCAGAAACTATGTATATATGTATACATTTAATTTAAAGTATTGCGCAATACAATTCTGTGTTTCCACAGGTTTGAAATAACATGGTTTGGAAAAACAAAACAAATTAGCCGTTTTTACACTACTTCACTGGATTTAGCAAAGACTTCTTGTCTTTATTAACACGATTTCTGGAACGTATCATCCGTGTTAAAACTTAAAAAATAATTAGTTAAGTAGTTAGGTAGGTTAAGTAGTAGTAGAACCTTGGATTGATAAGTTTTACGTACACATGGGGCTTACCAAAAGAAAACAAATGTTTTCAAGTATGCACACCTTTAAAAGTCAATAATAATAAATATCATATACATAGATAATCGTCGAATTTCGACGACGAGCGGACCTTATGCATGTACAGTTGTTTTCAAAACAATAGTTACACGACTAGTTATATTGGTATTCATGCTTGTGAGAAAGACAAGCACGCTTAGTTATATTGGTATTCAAGTTTTGTGAGAAAGACAAGAACTTGTTTTTAAATTCTATGTAGATATAAAGTTTTTATTCTTAGACGAAAAATAACCCCTTGGTTTTAAGACTCTTATTCTCTAGCACTGATTTGCACGGACGTGGCATGTGTCCACGTAATCCTTGCATTTTTTTGGTTGTAATATTCTGACAAGCGCTTTGCTCTACTTGCCAAAGCTCTCTATTATTGTTTGGCTTAGCGATTGTAACTGCTATCGCATATCATTCTCACATCATCCAATTCATAATAAAATACAACATAACTCAAAACGTCACCACCAAGAATTAAATTATTTTCTGGTATGACTTATGTATGCGTCATCCAACTCGATAAGTCTAAGTTTAACCAATGAATTTCGATTTTGAAATCAAAATGTAATAAATGTCATAAGTCTATGAGTGAGGTTTTCGGTGCAATCTTTCATACATGATAGTGGTCGAAACTGTACCCCTAATCTGAAAAAATTTCAGCGTAAACAAAATTTAATTTCCTTAAACATTTTTTTATCTCAAACTTCATGAAACGAATTATTACTTACAAACGCAGATATGCTTTATGCCCGCAATTGAGACACGCAGCTATAGATAATCATTTCGATTTTATATTTTTTGTTAAAAACAATGTTTCAACCTAACCAACCACTTTGACCTACATACATAATTCGCAAGATATTGATATGGAATACAAGCGACCTTGACCGTAATCTGTAATTCTTAACGCAAAATTAAAGTTCGCAAAAGCTGATGTCATATCAAAGACGTGTATCTCACACAATTACAATTTAAATGCAGCACTGTAGCGCAGTTTCAGATGTACTTACGTTTAACGCACGCATATCTTTGTGAAATGCATCTTCCCAGTATCTTGGTAATGCTTCAAATATTGAATTCTCATTAACTTGGTCACATTCTCGTTTATCTATCCAATCTGCAATTGGATCTTTTGCCTCAGTGAGATAATTCAATTTCGCTTGTTCTACTTTATCAGTATCACCCGATGCGACGGCGAGTTCAAGTGCCTCTACTGCAGCATTCATTTTCGTAAGAGTCTTTTCAAGCATAACTCTTTTATCTGGGTCCGTGTTCTTTTCACATGTTTGCTTGAAATGTTCCAATACTTCCCTCAGATCTTCTAATAGGACTGGTAAGTCGCCAGCGTTCTTCTTGTATTTTTCATACAGATAGTTCTGTCGGGCACGTTTAATGATTTTATCATCAATATCGGTTATATTCATTACGTATTGAACATTGTAACCGAAATAATTGGAAAGAACACGTCGCAAAATATCAAACGATATATATGACCTAAGTGACAGCAAATAAAAAGAGATGATGATATAAAAAGAAGGAATTAGTCAGCCAAACTAAAAACTCTGCTTACCTGGCATGTCCCATATGCGATGCATCGTACACAGTTGGCCCGCAACTATACCAACGGACATTATTACCATCCAATGGGACGAATTCTTCCTTTTGTCTAGTTAGACTGTTGTACAGTTTTAATTTAGGCCGGTCATAAGTAGCTGGCTGCTGCCACACTGGTTGGGAACGTTTTGACATGATCACTTACACACTTTATTACGATTCGTTGCAAAGATATTATTTTAAACTCAAGAGTCTCTAAACTAATATTTTAATATAACTTTGTTTCAAAAATATTAAACAAAAAATACTAGTAATTTTCTTTCACATAGGTACTCCACGTTTATAACACTGGCAGTTTCGCGGGCAAATGTCAAAACAATGGACGTATGCATAGCTAAAAAATACGAGAATCGTTACGAAATGAACACCACCACCTTTCAAAGTCGCACAGTCCTTCAAACTGTATTTATTTACTGTCAAATCCGGTCAATAAATGTCAAGTTTTTTACGTACAATAAGAGAAGTATTAAATATGTTTGAGCGTTATTCAAAACAAGCAGCGATTATCAAATAATTTCAATTATGGCTAGTAGCTATGAGGTCCCCAGTTGGTAACTACAAAATTTAAACTATACATAAAAGACTTAGGTAAGATGTAATTCCATTATTTAAATTAATAGGGCAGGAAAGCCGCCCACAGGATTGCATCTTGATGTACTGAAGGAGGACAAGTTGGTTCAGAAACTTATGGTCGATGAAAAGAAATGTTATTTGTTTGGGCGTAATGCCCAAATGAATGATTTTTGTATAGACCATGCTTCTTGCTCAAGGGTACACGCAGCATTTGTGTATCACAAACATTTGAATATTGCATATTTAGTTGATTTAGGATCAAGTGAGTTCTCTGTTTGTTTTATATTTATTTAGTGAATCGTTTTCATAGTCACTAATCATTTCCAGCTCATGGCACTTTTATTGGCACTCTTCGTCTAGAACCGAATAAGCCAACCCAGTTACAAATAAATATGACATTTCATTTCGGAGCATCAACTCGGCAATATATACTTAGGGAACGTCCATCCGCCGGGCAAAGAACAAGTATTATAGAAGATCTTCCAATGAGTGAGTCCAGTGATGGCGCACTGCTTGGTCTTCCAGAAAGTCAAACGGAGTTAGATGTATGAAGCGTGAGAATAATATATTACATTGAACAGCAAGATTAATGAATTTATTGGATTTTTTTTCAGAATCTCACGGAATATAACACTGCGCATAATCGACGAATTTCAATGCTTGGTATAACAGACGACAGTCTACGGAAGGTAGCTTCAAATGTCTTAGCGGATTTAATTCTTTGTCTGACTGGTATTTGTTTCAGAGTTCTAGCAAATCACAGAAAAAGCGTCGTAGCGTTACCTTCAATGAAGAGGAAATTGTGATCAACCCGGAAGACGTTGATCCGAATGTCGGACGTTTCCGAAACCTCATACAGACTACAGTTGTCCCAACAAAACGTATGCGATACGAATCAAATCAAATTGGTATATCATCAGGCACCGCAAATTACACTACTTCGAATGACATGAAGAATTTGCACCCAACAGTTGTAACGCCACAATTGTATCAAGATCTTCCTGAAGCTCACGATCAGACATCAGCGAGATTAAATGTTAGCAATGACTTCGATATCACACCGATTGCAATGGGAACCAAATTGGGATTACTTTTACCAAATCCTGCTCCAGATGTTACGCCTGCTTTACCTGACGCAGCAGTTACCAAACCAAAAGTACAGTTCAACAGAGGAAATGGTTAGGATTTTAATTAGAGATTTTTGACAGTATCGATTCATTTAAATCATTCCATTTCAGTACAACGCTATGAGGACAACTCGGCACTAGAGAATAGCAATGGACCCCAGAAGAAAAAATATGCCAAGGAAGCATGGCCGGGGCGAAAACCTTTGCTCGGACCACTTTAATGCGATTATCCTGTATATGTTCATCACCATGAATTCTTAATTTTGTCGTAAAATTTATTGAATTTGAAATTACTGGAAATAATTTTCAATCCAGGCATTACTACATTTATGTTCATTCAACATATTGGGTTAGTGAGAATTTATAACAAGAATTTGAAGTAACGCATTTTTATTTCTAACTGCACATTTTTTTATCTCTACTTGACCTGAACCTTCCAAAAACAAAGCTTACGATCGTATGCTGCGGCCACATATGGCAATCTGTGATGCCAAGACAGACCACCGAACAATTTTAGTGAAGCTTCAATTAATGGCACTGTAGACTTGACGGTATATACTTTTAAAGTGATATCCGGACGACCAATACTTGCATAAACAACTTCGCTGTTTGGTGAAAATCTAACCACACGGCCACCATCTTCGTGGATCTGCTTAACATCGGAGGGACCACTAAATATAGAAAATAATTTGCAATTATCATTAAACATCTTGAATATCACTGAATCTCACCATGTTCTTCTGAGATCCCACGTGACTATATCACCGCCGGCTAACGCCGTAACGAAAAGCCTGTTATGAAGTGACCAGTCTGCACACATCATAGGGAATTTCGGAGATTCCAGAGATAAGATAGCTTGTTGTGTGCGAACGTTGTATAGATGAATTATTCCCTTCTTTTCTGCCACAAGAACTTTTCCAGGTTCATCAGGATGCCACCGCACAGACATGCCGGCAGATGAAAGGCAAAATGTTGTGATCACCTCAAAATTATGCTGAGAGCTCCAAATTTTACAAGAATGGTCATCACTCACAGACGCTAGGAATTCCTCTTCACACTGCCAGGCGATATCATTCACATAATTGGAGTGACCTTGAAAATTCGTTTAATTTATATGCAATGTTGATGCACGTATTTCGTCTCACCTTTAAGAACTTGCACAGTGTCTTTTTGGTCTAGATCAGTCCGAAATATTCTAATATTGTAATCGGCTCCTGCTGCCGCCAGAGTAATAACCTTAGGTATAAGAGCTAATGAAGTCTTAGGAGAAAATGAAATAGCATGACATCTCGTCTCGTGATAAATTTCTTTTAACCGTTCCCAGACGAATGTTTCTGTCTCTGATTCTTCCTAAGAACAAGTAATATAGACGGGTTTAAAATTGAGGTTTTGTAAAAACTTACTGGAAACCGAACCATCCCCAGTATGATCGTTTTTGAAACAGCAACACAAACCAAATTGTAAGCAAAATCATTGCCGCATATTTCAAAACAGTAAATTTGATCTGATAGATTAATAGTATGTGCTGGATCTGTTTTCGTACGCATTTTGATATAGTTTGATCTTTAAGACAAATTTTTGCAGACAGAGTTTTATGTTCACCGGCACGTCTTTTGATTAAAGGTTAAGCTTAAATACAAATAGTCTGTTGTCACAGTCGCTTCGAAAGGAGGTGAATGACGTTTATCCCAACAACATTTGATTCGAGTATCGAGTATCGACTACTGACATTCGACTTAAATCAAATTCAAAAAAAATTTACTAAAATTTATTTTAATATAAAAGATGTTATTCAGTATTATATTCAACATAATTAAACATGTATATAAATACTTGTTCAAACTATAGTACTTGGTCAATATATTTAACATTTTTGTCATTCCCCTAAAATGCCATTCATATGATCCGGAAACAAGCTGGGACGTTAAATATTAGGAAGGAAAACGCGAATTCGCAATCGGGGCGCCATTATAAGCAAAACATATGCAGTACAAAACTGCTCGTGTTTAACATAACGACATAACTAGGTTTAAATATGATTTTTCTCTATGAAAATTTAATATATAATATTGCAACAAAATCTAAAAAAAAAAACGTTGTCCATCCTTGGCAATAAAGTGTTAGTTTGCACACATTTTAAGGCCCATTCATATGAGCGGCGAACTGCGAACGCGAACTTTCAGAAATAACCCTTTTCCAGCAAATATAAACAAAAAGTTAAACTTCTTGGTATGCAAAAATATTGTAACTGAATTATCGAGTTTTTTCATATACAAAAATCCCAATTAAAGTTAGATTAAGCATCCTAATTAATTATTTTAAAGTTTTTCTCCGCGAATCAATCATTCTCTCCGCGAACTGTCAAACTGAATTCGTGATACACAAACCTAATCCAAAGACGAAAACGTGATCCACTAACTCACGTCCAAAAAATTCGCAGTGAAGTGTCAGTTTGCACCCGTAGTTCTCTGCGAATGAAAAACGAAAAACGTCTCCATATGAATGAAACGTCAATGTTTGCGAAGTTCGCAATTCGCGGCGACCTCATATCAATGGGCCTTTAATGTTCCCTGCGAATGACAAAACTCCATATGGTAGAAGAGTTTGGGATATTTATTGGCTACTAATGTGTACAACACTTAAGAATCGTATTTTACAAACGCTCCCATAAATAAGTTTGTGTCTCCCTTTAAACTCATTTTGTTGCACACCAAGTGACATCTCTTTTTAAACTTGTCAAAAAAAGCGACGTGTGCTGTTAATTTTGTGCAGATCAAATTTATATCATTTTCTAAAGAAAAAAACATGAATTCTGTCCCGGTTTTTATAGATTTATCTTTGGACGAGCAGGTTAATTTAAGCATGCATTTTTTTTTCTTTCCGAAAAGCCATGAATAAAAATTTGAATAGAATAAAACAATTCTTGTTTGCAGGTTATGTTTAGCTTAAAAAATTTGTAAACTTAATCGTGCATACATTTTCTATGTGAACAGGTTCAAGAACTTAGGAAATATTTTAAAAAGCTTGGAGCCGAAATATCATCGGAAAAGTCTTCAAAGGGCATCGAAGATGATTTGCATAAAATAATCGGAGTCTGCGACGTTTGCTTTAAAGATGGTGAACCAACACAAATCGATGGCATCCTTAATAGTATTGTGTCCATTATGATCACAGTAGGTTGATTTTGATAGAATATAATATATTTTACCCACACTATCATTTTCAGATTTCATTAGATAGGGGTGAGAACATAGTTTTGGCCTATTGTGAAAAAATGACTAAAGCCCCTGATGTACCATTGGCTAAAGTGTGCTTGCAATCGTAAGTGAGAATTCAATACAACTCTCAAATATTATTAACCAAATGTCTTTTTTTAGTTTATGGCGACTGTTCAATAATCTTGATACAAGTTCACCTCTTCGCTACCATGTTTACTATCATTTGGTTCAAGTAGCAAAGCAGTGCGATCAAGTTCTGGAAGTATTTACTGGAGTTGATCAACTTAAGAGTCAGTTCGTCAATTGCCCTCCTTCAAGTGAACAAATGCAAAAACTCTATCGTTTGCTTCACGATGTTCTTAAAGATACCAACATCGAATTATCAGCAAAAGTCATGATAGAACTCTTAGGGACATACACCGCTGATAATGCGTGTGTCGCTCGTGAGGATGCCATGAAATGCATAGTAACAGCACTAGCCGACCCGAACACCTTTTTGTTGGATCCACTACTATCATTGAAACCAGTTCGCTTCCTCGAAGGCGATCTCATTCATGATTTGCTGTCGATTTTTGTGTCAGATAAATTGCCATCATACATTCAATTTTACGAGAATCACAAGGAATTTGTAACATCTCAAGGACTGAACCATGAACAAAATATGAAGAAAATGCGTTTACTTACATTTATGCAATTGGCTGAAAGTAATCCAGAAATGACATTTGAGCAGTTAACAAAGGAATTGCAAATCCCCGAAGAAGAAGTTGAACCATTTATCATTGAAGTGCTGAAGACAAAACTTGTGAGAGCTCGACTTGATCAAGCCAACAAAAAGGTACATATTTCGAGCACAATGCACAGAACATTCGGATTCTCACAATGGGAACAATTGCGCGATTTGCTGCAAGCGTGGAAGGAAAATCTCAATGGTGTTAAGGATGGTCTACAGAACGTATCTGCGGCTCAATTGGAATTGGCTAAAACGCAAAAACTTATTCACTAGAAAAAGGGTTACTTTCTAACAAGAACACACAAAATTAGAGGACCGAAATAAAGTTTTTTTTTTCTCCAAAAATGTGTTTAGTTTTTTTTAAGTACATATGTGGCTTAGGCTGCTTTAACACGCTAATTTTGACAGCAAGTTTTTCCATCTTGTTCATAAGGGAGGAGAACATAAGAAGAGCCTAAGAGTACTTTTAGTGGGTACTTTAGAGTACTTTAGTGGTGGCCTGTGGCGTTGTAGGTATGTGCGTCGACCCCAACCTCGACGTCGTAGGTTCGATTCCAGCTCTGTGCGACGAAAACAATGTTCACGACCCCACCTCTTTCGAGTCACTGACAATGCTCAAAGAGTATTTCCTGTCTAGAGAAAGCTTCTCAAAACAAAGCCGTTAGGATTCGGCATAAAACTGTAGGTCCCTTCCACTTGTGAGAGAACAATAGCACGCACAACACGAGTGGTTGCTGAGAAGCTAGGCCCTGGCCCCCTACGGGCTGTAGCGCCACCCATATTATTATTATTATATTATTATTAAGAGTACTTTTACAAGAGCTAATTTCGTCAGCAAGCTTTTCCATCATTTAAGCAAGAGAGGTGAGACATAGGAAAAGCTTCACCTCCCTTGCCAACAAGATGGAAAAGCTTGCTGTTGAAACTAGTTCGTGTAAAAGTACCCCTAGAGACCACGGCGCTTAGTACGACAACAGTGCTCACTTAAAATTTGTAAGTTCGAAACAGCTATAAGCTTATTTTAGTAAATATGGTTTTCATAAATCAATTTTTCCCATATGAATGGACATCTATATATTTTTTGTTTGTGGTACAATATTTACGTATGTACATGCACCAGAAATATATGACCGCTCACTTATTGCTGAACATTTTACGATGATATATACGATTTGCGAACCTATTCTATACGGAAGCCTTACGTCTTTTTCGCTTCCTATCTCTTGCGACTGGAATCTGACGCAATTTTGCCGTATAAAAGCGGTCCACAACCAGTCAGATGGAATTTGACCATAATGCATTTAATTGAAAACTTAGAACTCAGCTCAGTAAAGATTGTCAATACAACGCTCTTCATTCAGTTAATGTTTTTCTTAACGTATGTTTACGTTCGTGGGATTCGATGTATGCATACATTTAAAATAATCTCGACACATTGCCCAACAGAAGCTTTAAAAGAGCTCCATTATATCCGGATTCAAACGCCACACATATATAATACGAGAAAAATAAATTAACTATTTTCGAATGCTGATCTCAATAAAAAGTAAAGTGGTAACACTAGTTTCCCTTGACAATTGAATCTGTTTTTTATCTAAACTGACAATTCAAACTTCGCGCCTCATTTCTAAGTTAGGAGAACTGGATTTCATTAGTAAAAACAATTAAATTTGCAAGTTAGACTAATATTTTATAGAATGGCATTGATAGAGCAGTTAATTCAAAAGATGGGACTTATAGACGAACCAAAAATTGTTGGGTAAGATTAATCAAACACCTTGATTTGGCTTATAGCGATTATTATTTACAGAAAGACAACAGAGCTACTTCGTCTTTTGGAGCTCCGGTCTACTAATGTCAATGCTACTCTCAACGAATATGGTAAAATTGTATTATGTACCGATTTAGCAGCATTTTTTCTCGGAGTCCCATTTGATCAGGTATGACTTGGATTTCTGATATCTGTATATGCAGTGAACGCCAAAAAAAGTATACAGCAAAAGTTTGAATGCTTCTCCTCAAAATTTGAATTCAGGCAAGACTCTTTCAATGTAGTTTATTACATTAGTTAATTTTTCTTATAATTCCACTCTGGTCCACAAATACGAAGGCTCCTGTGTATATCCACATTTCAACGGCTTCTATTCTCATTCTTGAGTCATTAAGTTTCCATGTTTGTATATGAGGAAAACCTAAAAACTATAGCCACATGGGATCATAAAACAAGTTGTTTTTGGTTTATCGCCCACTGTCCATATTTTTTTGCATTACTTATTAGATAAAATTGCATTTCAGATTTTATCTTTGGAGTTTCGTTTGGATTTGATTTTTGTTAAAAACAGAGACATCTTAGTGCTGTAAACTTACTTGAGGCTATCCACATTAAATTAATACGAGGTTATTTCCAGACCAATGCCTTAAAACTCTCGGGGTTGAGAAAGACCCAGTATGTGAACAACAAAAGAATGTTTGAAAAACTATTAGATCTCAACAAAGTAGTGGGCGTTAATGACATTTGTGTTCAACTTAGTTTGAATGAAATATCGAAGAAAGCAATCGAACTTTTAGAATTTTATAAGAACATACAAGAAAATGATTCGACGGATTTTGATATTACACATCCGCAATATGCGGCAATGGCAGTGTATCAAGCTTGTAAAACAAGTCAAAGAAAAATATCGAAATCGAAAATATTGTCGTTTAGCCACTTGCGACCATCACAATGGGCAAAATTGGAGCAACGCTGGGATAAAGTAATATCTAATCATTGCACTACAAGGACAGACAAACAAGCAAATAATTTAGAAGCTGAAAAGTCTGTGGGTTGTAAAGATGAGTCCCAATGTTCCAGGTCTATCAAACGAGTGAAAATACCTGAAGTTGAAGACTATGACGTGTGGAAGCGACGGATGCTGGAAATGTCGCATTTAGAATTGAGATTAAAAACAGATAAGGAAAACATTGCTGATACAAAAACATAATTTTTAATGCAGAAAAATAAGATATTTTTTACTTCATTAAATTAATTTATAAACATATTTTCTGTTTCCTTGTCTGGGTATAAATAAAATACATTTTTTATTAAACAAACATTTATCTAAATACATGTGTGTACAATGTTTACAAATGTGTGTCTACGCAGTGTGAGTGTGTCTAATTGATTATAACTAATGAGCTTCTCATAATAAATAGTGGTAAGCCAATAAATGGGTAACAATTTACTACTTTTCAAATAGATGCATACATAAGGCAAATATAAACGTATGAACGGGTTCTGTTGACTTAAAAAAGTAAAAAACGGCAAACTAAAATACTTAAAAAGGCAATTATGAAAAAATAAGGAGAGCAACGTTTTTTTTTTTCAAATTCTTTGACCATAATCTTCTCCAGTTGTTTCTTAAAAGCTGGAAAGAGCTACGTAAATGACCTAAAAATCTACTTCAGCTATCACGAGTGGAGTCCGTTTAGAGCTTTCGACGTGACGTATGTGTATCCTATACATTAAATTATAAATGCACAAAAAAAAAACGATCAGCGGCGCTTCATGATTCATTAGAAAAACTGAGAAGCACAGATGATATTTGACATTTATAAGTCAGCTGTTTAAAAAAAAATTAATGGAAAATTCAGCAAGGAAACCTAACAAAGATAGTTTTTGTTACTCACTATTTATCTCCATCAGCCATTTTCAATCCTTTGCCCTATAGCTAAAATTCACAACTTTGAATCATTGAATACGTTCAAAGTGAATTGCTCACTTGTCAATAAGATGAGTGCGTTTTGAGGCTATCGTGGAAAACGTTCGAATTAAGACACCCCAACAAGCTTTAACATTTCTAGCAGCAAATTCATTGCACGCCAAATTGTAGGCGTATGTATATTCAAAAATAGTAAGTAAGTAAGTAAGTAATTCATTTATTATTAAAATTCTTAAGAATTTTCAGCAGCAGGATAAGGATCCTGCAATTGGAGAGAGTACATCCAGTCAGGTTCGTCAATATTTATCTTTAGTATTTCCATATCGACGACTTCTGAAGAAGCTGCTGGTTCAACCGGATTTCTCGACAGTGCATCCACGTGACTCATATTGTCGGAATCTTTCGGTTGCGTCCACAACAGCGAGGGTCTATAACTCGTAGCTGTGGTACTTGGATTCCTCCTTTGTGGTTCGTCGACTGTAATATGGTACGGGATGAAGTTTTCCGTTTTCTTTTTGCAATAGCACTCCTGCAAGGCTCTTGCAATTGGCATCAGTATGTAGTTCATGCTCCTACCTTTGGTTATACAAAACGAGTACTGGAGAACTTATCAATAACTCCCTTAGCTGGTCGAACGAAGCTTGTTCTTTATCTCCCCATACGAACTTCTGATTTTTCCGGATCAGGTCAGTAAGTGGTGATGCGATCGTAGCATATTCCTTTGTAAATTTCCCAATGAAACTAGTTTTGATGTTATTCCGTTTTTTTCGAATTCCTGTGCGGCTAGGGTTTTTTGCCTTTCCTGTCTGAACCTTCTCACATCCTCCTTGATTATGTGACCCAAGAATTCTATTTATTTTTTAAGGAATTCTCACTTCTTTAAATTTAGTGTCAGTTAGGCTTCGCTGAGGATTCCCAGAAATCTTTCTGACTTCCTCATACCATGCTCCTCTGACTTTTGACGTTTGATGATATTCATTACTTTCTTAAAGTACGCTGCAGCATTTACGAGTCCGAATGGCATTACTTTAAATTCAAATAATCCATCTGGAGTGATGAAAGCTGTGTAGTGTATATGCTCTTTTCGGGTGGTATCTGGTAAATGATGCTAGATCCAGTACTATGAAATAATCATATCCTACCACCTACCAGTTTATTCATTTCTTCGTCGATCATTGGTGAGGGAGAATTGATTTTTTTGTTACAGCATTTAGGCGTCGATAATTTATGCACATCTTCCCCGTTCTTCTGAGAACTTAACGTTTTGCATAGGCTACCTTGTACGGATGTTGAGATACCGGCTCGGTTTTGTTCAGTTCTATTTCCATTTCAATCAGATCCGTCCGTTCTAGTTCGTTTTGGTTCTTGGCAACACATCTTCGAAATTTATTAAGTAGTAGTAATAAGTTTCTTGGTTGGTAACCTTCCGAAACATGTAGGTCATCACGGTCAGAATACTTCCCTCCTTAGCTATTATGCAGATCGGATAATTGAGTACATCCTTCCCAATCAAGACTGGTGTTGTTAAGGTTCCATCCGGAACGATTAGTGCCTTAATCGGAAAAGGGTAAATTTTCACAATGTCAATAGTGCAAGGGGTCTGAGTTCTTGCTTGGCATTTCCCGCCACCGAATCTCACCGCCGAATCCAAGTCTGAATTACTATCTCGATTCACGTTCTGATGTTCCTTTTCCTGGTCGTGCATTAAGATACAGCTGATAAGGACTCCTTTCGACCCCTTCACTCTGGAGTTGTTTCATGTTGAGTTTTTCCATTTTCTCCAGAACAAATTAAAATTTTCCAATTACGTATATAACCATTTCTTAGACATGCATTAAAAGTTATATCTCTCAACAATGGTCATTCTATTTCCTTCGAATTCAACTTCGACTTACTTATCTACGTACGTATCTATTCGTATACCCTCTGTCCTTCCCAAGCAAACCCCGCTTATCGCAAACACATGTAACCCTTTCACACAGAGCTTTCGACCCTATGTCCACTCCAACCATTAAACAAACGTATCTACACCACCTAATTGCATACCGTATGTGCTTGTGGTAACAGTGATGGTAGCGTCTTAAATTTTACCGTAATATTTTTTTCCCTTTGTTATCTGTCCTGCATTAACAATTTTGTAAACCAAAATCGTAAACCAATAAAACTCATTGAATTCTTTGGCTATCACTCCCAATATATATTCTTATGAAATATTATTTACTTATCTCGTCTTGACGTCTTATGAATCCGCTATCCCACTTCCGATTCTTTAACTCACAAAACTGTCAATTTCAGTATTACTATAACTTGTAACTCCAACAAAAAAAAAAATAGCTTATTAATGTAAAAATATTTTACTGTCGACACAATTCAACCAACCAAAATTACATCTGTCTTGTTTGCAAGTCTACACACGACTGATCGACATCATCAATCCCACTTAATTCTGGATGTCATTCTTGTCCTCGTTGCTTCTATCTCTTTTATGGTTACAAAATAATATTTTATTAAAAGTATTCTCGCTTTTCCAATTTCCTCTTGCTAGAATATTTTATGTCGAATGATACTCCAACCAGCCAGCGGATGCTACCGCTGATCTATAACTACCTGGAGATGCTTGTATATCCTCATCTCTTACGCAGATCGAACCCAACCGCCTATTACGGTTCTAGATGCAGGGCGAGGCTTGCCAACAATTGTAATGAATAGGTGATCTAGTCCTTCACTTTTCCTTCTCCTAGACTGCGAAAGGGAAATTAAAATGGTTATCAAAAATACAGGACAAACACTATCATTGGGATGCTTTGACAATACCCAATCAGATTGTGTATGTTCAGATGTATCCGTCTTTGATTCAAAAACCGGTCGAAAGACTACCTTCATCTCGGATAAAAACATATATTCATTAGAACGTAAGATCATGAACTCTTCGACCTGATTCTAACAGAAGAATGAAAGCTGTTCGCCTGGAGGCTTCAAATAAAGTAAGCTTCGTAAGTTCGTTGAGATGTCTACTAGAACCTCCCGAAGGTTCTCTATACGTATCGGTGCTTCTAGGGCCCGCGACCTTAGATCTGGCATCCGAAACGTGTTCTCCCAATATGGCGCTACCACAATGAATCGTCCCTTCGCTTGGTTTAAGTGAGCTAATACCCTTGGCATTAGACGAAAGTTCCACTGACTGACACTGGCTGAAAGCGTTGGAGTAGAGCGCTGATAGATCTCTGCAGTCGAATGATACGTATCTGTTGACCACGGCTGCTTTTGCGGAGGCGAACAAGTTGACGTCCGGTGTGCACCAATTATGGAATAATTTGTTGCAATATGTGTCACTCCAGTACACTCTTTCCCCGAGAAAGGTGATCGGCTAAGCCGTTGTATCTCCCGGGAGGTGGTGCGCTGACAGATGAATGTTTAGTCGATCTGTCAACATCAGCATCTTGTAAGCAAGATCCAACAGAATTAAGCACCGTGTCCCTCGTTGCAAATTTAAGCTACTAGCCTCCGATTGTCTGACTGGACAAGTATGTGAGCATTTTTTAAATGTCTCTTCTGCCTTTGAATAGCTGCGTATACGACAAAAAACTTTTTCCTGTTGGAATGCCACCTTCTTCGCTCGTTTGTCCAATCTCCTGCCATAGGAATCTCGTCGAGTTGGGCGCCTAAATCAGTATTTGCTGCATCTGTTGTTAGAAAATGAGTGAAGGGCTTCGGGTGTAATGGTCTCGTTCTCTGAATGGCTCCGCGCCATCAAATCAAATCTGCCTTCACGTGAAAAGGAATATCGAGCCTCTCTCTTGTGCACCTCTGATTGAAGCGGCGGCAAAATCTGCAAATGTCGACAATGAAGTTTTCGAAGAAGCCGTTGAAACAGTCTCCGCGACATGCTTCTTAGGCTTGTGGTCTCTTTTTTCTCTAAGATATATTGGCCGATTAAGCCACATATTAGTACTACCAAGTGAATTTATTATAGGCATCAAACTCTCGTGATCAAATAGGCATTCTGCACTTGGAGGTATTCTCCTCAATGTTGTTTGCAAGTTTTTGTTGACCACTTCTGATAAAATACGATCACGCCTTACTTCAATACACTCAGACCTTTTACCACAAATAACTTGCAAAACCTGCAACTTGCAAAAAGATTAACGAATTTATCAAACAAATTTGAAGGAGTAAATTCACTTGGAGAATTGTTGGCCCAGTTAACAATGTCTTGCAAACTCGAACGTACCATTTCTTTATGGTCCAATAAAACATTTGTAAGATCTGCCAGTACTCGCTCTGTGGAAGCCAAATAATCTTTTCCTCTATTAAGGTGGCATAATTCGTCATTTAATTTAAGTTCAATAAAGCCCGGACTAGCCAGAAAACCCTGTAAATGCTGTAAAATGCTGAAATCTCACAAGTGCATCTAATTTATCCTTAGATGCCTTTTTAATAATGTTTCTCCCTTCCGCACATAAAGCAACTAATCTGCTGAAGGGTTAATCAAAAAGTTTTCACTATATTTGCTTACCATTGGGATACCCGCAGCTTCATTAAATGCCTCCCTTTCCGAATTTGATCCCGGCGAAAGAAATTGCTAAGAAGCGTGCGCTTGACTCAGGACATTCGTTAAATAACTCACTTGACTTATTAAACTATCCACCTGTGGGTCATATTTTGACCTCTTGTTAGGCGGTCGCGAACATCTTTCATCAGACTCAGATTCTGACGACGAATAAACGTTGGACCTTCTCTCTCCTGTACGCCTGTTTGAAGTCGCACATTCCTTTTTTTTGATCGAGATCTTTCCGATACGTTTCGATCATCCTGATTTTTCACCGGCTAGGTCACTCATTCTTTAACTCTTATCAATCAAATAATTGATAGACAACAGAATTCAATAGAATTTGCGAAATACACCGCAGGCCTGTGGTAAGAAGCCAACAAATTTTTATTTAGTACTTTAGCCCTATCGTCGAATACTGCCGCAGGTTTAGACCCATGAGACGAACCCAATGTTTGGGTGTGAGAGCCTCTTGGTTTTCGTGGTCCAGTGGAGTGTATGTCAGTGATCTAGAAGTCACAATGTTTTCCGCTACTATCAGCATGCTTTGCAGCAGTTCATCCGATGGATTCCGGGTCTGAGAAATTGCATATAAGGCAGTCTTAATGAACCGCAGCAATCTCTCCCAGCTCCCCCCAAGTGCAGCGTGTCTGTTGGAATAAACTTCCAACACGTGGTGGTGGTGAAGACTTCCAGTAACTTCTCCTTTTCGACGGCCTTTAGAGCTTTGCTCAATTCCTTCTCTGCACCGTGAATTGTTGTGGGGTTGTCGCTGTTGACCTTAACAGGTTTACCTCGCCTTGCTTTTAAATGACGGTTGCAGAGTATGCACGAGTCAGTCGTTAGGCTGTGGGCGACCTCTATGGTAGTGGTGTGCTCAAGCATGTAAATAGTACACCCCATCTCTTTTCCAACCTCCTACCGACACTGATCGGTCCGAAATAGTCGATTCCTGTGAAAGAGAAAGACCGACAGAACGAGGCAAGTCTAGCAGGAGGCAACTGCCCCATAATTGGTGGTTGGTTATTGCATCTTTGACAACGTCTTCGGAGGCAATTCAGCTTGACTCTCAATCGTCCAATGTAGAACTTCTGCCGCAGCTCGTTGATTACTGTCTCGTAGTTCTGTTGCATGTACTGGCAGTGAGCGTTTATTATTATAATGTCTGTGATCGCGTGGGATCTTGGGAGGTCGTCGCTACCTTCTTCCTTGGCATGGCCGATCGAAGAATACCTTTGGTTTGCAAATTCTTCAGTGTAAGCGCTAATCTGAGCATCCCGAAACAGAGCATCTTCTGCTTCATCGGCCACATTGGATTTAGTGGGTATCTATCTCCACTCCAATGACTCGTTAAGCTTAAGTATCTCGATAACCTGGAACGCAACAAATTGTATTTGTATCAAGACAGAAGAGATAAAAGGGGAGGCGGTGTTGCCTTTGTTATTAAAAGAACTATCCAACACGAAATTCTTAATGTCATTGACACAAAACTGATTGAAAATATTGGTTTTGAAATTCCTTTTGTCAATGGGCGATCAATAAAAATATTTTCTTTATATTTCCCGGGTGCTAAATCAATATCAGCTAAAAAAACGGTCAGAGTTTAGGAATGATATGCGTAGGAACTGGGGATGCCTGAGAGCAAATGCTTGGGGTAATGAACTTGCTGATCTTAACTCAAGACATCTGTTCCACATACTTTTTTCACCGCATCCTAGATACATACCAACAAGTTCTCGGTCAAACCCGTCAACTTTGAACCTTTTTTTGACAAATACTCTGGAACTTTTTACCCAACCCGTCGTTATTAATGATCTTAGTTCGGATAATTTGCCAGTGTTATGCAAGGTTCTCCAAACACCTGCCCTATTAAATAATCTAGTCTTTAGCTTTAAGCATGCCAACTGGGACAAATTTAAGCGTCTTATGCGTCAAGAAATTGGTGACTTAGATGATGTAGCCAATGCTACCAATCGATCTATGATTGATCAGGCCGTACGTTCGTTTACCAAAACGGTACTGGAGAGCATTCAGCATTCAGTTCCCAAGAAAATTAAACATTGTGACAGCGACAATGCGCTGCCGTTTCACATAAAGCAACTAATAAAAATTAGAAATATCTTAAGATCTGACTGGATTGTTACTAAAAATCGCTTCTATCTCTCTCATATGAAAGAGCTTAATATAAACATAAAAATATTAATTTCAGACTTCAGAAACCAATCCAAGACTTGGCAAAAGCTAGTAAGCCTTTTTGGAACACGGTTAAGGTCATCAAATGGAAAAAATGTCCACATTCCTGCATTTAAAGTATGAAACTCCGTGATGCTATCAAATCAGGATAAAGCAAACGCTTTAGCTAGTGAGTTTTTTAGCAACCATAGCATGACTATTAACATAGTTCCTGCAATTGTCAGAGAGAGAGAGACTTCTCTTTCATACGGAAATAAATATCGTAACACTTGTTGGTGTTGAAGTTGATTTTATTTTCTAGAGAGTTAAATTAATTTAAAAGGATACAATACACATATTTTTACACAAAACATACTCTGGTAATTGAAAACTCAAAGATAATCCCATACCGCAACACTATTAACAAACAGGAGTTAGAATTAACTAACTTAGCGCCAGAATGTGAATGCACATATTTCAATTGGGCGGACTATTTATACAAAAAAGTAAGTGTTGCTAAGCAATGGAGATACTGGTAACTACGATTACAAAATAATATATATACTGAAATAAGAACAGTTGCTAGGCAACGGATAGATGAGAAATCACAAAACTTATTTTAACATAAAAAAAAAAAAGATGACCGTTGCTAGGTAATGAGTTAACTAGGATTAAAATAGAAAAATTTAAAATACAGTAATAATAATGAAAAGTAGCTTAGATACGACCAAATGGATTACTTAGATGAAATATATATTTAAGTCTAAGTGGCACTTCCTGAACACAAGTTCTTTTGAAGACAGTACCAACTTTGTGTCTTTTGCTGAAGTGAATAGTATAGTTTCTTGTTTAAAGACAAAAAAATCATCTGGTTTGATGGGCTAAAGAATTTATAGTTGAGAAATCTCCCTAAAAAAAGTTAAATTTCTTCAAAGTTTGTTTAATAGCTGCTTCAAGAACTGATCTTGATTTCCCGGTAGATCGGAAATCTGCCAAAGTTATTCCAATCCTGAAACCGGGTAAAAATGCTAGCTTGCCCAACAGTTACAGACCGATAAGTTTACTTATCTCTTTAAGCAAATGCTTCGAGAAAGTAGTAAATTAGTAATGTACATGAATTCACAAAATATCCTGCCTCCTGAGCAATTTGGATTCAGAGTACACCATAACGCAACCCAACAAGTTCATTGTATCTCGAATCACATAAAAAGAAACTTCATTGAAGGTAAAAGTACCGGTATGGTATTACTTAACGGTGAGAAAGCATTTGATACAGTCTGGCATAATGGTCTGCTGCATAAGATTATGTCTTATAATTTTCCTGTTTACCTAGTCAAGATCATACAATCATTTTTATCTGAACATTTTTTTAAGGTGTCCGTCAATAATCACTTTTAAAGCGACTAAATCGTTGCAGGTGTTCCTAAAGGCTCTGTGCTTGCGCCGGTCTTATTCATTATTTATCCGTCTGACTTCTTGGTACTTAATAATTCTGCTATGTTTGCTCATACCTGCATTCTCTCATTAGATACTCTTGGTTCCAACATTGTAAACAATTTGCAGTCTGCTTTAAATGATGTACTAACGTATCTCAATAACAATAAGATTAAAATAAATGCTTCAAAGACTCAAACTGTCTTTTTTACTAGAAAAATAAAAGCTTGCTTCTGCTACTCCGTTCCCACATTACCCATTTTTGTTTTTTGAGTTAGTTAACCTAACAACTTTTTTCCATCATACAGGTGAACGAATTGGACTCGATAGTCCAAAAATTAAACGAATGAAAAAATCATTCACTAGACCCGATAGTCCAAAGTCCAAACAAATGAAAGCTTCCTTGAAGCCATTGAAACACGCCTGAAAACAAGAGTGGCGCCCCTTAAGGCAGTGTCTATCCCTCGCCTTGAACTACAAGCAGCTGTCCTTGGCGCACAATTTGCGAAATGTATCGTTGAATCTAGTGATGGGAACTATCCAATAAAAACTATCTAGTTATTCGATAGTTGCAAACTATCAACTAAATATTCATTTATTCGATAGTCGAAAATCATTCATTCATCCAATTGAATGAACAAAATATTAAATTGTTTTTGCTTGGGCTGCTTTTACATACGCTAATTTTGACAAGTTTCACCTCCCTTGCCTAAAAGATGGAAAAGCTTGCTTTCAAATTTAACTCGTGTAAAAGGGGCCTAGTATGGCTAGTTGGACTGCCAAAATATTTGTATGACAGATTGTTCACATATATGGTTTGGTTCGAGTCGATAGTTCGACTCAGTTGTGAATTGAGTTCGATTGAATTCTTTCATTTGTATAACGGAAATATGTTCGAATGGTTTTAGTTCAATTAATCACTTTACTTACTTTACAAAAAACAACCAACTAATAATATTAGGCGTTTTTTTGACTAATCAGTAATCAGTTTTGTAACGATTCTCAATAAAACCCTTTTTCGCTAAGTTAAATTTTTCTTCCGAAAGTTGGTTCGTGTGCTTACGTCCATTGCATTAAATGTCACGTCAAAAGTCAAAAATAAGTGAAATATAATATTCAAAAGCAAATAAAATACACAAATAATGAATATTCAAACAAGTGATATGAATGATTTGATATTTTAGAAATTTGCAGAAGTAACATAAACAAGAAACACTTGCAAGTGTCAAAGAACCGAGTGAAACCCACCTTTTATAAACACATAGTTACCTCTGGCGCCATCTATGAATGATAATTCTCAACACTTATACTTAGTAGATTTAACTTAGTAAGTTGTTTTGTTGTTGCTTCCCGTGCAGAATCTTACTATGCTGAGTACTGACCAGTCAAAAAAACACGCCTAATGTCTCACCGCACAAAAGAAAATATTTGAAATAACTATCCCATAAGCACTCACAATACACTGAAAATTACCCGGAACACATTGAAGAACAGTTTGTATTAATATACTTGGTTTTATATTGACAGTACTCGAAAGGGGAAAAATCAATGTGTGGTTTCACTACGAAATCACTAGGGAACAAAGGGTTAGCAGGCTATAAAGTACAAACAAACAAGCAAACGTTGATTTTTATTTATAGAAAAAAGTAAGAAGAGTTTTGATATCTAATTGACCATACATTTATTTATAAAACAATAATATTACCATAGAGGATTTTCTGTTCCAATTTCCTTTTCATTTCCTTTTTTCTCTTTCTTCCACAAACTTTTAATATAGGTAGCCAGAATTTCTCCAACGTCTATTAGTTCGCCTTCTGGTGATTTATCTGTAATGTATTGATATTAATAAGAAACAAATGAATTAAAATCTATTCTCGTCTTAAATATACAGTGAGCAGAACAAGTTTCTTTTTAGTTTTTCCTCAGACCCTAGTTTTATTACCTAATGATTCACCTAACAGCAGATGTTAGTGAGAAAAAAGTACGAACCAAAGAAAATGAGAGCCAAACAAGGTTGCTGCGGTGCTGATCCGAAGTTTAACCAACATTGTGCTCCCGTTTAACTTTTACTACAAGCCCAGATTACAATTCAAGGTTTGAACGAATATAGAACTGAAGATGGAGTCACAAGCACTGTGAAACTGATCATTGCTCACATTTCATGGACTTATGTACAGGGGCCTGGTTGATTAACCTGGAGAAAACCTTTGACACCGCATGGTTAGATGAATTTTTCTACAAGCTCAATCGGCTAGGCATTAGTTAACCACTACTATACCTACTATATAATATGCTTACGGGGAAAGGGTCGTCGTCAAAAATGGCAACGTGGAAGATTTGAAGTAAAAAATTGTTTCCAACAGGGTGCCGTTATGACGATATGATCCTGTTCAACACAAGTTCTGTGGGCACTGGTGTGTATACTTATGCATATACTTCAAGTAGATATATATGTAGACATGAGTATATTACTATATATAGATGTGTAGGTAGTCGAGAAAGAACACTACAGTTTGAAGTCAGAAAGCTGCAAACGCAATCGACCGCTAGGAACTTTACCGAATGAGTCTCTCTGAAACTTTGTGACGACGCTGCCTGCACGTAGAATAGAAGAAGATACGAAACGTTGTCAAAAGGCCATCTAAGAAGCTGTCAGAGATGTGCTGGGTGTAACGAAACCTCTAAAAAGAAACCCATGGTTTGACGACGAGCGCAGGCAGGTACATACAGCCAAACGGCAAGGCTAAAATGTAACGCTCCATCGAAGAACGAGCGATGTTCGTGAGCTCTACGAACAGAAGAGAAGGGAAGAGAGCCTGCTTTTCAAAAGATTCGATTTTTTCAAGGAGATGGCTGGTTCATACAAGATTTCGTTTTTACAGCGTGGTATAGGTAAGCCAGGGATTGAGTGTCAATAGGCGTGTTTTTTTTTTTTTGACTACTCAGTACTTAGCTCAATAATGATTCTCAATAAAACGCTCTTTTACTGAGCTATATTTTACTTCTGAAGGTTGGTACGTGTGCTTACGTCCACCCACAAACACATCGCGAGTGCCCCGAAACAATAAAATAATAAAAACAAAAAACAAGTGAAGTGTCTCGGTGTCGAGTGCGTCCGGTCCGCTCCCTATCGCCCCTTTCCGTCACTGCTGCGCATTCTCGGCCGAAACTCCCGTTTGATATTATCAGGCGGGTGATAGTGCGTAGCATCTGACGTAGCGGATTTAGAAGTGTGAATTTGTTGGTGGACCAACACTAATTAATGTATGGGCATAACACCTACGTTAATTGTTGTTGGGAAGCTAAATTTAAATTGTACATCTCTGATTTTAGCTTTGTCTTACACAGTTGGAGTTTGGTTTTTTGGTATTTCTGCTTTATAATCTACGGGAAGTTTTAGAGTTGATGTGACCAATGTTCGCAGTCTCAGAACGAATCTTTTTGCTGTGTACGTCCATTTATCACGTTATAAACCAGCCGTATTGGCGCTTAGTGAAACACAGGTAGGTGAAAATACCAAATTTTTGGATTTGAACCTGCCTGGATATAGCTTAGTGCTGCTTTTCTGTATACAACGCGGTCACGCCATCTACGTGCGTCTTGATGTAGCTTACCAACTTCAATCACAATACGGCCTCTGTTCCAATCCGGAATTTATGGTAATTGTCTGTGGTTTAGATTCCATGTCCGTAAGCATTTAATCCACTACTGCTTCCAAACACTTCCAAGTCCAGACTTGGATAGAAATTCAACTTTTAACGAATTTGATGCGCTATCCGATTCTATCTCAAGAATTATTGCCTATATCCCCACACTGAAATTGCCATTGCCAATTCCCACGGTCATTTAAAATGACATCCCAGCTGTCAGCTCTTTGGACAAAGCCAATCTGCTTGCGGCGCATTTTGCAGCCAGCTCAACACTGCCAGATTGTACTCGAGAGCGTTGGTTTTACCTTGGGACAAATTCACTTCCGCACTCGTACAGTTGCAAGAGTACTTAAAGATCACGACGTGCACAAATCCGCTGGCCCGGATGGTATTCCCCCAATGCTTCTGAAGAGGTATTCTTCTTTGCTGGCAAAACCACTGCGCTTTTTCATCTATCCTACTCTTCAGGTATCTTTCCGCGTAGATGGAAAACAGCATCTGTCCAGCCCGTCCCTAAAAAATATTCGATCCATAGCACTTACGTCCCTTCTTTCTAAGATAGTGGAAACGCTGATAAATTGTCAGCTTATGAAATATCTTGAATCGCGATTCAGCAGTAACAGGTCCACTTGTGATTTGATATCTTATCTCACCAAAAAATGGAACCAACCTTTACACAATACAGGCGAAAGCAAGATAGTTGCGATTGATATTTCTAAAGCATTTGACAGAGTTTGGCATCAAGCTCTTTTGTCGAAAATGCGTGCTTAGGGTGTTGATGAATTTCTGCTTCTATGGATTAGAAACTACCTTTCAAACGGTACAATCCAAGTTGTTTTGGATGAGTTCAAGTCTGATATTCACAAAATAAATGCTGGTGTCCCCCAAGGCTCTGTTCTGTGTCCGACACTCTTTCTCATTTTTATAAATGATCTCCTGTCTGCCACTTATAATCCAATCCACTCCTTCGCTGATGACAGCACCCTCAGCTATTTATATTCGTTCCAAAATTCACGACCCTGCCCTTCGGACGTAATATTGGAACGGCAGCGTATGTCAAGCACATTAAATTCCGATCTGGACAGCATAATTAACTGGGGTTAGAACAACAGAGTGGAATTCAATGCTTCCAAAACTCAATGCTGTCTGCTGTATCTAAAGCGAACCCCTGATAATCAGCCATTATCCATGAATAGCCATTGTATCGACGAACCCGGAAAACTGCGGCAAACTGCGAAATGTTTAGGTTTCCTTAATCGATGCAAAAAAAAAACAAACGCTCATATCCGGTCACGGTCTATCTATCTGGATATGGTGCCGCCAAAACCACCCTGCAGATAGATAGAATCCAAAAGCGAGCGATAAAAGTTATATGAGACAACGACATTAGACAACGGATTCATTAGACTCGCTTGAACATCAACGTACCGTGTCTTCTTTGTCCGTGTTTTATCGTTATTTTAACAAACGATGCTCAAATGCTAGCCAACTGCATTCCTCCTCTCCTTGAATTCACCCGCAATACACGTCTCGCCAGGAATGCACATCAGTTTACCCTTGAGCCTGCTTTCGGACGCACAGTGAAATTGAGAGACTCGTTTTTTAGCCGCACCACACGAATGGTCTTCCCAGCTCAATATTTCCCATAGACTACAATCCGCAGATGTTTAAGACCAATGTGCACAGGTACCTCCTCTCTCTCTCTCTCCATACCTTCCGTCCGTACTGTGTCTTGACTGCGGACAATTAAGTGTATTAATAACCCCTTGAGCACGCGCAAATCATAAAAAAATACACCAGAAAGCCAACAAAGGAATTGGCCAATCGACATATGACTCAGTCGTTATATTTCTGACAGATCGTTAAGGGCTAGGAATTTACATTGAAATCTCGAAATCTGATGGTGATTTAAAAGAGTAAAATTAAATAGAAAACTAATACTTTTTAATGCAAATAATGCTTCAATTTTAATAATAAGTGCCCAAGTTTTGTAGTAAGCGGTTGTCATGAGTTGAATTGTGATAGTTTTTGTAGAACACTACTTCAAAAAATGTAAACAAACCACCATTTTACACGCAATTGTTGTTGTTTAACAAAAAAATTCAAATTAATGATGAACGATATTATGTGTGTTTATGAGTTCTTTTAACAAACTGACTAAAACTAGCTCAGTCGACGGAAACGCACACATTTTTCATTGAGCGATTCTATGTAAAATATCTCTTTACTTTTCCCGGGTATTTCACCAACAATTATACCCGGAATTGATAATTCGATGTATAATTTTAATTTTCACTTCAAGTTTGTTCCTGCGAATGAGCTGTCAGAATTTTTTCCTAAGAACGTATCTAAACAAATATCATCAGAGGACTCTGACTATCGAAGTCGATTCGCCAATATGATATTTAAGAAATTTGTACAAGTAACATCAACAAGTAAACACTTACAACCTTTAATAAACAAATAGTTACCTCTGGCGCCATCTATCAATGAGATTTTTTAACACGTTCTAGTTAGTGATGACAGAAAATTTTAGAATGTTCATGAATGTACTTTGTTTGTTGTTATATGTGTTCTCTTCAGATGCATTGCCAGACCAAATATTTGGTTGGGAGTGTGAGTTTTCTCCATACATTTTGGGGTTAATATTATTTTAAAACAGTAATAGCAATTATGTGCTTATTGAGACTTAATCCATGGTCATCATGGCTTAAATTAAACCACTATTTAAGATGACTTTTCCTTCGCGTGGTTACACACCTTGACGCGGTGCGAAGGCTTAGTAATGGTCAATGACTCAAGGGAATTTATTCTCTATGAGGAGACCCGAAGCTAAGATGTAACCATACCTTCCCTCCCTCCATCCTATTTCTCCCTTCCATCTCCGGTGGGCTGGATCAAGGTGTCATACGACCCGTGCCGAGGATCAGCCTGGCTGGGGGCCCACCTAAAATAATAGCTCAGTCGCTAACGGAGTATCTGGGTGCACTGGCACACTCCGAGATTAATCCTGCCCTAGCTGTGTAATGCGGATCTCTGCACAGCCGGACCTTCCTTTTCTCCGCTACTCGTGGGACCAATATGAACACAAATACACAAAAAACAAAAACCAACAAAAAAGAGACCGGTGCTCCCTCGCCGGCTGGAAGTTCTTCCAGACCATCCTTGACTCCTGAAGTGCCGACGGATAAGGCGGCTCAAACCGCCTTAAAGACTGTCAAAGGCCGCGTGGAGTCTCCTAAACCAAATACCTGCACGGTAACTCCCACTAAGAGTTCCTGCACGGATATAACAATCTCCGCCCGCGGAGTTGCCTCCTCCTCGAAGGTCCCAGGACCTTCACTCAAAAGATACAGGGAGAGGCGTTCTGCTGCCCGGATTTTGGAGCGCCTTAAAGGCATTCCACTGGAGAAGCTAAACGACAGTAGCAAGAGGTCGTTAGCTTGGGCTACTAATGTAGTGAAAAGCCAACCACAGGCGGACACTACCAGGGGCACTACGCCCAAACGCGCCAGGTCATTGGAGGCGTCACCCTCGGAGCCTAAAAGGCTGAAACTGAGTGGTGAAACCATAAATATTGCCAGTAGGCTCAACAGGCCGTATAGTGAAGTGCTGAAAGGCGAAATCACTTACGCCGTATTAGATAGAGGGCACGCTGACTGCGCCATCTCTCCACTGAATTGGAAGAAGGTGGAGTCAGCGATTAATGACATCTATCTGAGCCTGGTGCTGGAAAACGGAGGCCTTGCACCTGTAGGGCGAGACGGAGGATGGCACCAGGGTCATATTAAGCTCGTGACTTTCACGTGCCAGAGATCGGCTGATCTCTTTAAAAAAGCCATCAGCAGACTGGGTGAGGTGTGGAAGGGATCAAATCCCCAGTAGACTAAGAACCCGCACTTACCTTCCGCGAAGCCCCTCAGACCCTGCTACAATCCTAAAGTTCATCCAACTTTGCAACCCAAACCTTCCTACCCACAATTGGAAGGTTGTCAAGCTGGATGAACTAAAGGGAGAAACGAGGTCCGCAGTGATAATAATAAACAAGGAATCACTGGACCCACTTGCCAAGTCGGAAGGTGTCATCCACTACGGCTTTGGGACGATCACCCTGAAGGTGTATAAAAAGGATGGGGAGACAAGCGCGAAAGCGGAACAGCCTCCCTCCACCTCTGCTGCTTCTACTGTCGGTAATATACTGACGGCGGTAGCAGAGGAGGAGAAAGACCGTCCTGCTTCAAGCGAGCCTCAACCCTCTACTTCAGGCTCCATCGTGAGGGCAACCCCTGTAGCCAATATGGTACCGATGGAGGTGGAGGAGGAGGGCTCTGGCACGCAGACGCTGACCCATATCCTGGGTAGCCATGGTCAGGAAGCTGATGATATTGGCCTCTCAGACCTGGAATTAGCCAGCACCCCGCCCAATAGTCAGGAAGACTCTCTTCTGGAGTCCGACACCGACGATGAGGCTAACTCAACAGTGGTGGAGATTGTGTCCGGAACCAAGACGGACACGTTACCCGACAGCTATGCTCCGGGTGACACAGATTAATCTCCACCACTCCATCGCGGCCTCGGCCGCTCTTCTTCTCCGTGCTAACACCTGCGGAGACGACATAGTCCTGGCCCAGGAACCCTGGGTAGTCAACGACATAGTTCGTGGACTAAGGACTCAGCAATTCAACCTCTACTATGTAAGGAATGAAGGTAAGCCAAGAGCCTGCATACTTACAAAGAGTTCTTTGAATACTCACATTCTCTCCCATCTTAGCGATCGAGACTCAGTCACTGTTTGCCTGGAGGCAGGCAAAACCAAACTATGGCTAGTCTCCTCCTACATGGCCCATGACCATGGGGAATGTCCGTCAGAGACACTGAAAAGGACGATTGCTGAGGCGGAAAGAACAAAAACCGCGCTAATCCTAGGCTGTGATGCAAACGCCCATCACACAATATGGGGAAGCACGGACATCAACCTTTTCAACTACCTTATAAGTAGTAGATTAGACTTGTGTAACCAAGGTAATACACCTACCTTCGTAACTAGGAATAGACAGGAAGTCCTAGACCTTACACTCGTGTCTGACCATATAGCGGATAGAATCAGCAATTGGAGGGTATCATCCGATCACTCCTTCTCTGATCACCGCTATCTAATGTTCAGTATAGCGAGTGCCCCCCCATCCCCAAGGGTCTTTAGAAATCCTAAGAGAACCAACTGGGACAGATATAGAGAGATTGTTGCGGCAACAATGTCGAGCACCAACATCTCCATCCCGAGCAACCCCACTGATCTCGAACATTCGGTGGACAACCTCACAAAAACTCTCAACAATGCAATGGCAATGTCATGTCCAATCAGCAGGCAAAGAGGCAAGTCTAAACCTCCCTGGTGGAACCATGAAATTGACCTTTTGCGCAAGAGTTGTAGAAAGCTCTTTAACAAGGCGAAGGGCTCTCGTGATGCTAAGGACTGGGATTCCTATAAGGAACACCTCAGTACCTTTAAAACTGAATTGAGAAAGGCCCAACGAACCTCTTGGAGACTTTTTTGTGGTAAAATCGAAGAAGTCTCCGAGGCTTCCAGGCTAAGAAAGATTCTGGCATCATCCCCTAAATCGCCTAGCTTCCTACAAAAACCTGACGGAACCTGGACCACATCCAGCGAGGAAACCCTCAGTCTCCTTGTTGATACACACTTTCCGAGCAACTTCCCGATTAGAGCCAATAAGGAAGTGGTATCTCCCCCAAAAACTTCATGTAACCTTATAAATGTCAGCCACACCACTATCATGTGGGCACTGACAAGCTTCAAACCCTTCAAGTCAGCGGGACCTGACGGCATCATCCCGGCGGAGCTCCAAAGAACAGCTGACCTCATCATGCCTTGGATTCTTAGCATATTCATAGGCTGTATGAGTCTCAGTCATGTCCCCAGCTCCTGGAAAAGGGTCAAAGTAGTGTTTATCCCCAAAGCGGGTAAATACTCCCATGCCAAACCAAAGGACCTCAGGCCAATAAGTCTCTCCTCGTTTCTCCTGAAAACCTTGGAGAAACTTATAGACCAATATATCAGGCATGCTATCCCAGCATGCAGACTCTCATCTGCACAAAATGCCTACAACAAGGGCAAATCTGAAGAAACAGCCCTCCACTCTCTGATAGGCACCATCGAAAAATCTCTCGAGTTCAAAGAATACACACTTGTGACTTTTCTCGACATCGAGGGTGCCTTTAACAATATCAACCCGGAAGCAATTTCACTTGCGCTTAGCAACCTCGGGATCGGAAAGCCCCTAGTGGCCTTCATTCATCAGCTACTCACCACCAGAGTAATACACTCTCAGATGGGAGACGCTAAGATCCATAGAGGAGTTAATAGGGGCACCCCACAAGGAGGTGTTCTCTCACCCCTTCTTTGGAACGTAGCGGTAAATGAACTGCTACTAATACTGGAAGAGGTAGGGTGCAAAGTTATTGCGTATGCGGATGATATTGCCATAGCGGCATCCGGCAAATTCGTCTCTACTCTAAGAGGCATAATGCAGAATGCCTTTGACAAGCTAGAGGCATGGACACAAACATGCGGACTTGGCGTCAACCCACAAAAAACGGATATCGTACTCTTCACCAAAAGATACAAAATCCCCCAATTCGACCCCCCACTGCTGTGCTGCACTACATTACAGCTAACCACCAGTGCAAAATTTCTGGGTCTCACTCTCGACAGCAAGCTAAACTGGAAGCTCAATATCCAGGAAAGGGTAAAAAAAAAGCCTCTTCTGCACTTTTTTGCTGCAAAAAGGCCATTGGATGCAAATGGGGCCTACAACCTCGCATCGCTCACTGGATTTACACCTCTATCGTCAGACCGACACTTTTGTATGGTGTCTCAGTTTGGTGGACAGCACTAAACAAGGCTATAAACTGCAATGCACTCAACCGAGTACAAAGACTGGCCTGCCTGTGTATCAGCGGGGCACTGAGAAGTACTCCGTCAGATGCACTGAATATTCTCCTCCACTTCCCACCTCTGGAAATATTCGGGAAACAAGTAGCAGCAAGTACAGCCATGAGACTCAAAACACTTCGATTGTGGTCCGAACTCAACACTGGCCACTCAACCATTCTCAAGGAATTTAACTTCCTACCTAGCGACACCGACCGCCTACTACCCCAGGCCATCTTTGAAAAGAAATTCTCAATCAGTATTCCCTCCAGATCGGACTGGATGACTGATATGCAAACACTGAAAGATCCTTTGCGCATCTTCACGGATGGTTCAAAGACAAAAGAAGGGGTGGGTGCGGGTGTCTATTCACAAGACCTCAATATTGCTATCTCCGTGAAGCTCCCTGATCACTGTAGCGTTTTTCAGGCAGAAACCATACCGATTAAAGAGGCGCTGTCCTGGCTTAAAAACAATGTGATATCAAGAAGGGATATCACCATTTGTTCCGATAGTCAGGCCGCCATAAAATCCCTGGACAATGTCATGTTCTACTCTAAAACATCCCTTAATTGCAGGCTGTCTCTTAACGAGATGGCCGAGCATTTTAACATTCACCTCATGTGGGTGCCGGGACATTGTGACATACCAGGAAACTGCAAAGCCGACGAACTCGCTAGGTGTGGTACAACCTCATCCCTATCGATAGAAGGGGTACCACCTTCCATGCCGATCGCTACAGCCTATCATCTTTTAAAGATTCATACAATCAAAACCACCAATGACAAATGGCTAGAAGGCACCACCTGCCTTAAAACAAAAGAAATGTGGCCATCACTTAACCTAAAACGGTCACTCAGTCTACTTGGACTCAGCAAGCCCTCAGTAAGGACCCTTATAGGAGTCATAACCGGGCACTGTGTAATTGGCACTCATGCTCGCAGGATGGGTGCACCATATAACGATTTTTGCAGAAGCTGCATGGATGAAGAGGAGGAAGAGAACACTCATCACCTTCTCTGCTCCTGCAGTGCTCTTGCCAGTCGTAGGTTCCTGCATCTAGGAGCCTACTACTTCAGCGATCGTAACGAGCTAAAAAGTGCCAGCATTGGCCAACTAAATCGGTTCATCAGCAGCACCAACTGGTTCCAGCGTTAGGAGAAGTCAATCCGCGTGGTATCACAATGGGCCTATTCTGGCCTAAGTGTGACTGCTCTGCAGCAGTCAGCCACTACAACCTAACCTAACCTAAGATGACTTTTTCGTTAATTCTGAGTTTATGATTGGATCGACAACTAAGCACGCATTGTGAATTCAGGCACACTTGTTTTTATAGTGCTAGTAATGCCGGATCGGCTCACAAATAGCGTGTATTAAAGCAACAGCAAAACAGTCCTGCATTCAAATTGGGATTATTTTTCAAGATTTTATCATTGTTTCGTTTTATTACCATTTAAGTGGTCTTCCATCCAAGTAATGAATAAATAACGGTTTAAACAAATCTTCGAAATTTGAGTGAACGCTATTTGCGAACCTGAAACAAAGTTTTGGGATTTTGCAGGACCACGTGCTATCACCAGCAATACACCGTCATTGTTGATAAATGGCACCGATCTCTAAAGGAAATGTGTACTAATGTTCCCGTTCAATAATGGATACCTCAAGGGTCAGTTCTAGGTTTCATCTCATGCAATATCTACTTTCATCTCATGAGTTTGTTGTTTATGTATTCACAGCTTTTATTTTAGCAGTTGTGTCCTTTGACTTTAGTTTTGGGTGTGAAACTTATTTTAGAGAAGTTGGTTACGTACAATACTAAAATTAAAGGTTCTGTGTCCGACACTCTTTTTTATACATAATCCAAACCTTTAATTTAGTAAACCTTCCCATTGATTGCCCATAAAAAACACTCAACCATCGCGAAATGACTTCCAAACGCAATAACCCGACACATCGTCCCACTACTGCACAATAGCCGCCATTCCGCCAGGACGGCAAGGACATTATTGACAATAACTGCAATGGTCAGGCACTCACCACACCCGGCTACGGTCTGCAAACAAGTTCATGGTTGCCGCAGCAGTTTCGCTCCCAAAGCTAACCATCTTCGCAAACACGGAAGTGTCGCGCAAGAAAATGGAGCCGAGACAAAGGACCACGGAGCACGAGGAGCGCGCAAAAAAATGAAAAACTTTTTATGATGTCATTTTGAGTTAAATGTGTTCTCGATGCGACTTTAAGGGTGTCGAGTGGGACGCGTTAAGGAATAACATCGCCGGCGTCGATAACTTCGGCTTAGAGTGGGCTAAGCTGTCCGAAATCTTGATGTCATCAGAACTTCAGACGGTGGACAGAGGGTGGTGTGGGGTGTCAGTCTTTCCTCACTTTTTTGCCCGATTTATTGGCCATAATAATTGGGCGATTTTATTGTCCTAATTGTGATTAGTCAAACAGTTTTTCTATTTCGCTGCAGCTGCGACAAAAGAGCTGGAATGCGGAACGACTGGGACGCCATTGAGCTCGCATGAGTTATGGAATGCTATTTGAGAAACTTTTATAAATCGAATAGATGTAGGCCGGACTTTGATGGCGCTGCTGGTGTGTGGGATCTGATAGTTAAAGACGGGGCGATGTTCAAAAGGGCGTCCGGAGGAAACGGCAAATCATGAAATGAGACTCCGACTGATAGTGGCCTAGTTCGTGTGGATTTCAGTTCGAATTAGATGCGAACATTTGAAGTAAGCCTGCAGAATGTTGTCGAGCTGGGTGATGTAATGCTTAGCTCCGGTATGCTTGCAAGGTCTTGTTAGGTGCGATTGGCCCCCGCCCTTAGCTCTCCATGACACTAGACGCTGTCAGCATTTAAAGCATTGAAGTAGCTTTGCAACCGATACGTCTCCCTCTTGGCACATAAGAGATGGCTTCCTTCTTAGCCGATGTAACTACAGGACGATATGCTGTAGCAAGCAGAATTGCTGGTTACCTCTTATGCTGACTTCACCTGTCAAATTGTTTATAAACTAGAGAGGCCCGCACGGAACGATCCATCATCGCATTCATACACCTTCTGCCTTGATAGAGCCACAAAGTGTAATCTGTATGAAATTCTGCTGCCAAAACGCAACAATGAAGCCATTTCAAGATTAGATAGATTTTAGATTTTACTTACATAGGCTGCTCTATCACTCCTCAGTGCAGTTTTATGCAAAATCGCTCAAAATTCTGAGCGATCATCCAAACGTCTGTTCTGTTTAACTTATCCAGAGGCATGTGCGCAAGGCTTTTAACTGGGAAATCTACACAGACGACTCTAAGAAGAGCGGCTGTGTTGGTGCCGATCATTTCTAAAGCCTACAGACTATTCGCAATCAGGGAATCATGTCGTCAAATCAGAACACACCCAAATATCATTGCGAGGCAGAAGGTAACCATTTGTATTGATAGACAAGCAGGCTACTATGCAGGAATACCGAGCTGAGCTAGAGTCTTTGGAGGATGACCCAAAAGTCTAGTTTATCTGGGTTCCAGGTAACACTGACATCCCAGGTAATGCGAGGGCTATGAACCACCTAAGCAGAGTTCTGCCCTTCAATGCTCGCTTGTAGAAGAGGTTCATATCCCAGCAGATATCTCTACACACTTCCTTCAAACAGCAGATGGGGCTGACCGACAAACATCAAGAAAAATATGGCTTGAGTACAGACGATGCGAGAGATCTCATTCGACGAACTCGACAGGACATCACTAGATTGATGGCGGTCTGTACGGAAACCTGGCCGGTTGGGGAACATGTCGCAAAAGACCCCCTTGTGCAGTTGCAACATACTTGCCCAGCTCTACAGAACTACAAATTGGATTCCGATGTCTCTAATCAACTGACTGAGGCTCAGCAAATCCGTGTTTTCCTGGACAGGGAAGAAAGTTGGTTATTGTGTTTCTAGAGTTTCTTGACTGCGACAATATTAAGCTATGTTGGCACCTCGAAAGGTTCGGACATCAAGAAACCTAGACAAGTGTTTGATTTGGATTGCAGTGTGATTCTCCAGCTAAATAAAAGGAGTAACTCTCGATTCTCTTGTGAACGTTGTGTGGGATCGGTGTGCTAGCTATAGAGAGGTTTATTTTGTCGTGTTTCCCGATGACTCCATCTGAGTATCTGTCTAGTGTGTTTTATCTTGTTCCTGCAAGGGCTTGTTAAGTGTAGACACCGTGAGCGTAGTTTATTCCACTGTCTCTGCATGTCCCGCAAAAGTTGTTTTTGAAGACCCCCTGACTCCTGTGCTTAATAGACATTAGGCAGTGACCAGCTATAATATAAATAACATTACTGTTTCGATTCCTGTTAAGTTTTAATTATATATATATATATATATATATATATATATATATATATATATATATATATATGGCGTGTTTTTTGAATTTTACTTAGTAGTTTTAACACAGTAAGTATATGGCGTGTTTTTTGAATTTTACTTAGTAGTTTTAACACAGTAAGTAAAATCTTACTAAGCTGAGTACTGACCAGTCAAAAAACACGCCTAGCATTCGCTATTTATTTTTTCCATACACACTTAAAGGCAAATTTAATGTTTTATACTCTGGTTTAAAATAGATCAAATTTCTTAAGATATATAAATAGGTCTGTTCCCGTGCCCAAAATAATCAGTACAGAACAGTACAAAATAATACAAATCTGTGAAAGTCTGTTGCTGTACGACAAAAATATGGGTTTTACATCATTCTTAGTTTTATGCCAAATGTGCGCTCTCTCGAGAGAGTAAACACTTTCCCCACTCTGCCCATTTTAGTCCAAGAAATTTCTGTGGGTAGTTTGTTGATTTCTGATTTTTGTTTTTTTTTTTGAATTAGTAGTTTAAGTAGCTTAGAAGTAAAGAATTAAATTCCAATAAAATTCTTATTTTTAATTTACGTGTTTTGCTGTAACTGTGGACATATGGCATCTCTGACGTCATAAAGAATGCAACAAGCTCTTAAAATAGGGCATAAGTTACAAATTTGGTTTAATAGCGCTCCCACACTTTCTTGGTATTTTGCTTCTCTCTGAGAGGTTTTTACCCCCACTACTTAAAGTGGGGTGCACAATTTGGTGCAGGAAGTACGGGAACAGACCTTGTGCGTACATTGAAAAAGTCTGTCAACATAATATATATTTACAAAATCCAAAAAAACACGCTTATAACTATCACTGGATTTATAAGTGCACCTCAAATCGAAAATGCGGAATAAACGGTTGTTCATATGGGCATCACGAACTTTTGCGCAAGCCAATATACATAGTTGAAACATACATAAAAATAAAAGTAATTTGTTTTTCAATGTTATCTGTCATACTTCACAACAACAACATTCAGGTGGAAAAATTCGCATTGTTTGATGACGATTCCTCTATAGCTTTAATGGATTAGGATTAGCCAATATTCTTCAATTATATGGGCTGCCAGAAGAACTATGTTTTTGATCGTATGACCGCATGCATTTATTGAACCAATTGAAATACCGAGAAGGAAATTTTGATCAACCAGTATCTGTCAAGACAAGGGTAGGACGAATGATATTTGGCTCTATATAAACAGATTGAAATAAAAAGCACGTTCTGTAGAACATACTGGATCAAAAGACATAAAGCATAACATGAATAAAAATGACACCAAATCTATGAACATATTAGAAAAGCTATGCCTAGAAAAATAACTTGATGAGGAACCATTATTAGCAGTGAATCTTCGAACGAATCGAATTCGTGAAAAATAGGTACGACCGAAAACTTACAAAAAAAGAGTTGATCAACACTGGAGAGTAGAGAATTTGGTATTTGCCCATCTTTCCCGTTACAAATCCCAACAAACCATCCAAAGTACGCATCGTGTTGGATGCAGCTGCTAAGGTTATTGGGGTTTCATTGAATACAATGCATTTTTTCAACACCACGGCAACAATGATTAGAAAAGAAGAGAGAAAAGCTAACCGGAGACACTAGGAGGGGGCAGAGACTAGAAATGGGCGATTGCGAATGAATTTTGCAATTGAATAAATTGGCAATTGCTGAAAATTGAATTCGATTGTCGATTTATTCAGTCTCATCAGAAAACAATCGAATAGTAATCGAGTCGAATTCTACAATTTATTCTCAGTACCTACTAAAACCAAGAGAATGCCGGGTGCTAATATCCTATTGTAGAAATGTATGTATTCTTCTATTTATTCATATATTGGCGTCAGTGAGTAAAAAAAAAAATGAGTATAAAATCAATTTCACTATTTTTATACGGAATTTGCATATTTCCTCACAATTCGACTCCATTGTATGAGAAAAAGTCCTCTCCCACAGAAAAGGGTACACAAGTGACGTCTCACAACTTTGACAGAAAAAAGAACATATTACCCTGTACTCTGTGTATCATGAACCTCTGTTATTGGAACGTCCTTAATCAAATTTTTTACAAGTCAAACCAAGTCTCTGAACAATATATAGGTTCGACTGTATTCTTCATCCCTCTTACCCAATTAGTGAGATGATTGTACTCTCCCCTCATAAATTCTTCTTCTTCTTCTTCCTGTTGCGCTCCAGTCCGGGGTGAACCTGGGCCTCGGTCTACAATTCTCTACAGCTGGCACGATCCTTAGCCAGCTGCCCCTAATTTCGCACTCCAAGTTGGTTGAGGTCCTTCTCCACTTAAGTGCGCCATCAGGTTCGTGGTCTTCCTCTATTGCGTTGTCCCACTGGTTCGGAGTCGAAGACTCTTCGCGCACGCCATCTTAGGCGTTGAATCCGTAGATGCCTGACTAGACTCATGTCGCTGTACAGCCCGTACAATCCGTTGTTGAATCTTCTTCTCCAGGAACCTTCAACGCAAACAGGACCAACGATTGAAAGCAGAACTTTTCTCTCGAATAGACCAAGTGCGTCAGGGGACAGGGATGATCAAGGTCTTATATAATGTAAGCTTGCTATTTCGAGAGAGGGCTCTACTACTCAATTGCCTCTTAAGCCCAAAGAAACAGCGGTTGGCAAGAGTTATTCTGCGTTTAATCTCGGTACTGATGTTGTACGCACTATAAACTTGGGAGCCAAGGTAGATGAAGTCATTTACTACCTCGAAGTTGTAGATGCCTATGGTGATATACTGACGCAGTAGTCGATGTTGTGTGTCCTTTCTTGATGACAGCTTATACTTTGTTTTGCCCTCATTCACCGCTAAACCCATTTTCGCTGCCTTCGTTTCCATACAAGCATACGCTTCATTGACGGCTCGATGAGTTCGGGCAATCACGTCAATGTCGTCCGCGTGCCTAACACCTTTTTTGACATTGAAGGTCTCGGTGAGTTCGTTACCGACCTTGATGGAGCAGCGAGAGTTCTCCATCGTCATCCTGCACAACCTGACGAGTTTGGCAGAAATGTCAAAACTAGACATGGCGCTGTATAGCTCGTCTCTATGCACACTGTCATATGCGACCTTAAAGTCGACAAATAGGTGGTGGGTGTCGATCTGCATCTCTAGTTTTTTCCAGGATCTGCGGAAGTGTAAATATTTGGTCTATTGTGGACTTTCCTGGCGTGAAACAGCACTGATAAGGACCTATCAGGTTGTTGACAAAAGGGTTTCAGGCGTTCACATAAAACGGCAGATAGCCTCTTGTACGCGATGTTAAGGAGGCTTATACCTCGATAGTTGGCGCAGTCAAAGGGGTCCCCTTTTTCATCCGACCATATCTTACAGATGAGCTGGTACATGCGCCCAACCAGGTCGTCTCCAGCTGCCTTAAACAGTCCGCTCCAGCAGCTTTCTTCGACTTCAGTCTAGATATCGCTATCTTGACTTCGCCCAAGTCGGGGGGACGGAATTCGTGTTCATCATCGTCCAAATTTAGTGAAACATTCTGCCTGACAGCGGAATTTGTGTCGTCATCGCCGTTTAACAGTCTACAGAAATGATTTTTCCAAATTCTCATCATCGACTGCGATTCTACTACTAGTTGTCCATTTTCGTCCCTGCAAACTTCGGTCCGAGGTCTGTATCTTTCTGATACTTGTTTTACCTTTTGGTAAAACTTTCGGACCACCTTCCTGTCACAACACCTCTCCATCTAAACGACCGTGCGCTTCTCATGCTCTTTCTTTTTCTTTCTGAGAAGCCGGTGCTCTTTCCTTCTCTTCTGTTCGTAGAGCTCACGAACAGCTCTCGTTTTTCGATGCAGCTTGCCTTGTAGGCCTCCTGCTTGACTGCATGTACCTGACTGCACTCGTCGTCAAACCATGGGTTCCTTCTAGGTGGTGTCGTGAAACCCTGCACATTAGTGGCAGCTTCTTTGATGGCTTTTTAACAACGTTTCCATTCTTCTTCTATTGAATGTGCAGGCAGCGTCGAACTTTCAGAAAGTTTCAGGGAGACTCAATCGGCAAAGTTCTTAGCGGTCGATTGCGATTTTAGCATTCCGACGTCAAACCGTAGTGTTCTTTCTCGTCTCCGTACTTCTCTCGATATCCTCATCCTTATCTTGGTTACAAGGGCCGAGTCGATGTTGGTTCCTCGGAACGTTTGGACATCGAGAATATTGGAGGTGTGTTTGACGGGTTCCGCAATGCAATCAATCTGGTTGACGCTTAATCGATCAGGAGACAGCCAGGTTCCCTCATGAATGTTGAGGAGATGTCACAGAGAAGTTACGCCCCGAGGCGAAATCCACCAGCCTGAGTCCGTTTCCGGATGTGTTGTCGTGTAGGCTGTGTTTACCGACGACTCTAGCAAAGATTTCTTCCTTGCCCAGCTGTGCGTTGAAATCTCCTAGAACGATCTTGGTGTCATAGCTGACGCATCGATCGTATGTTCTTTCTAGGAGATCATAGAAGTCATACTTGCTATCGTCATTCTTCTCCTCAGTCGGGGCGTGTGCGAGGATCAGGCTGATGTTCCCGAATTTAGTCTTGATGCGGATTGTTATAAGGCGCTGACTGATTTAATCAAAGTTTAAGACTTTTTGCCTAAGTCGGCCTCAAACAACGAACCCGCATCCAAATAAGCGCTGCCTTCCCTTTTTGTAGCAATCACCGTAGTAGAAGTCGCAGTTTCTCATCTTCCTTTTGCCCGGCCCATCCCATCGCATCTCCTGGATGGCGGTGACATCTGCTTTGCAGTCCAGGGCCTCCGTGAGTTCATCGGCTGCACGTGGCCTGTTCAGGGACCTCACATTCCACGTGCAGAACCGAAAATCATTGTCCTTGGATCGTTTGCTGGGGTCGTCAACTTTGAATCCGTCCATATCCGAGGCCTGTTGTCGGTTCGTAACCGTCGTTTTTTTATGTGGTGAGGGTATTAACCTCACGCACAACCTACAACTGGTAGGCCAGGCCCATTATTTGACCCTCGGTCAGAGGGGGATCGCTGCATACATTAGTTCAAGACACAACGGTTGCTGTGATGGCTATCCAGGGGCGCCACGAGGAGGCTGTATGTCAACTTGACTTTTGCACAAGTAGGGATCGCGCTGGCATCCTACCAGGTTGGGCGCAGTCAGCAACTTTGCCCTGTGTACATAAGCCCATGCCCCCTCAGTCTCTCCTAATTTCTCTGAAAACCTTGGAGAAACTCATAGACCAATATATTAGGGAAGCTTTTCCAGCTCGACAAGCTGGAATCATGGATAAAACATGCGGACTCGGCGTTAACCCACAAAAAACGGATATCGTAGTCTTCACCAGATGGTACAAAATCCCCCATCGGACCTCCACTGCTATGTGACGCTATATTACAGCTAAACGCCAGTGCGAATTTCTGGGTCTCACAATTGATAGGATTGGATGTAAATGGATTTTCATCTCGATTGTCAGACCGACACTTCTGTATGAAGTATCAGCTTGGTGGACAGCACTAAACAAAGCTATCAACTGCAAGGCACTCAATCGAGTAGAGTGGGCTGCTTGCGCATCAGAAGAGCACTGAGAAGTACTCCGTCTGACTCACTGAATTTTCTTCTCCACCTTCCACCACTGGAACTATTCGGAAAACAAATAGCACAGCCTTGGGACTCAAAACTGTCAGACTGTGGTTCGAACTCAACATCGGCCACTCAACCATTCTCAAGGAATTCTTCCTTCGTAGCGGACTGTATGTCTGATAGGCAAACGTTGGATGGTCCTTTGCGTATTTTCATAGACAGATCGAAGACTAACGAAGTGGTGAGTGCGGGTGTCTATTCTCCTAAATCTCAACATTGCTATCTTTTCAGGCAGAAACCACAGCGATTAAATAGGCTCAAAAACAACGTGATATCCGACAAAAAGGGTATCACCATCTGTTCGGACAATCAGGCCGCTAGATCCAATCGCTGGACAATGTGTAATTTTACTCAAAAACATCCCTTAATTGCAGGCTGTCTCTTAACGAGATGGCTGAGCATTTTAACATTCACTTCATTTGGTTGCCGGGACACTGAGACATACCAGGAAACTGCAAAGTCGATGAACTCACCAGGTGTTGTTGTACCTTCCATGCCGGGTACCACATTCCATGCCGATCGCTACAGCCCATTTTTTAAAGATTCACACAATTAAAACCACTAATGACAAATGGCTAGAAGGCACCACCTGCCTTAAAACAATTGAAATCTGGTCATCAATTAACCTAAAACGGTCACTCAGTCTACTCACACTCAGCAAGTACTCTTTAAACTCTCATAGGAGTCATAACCGGGCACTGTGCAATTGGCACTCATGCTCGCAGAATAGGTGCCCATATGTAATTTTGCCGAAGCTGCATGGATGAAGAGGAGGCAGAAAACACTCATCACTTACTCTGCTCCTGTAGCGCTCTGGCTAGTCGTAGGTTCCCGCACCTAGAGGCCTACTATGCGCTAACCTCAATGCGCTAAACAGCGTCAGTATAGGTCAGCTAAGTCGATCTTCCAAAAGTCCGTTCAACTGCTTGCTTACGCGGACGACATTGACGTGATTGGACGAACACAGCTAGCCGCCAATGAGACGTTTGCATTGGCATTGAAGCGGAAGCGGCTAAAATGGGTCTAGCGATAAACCAGGGCATTAACATGGCCTTGTATAAAACCCTGATCATCCCAGTCCTGCTCTATGGCGCAGAGACATGGACGCTATTGAAAGCGGATGAAGAAGCTCTTGGTTGTTTTGAAAGAAAAGTTTTGCGTACGATCTTTGGTCCTGTTTGCGTTGATGGCGTTTGGAGGAGAACTATACGGGCTGTAGAGCGGCATGCACCTAGTTAAGCGTTTTCGGATCCAACGCTTAAGATGGCTAGGTCATGTAGAGCGGATGGACACCACAGCTCCGGCCCGAAGAGTCTTCGACACCGAGCCATTGGGACAGCGCAACAGAGGACGTCCTCGAACTAGATGGCGTACACAAGTGGAAAAGGACCTCAACCAACTTGGTGTGCGCAACTGGAGGCAGCTGGCGAAAGATCGTGCTGGCATGTTGGTTGAGGTCCAGGTCCAACACTTACTGTAGCGCCAATCAAAGAAAAGGAAGAAGTTTAAGGATAGCATCTTTAGTAGATTTTCACCACAATGCACACTTAAGTTAAAAATATGTGTAGGTGCATCTATCGCATAATAAGATACATGTTGCAATATACTGTTGTACTACCATCAGACGTGCAAATGTTTTTGTTATCAAGGGACATAATACATTTATATGTTTCGACTGGTTGTACACGTAGAAGTATCTTCCAAAACATCAGGAAACATATTACAATTATATTCACTATTAGAGGGTTTCAAATTTGAAGCTAAAGTAGTAAAAAAAAAAACATTAAATTGATTTGCTATCTCCATCATCTTTGAGTTGCTTTATATCCTTTTTCGTCCGATTTGTTAAGAATGCTAAAATTTATTCTCCATTCTTCTTTAACATTATCGGTACAATTACTATTTAATTATTTATGGGTGGCGCTACACCCCACATAGGGCCAGGGCCTAGCTGCTCAGCAAACACTCGTGTTGTGCGTGCTATTTATTGTTCTCTCACGAGTGGAAGGGACCTACAGTTTTATGCCGACTCCGAACGACCAAAGTTTGAGAAGAATGTTTAAATAAGTGAGGTACAGCTTGGAGGAGCATAATAATTTCTTACTTTTGATGAAATAAATTTATTCATTATATATAGAAATATATTAAATGTTATTGAGGTCACGGCACCTCATTTTAAGTACTTCTTCATCTTAATTCTTACCCAAGAAAATTATGTTGTCAATCATCCACGTGTACTTAAAATTTCTTTCATTTCATTCAAATTTTTTAGTTTCAAAGAACAATGACCTCATGTGAGGTGTGAAACTATAATTATATCACATCCAGAAGTTTTGTTGTGAGTCCCTGTAAATTCGTTCTCTTTAGATCCACGATGATCTTCTTAGTTTTTTGTCTGTCCTATGTCTTTTTTGTTTTAAATTTACGTAGACGAAACAAGGCAATATCACTATCGTCGACACACCCGACACCATAGCGCAGTATAGTTAGTGCTGCTTGACTTAACTCACTGTTTCATCATCTGCAGAAGAATCGTTAACATTTGGTATATTAAAAATGTCGAGAGACTTGATTAATTTTGATTGGTTGAAGGCATTTATGCGTTGTTGCAAAGCATTCACGTCAGTTTTTAGTTGAACACTTTCATTTTGTAGCATTGATTTTAGAAATAAATTCTTTGTTTACATTTTGTATGTCCTGAATTTCCTTAAAATTCATTTGTTGCGAATGATTGTGCGAATGGAAATGAGTGGAGATGGGTACCAAGCGAAGAAAATGCTGCAGATGATGTCACAAGATGGAATCTTAAGTGGACATTTTCTTTAGAAAGTCGATGGCATCACTGTCCCAAGTTCTAGTACCAACCTAGAGATACATGGCCTTCAAATACGAAAATCTGTACTGAAGGATGTGTAAGTGAGTTTCATGGTTTTACCCAAGCTTAGTTTTGCATCGCGGCCGTGGTAGAGTATGAACGTTTTTCTTTTGGATAAAATTACTTAAAAACAGTGTCAGTTTGAAGGTTAATCTGAGGAAGTGAGGATACTGAACCAAAATTTAAGTTACCTTTTGTTTGGTATTTTTTCGGATTATAACTATCATGTAGATCATATAAGATAAGCCAAGACTTATACACAGAAGAAATATTGGTATGGTACTGTAACGTTAAACTATCAGCACAATAAAAATATATAAACATATTTTATCTGCACTAGCTCCTCCATTATCTTTAAGTGTTTGTACGTAGACGTTTTTGTTCATTGTTGTTTCTTAAAAACCCAGAATCCTCACGCCATAGCTCCCATAGTTGCAATTTTATGCAGTTTATAACTATAATAGTTCTAATTTAATATGAAAACGGCACTGGAATATCTAACGTCGAAAATCAATCCCCGAGAAGATAGTTAAAGACAGTTATAAGCTTACGCAAGCAAAACGATATCATTCAGACGCTAACGTTTTTTCATTATATGAAGCTAAACTTTCGTCGGAACGATCTGCATTTGGCGGGGAATAGGGTTGACATGAGACGTCAGCTATAGAGATCTTGAAAAATAATCTTCAATTCTCAATCAATTAATCGATTCCCTGTTGGGCGGGACCAATTTAATTCGCTGTCACTTTTAATTAAAAAAAAAACACAAAATAAATAAATGCACATTAACTCAAGCAAGACAGACATGTTCTCTTTTGAACTTCACACAAAGAAACGTAAATTTGCCTTCAATGCGAAAACTAATTCAATGGAATGAAAGAACTATCACAATATTACAGCAGTTGGAAAACTTAATTGGAAACAAAATGCAAATATCTTTTTCACAAGGAAAAAAAACTACCAATCTAGCCATTTTGTTAGTAAATGGTTCAAAGGTTAGTTTCCGTGGAGGGCAACTTTAATCAGATTAATGATTACAAACTACGAGTACATATGTCACCTTTAATCGTCATTACAGATTACAAATGTTATCCTTAATCAGTTAACACACGAATGGACAATATCCTCATAATTACAGATTAAGGAAACTAGTAATGAATGATTACATTTATAATCATAAGCCTTATTACATTTCAGATTGACCCAGAATTTTCAGGTACATGATTGGTGTACACTGTACAGAGGCAAATGAAATCTAAGATTACAATCTTAAAATAGCATATAACCCGCACATGTAACTATTGAATTCATTTCGGCACTTACCATTGTAGTATACAATTTCAACCTGCTTTACAGTTTCATTGTATTGAGACAAAATTTTCTTGAGATAGGAATAAAATTTAAGAGTTATTTCCTTTTGCATAGCTCTAGTTTGCCAAGTGCTGGTAATAGGGGAATTAATTGAATCAAGGTAACTTAATAAAGGTGTCGCGCCTTCTGCACATATGTAATAGAATTTTCCATCTATTGTTATGCGATAAACAGCGTTTGTAAATCGACGGTTCACAACACCAGCCCGAGATTTCTTTACTTCTAATGGATTCTGAAATATTATAATTCCATTTAGTTGTTAATATTGTGTAAAGTACTAAAACTTACATCGTCTTTTTCCATTATATCACTCAGAAAGATATCCTTTGTATGTAAAGAGCTTGGAATAAGAATAAAAAGACGTTTAACTGCAAATTCTACATTATGCTTATCCTCATAATCCAAAATCCTGTCTCTTATACCTAAAATAAGGAAAAAAACAATATATAAGCCTTTAAAATGATTGTAAATTGCGCAATGATCACCAGGATCTCTGGAAGCACAGTACCTCACAAAATTGAGCATCACAACTTACACACATTTTTTGAACAATTACAACACCTGCCTTCGGGCAATCGCTTTAGCGATCTATAACCTTATCAACTACCTGATAAACAAAAAACAAAAGAAGGAAAAGAAATAACCTCTCTCCTACACTAATGAATTTTCTTACTTCTTAGGGAATACTTCCATAATCCTATACTTTGCAAAAACAATCAACTTTTAGGGCCCACCGCAAAAATATGCAAGTCCTCTTAAATGGGGATTACAATAGAATATGAATGGCTATTTTAATAATTATGACGAATAAGAACTTCTCATCAATGAATTAATAATAATGGTTCTTTGATTCATCTACTGAATTTGATTCCAGATTGCTGACATTATATTATTATTGTCTTGGTAGCAGTAACAGATTTCTTGATCGAAGATTTATTTCCGGGGCATAGAATTTAACATGTTGAATATCAGGACAGTTAATACGGTACGAAAGAATATCGTGATCCAATCAGTGCACACCTTGTTGAATATGGCGGCACATAATCAAGGTTCCATTTCATTCGTTTGATTACGAATCTTGTAAAGGACTTCTGAACCCTTTCTAAATGTAAAACATGTTTTAAGTAGAGCAGTATTCTAAATATGGACGAACAAGAAGCATGTAGACAGACTTCAGTGTATGTATATGGATGTAAGAATTCGATACATGCACGCTTATGAAATCCAAGCATTGAGTTGGCTTCGGAGACCACGTAATCTATGTGAAAAGAAAATGTAAGTTTTGAGTCAAAAAGAACACCTAGGTCTTTTATTTCTGTTTATCTACAGAGAGTTGTCCCTCTTACAGAATATTCAAAAACAATAGGCGACAAAACATGGAAATCAGAAAAAGTGTTATTACCTTTAATTACGTTTAAAGCTATCTGATTGAAATCACACCATTTAACTAACTTGTCTAAATCGCTTTGAATATTTAAACAGTCTTGTGCGTTTGTAATCCGAATTAAAATCTTGAGGTCATCAGCGTACATCAAACAATTAACTTGACTAAACATTGAAGGAATATCATTGACAAACATATTAAAGATAATGGACCCAAATAACTACCTTGGGGAATACCGGCTAAGATATGATGAGGTAATTCGAAATCCACTTGAGAAGCATGGAGTGAATTCAAAATGACTTAAGTTTGTTTAAAAAAATTGCATAGCAAAATGTGTCAAATGCTTTCTGGAAGTCGGTGAATATCACATCGACTTGATACCCTATAATGAGTCAAAAAGATAATAGAGATCTACCTGATATAAATCCATGTTGTTGTACGGATGTTTGATCTTTAAATATGAAGTTAACTTTTTTAGTTACAATTAATTCAAACAATTTTGGTATCGCTGATAATTTTGATATGCCCCTATAGTTCTCTACTTTTTGGCGAGATCCCGCTTTGAATATAGGGGATATAAATTAGCTTTTCCATTCCTCTAAAAATGTTCCAGATGATAATGACAAATTAAACATCAATTTCAACGGCACAGACATACATACGTTACAATGTTTAAGAACGACAGAGGGCACATTGTCAGAACCAGGACTCAAACAAGAGTTTAAGGATCTAATAACTTGCAAGATGTCATCTGTAGATATGTATAATGATCCAATACTAGTATTATAAACATCTTCATTTAGTGAAGGTGGATTAATATTCGTACTCTTGACGTTGTTGATAAAACTGTTTTTTTTGAGCTTTCAGAGTTCGTTTTTTTAAACAGCTTGAATGCCTTTTTATGTTTTTAAATTAACCAACCTTTTGTTGTACATATTTTACACTTTTTTCTTTTGGTACAAATTGAATGAATCCGAATTCTAATACATTTAAGACAGCTGTATTCACATTTTGAAGGCCTAAACCGGAAAGAAACTTCAACCTTTGGTAAAATTATATTTAATTTCATTCTACTGGGTATTAAGTTTCATAGAAAGGGTACTATATTCAACATTCAAACATAGAGCTATATGATGTACTTAATTCCTTTAAATTGTGATTCACAAATATTAAGTCAAGAATTCTGAGTTATGACAATAATTCATTTGGATGAGAATCGAAGATGACCGCTTCTCGCTGTATTTTTTCATGCTATTCAGCCATGTTTCTGTGAGAACTATGATGTCACATCCATGTAGAGCGATAGCAAGAGAGACATCCTTGACTTTCGTTCTCATTCCCTCTGGGATTGAAAAGTTCACCGAATTCGCCTCTCAATAAGTCCATTGTTGCGCGTGCTGTGTGGCATGTGGCACCGTCTTGCGGAAACCACATTTCATACAAGCAAGCTCTTGCATTTTAGGCAAAAAAAAGTTGGATATCATCTCACGGTAGCGTTCACCATTCACAGTTACGTTACGATTCGCGTCATCTTTGAAGAAGTACGGTCCAATGATGCCACCAGCCCATAAATCGCACCAAACTGCGACTTTTTGTGGATACATTGGTAGCTCTTGCAATGCTTCTGGCTGACATTCACTCCAAAATCTACAATTCTGCTAATTTACGTACCCATTGAGCCAAAAATGAGCTTCGTCGATGAACACAATTTTTCGGTAAGCTGAACGACGATGAACTTTCTTAACAGAGCACGCACATTTTGATAATGAAATTCAATAATTTGCACGCGTTGTTCGTTTGTAAAAATAAACGTATCTTTTCCAAGGACTCCATCATCGATGTCCCTGATCTTACGAGCAAATCTAAAACAAGTAGTCGCCTTCCCTCTGCAATCAATATTGCTCTTTTAAGGGTAAACGAAATGGGCCAACCCGACAAACGTGTTAAAGGGCATAGCACACACCTCCCACCCTGGAACTTATGCCAAAAATCTTTTGAACTAAAACTTACTGATTACAAGAAGGATAGCACCTACAATAGGGTATACTACTCAACAACTCGAGAACAACGATTTGCTGAAAAAAGCTATTCTTTGCGATTTCACATCAATCTTCTCTACAGAAGCCTTAGCCATATACGAAGCTGCCAAAACTGTAGTAAAATCTGGCAAGAAACTGGTAAATGCACTGACAGCCTTTCAGTTCTTCGTGCCGTCTCCAACTGCAACCACAACAGTAGGTTAATAACCAACATTCGCGACCTTCTAATAAGAAACGCCAACAATTTGAAGCTCATGTGTGTTACCAGTTATGTAGGCATAATAGGAAACGAGAAAGCCGACCAAGCTGCGAAATCTTGCAATAGATCACTCGTTTTTACTTTTGGCATCTTTTCCAAAAAAGATCTATAGAGATATATTGACCAAGTAATAAAAAAAAACAAAATTATTTGCTGGAGCAGCTATAAAAACCATTTCTCCACGATAAACATCGACCCGCCTAATGCACCAAATCCAACTTCATCGGACTTCGGTTCGGTAACACTACCATAACACACCACCATATTTTAAGGAAAAGAACCCACCACAGGGGTCTTTGCTGCGGGGCGAAATGTTGTAGTAGCCAGTACAAAATTCCCACATCTCGACATTCACAAAGGGACATGGCGATCTCCTGATTAATCAACCATCAATCAGATTGATCACATTGCGATCGACGCAAGGCACTCCTCCAGTATTATAGATGTCCTAACGTTCCGAGGTGCCAACATTGACTCGGACCACCACCTTGTAGTAGCCAAGGTAAGGTTGCGGATATCCCGAACACCGCCAAGACAAAGAAATACTGTGAGGAAGTTCAACGTCGGCCGGGTACAATCGCAAGAGATTGCCAAATCCTTTTCCGATCGTGTCTCCCTCAACCTCTTAAGAAATCCTACACCGCCAATATCAAGTATTGAAGACCAGTGGCAGCATTGCCAAAAAGCCATCAGAGATGCCGCCTCTGATGTGCTGGGTTTCAATCCGCCACCACAACGAAACCCCTGGTTTGACAATGAGTGTCGGCAGGCGAATGCAGCCAAGCAAGAAGCATACAAAGCGGCACTGTAAAGAAGGAGCTGCTCGGGAGCTCTACGAGCAGAAGAGAAGTGACGAACACCGGCTTCTCAGGAGAAAAAAGAAGGAGCATGAGAAGCGCGCGATCGGCAGAATAGAAGGATATTACTGCAGGAATGAGGTAAGGAAGTTTTACCAAAGGGTAAAGACAACCAGTCAAGGTTATAAACTCCGAACCGAAGCCTGTAAGGATGAACAAGGGAACATCGTAGTAGAGTCACAGTCGATGCTGAGAATATGAAGAAACCATTTCCGCAGACTGTATAACGGCGACGAAGAACCAAATTCCGCTGTCAGGCAGAACGAACCATTCAACCTCAATGAAAGGGACGATGAAGATCAACAATTCCGTCCACCCGAACCGGATGAAGTGAGGATTGCTTTATCTAAACTGAAATCCAACAAGGCTGTTGGAGCTGACGGCCTACTCGCCGAGCTTTTTAAAGCCGCAGGCGATGATTTGGTAAGGTCCATGCACCAACTCATCTGTAAAACATGGTCGGAGGAAAACATGCCCGATGAATGGAACCTCAGCATTGTTTGCCCGACCCACAAGAAAGGAGACCTCTTTGACTGCGCCAACTATCGGGGGATAAGTCTCCTTAACATCGCCTATAAGATCTTATCTGCCGTACTGTGTGAACGCCCAAAGCCATTCATCAACAACTTGGTCAGTCCATACCAGTGTGGCTTTAGGCCAGGAAAATCCACTATCGACCAAATATTCACACTTCGGCAAATTTTGGAGAAAACCCAGGAGCAACAAATCGATACCCACCACCTGTTCATCGATTTTAAGGCCGCGTATGATAGCATCTATAGAGACGAGCTATACAGAGCTATGTCTAGTTTTGGCATCCCTACCAAACTCGTCCGTTTGTGTAGGATGACGATGGAGAATGTACGCTGCTCCATCAAGGTTGGTAAAGACCTAACCGAGACCTTTGATGTCAAAAAAGGATTCAGACAAGGCGACGCGCTGTCATGCGACTTTTTCAACATCGTTCTTGAAAGAATTGTTCAAAACTCGAACGCCAACACCAGAGGAACAATCTTTCAAAAGTCCGTCCAATTACTCGCAGATGCCGACGATATTGAAATTATCGGAAGAACGCAGCGTGATGTCAAAGGCGCTTTTGTGACGGAGGCCGCGAAGATGGGTTTAGCGGTAAACGAGGGTAAGACCAAGTATATGCTGTCAACACCCAACACCGACGTCTCGGTCAGAACGTCACGGCAGGCAGATATAACTTTGAGGTAGTTAAAAACTTTGTCTACCTAGGAACCGCTATCAACTCAGACAACGACACCAGCGCTAAAATCAAACGAAGAATAACTCTTGCCAATCGGTGCTTCTTTGGGCTAAGAAAGCAATTGGTAAACAAAGCCCTCTCTCGAACAACCAAGGCAACGCTTTACAAGACCTTAATCGTCCCAGTAATGCTATATGCCGCGGAGACATGGACTCTGTCAAAAGCGGATGAAGCAGCCCTTGGTTGCTTCGGGAGGAAAATTCTTCGGGTGATTTTCGGTCCCGTCTGCATAGATGGTGAGTGGAGGAGGAGATGTAATGACGAACTATACGGGCTGTTCAGCGACATCGACTTAGCCAGAAGAGTGAAGGTCCAACGATTGAGATGGCTAGGTCATGTAGAGCGGATGGAAACCAACCTACCGATAAAATTTCAAAAATGGTTACTACTTGGTGAAATAAAGATATAAATGTACCCCGCCAAAAGAAACAACAACATTGCATTTCTTTAACTAAATATTTAACCATGTTATAATTTCACATGTATGGAAAGTGGCTACCATCATCCCAATTCCTAAGAGAAACAAGGGACCCTCGGAGATTTCCGTATATCGTCCCATATTGCTCCTACACGTGTACAGAAAAAGTTCTGGAAAGAATATCTTCTTCTTTGTGTGGCGCTACAGTCCGGGGTGGACCTGGCCCTCAACCAACATGCCTCTTCAACTAGCGCGATCTCTGGTAAGCTGTCTCCAGTTTCGCACACCAAGTTGGTTGAGGTCCTTCTTCACTTGGGTGCGCCACCTTAAACGCGGGCGTCCTCTGTTGCGTTTGCCCGACAGGTTCGGATTCGAAGATTCTTCGAGCCGCAACTGTGGTGTCCATGCCACCGTAGGCGTTGGATCCGTAGACGCCTAACTAGGCTCATGTCGCTGTACAGCCCGTACAGATTGTGATTGAATCTTCTCCTCCAGAACCCGTCAACACAAACAGGACCAAAGATCGTGCGTAGAACTTTTCTCTCAAAGAGACCAAGGACTTCCTCTTCCGCTTTCGAGATTGTCCATGCCTCCGCGCCGTATAGCAGGACTGGGAAGATCAAGGTCTTATATAGAGTCAACTTGGTTCTTCGAGAGAGGGCTCTATTACTCAATTGCCTCTTGAGCCCGAAGAAACAGCGGTTGGCAAGAGTTATCCTACGCTTGATCTCGGTACTGATGTTATTAGTACAGTTTACTTCGGAGCCGAGGTAAGTGAAGTCCTTGACTACCTCGAAGTTATAGCTGCCCATTGTGACGCTCTGTCCAAGACGTTGATGTTGTATGTCCTTTTTTGAGGACAGCATATACTTCGTTTTGCCCCCATCGCCAGACCCATTTTAGCCGCTTCCGTCTCAATGTTAGCAAAAGCCTCACTGACGGCTCGCTGAGTTCTGCCATTCACGTCAATGTCATCGGCGTATGCTAACAATTGCACGGACTTCTGGAAGATCGTGCCTCTAGTGTTGGCGTGTGAGTTTCGCACGATCTTCTCCAGGACGATGTTAAAGAAATCACAAAACAGCGCATGGCCTTGCCTAAAACCTTTCTTGACATTGAAGGTCTCGTTGGCGCAGTCAAAGAGGTCTCCTTTCTTGTGGATCGGGTAAACGATACTAAGATTCCACTCGTCGGGCATGCTTTCCTCCGACCATATCCTACAGATGAGCTGGTGCATGCGCCCAATCAGATCATCTCCAGCTGCTTTAAACAGTTCCGCGGACAATCCGTCCGCTCCAGCAGCTTTGGTCGACTTCAGTCTCGATATCGCTACCTTGACTTCGTCTAGATCGGGGGGACGGAATTCTCTTATATCGTCGTCCATTGCGTGGAGTGAGAAGCCGGTGCTCTTCCCTTCTTTTAAGTTCGTAGAGCTCACGAACCGCCCTCGTCCTTCTATCCAGCGTCGCCTTATATGCTGCTAGCTTCGCTGAATGCGCCTGCCGACACTCGTTGTCAAACCATGGGTTTTTTCTAGGTGGCATTTTAAAACTCAACACATCAGAGGCAGCTTCTCTAATGGCGTTTTGACAACGGTTCCACTGTTCGTCGATTGTTTCGCCTGGCAGGGTTGGACTCTCTTAGAGCTTCAGGGAGACTCGATCGGAGAAGTTCCCAGCGGTCGATTGCGATTGTATCTTTCCGACGTCAAACTGTTCTTGCTTCCCAGCGGTCGATTGCGATTGTATCTTTCCGACGTCAAACTGTTCTTGCTCTACTGCGTTGGACAATCGATATCCGAGTTCTGACCTTGGCTACAACAAGGTAATGATCCGAGTCGATGTTGGCACCTCGGAACGTTCGGACATCGAGCACACTGGAGAAGTGTCTGACGTCGATCGCAATGTGATCAATCTGGTTGAGGGTTGATTGATCTGGGGACCGCCAGGTCCCTTTGTGAATGTTGAGGTGAGGGAACCGCGTGCTGGCTACAGTGAGGTTTCGCCCCGTCACGAAGTCCAACAGCCTGAGTCCATTGTCGCACGTGTTGTCGTGTAGGCTGTGTTTTCCGACGACTCTAGCAAAGATTTCTTCCTTGCCCAGCTTTGCATTAAATCTCCTAGAACGATCTTGGTGTCGTAACTGGGGCATTGATCGTATGTTCTTTCTAGTAGATCATAGAAGCCATCATTGCTATCATCGTCTTTGTTCTCCGTTGGGGCGTGGGCGCAAATTAGGCTGATGTTGCCGAATGTTGCATTGATCCGTATTGTTGTGAGGCGTTCGCTTATGTATCTAAAGCTTAAGACTTCTTGCCTAAGTCTGCCTCGAACATTCCTAAAATCTGATATGATTAATATTTTAAACAAATGTCAATCGAATCTCAATTCCAATACGATTAATATAAAACCAAAAGTTGTTCAAAGGGTTCAAAATTCCCGTTTTTATGAAATATTTTCTGTGAATCCTAAATTGCATCATAAAAAGCTTGATAAAAAGTATTTTCACCTCAAATTTGAGAAATATTATCAAAAGAAAATCTGTCAATCACAAAACCAAAACAAATAATCGACTGTCGGCACTCGTTGTGTAGTGATCATAAATCAACTAATTTAATAATTTATATATATTATAATTTAATAATTTATTTTCAAAATAAATTTATTTATGGTAAAGTCGAACTCGCTTAAATAAAATGACAAAAAACCGGAATGTTAATTTCAATTAACCGTGTTTTACATTTAAGCAGACGTCGGGTAATTGAAAAAATAATAATTTAGTGGATCCGAAAATTTTATGAATGCAATTTGTTTGTATCCATATCCTTGTCTGCGTTGGTACACTGCAAATAAATTGCGCACAAATAGTTTTCAGGGTCTCACCTTTACCAAGAGATTTTAAACTTGTAAATTTGTCGTTGATAGACAATCTTTTGTGTTTCTTAGAATCATGGCCGCTGTAATTTTTGGAAATTTTTCCGTAATTTTAATTCACTTTATAAACGTTATTATCTTTGGCGATTGTACAAGCGAATGTTTTAACGATCTGTACATAACAGATAAAAATTGTTTGAAAATCAAAACAATAAGGAAATGTGCTGTCAGAATTTATATCTGTCACTTTGAGAGGTGAACTTTAATGCAGAACTTCAGAAAAAATTACAAATTCAAAATTCATTCAAGCGGTGTCGTTTCTGTGCAAAGATTTATATTTTGTTTAGTTTTTCTTTTTCAAATATCCGAGTTTTTCACGTAGGCGGGTTTCAATAAAACGGACCTGTTTGTATGAAATTGGTAAAAATGTTCACGGGGATAGAATAAATGTTTCATATAAGCGGGTTTTTCAATTAAACGAGTTTCAAATAAGCGGGTTCGACTGTAGCGATTATTGATTAGTAATCAACACACGCAATCAAGGTCTATATATTTGATATACATATGCTCTTGTTGAATGTATTCAGTAATGAATGTATACTAAAAAATAAAATAGTCTAAAATATCACAAATATGAAGTGTTTAATCATAAATGTATGCTCAATTTCGTGAGGTTCGTATGTATATGGAAATAATGCAGAACTCTGATGGTCAGCGTAGTTGTATTCCAAAATACATATCAGTCATAGTTTACAAAATTATTTTGTATGTTGCGAGTCACTTTGACATGCGCTGCAGCACCCCAAAAACTACTACTAGAATTATTTTGCTGCTACAAGTTATAAATGCACAAACTATGCGTATATATGTATATACGTATGCTCAAAAATACACAGAAAGATATTGTAGAAATAAGAACTACCTGTCTGGTCGTGCAACGAAGGAAGTGTTAGCTTTAAATATCCATGGAAATAATTCGATGCCATTCCAGTTGCATAGTCGATTCCACAATCAGATCTTATCATATCCGAATAGTAAAGCGTGGATTTGTCAAAACTCACAAGACGGAATAGTAGATATATAATAATAATGATCTTTTGTTTCCACATACCGGTAGTAACATTTATCATATTACCATATTCCGTTGCCGCATATAGAGTGATACAACTCAGTAGTATTAAGGATGGAGTAGAGAATGTAAAACTATAAACACAAATTGTCCAGAATTTGGGCGCATCATAGTGCTTAAAAAAATATCTGTATTCTATAATAGCTCGTCCAAATCTCCAAATAAGCTCAGCCAACGTAAAGCATAACAAAGTACACAGAACATTTAAATCTAAAGGAAAGATAATAGCAGTAGTATTTGTTGTGTTTATATATGTGTTTTATTATTTTACCTGTCATGGCTCCTTTTTGACTTTGGTTGAAGGCTCTTAATCAATAAATTAACGGTCTATTGAATGTTATTAGCAATATTAGGAAGTTCAATTCATTTTTGGGTTTACCAGAAACAACTAATAGAGATATTCAGCTTTCCGGCTCAAATACGATCAAATGCGAAAGACACGCATACTACTAAATTTGTAAGCTATATCTTTAGCAATTAAGCATACATTCTCAAGCGAAATCAAATCTGATGACTTGCCTCCTCAAATACCTATTGTACGAAGTATATTTAAGATTGTTTTATTGACTCAGCTCAGTAATGATTCTCAATAAACCGCTTTTTAATCAGTTTATTTTTCCTCTTTTAATAACAACGTTATTAGAAATTAAAATTGAAATTGCCCAATTTTAAAATACCTGTATTTAGACATACAAAATAGATACTTCTGGTTCTTTTTGATTGATTCAACATTATCTCCTGCAAATGAAATTGAAAATATATTCAGAAAAAGTAAATGAAAAACGAAATTATGAATTTGTTTATAACTTGTTCAATTCCACTCTACATTTCATCCTAAGAGTATGTCACCATTTTTCTTACACACAATTTGAATTTACAAAGTTTTTATCAACTATCAAGTTAAAATTCGTAATTTTTTCTGGAGTTTTTGATTAATTTAACATTATCTCCTTCATATGAAATTAAAGTTTTATTCAGAATGTGTTTGTTCATAATTCCATTGCTCTCTACACTAGCACCTAGAGTTATGCCACATTCTTATGCAGAAACAACAGCAAAATCAAATTTAAAGAAAATTTTTGAAACCTGCTTAATATTCTTGGCAACTCATTTCTGCTCTATTACATAGTTGGTTTCGGCAGATTACATTCATATGTCAAAATCAGCTGTGCAGTGCTCACACAACGAGAAATACAATCCAATTGGCTGAAGTGTACGAATTAATTTATTTACAATAAAATTATATCAATTTAATATTTTTTGTTTTAGATATAGCAATCAATTAAGTAAACAAATCATGTACACTGTTCCAGTAATACCGCCCGATTTACGTCATGAGGAAACAATAATTCAAGCAGCCAACGCTTTAGATTGCTTACGAACAACAATAACAAATATTTTCGATCGAATAGACAAACGTATTTCAAAAAATAATGCAAAAATCAACGAAATTAGCTTACGTATAAATTGTGCATCATTGAAAATACAAAATCTCTGTGGTACAAATAAGGCGATTAAAATATTATCTCCATCAAAATTCCCTTCCACACATGTTTTTAGAGATATCGAATTAACTTTCAATCATGGTGATGCAATTGCAAAGAATCTTCGGGACATTGAAATTGCCAGTCGTGTAGATCCAGCGCCTAATAATATCAATGATAAATTGGTATTCTTCCACTTTCGTGGAACAAAAAATAAATCAACTGCAAATCGTATATGTTGTAACCGTGGATTGGGAGTTATCCCCTTGAACTTGAAGTCAGTTAATTCCGTATTGTTGTTTAGCACTCCTGAAAACATATTTCGCAATTGTGGACCTGCTGTTGATACAAACTTTGGCCTGTCAAATCGGAGCAAAGGTGTACGGAAAACTGAAAGCACTATAAATTCAGGGCCGCAAATTGAACCAGCCCCACATTCGTTAAGCCATCGACAAGGCCGTACTGACAAAAGACAGCAACATGGGCTCTTCTACACCCCGAAGTTAAATGAAGCACCTACAATTGATTTACCACTTGATTTGCCCGATTTACCAGGTATAGTGGATGACATTCAATTTGAGTATGCCGAAAATCATCAGATAGCACCTTCGTTGTTTATTGAAAACATAACGGATCTGCCTGAGGTAGCAGATACCGTTGATATGACAATTGACCTGAGTGCAGCGAGTTCAAGAATTGATGCCAAAGATCACCATACTTCAATTAATAAATCAATTCCAATACCTCCGCCCCCTCCACCACCACCCCCAATAGTAGTTGCAGAAGTAACTGTTACTCAAGCTGTGAGACTTCCAGAACCACCACCACCGCCGCCACCTCCTCCAGCCAGTGCATCACCTCAATCATCACAACCGAATTTACCGGATGCACCTCCGACCGATATGCGTTCAAATCTAATGGACGCAATTCGCAAAGCCGGCGGAGCTCGTGGTGGACGTCTTCGTGCTGCAGCTGATGTTGCTCGGCAGCAATCCATTGAGAAACTGAATACTGCCCCGAATCAACCAAAAAATTCGAATAGCGGAGACTTAATGGCAGATCTTCACAACAAACTCTTGATGCGTCGTAAGGGTATATCTGGAGCGAAGGATGGAGAAGTAACTGCTGACAATGGAAATGTAATAAGTCGCCTCTCGTCCTTGATTCCGCCACCTCCAACCACGGCACATTCGTCATCCGATGATGATGGAGGTGACGATGCAGATTGGGTTGATTAGTTGATTCTTTACTGGCCCGATTTGTTTCTTTCGTCAAAATTGACTGTGCCTTTCGTTTTGGAAAAACCGATTGTATTGATTTAAATTAAAACTGTTATACACTTTTAGTGACTTATTAATTCACATCATATAGCGCTAATTTTGTTACAAGAACTATGTAAAATATACTACATACAAACTTAGAAGTATTTTTACGCAACTTTTGTCTTTGTATTTATTATCAAGTGGGACTTTATTTTTAGCTCAGGAATCGTTTTGAAAAGCAAGAGCAGGAAAGCACTTCAAACATTACTAAAATTGTTCGTATATGCATTTCCGAAGATTGTACATAATACAATGTGCGTAGTTTGCGTTTCCGAATACGGCGACAGTCTGCTACAACTAAACTTAGTGGCATTTCCAAACCAAAATCGTTGTTTAACAAAAAAAAATCCGGTCTGATGATTTAAGATCCTTTGGAAAGGAGATTGGAAGGATATATCGATAGATCTTTCTTAGTTTCGTATAACTACAATAATCCATATAATTAGAGCAGTAATTAATGTTTCGTCTATTTCTATGTTCCATTGGTGACCAGATTAACGCATTCCGTATAGGGCCTTTTTCAATTTTCAAACCCTACATGTCCACGCATGTCTTGAAGCATATACTTACTTACTTACTTATCAGGCAGACGATCCATGAAGGGCCTGAGCAATTGCTGTCTTCCATCGGTGACAGTCCTGGGCACGCTGCTTCCAGTCATCAAGGTTTAGAGGTTTTTGAACCGAACTGCAAGGTGCATCGCGTATGTGTTGTGCGTGGTGCGACACAATCTGATCATTGCAGTGTGGTGCAAAACGGCTTCAAACGTTCACACAGTACGCTGGATAGGCAGGCTTTTCGTTTTTCTGGAAAAGCCCCGTATTTTTTGCTTGTCCCTAGACTCTTCGATATTATTGAACTGGCAGGTTGCGAGAGACCTTTTCTTGAGGCGTAGAAGCTTTTTCTCCTCCCGTCTTCTAGCCCGGTACACCTCTTGCGCTGCTCTTGTTTTCCGTTGCAGCGCGTTTTGGTATGCCTCGTCGGTTGCTCTGCCCATACTCGCCATCATACCACGGGTTTCTTTTCGGGGGTGGTAGGTAGCCTAATGTAGTTTCCACTACCTCTTTGATGGCCGAGCGGCAATGCAACCACATCTCGTTGGCACTTGACGTAGGCATACCGGAGAGTCTCTCACTTAATTGCTCTTCGTAGGCTCTGGCAATCTCCGGTGTGCTTAGGCGTCCAATGCCAAAAGTTCTCTTTGTCGGCTGGTGCAGCTTTCTGACATTGGACAGTCGAGCTCTGAATCTTGCAGCAACAAGAAAGTGGCCAGAGTCGACGTTTGCCCCCCTGGATGTTCGCATGAATATATATTTATTCGATTTATACGATCGTTCGGAGATCGCCAGTTTGCTGTGTGCTGTGTGTTTTTTTGCGAGAGAATCTTGTGACACGGCCGCAACGCCATTAATGTTTGTGATTTCCGATCATTCTGCCAAAGATATTTTCCTTAGCGGTTTTGCCATTGAAGCCACCGAATCCAATTTTGAGATCGTACACCGAACAGGCACCGTCCATGAGGTCGTAGTAGTCCTCTTTGACAGAGTCTTCAAGCTCGTCGGTAGGGGCGTGTGCACATATGAGGCTGATGTTGTAGAATCTTCCTTGGATGCGGATCATAGCCAGGCGATCACTTATACCTTTTGTGGTAGCTGTAATATACGTCGCACTCTTTCCTTTTTACAATCCCTTGTACTATCCAGCGTTTATTCCTGGAGCGCAGTAATATGCCCCTTATACTGCGTGAGGATATTTTTCAATATCTGAGCGGCCCGTGGAGTGTAGATCGTCCTTACGTTCCACGAGCATGCGAATCGTTGTCCTTTTTCGCGCCGTGTCGTCGTTGGGATTCAGCCCGTTCTTCCGAGGCTGCTTGCCCTTCCGTAACAGTTATTTTTTTCGTGGGTGGGTTGTTAGCCCTCCGCACAACCGCTGGGGAAACGCTGCATGCATTGGTTCACCTCACAACGGGTGTTGTGAGAGCTATCCAGGGGGCGCCGCTTGGAGGCTGCATGTCAACTTGATCCATGCATCGACAAGGATCGTTGCTGGCATCCCGCCAAGTTGAGAGCGATCAGCAACATTGCCCTGTGAGCATAGACGCTGCCCCTCTCTTGAAGCATATAATTCGCCTTATTTCGGAGATTATGATCCTGTTCACAAATCACACAATCACACCAATCAAATATGCGGATGTAATGTCCAAAGGGAATTGGCCATTATATTATCCTTCGCCACGAGTGCTATTAATTCCTGCTATCGTCAATTTCCATCGGAATTGTTTGGCAGGCATTGAACCTATCAGATCTGCAGTGAATATTAAAAACAGGATCGGCGAACCAACCGCTCCCTGTTGCAGACTGTTTTTGATGTCAACGACCGTGTAAGAAGTTACATCGCCACTTTTCACGACGAACTTTGTACATGTTATCATGCAATAGATCATTTATAGCAATGGTTTACTTATGCCAAGCCTGACCATGGTTTCCTTATGCCAAGACCCTCCAATCAAACGGTGTCGAACGCTTTCTCCAAGTCAATCAGGCAAGCACCCGTGCATTGTTTCTTGTCTTTATTCCATTGAATGTCGGACACTAGTTTAGACGCGGCATGTATGGTTTCATGCCCGCCCTGAATAACTATCTTTTCAAAAGCCTTGCTTATGCAAGGAAGAAGACTGATCGACCGAAGGTTTGTCGGGATACATCTAGGAGGAAGCACAATATTCGAAATACCATCGATTTCCACTGACTTTTTCTTCTTCAGCGATTTAAAGATACCCTGAAGATCTTCTTGAAAAATCAAGATGCGATGACGTTGCTATTATGGACCTTTTGAGATTTATTTATGGGCGCACTGAGGTGCTTATTCATGTGCTAACATAAGATCTGTCAAAGCTTCCTTCTCTAATGTCGAAATGTAATTTAAATCTTCGTTTATGGGCCATTAAGATCAATGGATATGTTGCGAATATCAAGTCGATGAATAGAGATAATGATCTTAAGAATGGGTATGTACTTACAGATCTCAGTTGTAAACTCTGCCATAGCTTGTATCAAAACTGGAGGAGGAGAGAAAGTTCCATCTATGAAGCTTCAACCGCATCAAATATTGTTTATTGCGACAAATGTGGACAGAAACAACACACTTTGGACCAATGTTGCGAGTTCAAAGCTTTGTCGCCAGACATGCGTTTGGCATATGCTAAAGAAAAATCCATTTGTTTCGTTTGTTTGGATCCCGTCAAACATGTCTGGAAAACATGCGCCAAATCACAATCCTGTGGCATAAGTGGTTGTGCAGGGCGTCATCATCGCTTGCGTATGTTCCACAGAAATAACTTCATTCTTCCCATATCAGTAGAAAGCAACCCATCATGTTCAAAACTGCTCCACTTCACATTTACGGGAGCAATAAACAGTGTTTGGCAGGGGAGCGCCACCGATAGTGTCATGTGTTCAAAAGAAAGAAAAGCCGTCTTTACAATTTATGTTTCATGATGCCATTAAAGAGGAAAAAGATTTGCATGAGCTAGTCCAGCTGCACTTCACGACTGAAGAGGTTGGAGTAATAGCCGGGCGATTTTGTCAGCAAAGAAGTCACCCGAGTTTTGAATATTATGGGACGAACTTTGAATTTTGTTAGTGGTCGTTATGAAATTGGTCTGCTTTGGAAAAAAGACAACATTAGCCTCCCAAATAGTTACGTTATGGCTTCGAAGCATCTTATTGGACTTGAAAAAACTTAAAGAAGAATCCGCACCTTCTGGATTGGATGAACAACTAGTTATAAGAATTATTAGTCAAACGATATGCAAGGATCGCTACTGAAGAGGACTTGGCTACAGCATGCTCAGGTGTTTGGTATACTCCAATCTTCATCGTGGAAAATCCTAATAAGATTCCTCCCAAGCCGGCGTCTCTTAATACTTTCTTGTTAAAAGGACCAGATAATCTCGTTCCCCTTCTTACTGGATTATTAAAATTGCGAAAAAATATTATTATGCCATCAAATTTCAAAACGATTTTCCTAATGGCGTGGACGGATTGACGAAGAGAACGTATGTTGACGACTACTTTAATAGTCATGAAACTATCGAAGAATCGTTTTCTGTGACTGAAAATGCGGTTCGGATTTGCAGTTCAATGGGTTTTAATCTCGTAGGAATTCAATCCAATAATTTCGAATTAATGCGAAGATTGCCCTTGACCAGATCAACTCTAACCTGCGATTGCGAATGAATCACTACAAAAATCCTTGGTATGTATTGGATTCCTTCCTCCGAACAATTCACATTCTGAATTCAATGTTTCAAAGCGAGAGATTCTGAGAATGGTCATGCGGATTTTCGAAGAATTGTCCTGGAGTTCGTAAAAACGTTAAGAAACGTTGAAAAGCTTAGAATTTCCCGCTACCCGGAAGTAGCCTTTGTTGATGCCTCAGCGAAAACTTCCGCTGATCTTGCTTATCTACTCTTCGCGAGAGATAAGAACACAGATATTTCACTGGTCGTGGTGAAGGCAAAGATTGCCCAAGTAAAGAAGTCAAGAGTTGCTCGTCTCGAGCTACAAGCTGCTGTTTTGGGAGTACGTCTTGCATCAAAAATAAAAAGTTCACATTCCATCGCTATCCACAAGGTGATCTTTCTCTCGGATTCAAAGGCAATACTTTCATGAATAAACTCAACGACGTACAAAATCCCATCCTTCGTCACATTTCGTGTTGGAGAGATTCTGGATTCATCTTCACCTCGGCAGTGGTTTTATGTAAACGCCACCGATAATGTAGCTGACGATGCCACACGATGGTCTAGTGCATCTATCCTTCAAAATTCACGGTGGCTTTGAGGACCTGACTTCCTTCAAGAAGATTTGATTAAATGGCAAATTTTGCCACGATGAACAGAATTCAAATATTTTTGGTGCATACTGGACTTCTTGAAGCCTCTTATACGGTCTTCGAGGAGTTATCGCCAAGATATCGAGCGAGGTGGCCCTCGTCAGTTAGAGTGATCGCTTATTTTCTCCGTCTGAAGAACAAACTTGGTAGCATTACCACAATTTCTGTCGTGCTGAAAATTGGATCTTCAGAAAGATACAATAAGATGCATTTCCAGATGATATTGCATCAATCCACGTGCCTGGTAGAGTCAAAGTCTATCCGAAAAGTAGTCCAAAAGATTAAGCACAGATATCATACATGTAAGCGTCTGAATGACAATCCCTTAATGCCAAAGATGGGATTACTCCCAGAAGCTCGATTAGCTTCCGGGTCCAAGACTTTTACTCACGTGGGAGTAGATTGCTTTGGTCCCTTATCCGTAAAATTTGGAAGAGGCACCGTAAAAAGGTATGGAATGATTTTTACTTATCTTACTTTCAGGCCAGTACAATTAGAGCTGCCAACCGATTTGAGCATGGACCAATTTATCATGGGCATTCGAAGTTTCATCATTAATCGCGTTGTTACCCGTTGCCTGTGCCAAGAAAATATTAGAACTGGATGCACAGAAGATGAAAGACGCTTTAGGCGAATACTGCGCTAATTATAAAGGCATCCCTTGGCGTTTCATTCCTGCATACTCTCCTTGGATGGGTGGTGATTGGAAACGTCTCATACGTTCAATTAAAATCAGAATCGGATTCATCCTTAAAGGAGTAGTACCAAGGGAGGATGTTCTTCGTAACGCTTTGCTCAAAGTGGCGAATTAACAGCCGTCCTTTGACTCACCTTCTCGTTGACCCAGATAACCCGAGGCCGCCACAGTGGCACAAAGACACTAAACCTGTGGAGGTTAACTGCAATGTGCTTCTAATCGAACCTAACGACATTCGAAGTTCTTGGCAATTGGGCCGTGTGGTCACAGTTTCATTTATATATTGTGGTTAGTATAGAAGACGTTCGTCTACCGGATGGAACCATAACATCAAGGAGGGCAGTTGAAAGGCTAGCTGTTTGAGTAGTATTGTCATCGAGTCACTTAAACTTTATTATTATTATTATTATTTATTAACATACAATTGCAAATTACATGTTAATAGTTTTTAGAGCGCTAGCTTCAAGTGCTTTCCACTCAAAAAGTAATCTACATTCGCAGAATTATATAATTAACTTATTTGTTGTGAGGAATTTATGAAGTGTTGTGATGTTTTTGATAGTGATTGTATTTAAAAAGGAAAAAATGTTTTGGTTGTTGGGCAAGATGGTTTTGATTTTTTGGGAGATACAGCATGTTGACATGCCAAGTAGATGTGAAGTATCCAGAATGTTGTTACACACTGAACACTGTGGTGGGCTCTCTTTCCTTAAAATATGCTGGTGGGTTATGGTGGTGTGACCTAACCGAAGTCTGATGAAGCTGGATACTGCTGCTTTTGGTGCATTAAACTTTATATATTCATTTCCATCTTAGTAATCCACTTGGTCGTATCTTAGCAACTTTTCATTGTTATTACTGAACTTTAATTTTTCTATTTTTATCATAGTTATCTCGTTACCTAGCAACGGTCATCTTTGTTTTTGTTAAAATAAGTTTTGTAATTTTCAATCCAACCATTGCCTAGCAACTGTTCTTATTTCAGTGTATATATTATTTTGTAACTGTAGTCCACAGTTCCGTTGCCTAGCAACAATTACTTTTTTACTATAAAAAATTCTGCCCAAGTGAAATATATGCATTCACATTCTGGCGCTAAGATTGAGTAAAACTGTTTGTTAATTGTGTTGCGGTAGGAGATCATCTTTAGGGTATACATATTCAATTTACTCTGGTAATTTTATTAAAAAATATTTTTATTGTATTTTGTAGAAAATAAAATCAACTTCTACACCAATAACCAATGTTGCGATATTTATTACTGTAGGAGAAGAAGAGAGAAGTCTCCTGGCAACTAAAATTCCTACTTTTCCTTTCGAACATTCTTCATACGGCTGAGTCTGCCAATTGGGGAAAAAGTTCAAGTGGAATTTTATTCATAATGAACATGAATAAAGTTAAGAAAGTAATCCGGCTACTGGTGCAAATGTATAGTGAAAATCTACATCGTCTTTGATTGAAAGCTTTCCTTACTAGTCCCACTTTACGCCTCCATAATTAAACATCGGTCCATTTGTTACGGTGGTTGAGTGCTGTGGGAATCGGGTGTTGTATCTTATGTTATCTTCAAGTGGTTGATGTGGTGATGGTGTAGTTCCACCTCAACTTGCTAAATTTATAAGTGCGATCTCTTGTTTTGGGGGTTGCAAGCAAGGAAATAGTCCTTCACAAACGTCAACCATTGATCATATTCCGATGGACGCAAGGCACTCCCCTAGTATTATTGATGTGCAAACGTTTCGAGGTATGAACGTTGACTCGCACACCACCTTGTTGTAGCCAAGGTAAGGTTGCGGATATCCCGAACACCGCTCGTAAAAACCGCTTCTGTGTGGAAGTTCAACGTCGGCTGGCTACAATCGCAAAAAATTGTAAAATCCTTTTTCGATCGTTTTGCCCTTAACCTCTTAAGAAGTCTTACGCCGTCAACACAAAGTATTAAAGACAATTGGCAACATCGTCAAAAAGCCATCGGAGATACCCCTCTCTGATGTGCTGAGTTTCATTCCGCCACTACAACGAAACCCCCGGTTTGACTACGAGTGTTGGCAGGCGAATGCAGCCAAGCATGAAGCATATAAAGCTGCACTGTCGATTTCAAGTCTGCATATGACAGCGTACAAAGAGACGAGCTATACAGAGCCGTGTCTTGTTTTTACATTCCTGCCAACTAGGCAGTATGACGATGAAGAACTCTCGAAGCTGCATCCGGGTCGGTAACGAACTCACCAAGACCTTCAGTGTTAACAAAAGTTTTAGGCAAGGTGACACGCTGTCATGTGATTACTTTAAAATAATACTTGCGAATATCGTGCTAACCTCAAACGAAAATACCCGAGGCGAGAACTTCCAAAAGTCCGTCCAACTATTTGCTTACACGGACGATATTGACGTGATTTAACAAACACAGCTAGCCGACAATGAAGCGTTTGCTGACCTTGAAGCGGTAGCGGCTAAAAATGGTCTAGCGGTAAGCCAGGGTTAAACAAACCAGGTACAATCATCAAGGAAGGACGCACAACATCCACGTCTCGGGAAGAGCTTCATAATGGGCAGCAGAAACTTTGGGGCAGTCAAGGATTTCTACCTCGGTATCAAGCATTACTCTTGCCAATCGTTGCTTATTTGAGCTCAAGAACCAATTGAGTAACGGAGTCATCTCTTAAAAACCCCAAGCTGACTTTATATAAAACTCTGATCACCCTATCCTGCTCGATGACTCAGAGACATGGGCGCTATTGAAAGCGGATGAAGAAGCTCTTCGTTGTTTTGACAGAAAAGCTGTGCTTGCGATCTTTGATCATGTTTACGTTGGTGACGTCTGGGGGAGAAGAAAACGAACTGCACAGCGACTTGCAATCAGCTAAGCGCCTTCGGACCAACGCTTAAGATAGCTAGGTCATGTAGTGCGGATGGACACCGCAGCTCCGGCCCTAAGTCCTCGATTCCTAGCCATTTGGAACAACGCAACAGGGGACGTCCTCGAACGAGATCGCACAGGTAGAGAAGGACCTCAACCAATGAGGCGAGGATAAGGTAGCTGGAATGAGGCAAATGAAGTTTTAGCAAAGGGTAAGATTAACCAATCAAGGTTACAAAGTCTGAACCAAAGCCTGTAAGAATCGCAGTCGATGTTGAGGATATGGAGGAACTATTTCTGCAGGCTGTATAACGACCGCGAATAACCAAATTCAGCCATCAAGCAAACTAAACCATTCAATATGTGTGACAGGGACGATGAAGATCATTTATTCAGTCCACCCAACCCAGATGAATTGAAGATTGCCATAGCTTATTAGTTCTCTCTAGCTGACAGCCTAGCGGCGGAGCTTTTTAAGGCAACAGGCGCTGATTTGGTAACTCAACTGTAAAACATGGTCGGAGGAAAGCATGCCCGATGAATGGAACGTCAGCATTGTTTGTCCGATCCTCTATCGACAATCACTCGATTGTCTGCTTTTACACACTAATTTACACAGCAAGCATATCCATCTTGTCGGCAAGAGTGGTGAAACCTAAGAGGGGTTAACCTCCGATTACGAGACCTAGTAGATCTCTTTTATCACCTTTTGTTTTTTTTCGAATTACTTCATTCCTATTCTCTCAGTGACTGGAAGCATGATATACATACGTGAGCAAGATGTAAGGCATGTGTGTGAAAGGGTAGAGGGGAAACAACCAGGGAAACAAATCGAAATCGTTGGGATTTGTAGAATCCCGTTTGTACATGTTTCATTTAGATCATCATTTAGAAAAGAGACCGATGGGACTTGTTATGGATATTAGCGTGTGTAAAAGCAGCCATAGTCGACACTCGTAATAAGGACCTAAATTTGTCACAAATATAATAGGGGTGGAACTGACGAACTGTACGAGCTGTTCAGCGACATCGACTTAGCTAGAAGAGTGAATAAACGAAAACAACGATTGAGATCAATAGGTCATCTAGAGCGGATTAAAACTACAGCCCGGAAAGTCTCTAAGGAAATAAGTCTAATCTTTCAGAATTTAAAACACGACATTTAAGAACAACTGCTGATAAAAAAACAAGTGAATGCAAAAATTGATAAATTTATTTTCCAATAATCTCATGCTATATAAATTTGATGACATGGATTTCTTGAATGTAAATTGGTGTATATAAAACTCGTTTTCTTACAACTTTTTATTTTATTTGTATTATGTTTGCTTTTGTTTACTCAACAGATCTACAAAAAATATGTTCTTCTTTGAATTCTCTTATTATTTGTTGAAATACCAGTATTTTGTGAAAAATGTATGATTTGACTCTTTTCAGTGCGATGACAATTAATAAGAAAATGTGTATCTGTTGATTGTTGTTACTTTGCTTGGAAAATTGTTATTGCATATGTCATTTAATTATAGATCTATAGCTACTTGATGTTTTTACAGTATCAATAAGCTAAATACCCAGGGTATGTACTTTTAAGATTCTACCCCTGTTGCCGATTTTCTGGTTGATTAGATTAACAAGTTGGTAACATGTGTAGGGAATATATGATGTGTACTAACATGTATAATTTCTTATTTCTTTTTTCTGCTACAAAGCTGTAATTAGATCTTTAAAGGTACATAGGTACCTATTTTCTTGCAAAGTTCTTTCCTCGCTAAGCATTTTTGCTTGTAATCGATCCTGAGTGTTGTCTACATACATGCGCCAATTTAAAACAATTAATTTGGAGAATATTTACATGTTGCTTACAAATTCTTTGTTCCATCCACAAACGAAGGCATACACGTTAAGCGGCTGCTCCAATGTTGCTGCCAAAATGTTTTTATTTCTAAATTTATGTATATTCGAATGAAAAGGTTTGAGCATCCATTGAGCATTTATTTTTATTTCACGTTTTCATTTTCAATATTTTACAAAAAACTAAAAAATATATACCATTTATATGCTCCTAGTTACCTAAGCAATACAAACGATTAACAGCATAGCATTTTAATAGACGTTCTAAACACTTTTAATTGTTTTTACAGCAAATAATCAAGCATAATTTCAATCATTTAAAATTGAGCCTTAAATTTCAGTGTGTGTGTGTAACTTTGTATACTCTGAAATGTTGTTTATAAACAATTAATTTCGTTTGTCAAGATGTACACAAATGTTCCAAACGTCAGAGTTTCAAATCGATAAAAACCGCATAAAGGATCCAAAGTAATTAAGTTATCAAATCCTTGCGGACTCACACAAATCCACGCTTACGATACTTTATGCTAAAATATGTAGAAGGGAGATAAATCATTTAATAATGTAACCATTTGATTAGATTGCGGCACATTGTAACTGGTTTAATGCAGTGGTAGTAATTCAAAAGAAAGCTATGAACGTGTTGACTGATTTAATCAAGATAAATCGAGTTTAAATTAAAACAAAGGATTTACATTTTTTTCCGATAATCCTTAATTTTCTTGGCGTCATGGAAAACTGAAAACCACAGTCCACAAAGTGGCAGTCGCATTACACAATTAATGGACAACTAAAAATATCGTAATTTCGACCCACAGTGATGTGATATGCGACTAACGAAAATTGTATCTAAAATGTTCATTTAGCGAATCATGTGGACATCACTTTTTCGTAAGTGTGTAAGTTTATTGAGTCGAATAATGTCTTTACATTTAACATGTCACCAAATATCAAAATAAAAAATGAATGAATTAATTTGAGGATATTTTCGAGTTATTTCCAATTAGAGATCATGCATGAATGCAAAAAGTATTGAAAATCCATTTTAAAGGGATTAAATATTCCTCGCAGTCATTACATTTTTGAGTTTTGTAGGGTTTCGAAACAGGTTACCAATTGCAGAAATAACTGCATCAAGAAGATGTTACACCATATATTGTGCTTGAAAAGTGAACATTTTATCATGTTGGAAAAATGCTTAACATGAATCCTCTTAGCCAACTAAAAAACTTAAGTAAAAAATATTAAACAGCATAATATGACTTATTTCATTCAATGGTAGTATAATTAAAACAGTTACTGGCAAAGAATACAAACAAAATTTAATAATAAAAATCTACGTCCAAGTTTGTGTTCATTCTACTTCAATGGCAATCGAAGAACATTAAAAATTAATGTTTTCCATGTATTGAAATTCCTTAAGTTGTTTTTCTTTAGTAAAAAAATATATGTAGTCAAAAAGAAATCATTGTATGTATATACATGTACATATTCGTATTTTAGATTTGCGTCCTCAATCTCGGGCGTGGTAAGTCACCAAAAACTGTTTCGCCATGTACACTCTTTGCAAGGGCTTTTATGCTAGCTGCAATGTCAACATTGTCATCGAGAATCTGTTCAAAGTAAAGTTCATTAATTAATATGTTATGTAGTATTTTGTTTAATAAAAAAATAATATGTATACGAAAAGAGCGGATAAAAAACAGCATTCGAATAGCCTAACGTAATGTTGATTTTTTATTAGCAGGTAATTAAAATTACAAGGTAATAACAGTTTAACGAGCCTAGCTGCGGAAACAAAATGTTTATTATGTTTTACATAAAATCATCGAAAAATATATGGATTCCGCATAGCGTATATTTTTAGGCGTGTGTAGAACGAGCTAATTCAAGAAGCCTAATTCTAAAAAGTGAAATTAATGAACTAGTTCACAATGTGTTTTTATTCTAGTATTTACTTCCGTAGTTCAATAAACGCTGGCACACCTTTTTTAGTAGAGTAGTCCAAAAACAAGAATTTTTTACTATGGCATGGTCGCCCACTGGAGAGGAGGGCAGGGACAGTTTTAGGAAAAAATATATATATAAGTACTTAAAATTGAAAAACAATAATAGTAAAAATTAACAGCAACACTGACAATGGAGTAATATACATGTTTTGAAAGCCAGAAACATGTTACTTAATCCTACATTTAAATTAAATCGACATATGTGAGTAGTTTGACGGACTTCTGAAAATTCCTTTGGTGTTGGTCCTTTGTACAACACTGTTGGTTTTGTTGCCAAAGTCATTGTATTCTTCCCACTCATTATGTGTATTTTATCTGAATTTCCCGTTCGAAAGGATAGGGGAATATTTTGCAGAGTTTCCGATGGAAAATTTCCATGAATTTTCTCCAAAAGGGAAAAGAAAAGAATGTGTCTCAAAATTTACAAAATGTAAGTATTTATGTTTGAATTTTGGTGAAAGTACTTACGAGCGTGCGCGTGTTTACATTTAAAGGTCAACCGCAACAAATAAAATTAAGTGCGCAATGTAAGAAGCAAATTCAAATTTTGAAATACATATGGAGGACTAAATAACTTTGTCCTCCCAAACGGTATTTGAATGATCAAATATGTATACAGTGGATGCTCAGAAATTATAATCACATTGTTCCTAGGGAATTTCTAATTTCCGAAATGTTATAATTTTTTCTTCAATTAAAAAGTAGCTTTCCCTCGGAAAAAAAATTTTCGATGAAAATTGACGATACTATCCCCCGGGAAAACGGAAAAGATAGTGGGACCAGTAAATTTCCCCGGACTTCATATCAGGCACGATCATGACGACTAGCCGGTGAAATATCATAAGAATCATTGAGCTAAATGAACTAGAAGAACAAAATATTTCAATCAACGGATTGAAATTAAACTGAGAGCTGTCTGGATTGAACTAATATGCGCAAGCCTTGCACTGGGACGTTATAAAGATTCTCAAGTTCCTAATGCTATTTCATTACTTTCGCTTAACAGCACATTTAAAATTTTTAAAATTGAATGTTAAAATTAATAAATACTTACTGGTAAATATTACCAGCAAACAAGTTTTTTTTAGATTGATGACCATTTAAATTTAGGGAGAGAGAGAGATGTATATGCATACAAACTTATTTCAAACTTTCTCAATGAGGCATCAAAATATAACAATTCTTGGGATGTTCTTGGAATATACATATAATGATACAGTGTAAAATAGATAGTAGTTACCTAAGGATCAAGTATACTCTCATGCCACTTGTGTACTATCCAATGTTGATTCTTTAATATTCGCTAAATTTCGATACAATATAAAACAAATCGAATACACTTACATCGTCGTCAGAATCTGCAATAATTGTACTTTCGGTAACAGAGTTCGCTATAGCTATTGGTAAGCTCTTTGCAAAGCTGTTTGCATTATGCTTTTTAGAATGAGCACCTGGTATAGGAATTGCCGCTTCTAATTCTGCAAGCGCATCTGCAAAGAAATACAAATATTCAAGAAGTTGGTTTTAGTTAAATCTATATTATATATTTATATATATATATATATATATATGTATATGTATGTATACATATGTACTCTTTACCTTCTGCATCTTCAGCACTTTCTTCAACATCAGACATGTTCAAAGGTAATGATGTTCTAGGTGCAGATGTGTAAGTTTCAACTCCTTCCAGTTCAAATAAACAATCACCATCATTGTCTAAGCCAGAGACGCCAGTTGAGTTGGGAGTGTTCATATAAAATATACCGTTTCCAAAGGAAGATCGATGAGCGCTTCCAGCACCATTAACACCAATGACGGTTTGTTGCTGCCTATTAAATGTTGGGCTGTTGCCCACACTCATCGGTGTACTATCAGGAGTTGCTGGGGGTGTATCAAAGCTTGTAACCTTCTTATTATTGAACGAGAATACACTTTGTGCAGAGACTTGAGTATTGCTATCCATGGCACTTGTCGAAGAATTATTTGCTCTAGTTCCACCTGCAATTGCGATTTTAGCTAGTGCGGTGGGTGTGGTTGGAGCACTCGCCGTATTATTCGCTGCTCCAATGGCATCATTCATTTGTTCAGGTACTTGATTAACTAGACTAACTAATATTTGATATTCTTGTTCAGACTTTTCACGAAAGCTCTTCAATAGAGCAAATTGCTGTTCCTCATAACGCAAGATACGCTCGTCTGTGTCAGCGATCTCTTTTTGCAGTCTTGCCTGCAAGCTTTGCGTTAGTAAGCGCACACGGTTGCTGGATTTATTGCTTATGCTGTTAAATGGATTATTGTCTATCTGGGGATTATGATGATTCATAATTAGTATGCCAAACGTTTCTGAATAGGATTTGTCCGCTTTGCGATGAGCTAATTCTTCACTACTAGTCAGCAGATTTGAATTAATAAGATAAGTCCCGTTTAAATTATTTTTAGCACACACAGCTGTATTGCAATTTATGCAAACATTAATAATCCACGAATTGCAAGAAAGCTTGTAAATTAAGTCCCGCTGGTGGATAGTAACTGAAAGCTCAGGCAATGGTCCAACGACCTGAAATAAAAAAAAAAAAAAAACAAATTGTTATCGTTAGGTAGTCTACTTGGTACTATGTTGGTGTTTGAAATTGTAATTTTCACGATAAGATATGAACGATACGAGGAACACTTCATGATAAATATATTCATCCAATTGATTTTTACTATGTTTATCATATGTTCAAAATTACCTTAGACACAACATTAAATGTTATCAACGTTGGTAAGTAAAAGTTGTTTGTGCCATTGAAACACTGATACTACATACAAGTTTATGCCATAAATTAGTTTATCTTTAAATTATACTTTAAATTCGATGTAATTTGTACAATGTCAAATTGTTGGTTCAAAGTGTACGGTACGAAAGTTGTATCAGACTTACATATGCATATGCAAAAGTAAACCTAATTATTTTTTTACACGGTTTTGATATAACACGGTTTGAAAATAAAAAATGTTTAAATTTTGTACACGATTTTATTCCATTTAGCACGATTTCAAATTTTGTGTGCTTAATTTTTTGTTTGTCAAATTTAATTTTTACGAAGTATGTTCGTATCACATATTTAAGGGAATTCCCTTTTTGGGCATACAATCAAATATACCAATCGAAGCTAATTTAAATAGCAAAAATTCAGGGGAATTCCCAATGTCTTTTTTTACATGTTTTTTTCTGGAACCAATCTACTGTGTAAAAACAGAATAACGTGTATATATTTACAGAGGCTATATGCTATAGCAGCAACATCAACTTTTTGATTTTTTACTACATTTTAATCTTTATTTTCAGTAAACCTGCAGTCAGAAACTTCAGAGACACTAGGAACACTAACTGGATCAGATGTTATCTGCGAGCCTTACTCAAAAACATGCTGCAGAAAAATAACAAAATCAATGAACTGTGTCTTCTCAACAGCTTGATCTGTTAACAGACAGAATAATAGTAGAAAAGCATAGTGAAAAACTGACATGTAAAACTGACGCAAAGAAAGCAGGAGACCCTTCAACTGGACTCTTCAACAACAGCAGACTCTGAGGAGAGACCTCAGATTGGAATATATACAAGCAAAGTCTAAAGACCTATATAGTCAAGTCCTAAGTCTAAAGATCTACACAAATAAAGTCAAGACGGCACAAAAATTGCGTTTTTATTTTAACATAGGAAGCGTCATTATATTTTTTGCTTATGACTTTTACTTTCAAAGAAACCGACTATGCCAACGTACTCAATCTGAAAAGAAACTGATTACACTGTTCCAGAGGTCTTAGATGACACCAGGATACCGGATGTACGCCACATTGTAGACAGATATTCTTGCCATTCTACATTTACTTAATCTAATGGTTATGAAGAAGTTATGCTACTGTATTACATATCTCTTGAATGAATGGGTATAAGTAAAGCTAATGCTTGAAGTTGTGGACGTTTGTTGTAATTATATCTTACATTTCCAACACATTAAAAATCCTTCTTTGTAAGCTGCTATGCACACAATGGCTTTCTTGTGCTTTATTTTAAAAAGAGTCTAACTTTTCTTTCTCTCACTCATTGATTGTAACCCTTGAGCTTTCAAGAAAACACAAGATGACCTAAGGAGACTCATGAGCGTCACACGCTTACAAAATGAAGTTATAATAAGACACAAAAGTGAACTGATACGAGCGTTATCATCAACGTGAATAAGCATAGTTACATACATATAGACATATTTTTGTCTACAAGTTCAATTACTGGCATAGTTTGGATTGCATGAGTAAAATTCATACAGATAGTCTCCCAATTATTTTCACCAGTCATAGTTGAACAGATACGCTTTATTAAGCTGAACTAAAATCGAGTATTACCGTAGACACAATAAAGAAAGTCTTACATTCACTTCATTCATTGAAATTGAACCGATTTCTGTGATAGCTCGACCCCGCGATGCCTCCCCATTTTCCTGATATATATAATATATATAATACAAAAAATAAGCATATAATCTTCTCGCACACATCCATTTGTGTTTTTTAATTGCTCGCCCTTTAGTTACGACTGTCATCGTGGACAATTAATGTAGGGGTACAATGACTGCTTATGAACTAATATGTGATGGGAAATGACTCCTATTACAAAAACCGATGGATGAATTACATTATCCGTTCACAAAACCTCTTTACCGATACTTTCGTCATCAGCTTTCCTTTTATTTAATAATTATTATTTAATTTTCGTTTTTTTTTTTTATTGTACTATTCCAAATGTGTGTTTCAAATTGTGAATATTGTGACGTTGAAGGCTGTTTTTCGGAATCTCCACAGAGTTACTTAACAAAAGCAAATCAAATCTGAAAAGAGCTGTTACAAAATTTCATGAGTCAAATCCATGACAAATAATCTCCTTATTACTAAATTTTCGCTTTAATTGTTTCAGTTTCATTTGCTCCGAAATCAGTTTTTCTGCTGCAAGTAGCTCCACTTGGCGATTAGCGGCGTTCATTTTCTGCTAATAAGGATTGAAAAAATGTTTAGGCTTCCATTTATTTCTTCAGACTGTTGAATAACTCCTTCCAAAACATGAGAAACTGTATTATACAGTATATTTGTTCATTTCAAAGCTAAAACTTCCTTTCTAGAACATAAACACATCTTTTGTCTTAGAAATTTGCTTGAAAGTGCCACAAAATGTAATACGATATACGTTTTATTCCATACACTTTATCGACATCCGCTCATTTTCTCGATTGTTTTAAATAATAGTAAAATAAACGGATGCGAAATATCCTCCGCTGTCTTTCCGCCATATTCTATAATAGGCATCATTACGAATTTAGTTGATAAACCAAATATTTGGTTATATTTAGTTTTTGGATTAGTTCTTTATTTCAATTTAAACTCCCAATAACAACTAACAATAAACAACAACAATTTTATGTGACTCGAATAAAATTTGATTTCTACGACCACTCGACCCACAGAAAAGTTCACATTAAAATTAACGAACTAGAAACGTGTAATAAACACAAAACAAAAATAACAGTATATCAACGAGTAGTAAGCAATAAAATTACCAAAATCCGATATATGTGCAGATATGTTCACCGCATCTGCAAGCAAAAAGTGCTATTTCAGAAAAAAAAATGCAGTCGTACCAGTAGCCGTTAATTTCAGTCGTTATAACCAATATTTTACTTCAAAAATTGGCAATAATAATATTACTTATATTGAAGATATTTATCTTTATAACCGATTGTGTATTTTTTTCCCCATCACTGTCTCCGATAGTAAATGGATGTTCTGAATATTAATTAAAATTATAATTGTGTCTATATTCCTAATATATTAACGCACAGTTTTGTAACCAAATGGCATCGATTAACTCGTGAATGAAAACTGGAACACACACTATGGGATTACGGAAATGCATTCATCTGAAAGTAGTTAATCAAGATATTACCACTCTGCCGCTAAAATCGACAATATAAAATGTATATCAAATACCCAAAACAAATACCGGTATAATGCTATTAAAAGATATTGGTTTAAGATTTTATCTGTCCTATTACTTTAGTGGTCAGTGTTGAGTTAAAATGTAAATGAATTATTTTTTTTAAATTACAAAAGTGTTTCTTTTTTTTCAGGCAGCAATAACAATTTAAGAAACTTTCTATAGATTATGTAGTTCGGGCACGTTTTCGTCGTCAAGAGGGCGACAGTTGTCTCCCCGACAAACCGTAAAAGTACTTCTGGTTATATGATGTGTGAGTGTGTAGCAAAGGTTTATTAATTAAATAACTAATATTGATTGTTTTTGTTTTATTTATGATATATTAAGAAGGTATACCGGTATGAAGTGAGCGTGAAGATACAAATGTCTCGATGGGGAACATTTGTTGTGAACGAACCCTTATTTTTGTTTGTTTCTTTGCTATGACATCTGTGAAAAATATTTAGTATCCATCATCAAGTCCTTGAACAGACAAAATCATATTTTGTGTTTTGTGTTAAAATGTCGAATTCTGTACCAGAAAGCGATGATTTGCGGAAAGCATTAATTTTTTGTTTTCATTTGAAGAAAAGTGCTGCAGAGTCGCATCGAATGCTTGTCGAGGCATATGTTGATCATGCTCTATCAGAAGCAACATGCAAAAGATGGTTTCAACCGTTCAGAAATAATGATTTTGATGTGAGAAAAGAAGAACGTGGAAGACCACCAAAAAAGTTTGAAGACGCCGAATTGCAAACGATATTGGATGGAGATGACACTTTGTGTTAAAAGCAAATGGCAGCAATGTTAAATGTTGCACAACAAACAATTTCTTACCGTTTAAAAGCTATCGGAAAGATCCAAAAGTGTGGAAAATTGGTGCCACATGAATTGAATGAAAGACAGATGGAAAACCGAAAAAACACTTGTGAAATTTTGCTTCAAAGACACGTAAGAAAATCGGTTTTGCATCGGATTTAACTGGCTATGAAAAATGGATTTATTTTAAGAATCCTAAACGGAAAAAACCGGGACCACCATCAACATCGACTGCAAAACCAGATCGATTCGGCAAGAAGACAATGCTGTGTTTGGTTTGACCAGAAAGGTGTGGTGTACCACGAGCTCCTCAAACCTGGTGAAACCGTTAATACTGATCGCTATCGACAACAAATGATCAATTTGAACCATGCATTGATCGAGAAACGACCAGAATTGACCAGAAGACATGGCAAGGTAATTTTGCTCCATGACAATGCACCTGCACACAAAGCAAAACCGGTTCAGGATACAATCAAAACACTTGGCTGGGAGCAGCCAACCAACCACCCGCCGTAATCACCAGACTTGGCTCCTTCCGACTACCATTTGTTTTCATCGATGGGACACGCATTGGCTGAGCAGCACTTCGATCCCTACGAAGAAGTCGAAAATTGGGTGTCTGATTGGTTTGCTTTAAAAGACGCACAATTTTATTGGCGTGGTATTCAAAAATTGCCAGAAAGGTGGTCAAAATGTGTAGAAAACAATGGCCAATACTTTAAATAAAATGTTTTACTTTCCCATTAATAATTAGTGTTTTATTTTTATAAAAAAAACACCTCATTTCATACCGGTATACCTGGTAATTGACGCAATAATCATAGTAGCTCAAATTATAACAAATTAAGTAACTTAGAATTAACTGATGTTGATTTACTTTGAATTTTAATAAAATTAGACAATGACTTTAAATGAAGATGAATACTGAAAGATCGAAGTGCAAAGTAGTTTCGCAAAGTATATCTATACGACTTAAGTATTTTACTTATAATTCTGTTGCATCTTATCAACAAACGCACTCCTGAATTAAATAGCCATTTAGTCCGAATGTTTTGATTGAAGAAAAGAGATTCAATCCGTGTGTTATCAGTTTTGTATTGTGACTCAAAGTGCATTTTATTATGGCCACAAATCTACAAGATCATGGAAACAATAAAACAGTCCTGTGGGCGATTCGGTTATAACGGCTTATTTCGATTAGCATGTATATTATAATAATATAGCATCCATTTATGTTTTTTATTAACATTTAAAAGTGAATTAAAGCCATTCGTCGTTAAGAGAAAAGGTTCTTCGCAACTTCCCAGCTAAAGGATATCAAAGAATCAGAGACAAACAAAAAAATCCGGGTCTTCTATTAGAAAAAAGATAGAAGCCAGGCCTCAGGCTTTAGGTAGACTTTAAGCAACAACTGCTTGGCGGACCTGACCAGGACAGAGAGATAGAGAATCACAGTCGATGAAGAAATCCTCCAATATACCTTTGACACAATATCCTCCTCCTCCAATATACCTTAGGCACATCTGTTAAAAGGTTGAAGAATAACTTAGCCGCAGGCAAAGATGGCTTACCATCCGACATCTTCAAGGCTGGTGACAATGTTTTGATAGGGAACATGTACCAGTCATCTGTCAAATTTGGGAAGACGATAGTATGTCCCATCGACAAAAAAGGCTATCTAACCTCTTGAAAAAACTACAGAGGTATATACCTGCCCAACGTCGCCTACAAGACAATATCCAGCGTACTGTGTAAAGGTCTAAAGCCGTTTTTTATCGCACTAATCGAGACGTACCAGTTCGGCTTCCGGCCAGGTAAATCGACTATAGACCAAATATTCACACTAAGGCAAATTCTGGAGAAGACGTGAGTATTTCAAATCGATACTCACCATCTTTTCATCGATTTTAAAGTCATATACCATGTCGTATACGACACTTCGTTTGAAGAACGGACGAAATGAGCGAAAAACGAAGTATAAGCTGTCGAGCAAAAAACGATCCGTCACTCAACACCTGGGTCAAAACTTTACTGTCGACATACTTCTTGTTGGCATATCTTCTTCTTTGTGTGGCGCCACAGTCCGGGGTGGACCTGGGCCTCAACCAAAATGCCTCTCCAACTAACGCGATCCCTGGCTAGCTGTCTCCAGTTTCGCACACCAAGTTGGTTAAGGTCCTTCTCCACTTGGATGCGGGCGTCCTCTGTTGCGTTGCCCGACAGGTTCGGATTCGAAGATTCTTCGGGCCGGAGCTGTGGTGTCCACACGCTCTACATGACCTAGCCACCGTAGGCGTTGGATCCGTAGACGCCTAACTAGGCTCATGTCGGTGTACAGCCCGTACAGTTCGTGATTGAATCTTCTCCTCCAGAGCCCGTCAACACAAACAGGACCAAAGATCGTGCGTAGAATTTTTCTCTCAAAGAGACCAAGGACTTCTTCATCCGCTTTCGAGATTGTCCATGCCTCCGCGCCGTATAGCAGGACTGGGATGATCAGTGTCTTGTATAGAGTCAGCTTGGTTCTTCGAGAGAGGGCTCTATTACTAAATTGCCTCTTGAGCCCGAAGAAACAGCGGTTGGCAAGAGTTATCCTACGCTTGATCTCGGTACTGATGTTATTAGTACAGTTTACTCCGGAGCCGAGGTGAGTGAAGTCCTTGTCTACCTCGAAGTTATAGCATTGTGACGTCCATTGTGACGCTCTGTCCAAGACGTCGATGTTGTATGTCCTTTTTTGAGGACAGAATATACTTCGTTTTGCCCTCATTCACCGCCAGACCCATTTTAGCCGCTTCTGTCTCAATGTTAGCAAAAGCCTCACTGACGGCTCGCTGAGTTCTGCCAATCACGTCAATGTCGTCTGCGTATGCTGACAATTTGCATGGACTTTTGGAAGATCTTACCTCGGGTGTTGGCGTGCGAGTTTTGCACGATCTTCTCCAGGACGATGTTGAAGAAATCACACGACAGCCCGTCGCCTTGTCTAAAACCTTTTTTGACATTAAAGGGGTCGGTGAGTTCGTTACCGACCTTGATGGAGCAGCGAGAATTCTCCATCGTCATCCTGCACAGCCTGACGAGTTTGGCAGGAATGTCAAAACTAGACATGGCGTTGTATAGCTCGTCTCTATGCACGCTGTCATATGCGGCCTTGAAATCGACGAACAGATGGTGAGTGTCGATTTGCATTTCTTGGGTCTTTTCCAGGATCTGCCGTAGTGTGAAAATTTGGTCTGTTGTGGACTTTCCTGGCCTGAAGCCACACTGATATGGACCTATCAGATTATTAATGAACGGCTTCAGGCGGGTACACAAAACGGCAGAGAAGATCTTATACGCGATGTTAAGGAGACTGATCCCTCGATAGATGGCGCAGTTGAAGGGCTCTCCTTTCTTGTCGATCGGGCAAACGATACTGAGATTCCACTCGTCAAGCATGCTTTCCTCAAACCATATCTTGCAGATGAGCTGGTAGCATGCGCATGAGCATGCGCCCAACCAGATCATCTCCAGCTGCCTTAAACAGTTCCTAGGACAATCCGTCCTCTCCAGCAGCTTTGTTAGACTTCAGTCTTGATATTGCTACCTTGACCTCGTCTAAGTCTGGGGGACGGTATTCATCGTCCAGATTGAGTGGAACATTCTGCCTGACAGCGGTATTTTGGTCCTCATCGCCGTTTAACAGTCTGAAGAAATGATCTTTCCAGATTCTCAGTATCGACTGCGACTCTACTACCAGATGTCCATTTCCATTCACAGGCTTCTGTCCGAGTTTTATATCCATTGGATAATTGTTTTACCCTTTGATAAAACTTTCGGGCGTCATTCCTGCCATAACACCTCTCCATCTCCTCTAACGCGCGCTTCCCATGCTCTTTCTATTTTCTTCTAAGAAGCCGGTGCTCTTCCCTTCTCTTCTGTTCGTAGAGCTCACGAACAGCCCTCGTTGTTCGATGCAGCGTTGCCTTGTTGGCCTCCTGTTTGGCTGCATGTGCCTGCCTGCACTCGTCGTCAAACCATGGGTTCCTTCTAGGTGGTGTCGTGAAACCCAGCACATCAGTGGCAGCTTCTTTGATGGCTTCTTGACAACGACTCCATTCTTCTTCTATTGCATGTGCAGGCGGCGTCGAACTTACAGAGAGTTTCTGGGAGACTCGGTAGGCAAAGATCCTGGCAGTCCGCTGCGATTGTAGCTTTGCGACGTCAAACCGTGGTGTTTGTTCTCGACTCCGTTGTTCTCGTGATATCCTGATTCTAACCTTGGCTACAACAAGGAAATAGTCCGAGTCAACATTGGCTCCTCGGAAAGTTCGGACATCAAGAATGCTGGAGGAGTGTCTGACGTCGATCGCAACGTGATCAATCTGGTTGATGGTTAATTGATCTGGGGACCGCCATGTCCCTTTATGGATGTTGAGGTGTATGAACCGCGTGCTAGCAACAGAGAGGTTACGTCCCATGACAAAGTCCACCAGCCTTAGTCAGTTACTGGACGTGGTGTCGTGTAGGCTGTGTTTCCCTATGACTTTAGCAAAGATTTCTTCTTTACCCAGCTTAGCATTGAAATCTCCCAGAACGATCTTGGTGTCAAAGCTGGGGCATTGATCGTATGTTCTTTCTAGGAGATCATAGAAGTCATCTTTGCTACTATCATCTTTGTCCTCTGTCGGGGCGTGGGCGCAAATCAGGCTGATGTTGCCGAATGTAGCCTTGATGCGGATTGTTATGAGGCGTTCGCTTTTACAGTCAAAGCTTAAGACTTTTTGCCTAAGTCTGCCTTGAACAACGAATCCGCATCCAAATAAGCGCTGCCTTCCCTCTTTGTAGCAATCACCGAAGTAGATGTCGCAGTTTTTCATCCTCTTCTTGCCCGGCCCATTCCATCGCACTTCCTGGATGGCGGTGATATCTGCTTTATAGCAGTCAAGGGCCTCCGCGAGTTCTTCGGCTGCACGTGGCCTGTTAAGAGACCTCACATTCCACGTGCAGAACCGAAAAGCATGGTCATTTGTTCGTTTGCTGGGGTCGTCAACAGTAGATCGGTCAGTATCCGAGGTAGTCGTCTCTGAACAAATTTTTTTTTTACGTGGTGAGGGCGTAAACCCCACGCACAACCCCCAGCTGGGAGGCCAAGCCTATTTATTTTACCCTTGGGCGAAGGGTCCGGATGACTTCGGTATCGGTAACCTCGCTGAGGTTGTGAGTGCCGCCGTTGACCCTACACGATAGGGTTCCTCCGCCGCCAACTCTACTCCAAAATCCCGATGGCATATACAGAACGGTTATTATTTATTATATCTTCCACAAATTCTCTGAAGAGTTCTTCTGAGAGTTTTAGAAACTGTGCAGGCCAATCTAGGATCTTGATTTTCTTGGTATCAATGCATCATTGTCATGATTAAACCTCCATATCAGTAACATCTCCTCTTCAATGTAAGGCAGTATAACCAATGATAGTAACTCAAATATTTAAATCGATACATAACACCATTCAATATAAGGATTGGACCTATTCCTCAGACGTCATTATAACTGAGGACACCATTCACTAATTCTACTGTACATTATATAGAGAACATAGAACAAGACTGTATTTATCTAGCCAAACTTTGGCAAGCACATCTTAATACCCCACGACAACTGAAACATACAATAATGTTCCCTTTGTAAAAACAGAACGCAACAAATTTAGTGATGTTTTGTAATTAAAATAATCCAAATAACTACACAAAACAAAATTCTTTCGAATGTCAACCATTTCATACTCATTTCAGTAAACAATTCGAACCCCATGCAAGTCTTCTCTTAAATTTAAACGTAAATATTATATATTGACTTAGCCCACATTCTGTTACAGACTTCAGGGCCTTTAAATGTCTTCAGTGGCGTCAGCCACCGGGCGACGGCCCCTCGTGTACATACTTTGATTTGATATTGAAATTCCGCTACATTCCCCGTACTCGTATGTAATTACAACTGCGACGTAAGCGCACAATCTCTGTCTGATAATGAATTTACATTTGAATAACAAAACACACTAGATACAAACGGGGGAGGGAAAAACGCACATACATACATATCTGTCTAAGTAAAAAAATGAGCAAAACAAATTATTGTGAATAATATTTCAGGTTTGTCTGGCGGTGTCACGGTGTAGTGCTTCAGGCAGCTGCACCGCTCCTCCTTTTAAAGGCAGCCATGTGAAAATATCCGAGCCTAGCAAAAGGTGTGAAATGGGTTGCTATTGTGTCAAATGTAGGCAAACACCATGATATACATATCTCGAACCGGGGTAGGAGTGCGATGGGCGATTGAAACGATATTTTTATGGCGAAATACTATGCAAATAATCTAAGCAGCTTCGCTAGTCGGCCAGGTTTGCTTCATATAATAAAGAAAATGTTTATCGTTCTTTAAGACGATACCAGACTGTGGAGCTGTTATTTGTTCATTATATTTATTTAAAGTCTACCTGAGCGGCGATCGACTTTGCACATGCTATGAATGGCTTCACAGTATATCCCGACACATTTTTGTAACTGAAAGTCGGTAAATAGATTTCATGATACCTTTTGTTATCATCTCAATGGGTTTTCATGTGGCCTGTTAAGAGTGTTTAGGAGAAATATGTATTTCCCATAAACTTTTTGAAATGCCAATAAGAGCACTGCAGAAAAAGATTTCCGGCGAGCGTATGGGATCATTTTTTATAACCATATCGGATTGCAGACTTTTAGTGTTTTTAAAAAAAGGCAAGTGACTTACAATTATGGCTTCAAAGATGATTGAAAAGCGCTACAGATTAAGTGGGGAGTTGTGTCTTTGAATAAATGTTCAAAGGTTCAAAAGTATACCTAACATATGTATATATAAGACAAAAAGCAACATATATAATTTATACGCTGTAATACACCTTTTTGGGGGGTTTCATATATTCCATACTATGCCACTGTTTCCGTGCGGTCCCATATTAGAATTTTGATTTTTTTGTGTGGTGGTTTCGATGATGTGTGCAACATTTAATTGAGACTACTTGGCGATGAGGTGGTGTAAAACAATTATAAAACGATCTTTGAAAACTTAGATAGAGGAGTGTCTGGTGATGATTGTTTTTTTCTTTAATTTATTTTCTGAATACAACAGACACCACAATTTAGCGCCTATTGTTTTTGTTTGGCTACTACGATAATGGACGGATTAGTGACAATATGACTACTTGAACATTTATTTCATAAGATCCATATCCCTTCAACAGATATTTAAGGGAACCCGTGTGACAATAATTAAAGGATGTAGAGGAAAACAACCAATGCGACTATTGTTAATATCTTACGTTTAATATAATTAAATACAAAGCTCTGTATACGCATAGGTACATAATACACTTGTCATTCATAATGAAATAATGAATTCATCACGCTAATATAAATGAAACAAAGGTTTTTGCACCTGGTTTTAAATTGTTACCCGCGCTTATGGGACCATAAATAAAGCGATTACTTAACGTTCTCCGTGCACGTGTCTTAATTCAAAAGGAGAATAAAATGTTTCTTTCTCCTGACCAAGTGAAATTTATGACAAGAAAAAACTGAATTAAAAAATTGGCAACAACTCAAAAACATAAAAAAAAGATCAAAAGACACACGAGAGACAAAAAAGATGACCATCTATACAAAACGAAGAGCTTGAACAAAAATGAAAGGAACAATCAAATTCATTGCATTCATCGGACGCAACATAAAAATCAAGCCGGCAAATACTGTGACGAGTGTGACGTAGCGAGGCACAAACAGTATTCAGATAACAAATAGTATATGCTACAGATACGAATGAGAAATTCAAAAATAAAAACAAAAATTAGAAACAAAAATAAGAAACATATGAGAAAACAAAACAGACGACTTCCATCATAAGAGACTGATTTTTTATTTGTCTTGGTATCCAAAATGGAAATGGGTAAACAATTTTTGACTGACTAACTCAGGGGTATGAGCAAAACAAAAATAAACTCGTTTACCCATATGTAGGCCTACATTTTGCCCCTCCACCTAATCACCTGAGCGGCAACGAGACGCGCTAGAACCAGTTTTTTTTTCTTGTTAACTTGTTGCAGGGTTTCAAAACCAGCAGGGGGCTTAGATCTTATAAATTGTCATACTCACCCGCACAAATTTATTTTTATTTTAAACTTGTACTCCCTCTCTCTCTCTCTCTCTTTATTGCTTCCTCTCTTTTTTATTTCACAAATACAAATTTAAATTAATTATCAATATAGATAAGTGTACGACAATCATGTTTCTGTTTGAAAAAAAAAAAAACGGGAAAATAAGATAACAAGAAAGCTCTATGATGCGTTTCCATTATAATGCCTCCTATTCAGGGTATTGTTCCAATTACCTCGACTTTTTATCGCTGGATTTAATCTTTAAATAAAGACAAACAACAACAAAAATAAACTAAACTAAAATAAATAAATAAATGCGAAAATGCTCGTGGACTTAATTTTTTTTTTCAATTTTCTCTTTTTCATTGTTTATTCATATTAACTGTGGTCAGCGTAAATTTAATCAGACTCTGGCTGATTGAAGTGAACAAAACCACACGAAAGAGCGTGCCCGCTAGTGTTTTATTTTTTTGTTTTGATTTTTGGTGTATGCTTTGACCCACCCAAGGTTTTAGATTTTGTTTATCGGTTCAGATATCAGATATCTGTGAAGCGAATCAAATAAAATGTACCTCGAATTTTGCTGCGAATGAATTAAGAGGACATGTGATACATGTGTGAGAACAGGACGTGAAGAACCTGATCGAAAATAAGAAACATAGTGTGAAAATGAATATGTTGATGAATTTGGCACTGAGTTTGGTGTTGAGCTTAAAGCTACGCTCATAAATTCAAACAAATTTTCTTTTTTTTTTTTGCTATACTTTGTTTATCTATCCTTGGTAAGGAAAAAAAAACAGAATTTATCTAGCTGAACATATACATATGCACTATAATGTAGTTTCTGGGGAATCTTAATATAGAACCTGCGACACCAATAGACCTCTCGTGATTGAAGTAGGTCATGGATCATCTGCTTGGCAGTCCCACTCCACGAGGGCTAAATAATGTGTTACTGTGTTACTATATAGCACCCATTTTGAACTTAAGATCTATTCGGATAAGATTACTAAGACAATTCAATTGGGGCAGATGAGTCGAGGCACCCCCATACATTAAATTCAAATACTTACTAGACGTGCAGCAAAACAAAAGTTTGCAATACCACCAATTGCAAAGCTGGCAGCTTATTTGCAATTTTTGCAGACAGCGGATATCAAAAGTTATCTTTCAAGGGCTACGAGGAGCAATCGTTTTTAGCCTAGTGCTTGCCCAAGTTGTAGATATTTTTGAATAAGTTCTTTGCGTAAAATGGGTAAGTTGGCCGACGCAAGATGAACAAAGAACAATTGTTAATGATTTCTACACAAAATAAAAGGTACCTGGCGTTGTAGGTGGTATTGATGAAACACACATAATATTGTGTCTCTATTCATCCCATGTATGTCATGCATGCATGTCATGATTCCTTTATTTCGAATGTAAGTGAGTTGAAAGCAAAAATAGAGCAAGATAATTTGCATGATAGCAAACACATATGTTTTGAAAACTTGCAATGAAAGTTATTTTATTATTATTATTATTATTATTTATTAACATACAATTGCAAATTACATGTTAATAGTTTTTAGAGCGCTAGCTTCAAGTGCTTTCCACTCAAAAAGTAAGTTATTTTAATTTGAATTCATTTATATTAGATGCTAATTACTCTTTAGAGCTTTTTCTTACACCATATAAAACACTAGTGAATGGTTCAATTGAAGCAAAATTTAACGAAGTTCACACACGTTGCAGAAACATAATCGAGGGAACCAACGATGTGCTTAAAACACATGGAGGTGTTTTTTTAGAGTTTGGCTCCTGAAATAAAATCGCGTATAATTGTAAATGATTAAATTACTTACATTTGCTTTTTGCTTTCCTTTTTTACCTTTTGCGGTCCAAACAATTGTTAACTTTATTAACATTAACATTAAAGGGGTTTAATATCATATCAATGTAAGTTTTAAAATTTATCAGATTAAGAACATTAGCTAGTGTACGATGCGTTTTGCGTTTATGCATTAAATCTTAATTTGAGATTGATCAACACGTGTGATTGTCTGCCATCATTATCACAAACAAAAGTAAGATTGTACACTTAAAGTACGTCAATGTTGACACCCCACCCAGAATATTGTACACATCTCTCACCACACCGCTTCATACTATCTGAATCAAAATAATACAAATATAGTAAAAATGCAATAGAAACATTGCAACAATGCTAATTTGTCTGCCATTGCTAGAGACAATGACTTCTTATTCCAATGAGCCGTAGCTGTACATATGTTTTTTTATACGTAACCTAAATTATATAACCGCCGCAGTCATGCACAGCCAAGAGCATGTTCGCCAATAGATACCACACTCAAATCTCCAATTTGGACACTGTCGTTGGTTGATGGTAAACAAAAATTTAAATATTTTTACGTGGGCTTCTTCACGTTTGAGCGGCCAATGCTGACCGTACAAGACAACAAATGGCAATGCCTATGAAAGCGGTCCCCTTTCCCACTCGTCTTTAGACAATGTATTCATGCCAAATTGATGATGATGGCTATTTTGGCGGGTGTCGTCGCTTATACAAAATTGAAGTAAATTGGTTTGACAAATAGCAACAACACAATCCCCAGCAGCACTAACAAGACAGAACCGTTGGACCAAATTGAACCAAGTACACTACTGTCTAAGCAGTTTTTGTTTTTTATGTCTCTGTTTCGCTTACATTCTCTTAATTAAATAATTAATTGTAATTGAGTGTGTCCAGCAGGAGACCCAAAAACAACCACACATGGTCTGTTCACATTGAGCTAATTTAAAGTTGTTTACAAATAAAATTCAATTCCGTCTGCGATTAGTCATTCGTTCTCTCTCAGCTCAAATAGGCTGTGGAATTTTTTTTTTTCGTATTTTTTTGCATAGACTTTCTCAACAAGACATGCTTGAGCATGGACTTTAAGTTGAATCGTGATAAGCACCCACTGTACGATGGTGTTAATTATCATGTAATCAACATTTTAGGGTCGTAAAGTAATATAGTTTTTCTGTTTACCGTAAAACGTAAGACTGAAATTTTTGATTAATTAACAGTTCAGGAGCGGATTTTTTTCATGTTTTTTTCAGGCTTTCAATTAGTTGCTTCCAACATGCGAGTGGGACCAATTGAGTCGCTACGATATTTTTATTTTCTTCTTTACCTCCTAAAAATCTACCTTGAGACTTCTTAATGGTTTCACAGTGAATTTCCATCGTTTTAACAGCCCTTTGCTGTTTTTTGACTTCTTCTTCTAACTTATCGATTTGTGATTCAAACTCGACAAGGATGTACTTCATATCCTCAACCATCATGGAGAAATGACCAAAGCAAACAAATAAGAACCAAATTAAGTAAACGAAAGAAGTATTATGCATACATATGTACATTTACATTAAAAAGAAAAGAAATGCCATTCATTTTTTAATAACATACTTTCGCTTGTCTTGTTTTTTGTTTTCAACACAAATCTCAAGATGATTTGATACATTTTCCTATCGTTTGACGTCACCACAGACAGAAAAAAAGTTGCTAACCTACATGAGTTCTATAAACTGAAAAACGTGTATACATGCATACATATGTATGTACATACATACATACATCAGGTGATTATTTTCTCGAAACGAACGGCAAAAATAAAATGAAAAAATCAAAAATAAACGTAACTATAAATACGATTTGTGTAATATTGGCTTCCTCAGAGTGCTACACTCTACCTTCACGTTCTTTGATGCGCGCATTGTTTTGCAATCAACAAAATGTTTACACTCAATGTACTCGAATGAGTGCATTGCGAAAGTGGAAGGAAAAAAATCTGTTGAATTAGTATTTGATATCACGGAAACAGTGCTACTACAAAGAAGCAAGGATTTTCAATTCGTTATGCTTTCGATATCATCACTTTGTGTTGATCAAATCATTGAATCTGATGTGTTCTACATAATGGTTGGTCAATTGGTTCTTCATCTTCAATTTGCGTCTTGTATCTAATTGGTGTTTTATGAACTTGACTTCAACAGGCAACGTCGTGTTTTTACAAGAAAAATATTAAGAACATTTCAAAAAGATATGAATATTTTTCAGACAACTGACTGAATTACAAAGGTCTTTTATGTATGAGTTCTCAGGTTTAATATCAGAAGGACATATTTGATTACCAAATTTTTGAGGTATTAAACGTACGGGATATCAAATAAGATCTACATGCATAGTACATAAGCTCTAGGATTTTTTAAACTCGGTCATAGATTTTATGGCTTTGAAAATCGTAAAACAATTTTAATAGAGAATAAACATCGAAAGTGACTGGGTTCGTTGATTCAGAGATATGTAGAAAACAAGTTGTACATATATTTTTTTTTTTTTTTTTTTGATGCATCACATCTTTCAAAGTTTTAAATGCATGACTATCATAAGACGCTTAACAAAACCACCGTTTTGATATGCTATTAACTTTTATAGCAGTTCATTTGTGTGCGAACGGTACAACACATATGTTGACTCACTATAAAGTTACTAGTCAAGGGACTTTGAACTGACTTAACAAAATTATATTTGAACTAATGGTGTAAGTAAGCTTTGGCTTCCTAGAATTTGGTACCATTTCACTGGTCAGGGAAGTCTTTGCTTTATATTCAAAACAAGACAGGGATTAAAGCTTGCTCTTTTTTGCCTAGCGATACAGCTGTGACCAAGGCATTAACCAATTCATATATCAAAACTGCCTCATATTTATTTTAGTTCAAGATGCAATTCAGATACAAAAGTGGTGTTCTTATAGAACCACGCTAAAAACGTTTATCATCACAATTTTGCTTTATGAGCAATCGTAATCAATTTAAAAAGTAGATGAAATTCACTATCATTTTCTTCTGGATAGTGGGAACACCTAGCCAGAAACCGCGTTTGTTGAAGAACTGTGTTGGTGCAGGACTGGGCAGAAGCTTGATACAGCTTTGATCGGGAATTTTGCATAATAGCATGTTTAGAACCTGTTAACAATTCTATCCTCGCTTCCCATCCCAAGCAACAAGTATAAGAATGTATAAGCCTTCCATCTTGTCAATAGATTTACAACAAAGATCGAAAAAGATTAGCTAACTTAATGATAACTGATAAAATTCTTCACTGCGTTTCGTTTCTCAACCCATTCAAACACGCGATTGCTTTAATGATATCAAAAACATAAACACATGAAAGAGATCAGACTCCCAGAGACTAGACGTAACGTACCTACATTTTTCTTAGGATAGTTATCCAATCGTGAAATTGTACATTAAATCGAGAACAACTACCAATCAGTCTTCACTTACCACCAATGCTTAAATTTTGATTAGTGTTTATAATGGCTCACCTGCTTTAACATCTCCATGGACTGTGTATAAAATATGCTATTCCTCTTGTATTTCTGAAGGAAAGCATTTATCAAACCCGCGATCAACGCATCGTCACCAGCGTCATTAATAGACTTGCTATCTGCCGCAAAAACAGTAGCGCTGCGATTGTTCTTTTCAAATTGATTAATATTGCCGCAGCTTGTGCTCCTGCTGGTATTGCTGCTCGCGACAAAGTTTGAACATTTACATGAGATCAACATGACTTCTGACACACGCTCTTGGGCAGTTACAAAAAAAAATAATGAATAGTCAATTGAAAAAGGTATAAATGAAAACCACTTTAATTTATTGAAATAAATGCAGAATGAGCAGAAAAAAAATAATAATCGGAGACAAATAAAATTCGAAGGAAATTCGTCTTCTTCGTCGGTCGGAAAACACACAACACTTTTCTTGATTTTTTCACTGATCTTCTATCTCACTCTAACACACGCACTTTCAAATTGCTTTCTGGCCTTAGTGTTTGATAGCTGAAAAGTGCTTGTGATTCTGCTTTGCTTTTGCTTTATTTTTCTTTTCACTTTTATTGTTGCTTTAAGAGTTACTGGAGCATTTAAGGAATTAATTCGTATGCCGGTTGGATTTCGCTGCCTGTTGGGGATATGCGCGAATTAAATGAATAAAAAAATTAAACAATTCGATGGCTAATTCCCTTCCACTGCTATTCCTTACGCCGAAAAAAAAACTGAACCAACATTACCGAACCGGACCGAATCACAAAACGAAGATGAAGAACAGGAAAAAATTCAGTTCTTCTTTGAACCTTTTTCCTTTTTTTCTGTAATTATTTTTTGTTACTTCTCTATCTTTCTATCTTATTCTATTGCTTTATTTTCACTGCTTTTGTCATTTCGTTTATCGTCTATTTTCAATGGGCTTATTATTGTGTGTATGGTATTTTCTTTGTTCATGTGAGACGGAGAGACGTGATTTTATAGATTTCCACCACAGATTTCCAAGGAGAAGTTGAAGTGTGAGGTGAATTGTTTAAGTGACAGTTGAATGAGTGCGTATCATGATGCTAAATCTGTTGAAAAAAAAAATATTTTATGTAAAATGATTCTGCACCTAATGTAAATGCTAGAAATTGGAAACACCATCTGTATATAATAGTAATATAAATAAAATACATAGAACCTGCAACTCTAACATTTTCGCGGGGCCAATGTTTGAAATTTGATAGATATCGACGAAATAAGTACAAAAAATAAGAACCAAGATACTAGTTTTTGCATAGTTTATGAGATATCGAAGTTTAAATATTGCTTTTTTCTATGAAAAATTCATTGAAATCAAAAATTATTTTCCTTAAAATGTGCATACTTGACGGTATTTGTGGAAATCATAAAAGTCTAGTATGGGAGGCTTGCTTCTCTGAACAGGACTTTAACCCTTTTTTCTTAATTCTTAGACAGTTCAGGGGACTAAATCGCTCAGCTAAAAGCTATCAAGCAGGCACATGAAACTAATTTAATTTGGATTTTCTTGAAAATTTTAACTACGTGATTTATCGATTTTTTTTGTTGTCATATCTTGTACTTATTTCGTCGAGATCTATAAAATGGCGTTTTCAAACCCTGGCATCCCTGAAACCGTAGAGTCCCTTTTGATGGGGCTTAAATTATCTAAAATAACTTAATGGATAAGTCATTAGGATAATAATAATAAATAATAAAATGGGCGACAGCCCTTATAGGACCAGAGCCAAGCTTCTCAGCAATCGCTCGTGTTATGCGTGCTATTGTTTTGTTACGAGTGGATGGAACCTACAGTATTGAGCCAACTCCGAACGCCTAAGTTTGAGAAGCTTTTTCCTACGATGGTGGAGGGGGGTCGACGCATGTACCCATAACTCCACTGGTCACCAAAGTCATAAGGATAAGTCATATAAAATAATCAACTTTGCTGAGCACTGAACGGAACCAATTCTTTAGTCAAGTTCGAGACTCGTTGTAACCTCCCCAAAAAAGTGTCATGTCCGTCTGTCAGTGAATGAAAGTGCTAAGGAAAAAATAAGAGCTATTGCTTATTTTATAGTAAAAGAGAGTTTATTTGAGTGAATTTTGATTTATTAAAATATTTGCAGACAGAAATATCAATTAAATGTATATAACAAAAAATCACAAGGAACAAAAATGATATGCCGTGGAGTAACCTCATAAACATTCGCCAAATACACCTTCAATGGGGATATTTGTGACTATGAACTCTCCCTCGTATATTCATAGTAAATCAACAGATAAACTAAAATCAATTATGAGTTTTAGAGAGGGAGCAGCTGATGATCGCGAAGAGGGTGAAATAATTGATGAATATGAAGATATCATATCATCGGATGAAGAATTCTCAATGCGCCAGCGAATCGAAGAGTTAGAAGCGAAAAATGCTGAATTGGAAAAAATCGCAAATATATCAGCGATATATGCAAGTGGAAGTTATGGTAAGTTGATAGAGTTCTACATTAATGAATATGAATATGAAGATATATCCTAGATATATCTATCCAATAAAAATAAAATCCTTTAAAATAACATATATGTATGATCTTAACCAAATATCTGAAGGTTACCTAAGAAGTAGTAGAATGGCATTTAGTTAGCTTATACATGCATGTAAAGGTAAAAGTTGAGTGCCGCTCTTCCAGATTTTTTTTTTAATTAGGCTGTCAGCAAGCCTACGGAGGTCTTGTTTGAAGTAGACGTTAAAAAGACAGAAGGTGAGTGATCTGTTGGCAAATTTGCTTCCTGATCTGATTCGTTTCCTTTTATACCGAGGTGACTAGGTACATGTAGCACGGCATGGCGTGGACAATTTGATATGGTAACTCGGAAAAAAATATCCACCACTTAATGATCATCTGTTAGTAGGTCCAAAATTTAAAGAATATATTATAGTCGACATAATTCTGTTCTGGAGGAGATTCCACTACACATTTACAATAGACATCGGGAAGATGTACCTTCCCTCTCAGTCAGAAAAAAGCAGGGTAATTAAGGGTTTTGGACAGTATGACTTAGCTCAAGCGATCTAAGAGAAATAAACGTTGATGATTTGATAAGCAGTGATGACTATATCGAAGAAGCTCTTATGAAACGAAATTCAATTTGTCCTCTGTCGGCTTCACTTTCTTATTGCACACAAATACTTACACTCTAAATTACTTACTATACTATACACATCGAAATCTGCTTCATAATTGAATTTTGCATATAGGAATAATCGAAGAGAATTAATCTAAGAGAAAAGTGAATACAAAATTCACCAAACAAGACGATGAAAATTCGGTTATTTTTTTTGCATAAGACAGCGTGTGTTGAATAGAGAGGAGGAGCCAAACACATTGAATGGGAAAAGGGAAAACAAGGCCAGAGAACCAATGTCTTCTAACCAGCCAGGTTTTTTTTTAAACCGACATTTTTTGGGTTACTATAATTTGTTTACACTTTAATACTCTTCGTTTTGATATGGCTGTAGGAGCCTAAGCTTTAGGCTTTATGATCCTCTTATGGAAAATGCTTAAGAAGAGGCATGCAACATGTGGATGTGTTTACGTAAGTGGATGACTACTGACGAGTGACGAGGACTTTTATGTTCGCAGAAATTGTCGCGTGCAGGTGAAGGAAACACACATTTTTTGTTTATATGCACATACTAACAGATTCATGTTTCTTGTTATATTAATACATAGTTGAATTTGAATTTGAAAAGGTAACTCATTAGGAGTCGGGTTATATGGACGCCGCGTAACTGCTAGGTACCCACATTAGTTTGAGGTATTTTTTTATTGTTTATAAATGTTTCAAGTATTTGGTTTATTATTGTTCATTTGTGGTTTCTCTTGCATACAGCTGTTAGCACTGATAAACTGACAGTGAATACCACGGTTATTATTCTTTTGTACTAGTTCCAGTATAGCCAGTGCTTCAAACTTGGCAAGATTCCAGATGAGAGCAAGATGTCGTTCTCAAGGGTGATTGCAAAATATGTATTGCTGTGTGTTTTGGATTCAGTGGTTAACAATGGTGAAATTATTTGACGGAAAGTTCCGTCAATGGTGTTATTTTTTTGGAAATGGGATAGAAGAAAAGCAATGTAGGTTTTATGGGTACAATGGGGATGTCTATATTTTTTGCGGCTTTAATGATAGTGCAAATAGTAGACGGTAAACGTTTGTTTTTTGTCAATAATTGAGTTTTGCGAGACGGCAAGTTTTACGATAGGCTTAACGATGGCCTAAATTGGGAAGTCCTGCTTCAGCCATTTAGTTCTGGATGCGAGTGGTACGATATGGGTTGCTGCTACTTCTGGCAGCTTGGTTGGTATTCAGATTTAGTAGTAAAAGCTGTCTTAGGTGATTAACCGTAGATATAAGCCATGGTCAATTTTACTTAATCTTAAATATCTAGTAAAATCACAATGTTGGCCCGTTTCCTAGTGGGTATGTCGTCGACACCAACATTGATGTCGGAAGATCGATTCTTGCTCTGTGCGACAAAAATAATGTTCACGTTGTGCTTTCGAGTCACTGATAATAGCCACGTTTTTTTTATCTGTTTTCTTGGCCAAAGAAACGAACAGAATCTACAAGACGAAAAGAAAAAAAATGCTTAAGGGTCAGTAGGTTAGATGTAAGAACGTTTGTCCAGTTAGTTAAGCTAGTTTTAAGCATTTTTGTCTAACATGTAAGTAAATGAATTGAAAAAATAAAATAAAAATGAAAAAAAAGTCACTGACAATGCTCAAAGAGTACCTCCACTCATGGGAGAACAATAGCACGCACAACACGACCCATTGCTGAGAAGCTAGGCCCTGGTTCTCTACTGGCTGTAGCGCCACCCATATTATTATTATTAATATCACAGAGGGTGCTAATGTGCATTTTTAATTTCTTATTTGCTAAGTGTAAAAACAAGTAAAAAAACAAACATGCAGTGTCTTACATTTATCGATTGAGAGTTTGGCTTCGGAGCTAGTACACCACTTTAGGATATATAAAGTTCTTGGGACATAACAGTTTTAACTCTATCTAGACCTTTAATTCTATACAAAATATAAACGTAGTCTGCGTCAAGCAAGTAGTATCATAAGGAAATTCTTGATGATGCGTTAACTTTGACGGTAAAGTATTAGGGTTAATTGATGAGGAGAATTCCCTTAAGTATATAGCTTTGCTTAGCTTCACCCATTTACGGATAAAACGTTATGGGGTTAATTTGAGTTGGATGATTTTTGAAGAGTAGCACAGTTCTTTATTTTTGTGTTTCTTAATAATTCTAAAAATGAAACTTTTTGTTTTAAAATGCGGGGGTGACTTTTGGTATAGAAGCATTAACGGCTGAAGGCAGATCTCGGCCCTATCAATTTTAAATTTGGGGGAAGGCGGAAAAAAGTGCTTATTTAAGTATTTATTAACGGTGCAAACTATAGGAATGTGATCGCTGTTATGAAGGTCGGTAATGGTCCAAGTTAAAAGGTGGAAGATTATTGGTGAACAGCAGGTAATATCAACATGAGTAAAGGTAGCGTGTGTTGAGAAGTATGTAGGTGAGCCATCATAATTATTGACATATCTGCGTGTATTCCTTTGAAGAGCTTTGAAAAAGAGGAATTAATTTTGACTGTTATGGTTTATGGTGTAATTTCTGCAATTGTTGTCCTGAGTTGAAGCAGCCAGCCAGCAGAGTCGATGTTTTTTGGGTACGTGTTATGTATGGTTGAGTACAGGATTTGAAAGGGATTGTTATGTGTCGTTATCGGAATTAATTATAAGTTAGCTGTGAAGTAGGAGTTTTTCTTTTAAATTAGACTTTGTGTTAGGGAGGACATGGCGGAGAGATTTTTGGATGGAAAATTATGTGGTGATATTTGAAGACTGTTATTTGTGTTGGTGTTGGCAGAGTTGGAAGGTGTTTTGGAACCTCCAGATTAATCTATGCCAGTGTTTTTCATTAGCTGATCTTTGGTTCTATGTGTGAGAATTAATGATATTTATATGATTGATTGTAATGCCTTTTGGGTTTAAATTTGCACTAGATGTTTGGTCGTTGATTATGTGCTGCGGTAAGGTTGTGTTGTTTTATGGTTGGTTGTTGTTTGATGTGCGGCTTTTGATAATATCGGCCATGGAAGTTTTCAGATAAGAGTTTTTTCTTGGCTGTTCGAGTAGATGAATTGTGGGATTGTTATTGAAGCTCTACCAGGCTTCACGGGTAGTACAACGTCTATCTGTTTTTATCTCCATCTGTTTGATATGATATGACGCAAAAACGATCGTAAGATGTGTGGGTGTCTACATTTCAGTTGATGCATTAAATTCTATTAAAATTTTCGTGGGTTAGCGGCAAACAGCATTGTTTGCAGATAGGAGCGTTGGTGCAACATTTCTTGGTGTAACCCAACCCAACATTAACTTTTGCCTTCGTAGATATTGATGTTGTGTTTTCCCTTCCGATGATAGCCATCCGATGATACTGACAAACTTGCAAATATAATTTATTGGTTATGTCATGAAGGTTCTGGGAGAAGAATGCTCCCAGTGTTCTCTTTCGCAGTATTAAAAGACTGGCATTGACAAACGTACTTAGAACAATTGCTTCTTTGTCCCCACAGCCTCTGAATAACTAGATACTCATAACATTCCGATGGTAATGACAAGTTATCGCTCCGACTATTATCCGCAGCAGCCTTTTGCTGCATTAGATAAGCTTACCCGCGCCTGTTTCTTCACCCATCTTCGACCCATAATTATAGACTAGGATGGAATTCGAGTTGGGTTCATTAGAGTTCTACTCCTCTCTCGTTGGGAAATAACACGAAATGGGTGTATAGACGTCATGCTAGTCTCTGTATTCTTGTTGCCTTCAAGCAAGCAAAAAAGCTTGCTACATCCTATCTCATCTATATTGTGCTGGGCGTTGGACTCATTTTTTCTCCCACATATGTTGTTATATATATTTTTATAAACAAAGGAATACAAATTTAAAAATGTATCAAATTCAATGCATTCAGATACATTTTGCCGGATAATAATTGCATTTGAGAAGGCGCATATCCTTAGAATGTATCTTTATATGTAAGCATGGACTTATTTTTACCTCGGTGCTTTCAAATTCTCCTATCTAAGGCATTTCAAAATACTGGGGAACTAAGAAAATATTAACTTCCATCATCTTTCTTTACAGATTATACCAAAAAGGATGCATTCAACCACCACATCGATAGATATCCCTTAATATCTATTGATGTATCAGATGAAGAGTGCTATCCACAAGCGCCTTCGATGACTCGTATTACAAAGCGTCGGAAATCATTGCAACATTCCTCTTCTCGTCGAAAAATGATCCACACAACAATCAACGGTGGCCATCGACGAAGAAAAAAGTCATCATCACCCCCACCGGCGCCGCCATACCGTCCATCCGATAAACTATTACTGTCCATGCTTCATGAGAAGTATGCGGCACGATCGTCCTCGAAGAAACGCAGAAAAGGCAAAAAATCACATTCTACAAAACCAACTCGAAAGATACGAGAGTATCAGTACGTAAGTGATGACTACACCTTAGACACCTACAACTTGGACGCCGAAGATAGTTATGAGAATTACAAAAGTTCTGATGCGGAAGCAAGTTTTCCTATAAATCGAGATGAACTGCGCCTGGCATTAGCTAGAAATACCCACCGCCACGAGCAGCACATTTCATTGAAAGACCGGCTGATTAGGAAAAAGGAGAATACTGACACTTTAAATGAGAAGAACGTGGATGAAGTACAGGAAATAGTGGAAGTGGATGATAACTCGAATGATTGTCCTGAGGAAAGGCCTGACGTGGATGATAATATGGAGGAGCAGGAATTGCGAATCATTGCATTGAAATCTGCTGTCATTCGCAAGCATTTGGTTCGAAAAAAGAGGAACGAGAACGTGGCTTATTCGCCGTCTGACTTCGATGAAGCATATGCGAATGTATCAGTTTCACCACCCATAAATATTGATGAAGCAGAGCCTTGCATGGAAATAAGTCCAGTCCCATCGCCAAAAATTGTGATTAGCGATGATGATGGGATTGATACTAAACCGGTTGATATGGACATCGTCAATAGCGACAGCGATTTGGAATTGTCTTACGAAAAATGGGTTCCAATTCAACAAATACCCCTACCGAATAACTTGATGATGCAGGATGAGTTGTACGTTCCTACTCCTTTGCGCTATAACAGTAACGTTGTCCACCCACATTTTATGCCTCCAGATGTAAAATTTGAAACTGCATTAGATTCTCCTGCGACTTTGGATTCCGACATAGAAGAAGAGGAATTAGCATTACGTACCTTGCTTTTAGCTAAGATGAACTCACCGAAGGTGACAAAGAATGTTATTGAAGAACGGCCCAAGATCGAAGAAAACCATTCACCGGATGCGGACACTTCTCTAGAAGCGGAAGCATTGCGAGATTTTCTTATCAGCAATATGAAAAAGAAATCCCAGCCGCAAAATTCGTCGGCAAGTGTCTTAAAGGAGGCTGTGCGTCGGCTGACAGCGAGACATGTAAACACTAGTCCCATGAACAACTTTGTAGAATTGTCGTCCATTGCAGATAAATGTCAATCAGTTTCGGCATTTAGTATGACATTGCATGATGCCGAGAATCAGTTAAGTCAGTCAACTGCTGATTTGGCCAAGATACAAATTGGTCAGCCTGATGTAAGAGTGAATAATGTAAGGCAAGGATGGACTCTGTGCAAATCTGATGAGGAATGTAGTGATGTTAAATTTATTCCGAGTGCAGAAGAGATAAGGACGAAAAATAAATTGTCCACTAAGCCAAATAAAACTGAACGGGATGAAAAATTTGATTATGAAATCTCGCGCCTTGAAGAAACTTGGTATGAAGATGCGCTCCCGAAGGAAAGTAAAAGTACAAATCTTCAACTTGAAGCAGGAAATGAACGTTCGGTAAAAGTATATACATCAAAGAAAGCAGATCGTGATGATGTAAAAGTAAATTGTACACAATCAGTAAACTTGGTTAAGTTTGTATCTACACAAAACAGTAAATCCCTCGAAGTGATGGAGCATGATCAGGAATCAGCACTTGTCCGTGTCACCGCTCCAGAAAAAGAAAACCCAGCAGATATTAGTTTGAACCCGAAAGGTTGTGCAACGAATGAAATGAAACATACAATGGAATCCCAAGGGAAATCAGTCAAGGAAATTAATATAGAAAGGCCAGAGACAGGTTCTCTATTGACAACACCAACGGAAAGCACGCTGTGTGTAGCCTTAATGAAGGACAAATCCACCGAAAGCACTGATAATAATTTGGCGGAAAATAATTTGACCGATGTAAAGAAGGATACAGCAGACCTCGCCGTTCAAAAAGTAAAATCTTCTGAAACGAAGAGTGAAGCGAAAGTAGAAGTCAATGAAGTTAAAAAATCCTCAATTCCACAGCATTCTAAAGTCAAATTACGTGATGCAAGCGAAAAAATAGGTGTTACACCAGCTGCTCTCAAAGTAGTAAAGACTTTGAGCTTAGTTAACCCAGGAAATATCGCAGGTAGCGGGCAAAATTCAGCTTCAGTTCCAATACAAAAGAAAGTCACAAAGAAAGGTCTTGAAGTAAACGTCCCTAAATTAGGTAAGATTTCAGCCACAATCAGCAAGCACGTTAAAGTCAAGGAAAATTCGCCCATTCAACATGCAGCTAGTAGTGCACTCATGAAGAGGGAATCAGTAAGTGTCGCAAAAGGGGGCAAAGAAAATACTTCGTTATCAAATCCTTCGGAAGCAAAATTCCAAACGAAAGTCATAAATGCACAGAATCAAATCACAGAAGAAGCACTTACTCCAAAGCCATCCCATCTTGTCCTGAGCACACATACATTTCATCCCAAACCACCCGTGCGCCAATCAACTAAGATAGTAAAACCTAATAAAGTCATCAATACACGCGTCATCGACTTGAAACGACCTCTTACAGAAAATGTAGCAAAACCAGCAGTACTTGCTAAACTACCAAAATTGGACGAACCATCCAAAAGACTTATTACCACAGCAGAAATGCCACAAGTTAAGAAATTGGTGATTCAACTTCGTGCTTCAGATACCGAAAGTGATTATTCGGCACTGTCAGCCAATGATGACGATTGTGGCGATGATGATTTGGATGCACGCGACACGGAGTTCATGAATCGGAGTATAACAATTGGAAACGAGTACTACGACATTGCGAGTCCGATCAGCTTGCCAATGGAATCACCGTGTGATACCCCAACAAGAACTGCATCGCCAATAACAAGTCTCGTAACCCAGCCAATTGTAGAAAAGTCTATTGTAAATGATTTTTTCGAAGCACAATTAGACAAGTTTTTGAAAAACGTCCGTTCAAAGGTCTTCGAAAATTCAAAGAAGACAGAGGATGTTGAGGAGTCCACGTCTTCCCCAGTCAGTACCCCAGTAGTGAGTTTTTTATCTTTGAAAATACTTTCGTAATCGTTTTTTATTTCTTTTTATCTACTTTCTAAGGCTGTACGTCATTTGCCGGAAGCATCGCAACAGGAGTACCGCCGACTTATCAATCGCATGAAAATGCTTGAACGTCAAAAGCAAGCAAAGAATCTGCAAGTAATTGTTAAAAATACAGTCTCAATGCCATCTACTGAAACAAAAACAACTGTGATGGGAGAGGGTGAAAGCCTCGTAAGAAAAGTTTTAGTTAAAAATGCTTCTGCGAACAATGCAACAGAAACATGTCAAGTTGTTAAAACGTCTCAAAAGCATGTTTCACCATCACCAAAAACTCTTGAAACAGAGAAGATGCTTCCACCGGCTTCCGATGGTATTCAAAAGCCTAAGACGCCTGAACAAGCGGTACAGTTAACGTTGCATCCTAATATGTCATTATCTATTAAGGCACCGCCTACGTCAGGTCTGACAACCTGCAGCATATCCGAAACCATATCTAGTTCTTCAACTGCCAAACCCGCTGCAATAACAAAACCGGAGTCATCTTCTGTGAGCCAGTCTAATCAGAAACTTCTAGCGTTGTACGAGAAAACCTATCGTGAGACAGGGTAAGCGCTTGCAACCAGTTCCATGTTAATTTGCATTGAGGGAGTAAAACTCGTGTAATGTGTCTCTCATTTCAGCAATAGCATTATTTCAAATCTGGATAGGAGCATAGAAATGGTAACGGTTGCTAAGAAGGCAAAAATGGAAAAGCTAAAGCATGAACACCGTTTAATGGAACTGCGCAAAGAAATGGAAGAAGCGCAAAGACGCATGCGTCAGCATCAAGAGCGGATAACGAAGATTTATCCAGAAATTTGTAACTCTCACCGAATGATTGAAACACTCAAGACGAGAAGAGTAAAAATTCAAAAAGATGTAACCGCTTTTGGAAAGAGAATTATCGGTCAGAGTTACAGGTACGTATGCGTAAGAAGTTAGACTAAGTTAGTAGGCAGTGAGTTCTAAACACTTGGTTCCTTTTTTTGTGTTGTTTTTTGTTCAAGCTCGTTAGTAAGTCAGTCATCTAATGTGTTTTATGGGTGAAACTTTCTCTAAGACGGTGTTAGTGGACATATTGTCGTGTGAGGTTTTCCCGAATTGCAGCTGATGCTACCAATAATATGAAATGATTTTAAAATCAAAATGTCTTTAAAACATGACAAGGTTGATATAGGTCTTACAGTAAATTACTTCGTATGAGAGAGAAGAATGCACAATTTTACATCTTCTCATACCTCACGAACTCCTTGAAGAAACCGCAATATTTTATTTGGTCCAACAGTATACGATGTAAAAATCAAATTAGTTTTTAAATCACAGAAAAACGTGTTGCGATACTCTTTCGATAACATTCATTCTCTTCATTTGACTGAGGTTGGAACACTGTTTAGTTACATGAATCGTTTTATCTCTATTTCCATATTCTATTACTATTATAAAACTTGCTTCCTTTTCTCTTTCCGTTTATTTTGCTTAGCATGAATAATGATCAAAAATCAATCATATTAGAGAAGTCCAAAAAGCTAGCTGCAGAGATCAAATGTGTGAACAATATGAAAATAAGTGATGTGGAAAAGTGGCAAGACGTCACGCAACCATTGCAAACAGAATACGCTTCGATTGATCTTGCACCAGCAAATATACCCGCCATAGAAAATGATTCGCTTATATTTGGAGTCAATGAAAAATTGCCTGTAGTCGATAGTAAAACTAACGTCATTGAGATATCATTGCCTGAAGCTACTGCAAGAATAGAACCTAAACTGATACATACAGTCGTACCTGCAAAAATGTCGAATGAGCCACAAAAGGATGAAGATAAAACAGAACAAGACCCAGATCCAAAAAAAAACACAAATGGACACGAAGTGGGTGTATTTTTACAAAAGATTCAACATCTTCCATATTTACATCTTGACCAATAGTTTTCTAATAATTTTTCTCTTTGATTTTGTGTGTATTTTTTAACAAATCTCTTGTAATGAGTTTTTGCAGGAGGCGTTAGAAAACGAAAGACCAGTCGATAATGATAAGAAATCACACAATTCCAAAGATGACAATGAAAAAGATGCAAATTTCAATGATAGAGATGAACAGGAAAATGTTTTTGAAGTGTGTGAAGATGAACAAATGGGCGGAATCAAACTTCAGGACTACGTTTCGCCATTGGGTCCCAGGCGTGAGAAGAGGTGTGTACAATTTGTTTGTTAATCTATATTGATTTTTTTTGTGAAGAAATTCTATTTTTGGATGTTACATTTTTGATGCATTCATATTTGTGTGTGGATACGAAATTCAATACAGGGTGATGATTGCTTCAGGTTTTTTTTTTAAAACAAGCATCTACGTTTGTACAAGAATCCTTAAAATGAAATGCGGTTGATTTATACTGTGACATCTTATGACTCTCATAGTACTGCTCAAAATCTATTGGGATTATAACAATACTGGAAGTAAGATTGACGTTACCATGTATTGCCAAATTTCAAATTGAATTTAGCATTTTTATATGTGCATTATATATATATATATATATATATATATTTATAATATTAGTATTTCAATCGGTGGTTGATGAAACTGAGCCCGTATTTCAATATTTGAATCATCATAGTTCAGAGCTGGAAAATGTGCATTTTGCACGTCTGATTTAGTGATGATAGAACAAAAGCACCCACAACACGCGCTTAAGGCGTCTTAAACGGTTTCTTCCACAAACATAGTCCAGAAGTCGAACATATATATACTAATGTCGACATTTATAAACTTCTTCTCTTGATTACATTTGGTAAGCAAATAGTATTTCTAGGTATTAAAGGAGTAACGTTCGTATCCTCATTGCCTAGATAAACTCTAAGCTCACCTGTGATATCTGAACGCAACATTTTGTAGTTCTAAAAATTTAGTACTAACAAGCAATAATGTTAATTCACCCTATAGCTGGATTGCTTATCAACTCACAATCCCAGGGTTGCCCGTTTAAATATAAAAACAAAGCATTTTTCTTTGAAATCTGTTCTATTTTAAAACATACAACTCTTTAAACAGACAACCCAACTACAACAAAAAAAATTAAATAAATTAATAGCATATTCTTGCATTTTTTTATTCTTGGCTACTTTATTTTGTATCTATATTATTATAAAATTGGAACACGTCCCTCTTCTTGTGTTTCGTTTTTTCTTGTTTCTTTTTCATTCTTGGTTCTTGTGTACACGCCCCCTTACACACAGGCAAATAAATCCAAACGGTATTGTGTGTCCGTATCAATTGATGGGTCAGTGCGGTGATAAAGACTGTAAATATGTGCACTTGGACAACTGAAGATGAACTGATGGAAGTGCAATGGAGAAAGCTATTAAATGAGAGTTCAAAAGGGACATAGTCGAGCAAAATGAAAGAAGAATTAAGAATCTGCTTAATTTTTGTTCAATTCTTTTATCTTTTCAAGACACATTTTTTCGTTTGTCTTACACATTTTTGAGGTGATATCTCGAAGAATTGTTTAACGGTTTGTTGGTGCCATTATGATATTCTACAATATATAAAAAATGAAAAAAAAAAACTACATACATAACGTGTGTAGTAAAAATATATATACTGCGTCGCTTGAATGACAAAAAACCGGTTCTCAGGGTAAGTTAACCAACTAACTAACAATTTGCAAAAAGGAATACCTATTACAGTGATTAAGAACTTTCCTGCTCTTGCATTTTTTTCTTCTTTTTTTAATATTGTTTATTCTCTTCTTTTTTTATTTTGATTATTCACACACTTTCGTACTAGTTCGACGGCATTTCGTTTAAGATTTGGAGTTGAACTTAGAAAATATTCATTTATTTTAATTATTTAAGAATATTTTCTTGATGCGATACTCTAAGCGGACATCACATAAATATAGATTTTGCAACTATACATGCATACTTTGGAATTAATAATAGAAAATAAAAAAAAAACATAATTTCCATTTACATTATACGCTATGCCGCCCTTACCACACCCTTTTACATTACCATTCCTCAGATTCCTTCAACTCTCTGTCCCTTTTAAAGCTTTCGTCTCATTGAAAACGAGAACAACAAGAAATTAAAGGTCTAAAGAAAGTCTTTGTTTTTCTTCAATTGGTGGTAGTTCTATGCTTGTGACAGAAATTTGCATAGAAACTCTCTAAAGTTCAAGATCCATTCAACAAAATCTTTTTCCTTTGATATGCACGAATGTTTGGTGAGAAGAAAACAAACAGAAAAAAAAACTAAGTGATTCAACGGTTAAAATGATGATTTGCCAAAAAAAGGAAACAGAAATTTTAGTTGTTATATATTTTTTTATTTTCTTTAAACTGTAATGTTCCTTTATGTATGTAAATATCTAAATAGTTTTAATTTTAAAACATGAAATCGTACTTCAAATATTTAATTGATCTTGTAGTGAGTTTTTTTTTTATATAAGCTTAGATTTTACAAAAAAAAAAAACAATGAATTGAAGTGAACTTTTGTAAACATGTTTGAGGGAAATAAAGTTTAATAAAAGAGTTAAATATAAATAAATTATGTAGTTTGATTTTATTTCAACATTTCAGAGATCCACACTTTTTTTATTGGCAATGATGGAGTGCACCCCTATTACGAATTCCAGCGTAATCAAAAATATGCTACGAACTGCGAGAAATCTATCAAACAATTCATTCCTAGTGGATTCATAGTGAAAAATCTGCTACGAATTTCGTCAAACTTGCTATCACTGAATACGAGCGAAACGTAAATTTGTATGTAATTCTACAAGTCATTTATGATATTTTTTTTCTAGTTCGTATCATAACTTCGATTCGTACAAGTTGATTCTGTGAAAAGACTAATTTCGTCTCAAAGTTCTTTGTCAATCGAATTGTTCAACACATCCCAATAGTGTACGTTCGTGCTCGTTGATCATTCTAGAATTGAATCGAGTTGAACAGAAACATGTCACTTCTATTGAACAGAACAATGTCAAATGGTACAAGCTTGAGTACTGCTGTCTTTGGCATATTTTTTTTAGCATTATGTGAAAAAACGTTTTGATGCCAGTATTCTTTTTCTTGAAACATTTTCTTTTTGTTGTTGCTACTTGCATTTGGTGGTGGCCCGTGGCGTTGTGCGTCGACCCCAACCTCGACGTCGTAAGTTCGATTCCAGCTCTGAGCGACAGAAATAATTTTCACGGCCCCACCTCTTTCGAATCACTGACAATGCTCAAAGAGTATTTCCTGTCTAGAAAAAGCTTCTCAAACTTGGCCGTTCGGAGTCGGCATAAAACTGTAGGTCCCTTCCACTCGTGTGAGAAGAATAGCATGCACAACACGAGAGGTTGCTGAGAAGCTAGGCCCTGGCCCTCTATGGGCTGTAGCGCCACCCATATATTATACATATACTTGCATTTCCTTCTTGCTTATGAGACCGCACACGCTGTGTATGTTTGCATTCTCAATCATACGATTCTTGGTCACAGATATACAATACGAAAGTAGATTTCAGTCGATTACCGATTCGATCGTCTAAATGACTTCCTCTATCATGGGACTATTCACCGCCCTACTCAAGACTATCGATCTGTCACCCTCAGTGATAGGAAAAGTGATCGCTACAAAGTATGGTCGTTTTACTTCGCTTAACATCTCACTTACCATAGTCACGTCGTTATGCGGTTAATTTATATATTCGTAATTTTGAAGCTGCCCCACATAGGTTTCTACGCATCGCTTTTCGCCATCTTGCTTTCTTAGCCCTTGAGACTCTCGAAAATCGCAATTCTTCAATTGATGTCTCTTAGCGCCAAGTCTAAGGTCTTCGGCCCTTTTCCGCATCACACCACATCAGACGAACTATGGTTTGAAATTCCCAAATGTTATGTTTGGCTAATACTATGGAAAGCCTCACTTCATGAGCACAAGTTTGTCGCTGTCGGTGGGTGTAGCTCCCACTACAATACAATACAAACCTAGCATTTAGATACTTTGAACGGGGTTAACTTGTATTACACAGCCTATATCGGCCTTTCTATCCAAATGAAAGCCTAAATAAAGTTGAATTTGTAATAAACTTTGTTTCACTCTTGCTTTGTTATGTATTTAGAGGAGCAAGAAAATGATTCTTCTTCTTCTTTAGCTGTCCGGGGTGGACGTGGGCCTCAGCCAACATGCCTCTCAATCTAGCCCAGTTGCTTCCAGCCACGCACGTTCAACTTATTTAGGTCCCCTTCTAGCTGCGAGCGCCACCGTAGGCGTGGTCTTCCTTTACCACGTTGTTTCTCGGGGTTGTAGTCGAAGACTTTCCATAGGTAACCTAGCCGTCTGAGACGAGAGATTCGAACTTGTTTGACCTGGTCGATGTCGCTGTACAGCCCGTACAGCTCGTCGTGCAGTCTCCTCCTCCAAACACCATCCGTACATACAGGACCGAACATAAATCTGTAGAAGAATAAAAAACACGCGGTACAAAAACCCTGTGGATCTGATTCACTTGCAGTACAGTCCGTTAGCTATTGTTTTGTTTTAGAAAGAGCCCACCATCCGATCAGGTGAATGACCCGAAGTCGTGGTAGTGAGTGTACTCAGTATACGGAATGTAAATAAACTAAATTGTTCTTTGCATACAGTTGTTGTTTTCTTGTCCATAATTTTCCTCTTACAATTCGAAGGACTTTTCTCTCGAAGCGACCAAGAATATCCTCGTCCGCTTTAGTTAGGGTCCATGCTTTTGCGCCATACAGGAGGGCTGGGACTATCTTGGTTATTCAAGAGATGACTTTATTCCTCAGTGGCTTTCCTAGTGTGAAAATGCAGCGGTCAGCCAACGTGATCCTCCGTTTTATCTCCTCACTAGTGTCGTTGTTTGTATTGTAGCCTAGCTAGTCGTTCACTACCTCGAAGTTATAGCTGTCTACAGTGACGTTTTGTCCAAGACGTCGGTGTTGGTGGACCTTTTTTGAAGACAGCATATACGTCGTCTTACCCTCATTAAACGCATCCTCCATCGTCATTCTGCAAAGAATAATGAGTTTTGCAGGGATGCCAAAACTAGACAAGGCGCTGCATAACTCGTCTGTATCAATACTGTCATACGCGGTCTTACAGTCGATGAATAGGTGGTGGGTTTCAACTTGAAACTCCTGGGTCTTTTCCAAGATGTGCCGTAAAGTGAATATTTGGTCAATAGTGGATTTCGCTAGGCTGTACCCGCACTGATATTGACCAATCAGGCTGTTAACGTAGGGTTTCAAGCGTTAACACAGAACGACCGAAAAGATCTTATAGGATATATTTAGGAGATTTATAATAATAATAATAATAATATGGGTGGCGCTACAGCCCGTAGGGGGCCAGGGCCTAGCTTCTCAGCAACCACTCGTGTTGTGCGTGCTATTGTTCTCTCACGAGTGGAAGGGACCTACAGTTTTATGCCGACTCCGAACGGCCAAGTTTGAGAAGCTTTCTCTAGACAGGAAATACTCTTTGAGCATTGTCAGTAACTCGAAAGAGGTGGGGCGTGAAAATTGTTTTCGTCGTACAGAGCAGGAATCGAACCTACGACGTCGAGGTTAGGGTCGACGCACATACCCACAACGCCACGGGCCACCACATTTTAGGAGACTTATCACTCAATAATTGGCACAGTTTAGAGGGTCTCCTTCGTTTAGGATCGGGCAAACGATGCCGAGATTCCATCCATCGACCAGATTTTACAGATGAGTTGGTGTATGCACCTTTCCAAATCGTCACCAGCTGCTTTGAAGAGCTCAAAAGGCAGTCCATCGGCGCCAGCAGCCTTGTTGTACTTCAGTTTGGCGATTGCTGCCGTCACTTAACTCAGGTCGTGAGGGCGGAATTCTAGTTCTAGAAACCTAGTTTTAGCTCTTGAACAAGGGGCCGCTGCATACATTGTTTCACCTCGAAAGCACTTGCTGCAGAACTATCCAGAGGGCGCCACTAGGAGGCCGTGTATCATCTTGACCTGTGCATTCATAAGGATGGTTTCTGGCATCTCGCCAAGTTGAGAGCAATCAACAACTTTGCCCTGTATGCGCAGGCCCATGTTCTCCAGGGCGTTCCCAATGATATGTAAACTATACCGGGCAATCAGTAAATCAAAAAAAGTTGTTTTGTAATCAACATTCAACTCATTTGGTTCTGGTTAAAACCGTCAGACAATGTATGATGTGCGTATGAGTTTCGTTTTCTATAACAGCATTTTTTCGCTCTACTTAACCTACATCCGCTCACTTTCTGGATTGCGTTTTCTTTAATAGAAAAATATGCGAATGCAAAACTTTCCCTCCACAGTCAATCCGCCGGATTCCATAATCGACATGATGATATTTTATGAAATCTCGACGCAGATTGTGATGAAGGTGCTGATGTTGGTGGATCTGACTAAATTTTTGAGAGAAATGACGATTATGATCTCTTTTGCGTGTTGGTGCTATTTGCTTGCTTTGAACTGGTTAGCAATATAAAACTGAAAGTTTAGTAGTGACATGCCTCCGCTTGCGTTTTCCAGGTCGATGTGGTACAAAAACCACTTAGCCAGACTACTGATAAGTTTAATCGCCACAATATCGATACGGATATACCTACCACTTCTTTGAACCGTGGTTCATCTTGTATAATTCCAACAGCTTGTTGGCAAGATCAAATACATATTTCATATCTCTAAATTTCTGCCAGTTATGGATGTCAAAACTCAAAGTTCGGGACTTGCACTAACGTTAGAGGAACTCCAATATTAGAGAGAACTGTAAGCGTGTAAGGTCTTATAAGTTAGAGGGAGATGGAAACGAAGATGCGATCTTTGACGGTGCAAAATAAACCCACACTTGTTTGTGTGTTTACAAAAAAAAGAAAATGGCGTGCGCAAATATTCATATAAATCGTGCATTTCAGGATATACATAATACAGTCGAACTTCCCTAAAATGAATTCGTACGGGACCAAAAAAAAGTTCACTATATAGAAATTTGATTATACAGAAATTATATACATATATAATTTTATTTAAAATAATGAGGTATTTTAGTTTGGATTACACTTTCACATTTTTTTTTCTAATATATTTAAAGACTTAAACACATTATCCGGTATATTGCTTTTCATCTCGACGAAGGTTCGAAGTTCATTAAGAGATGAAGAAACTCGACCTATTGTAGGTAAGACCGCCTCTAGAAAATCTTTTTCACTGGCCAAATCTTCATCAATTTCTGAATCTGTTAATGTAATCTAATGTTTATGTAATTTTTGTCAAACATTTATTTTACAAGAAAAACCTTGGGAGTCCTGAACTCCACGATTTTCCAAAACACTACTAAGAATATCTTCATCGGATGGGTTTTCTCTGGTCTGCACATCAGTATCTATATTAACGTAGTCTTAAAATAATAATAATAATAATATGGGTGGCGCTATAGCCCATAGAGGGCCAGGGCCTAGCTTCTCAGCAACCACTCGTGTTGTGCGTGCTATTGTTCTCACACGAGTGGAAGGGACCCACAGTTTAATGCCGACTCCGAACGGCCAAGTTTGAGAAGATTTTTCTAGACAGGAAATACTCTTTGAGCATTGTCAGTGACTCGAAAGAGGTGGGGTCGTGAAAATTATTTCTGTCGCTCAGAGCTGGAATCGAACCTACGACGTCGAGGTTGGGTTAGATTGAACGGTTATTCGCTCTTTGCTATGTTTTCCGCCAAAGCACTTCTCATTTTTAAATGCCAGTGTTTTATTTGGCAAGCATTTAAAAAATAAGCCAGTCTCATCTGCGTTAAAAATGTCGTCTTGTTTATATTTTTGCATCAGTTTCGGCAAAACGTTCAGTACGCAAACATTCCGATCTTGTAAGTTGGCGCCAGCACTTTCTCCACATAATGTTTTCTGAACAATTCCGTGCCGTTTTTTTTAACTTATCCATCCAACCAGTACTCGCTTCAAATTCTTTGTGTCCCAGGGCATCCGCAAACTCTTTGGCTTTTTCCTTTATTATTGTTCCAGATACAGGAAGATTCCTTCCACGTGCAGCGGTTATCCACATCAGCATTGCTTCATCAATATCCTCAAACAGACATGTTCGAAGTCTTTTGCGTTTAGCACTTAATTGCCCGTCTTCTGCACTTTTTAGAATCACTGACTTGTTTTTTAGAATGTTTGACAATGAACTGGGAAGAATTCCAAACTCCTTGGCAATATTTTTCTTTCTTGTTACTCCCTCCTCAACTTTATTAATTATCAACAACTTTTTTTCAAGAGAAATACTATTTCGCAGCGAATCACTCACCGTCGAAGTTAAAGATATTTGTGTGCATTCAAAATGAATCAAACAGACAAGGAGACATCGAACAAACATAAAACTAACGGGCAAAATTACCGTTACGGTCGATATTTGTGCAAATGTTAAAACATTTGCACATGACAAAGTAGTATGAAAAAAATTCATTATAAGGAATCACAAAACGTATGAAATAAAATTTCCAAATAGAAAATTTATTCACTGTAGAGAAAAATTTACTGTATAGAAATTCATTATACGGGGAGAAAAATACACTTAAAACAAGCCAGAAACCAGAAAGCTGTGTGTGTGAAATTTGTTCATTATACGGAGAACTTCATTATATAGAAGTTCACAATAGGGAAGTTCGACTGTATAATAATAATATGGGTGGCGCTACAGCCCGTAGGGGGCCAGGGCCTAGCTTCTCAGCAACCACTCGCGTTGTGCGTGCTATTGTTCTCTCACGAGTGGAAGGGACAAACAGTTTAATGCCGAATCCGAACGGCTTTGTTTGAGAAGCTTTTTCTAGACAGGAAATACTCTTTGCGCATTGTCATTGACTCGAAAGAGGTGGGGTCGTGAAAATTGTTTTCGTAGCACAGAGCAGGAATTGAACCTACGACGTCGAGGTTGGGGTCGACGCACATACCCACAACGCCACGGGCGACCATGTATTTTAAATGTTGTTTTGTTTTTTTTGTTTGCAAAATGAAATGCTTTTAAGATCCAACCATATAAATAATATTACATTTGAACCATGAAAAGTTATTGTTATTGTTATTAGAATATTAATATGTAAGTAAATTATAATATTAATATATACCGCGTCAAGATACAAATGTCTCGATAGGGAACATTTGTTGTGAACGAGCCCTTATTTTTTTTGTTTGTTTGCTATGACATCTGTGAAAAATATTTAGTATACATCAAGTTACTGAACAGACAAAATCATATTTTTTCATCGTGTTAAAAATACAGAAAGTGACGATTTGCGGAAAGCATAATTTTTTTGTTTTCATTTGAAGAAAAGTGCTGCAGAGTCGCATCGAATGCTTGTCGAGGCATATGGTGATCATGCTCTATCAGAAGCAACATGCAAAAGATGGTTTCTACGGTTCAGAAATTATGATTTTGATGTGAGAAATGAAGAACGTGGAAAACCACCAAAAAAGTTTGAAGACGCCGAATTGTAAACGATATTGGATGGAGATGACACTTTGTGTCAAAAGCAAATGGCAGCAATGTTAAATGTTGTACAACAAACAATTTCTGACCGTTTTTACTTTCCCATTATTAGTGTCTAATTTAAAAAAAAACACGCTCATTTTATACCGGTACACCTATTATATGTTTGTAGCGCTGGCTGCTATGGCCTACGGCTAGATGTTTAGATATTATTTAAGTTAATAGTTGACATGACATAATGTATATTTTTTACGTTTTTTTCACCTATAGTACTTAAGAGTTTCATAAGACTTTGGTTAAATTTAAGACGACAAATCGTTTTAGGGTTTCCATTGTCGTTGTCTTTGATGCCCGCCTGACCCGGTATCCTAGCGAGTTTCAGATTGCTGTTTTTGGCGGAAAGTTTGTCCCGAATGGATTCAATGATGCTTGAAGAGTTATTAATGTTATTAATAGCAGCGATTGAGGACAGGCTATCAGTAAATATAACAGTTTTGTGTTGCACACTGCTTTGATGGCCATAAGGATGGTGAATGCCTCGACTGTGAAGATGGAAGAGAAAGCAGACACAAGTCCTTTTGAGATGGTTAGACCATTTCCGTCTACAACCGCAAATGATGTCCCCAAGGCTGGGTCGGCAAAAAAAAGCTTTGTATATGTCGTTGTTAGTGGCGGCTTTGGGAAGTTTGTTAACTCGCTGATATTTACATCATCCGGCAGAAACCAGGGAGGGAATGAATTTCCTTTGTGATGGATAGCTATTAGGATATTCAAATTTTTAGCGGAGGATAGAGGATAGATATTTTTGTTCCTTTTTTCGGGATAGCAATGTTTTTGCGACATCATGAATGGAGGGAGTTTATGGCGAATTGATATTTTAGATGAATTGGGCGGAGAGAAGATTAATCCGTTCTGTAATTTTGGGAAGACCTGCTTCCGTGAAAAGATTTGTAACGGGAGCTGTCCGAAAGGCTCTTAAGTTCGTCCTAACTGCACCGTGGTAAGATGTTGAGATGAGTTGTAAACATTCACCGTAAATAACCAAGCCGTAATCGATATTTGATAAAATAATGGATTTAATGATGTTGATGGCAGTGCTGTGAAATTACTAAAACTATTCCTAGAGGATAGGTAATTTATACTATTAACTCTAGGTTTTCGATTTTTGCAATGACTATTCAAATTATACTTTCAATCGAGTAGTAGACCGAGTACCCTTATAATTGCACAATTTGCGTTGGCTATAAGTTTGTTGTTAAGTTGAACAGACATTTTTTTCGGGCAGTTAATTTTTTTACGAATATGTAATGTCTGGCTTTTGTCAACAGAAATTAAGGCCCCAGACATATTACCCCATATTGACAGTCGGTCAAGAATGTCTAAAAAAAGACTACCAGTCAAGGTTAAATTTTTACAGTTTGAGAAGAGTAATATATCGTCTGCATACAACATGATGGATTATATCTGTTAATTATGTTGCTGATTTCAGTAAAAGCGACTACGAATAGTACAACAGACAATGGAGATCCTTGGGAAATGTCTTTTCGAAGATTATGTATGGAGGAAAAAACATTGTTGGTTGTTATGCGAAAACGCCTGTTGGTGAGAAACGACTTTACATAAATGAACATTTTTGGTCCTACCTTTCAATGGATGAAATGCTTCAAAGTTATATGAAGCTCGATGCGGTCAAACGCCATTTCGAAATCAATGTTGAGGATTTAAACGTAATTCCTTGTTGAAATGGCTGATGAGATGAAGTCATCCAGATAGAGTAGTGCATCAGTAGTATTTTGGGGTATTATTTCTGGGTAATAGTTTTTTGTTGTCAAGGAACCAAAAGAGATGTTTTGATATGATTTTTTCTAATATTTTCCCAATGAAGGGAAGGAGAGAGATTGGTCGATATCCTAAAATTGAGTTATTAGGGTTATTATTTGATTATATAAGGCTAACAATATTGTCTCTAAACCTGGAGGGGCATTTTTTACCATAACATAGGATATGCGGTGAAATCCAGGGGTTGTGCCTTTGAGGGTTTGAAGCCTGTACTTAAATTCTAACATTTTGATAGGTGATTCCATTTGTCTTGAAGCAGTGTCGATATTGTATTGTGAAAGGTTTTTTTGAAGATGTATTTTCTTCTGACGAATAAAGTTGGGATAGAAGTTGGAATCATAACTTGAATTCACCCAAGACATTGCAAAAAATTCGGCTATTATTAAGGGAGGGTTAATAGCGTCGGAACCGTTTACAATAGTTTTTATATTGTAGGAGGTGTATTTGCAGGCAAGGGTTTTAATATCGTCCCAAACTTTTTTGTGTTGGAATTTGGATTGAATCCAGCGGTAAATTCAGCAACTGAACAACATAGTCAGAGTGATGAGATGAATGGTTGTTGGAGTTAGATAACATCATCATTCGCTGAATCTGGTGGTAATGATTGATTTTATTGATTTTGGTTGTGGGAGGTTGTGTTTAATATTTTGTGAGTTTGCAGAAGTATGTGTTTCAGGGGACTTAAAAGTAGATGAAGAGTTCTGGTTGTCGATAAAGTTGATGTGTGTGGAAGAAGTGAGGGTATTTGGTACACTGAGAGCATTATTGTTATGAGCGGTTGTGTTATTAAAAGTGTTTGGTGATGCTGTAGTAGGGGGTGGGACAGTGATTGAGGTACGCGTGTTGTTTTTACAAATACAAAAAACTAAATTATTTCATAAAAATAATAATACCGAGTTCGTCGGTGGTCTACAAATTACTAACAATGCTTAGAATCAATGCACTAGAGAATAACAGTTTAATCAGCTACTATTTACAAAAAAACTAACAATTGTAAAAGAAAACATGAAAAGATGCTCTAATGAGTAAACAAATACGAAACAAAAGAATAGAAGATATGCTTACCGGATGGAATGGTCAGTAATACGTGCGTGCAGCCTAACGCCAGGGCTGGACAAGAAAGGAAACACCCAGGCATGCCTGCTGGACATTAAGCAGGCCTAGATTCCGTTCGGATTAAAGAACTCACATTTAAGACGCTCAACTATCCTAGTCTATTCTTCTTCTTCGATTGGCGCTACAGTCCGGGGTGGACCTGGGCCTCAACCAACATGCCTCTCCAGCCAGCACGATCTTTCGCCAGCTGCCTCCAGTTGCGCACACCAAGTTGGTTGAGGTCCTTTTCCACTTGTGTGCGCCATCTAGTGCGAGGACGTCCTCTGTTGCGCTGTCCCAATGGCTCGGTGTCGAGGACTCTTCGGGCCGGAGCTGTGGTGTCCTTCCGCTTTACATGACCTAGCCATCTTAAGCGTTGGATCCGAAGACGCTTAACTAGGTGCATGCCGCTGTACAGCCCGTATAGTTCGTGGTTGAACCTTCTCCTCCAAACGCCATCAACGCAAACAGGACCAAAGATCGTACGCAGAACTTTTCTCTCAAAACAACCAAGAGCTTCTTCATCCGCTTTCAATAGCGTCCATGTCTCTGCGCCATAGAGCAGGACTGGGATGATCAGGGTTTTATACAAGGTCAATTTGGTGTTTCGAGAGATGGCTCTGTTACTCAATTGCCTCTTGAGCCCGAAGAAACAGCGATTGGCAAGAGTAATTCTGCGCTTGATCTCGGTACTGGTGTTGTTGTCCCTATTTACTCCGGAGCCTAGGTAGACGAAGTCCTTGACTACCTCAAAGTTTCTGCTGCCCAATATGACGCTCTGTCCGAGACGTCGATGTTGTGCGTCCTTTCGTGATGACAGCATGTACTTTGTTTTGCCCTGGTTTACCGCTAGACCCATTTTAGCCGCTTCCGCTACAATGCCAGCAAACGCCTCATTGACGGCTCGCTGTGTTCGTCCAATCACGTCAATGTCGTCCGCGTATGCAAGCAGTTGAACGGACTTTTGGAAGATCGTGCCTCGGGTGTTTACGTTAGAGTTTTGCACGATCTTCTCAAGTATGATGTTAAAGAAGTCACATGACAGCGTGTCGCCTTGCGTAAAACCTTTTTTGACATTGAAGGTCTCGGTGAGTTCGTTACCGACCTTGATGGAGCAGCGAGAGTTCTCCATCGTCATCCTGCACAGCCTGACGAGTTTGGCAGGAATGTCAAAACTAGACATGGCGCTGTATAGCTCGTCTCTATGCACGCTGTCATATGCGGCCTTGAAATCGACAAATAGGTGGTGGGTGTCGATTTGCATCTCTTGAGTCTTTTCCAGGATCTGCCGGAGTGTAAATATTTGGTCTATTGTGGACTTTCCTGGCCTGAAACCGCACTGATAAGGACCTATCAGGTTGCTGACAAAGGGTTTCAGGCGTTCACACAGAACGGCAGAGAGTATCTTATAAGCGATGTTAAGGAGGCTGATCCCTCTATAGTTGGCGCAGTCAAAGGGGTCTCCTTTCTTGTGGACCGGACAAACGACGCTGAGATTCCACTCATCGGGCATGCTTTCCTCCGACCATATCTTACAGATGAGCTGGTGCATGCGCCCAACCAGGTCATCTCCAGCTGCCTTAAACAATTCCGCGGACAATCCGTCCGCTCCAGCAGCTTTGTTCGACTTCAGTCTAGATATCGCTATCTTAACTTCGTCTAAATCGGGGGGACGGAATTCGTGTTCATCATCGTCCAAATTGAGTGAAACATTCTGCCTGACAGCGGAATTTGTGTCGTCATCGCCGTTTAACAGTCTACAGAAATGATTTTTCCAAATTCTCAGCATCCTAGCCTATTGTTTAAAATTATTTCATTCTTTCAAATCGAAATGCCAAAATATTTAAAACACCTGATTTCAACAATGAAATTCATTGAGGTTCAAAAATTAACTTCTTTTCATTCGAATCTCAAAACACACAAAATACATTTGAATGAATAGTTCTATTCGAACGATTAGTCGAAACGATTAGTCGAATCGTTCGAATCTCAAAATATGGCTGATTGTTCAACGAAAGATTTAGATTTAAGATGTAAGTGAATACGATCAGAACGGAATTAAACGGAAAGCTTTTGTTTTTTGGTACAACCACTGCTTAAAGACTGGTCTTAGTCTTAGGACGAAGGTGCTTATTTTTAAGCAACTTATCAGATCAGTCATAACATTCGGAGGCCCAATCTGGTACATAATAAATCCTACAGCAATGGAGATAATATGTCTGTTCGAACGGAAGATTTTAAGAATGTGCACGGCTCTCCACAGAGACCCTTCTACACTGAAATACAACCCAACAATTAAGATTTATGAAGAAGCAAAGATCTTGTCAATTGACAAATACATCCTTCAACTGTCCAGTAAACTGTTATGTAACGTTAACAGTCACCCCCAATCAGGACATATACGAGGTAAACGTCCACTCGAGCGTGGTCACCGATACCTTTACACCAGGGCAATCGTCCATCCTGTATTTAATGACTTTTTTAACCCCGATACAACGCAGTTCTACAAGAAGAACAACACCGAAATAACAGCCTCTGCGATGTAATATTTAATTTTTTCTTTTCTCTTGTTTAACAAAAAACAACAAATGAAATTAATTAATACCATATCAAGTGAAATACGTCAGGTCCTTATTGTTGAGCCGGCATTCCTATTTTATTCCTATCCTATTAAGAAGCTCTAAATCATTTTTAAATAAGAAACTGATGAAAAATTAAGCTAATAATCTAATTTTTTCCATGAATGCACCGTTGCAAGGACTTGCTCCAGTTTGCTTAGTGCCTGAGGCAGATAGAAAGAAAGATAAGTTGTCGAATAATTACATGTACATTACACAGTGATTACTTACGGTAAACCCCTCAGAGATATCGTGGAGAACATTGGAATGTCCATAAGCTTTCTTCCACGAAGTTTCAAATTTACTCTTCCGTGAAAAAAAAACACTTCAGCAACCCCAAAGTCTCCTCCCTAGTCAACTATTTTCGCTAGCTAATAGAATGTGAAATTATTCAAATAAATTGTCTGTCATGATTCTAAAGTAATTTTCAAATGTCAAACTTGTGTACATATGTAAAATGTTTGACAATTAAAATGTACTAATTGAGAAAGGATTCCGGCAGCATAGTTTTTGTTGACCGTTAGGACTTAGGTCTATAGATTTCAACGCTAACATAAGCTATCATGTCGTTGTAATTAAGACACACATTTTTGAGATAGCGAGTAAACGCATACAAAAATATTGACTGATAATCCACACTCGCAATCGGTGGACGTTGTGATGCACTTCCTTTTCTTTTCCCTAATTAAATGACAGTCGAAAATTTTGGGAGGACTCACAGAAATTTGCTATAGGGGAGTACATACTTTATACCAAGGAGGAATTTATGCCTTTACTTTCGAACATTGTTCATCATGTCGGGTTTCTCCATTTGGAAAAAAACAGTTCGAGGAAAGTCATAAATTGACGTTTTGTTTTTCGGGCATGAACTTTGGACTTATGTTCGCAGTAAATTTTTTGAAGCATGTCTGTATTTCAGCACTTATGGTTGTTTTTTGAATTTAGTGTTCAGCTTAGTGGTTGATTTCTCAAATCTATACTAAGCGTTTTTAATTTTCGAAGGCAAAGTTCTCCATTCCACCAGAGTACTGTTTTTCAATAAATGTTGTCCCTTGCTAAGGGAATAACAAGGTTGTTTGCAGTGCGGATGCATGGATAAGGGCAAATTCTTTCTAGACGCTAGAATATACTATCCTGGCAAGATGTTTTTTTTTTTTGATAGTGTCGAACAGAAAAAATCCCAGTAGTTCTGTGGAGCAGAACTTTTTTATTTTGTGTATAACAAGTGTGTTTTTTGTTTGCAGTCCTAAGCTGCAAGGCATTAAAATGGTTAAGAGAGATAAATCGTGAGTAACAATTTAATAAATTACATTATTATTAAAATTACTTATTGCACAAAGACTATTTTTTTATTTTTCCTTGGTGAATGTCAAATACAGTCTGTGCTGCCAAGTTTTTATAGTAAATTATGAAGCGCTGTTAATCGTTTTTTAGCCGAAAAGTGTTATGAGTTGATAATCCTGAGTGAGCAATGATCAACTAGCTTGCCGCGTTTATTCTGTGTTTTAGAATTCCAGTTATAAGGATTAGATCATATACACCACCTAAAACAGCTACGAGGTCTTGTGGGGTAAAATTTTGATCGGTGTGAATATAAAGGGATATTTAATAAAGCTATATGGATAATAGTAATAATAATATGAATGTCCGCTACAGCCCGTAGAGGGCCAGGGCCTAGCTTCTCACCAACCACTAGTGTTGTGCATGCTGTTGTTCTTTCGCGAGTGGAAGGGACCTACAATTTTAAGCCGTATCCGAACGGCTTTGTTTGAGAAGCTTTTTCCAGACAGGAAATACTCTTTAAGCATTGTTAGTGACTCGAAAGAGGTGGGGCGGTACAAATTATTTTTGTCGCACAGAGCAGGAATTGAACCTACGACGTCAAGGTTGGGGTCGGTGCACATACCCACAACGGGCCACCCGTGGATATTGAGATTCATTTCGAGACTAATGGTTGAATGTGAACCGCATAGTCTTGTGAATGAGAAGGCAGAGGCAGTGTTTAAAAGTCGTGTTGATTCAGCAGAATTTAGTCAGGTGTAGTTTTTGATGTATTCATTATGAATTCGCGGTACCAATCCTGAAGCAGGCTTCTCTTCTAGGATAAACGCCGTAGGCGTTCTGCCGATGTTCAAATTTTGGACTACTCAAACTTTTAATCAGTTTCCATACCGACCAGACAAATTAAATTAATCCACGATATTGACCTACTAATTTATCAAAAATTAGTGAATAACATCGAGCCTACAGTAACTACCACGAAATATGCCACAACTACGCAACCTACCCCTTCCTGTCACATGACGTATCCCAACTCCAGACCCTACTCCAAAAAAACGACAGAAGAAAATATTCAGAAGGTTAAATAGCAGCAATACACATGAAAACGATGTAGCATTAAGTACCCAGTATAATGAAGGATTATTGAAAGAGGAACCAAGTCAGAAACCAAGCCCCGAAGAATAAACCAAATAGCATTCTTTTAAGGTCAAACGAGGATGTTTGAGTCTCAACGGGGAAAAGACATATCACCAAGTGTTTGCTGGACTACACGGCACCGTGCATAGCCAACGCAGCCAGTTCGGCACCAGCCCCAAAGCACCATGCACTCTAACATTGCATTCAACACAACAGACCACAACATGCTCCGCAAGCTTGGTGCTGAGGAAGCGTCTGCAGCCACTTTACACCATCAACATGCATCTAGGCGAAGTGACGTTCTAGCACGTACGCGATGCTTCACTATAGACATTAGAAGTACTATTGTTAAATTTTTAGTTTAGTTTTAGAATGACATTCACTTAATGAAGATTCTCATCATCCAATAAAGAATTAAAACTCTTTTCTTAAACTAAATTTTACTCTCTAATTCTTGATAAATGAATGTAACCAACGATGTTCGATGTTCGATCTGTTTACATAAAGTGGTTAGAGGGAATGCAGTGCTTTAATGGCAGAAATCAATGATTCTTAAAATAAAGTATAATAATGGAAGATAATGGAAGATACTTCTTCCATATGACAGCGTGCATAGAGACGAGCTATACAACGCCATGTCTAGTTTTGACATTCCTGCCAAACTCGTCAGGCTGTGCAGGATGACGATGGAGAACTCTCGCTGCTCCATCAAGGTCGGTAACGAACTCACCGAGACCTTCAATGTCAAAAAAGGTTTTAGACAAGGCGACGCGCTGTCGTGTGATTTCTTCAACATCGTCCTGGAGAAGATCGTGCAAAACTCGCACGCCAACACCCGAGGTAAGATCTTCCAAAAGTCCGTGCAAATTGTCAGCATACGCAGACGACATTGACGTGATTGGCAGAACTCAGCGAGCCGTCAGTGAGGCTTTTGCTAACATTGAGACAGAAGCGGCTAAAATGGGTCTGGCGGTGAATGAGGGCAAAACGAAGTATATTCTGTCCTCAAAAAAGGACATACAACATCGACGTCTTGGACGTCACAATGCTATAACTTCGAGGTAGACAAGGACTTCACTCACCTCGGCTCCGGAGTAAACTGTACTAATAACATCAGTACCGAGATCAAGCGTAGGATAACTCTTGCCAATCGCCGTTTCTTCGGGCTCAAGAGGCAATTTAGTAATAGAGCCCTCTCTCGAAGAACCAAGCTGACTCTATACAAGACACTGATCATCCCAGTCCTGCTATACGGCGCGGAGGCATGGACAATCTCGAAAGCGGATGAAGAAGTCCTTGGTCTCTTTGAGAGAAAAGTTCTACGCACGATCTTTGGTCCTGTTTGTGTTGACGGGTTCTGGAGGAGAAGATTCAATCACGAAGTGTACGGGCTGTCCAGCGACATGAGCCTAGTTAGGCGTCTACGGATCCAACGCCTCCGGTGGCTAGGTCATGTAGAGCGTATGGACACCACAGCTCCGGCCCGAAGAATATTCGAATCCGAACCTGTCGGCAACGCAACAGAGGACGCCCGAGTTTAAGGTGGCGTACCCAAGTGGAGAAGGACCTCAACCAACTTGGAGTGCGAAAATGGAGACAGCTAGCCAGAGATCGCGCTAGTTGCAGAGGCATGTTGGTTGAGGCCCAGGTCCATCCCGGACTGTAGCGCCACACAAAGAAGAAGAAGAGTTCTTATTTTTGCAGCACTCAATAATTCAAAGTGGAATTCTAAGTGTTTTTTTCACCTGACAAGTTGATACAATCTCAACACAGCTAATAAAGACATTTGTTACTTTCAAATCAGTCAAAACGTGACATCATCTGTCTTTCAGAAAGACCTTGTAGCCGAAATTAACCTTATTATCATTCAAAGTCCACGACGCGATGTAGCGAAAAACGCTGGGCAATCGGCAAATCATCACAAGCACACACACATTGTTGATGGAATTGCCACCGAGACTGTGCAGCTATTGTTCTCAATTCGGCCTAGCAGATAAGAGGTCAATATTTTGCGGGTGATTCACCTCAATGTTTTTGTTCGGAAGGTGATCCCGTCTCGGGAATGCACAATCTCAATGCTACTGAATTTACTTTTGCTGTCGATGATCTGTGGTGTGTCCTCGTCAATCGACATTGCCTAGTCACATGGTTCCGCCAAATCTGAACATCAACAGTCTGGTGTCATTTGAATTTCGGGTTTTGTAACCGCGGAACTGAATTCACTGAAAGAGGGTACTATCGCTTATCTATTTCAACTCCTAAAGCCTTATCATTTAATGTCACTCAGCTTGGAATTAAAAAAAAAGGAAACCACTTTCTTTCTACGCGAAATAGGAGCCTGTCGACTAGTTGGCTGTACCTATGTATTATCAGCTTTGTCACAGCCTTGATTGAAGTGGGCTATCAAAAAATTCGCAACGAAAATAAACCAACTCAGAGCATATTCCCGGGTGGGTCTGGGTTAATTAATCAAGCGACTGTTTACATTAAAAAAGATAATTTTCTACGATGAAACCTGCCTTTGAAGATGCGCGGGTGAGAAAATTAAGAGGAATGATTGTGTATCAGCCAATCCAAGAATGTGTAAACAAAATATTATTATTTTTTGTTCACTGGTAGAGGGCATGAAAGTTGATAAAAAATGTTAATAATAATTAAATCGGAGACGTATACACAAAAAGAAAGTATTTCGTTGTTGTTGGGCGTTATTATATTGCCTTCTGGATCGCAGGGAAATGTTGTAGTTTTGACCTAGCGGGCGAAGTTTGAGGAATGTATGACAATACAGGATTATGATTTTGCAAGGCAATTGGAATGAAGTGCAAGTCATGGTAGAAAATTATTTTAGAAGAGTATCACACAAAAATAAGTCTTAGCATAAACACAATTAAGTTAGGGCTTTTTACTATTTCTTTTAACTTTTTAAATATTTGTTTGTTAATTTCTTGGAAAAAAGCAACATTTCTAAGGACCACTATATCAAATTGATTGATACATTTCTTTCCTTCCCACTAATTCGTTGGATAATATTAATAAACAGACAAGCAAAAAGGTGCGCAAACTCAAAACTTTATATGCTTGTTTTAAGAATAAAAATTAACGGAGTGCTCAATGTAAGGACTAAGGCTCAGTAATTACTGTATAATAATAATATAATAATAATAATATGGGTGGCCATACAGCCCATAAAGGGCCTGGGCCTAGCTTCTCAGCAACCACTCGTGTTTTGCGTGCTATTGTTCTCACACGAGTTTTATGCCGATACCGAACGGCCAAGTTGGAGAAGCTTTTTCTAGACAGGAAATACTCTTTGCGCATTGTCAGTGACTCGAAAGAGGTGGGGTCGTGAAAGTTATTTTTGTCGCTCAGAGCTGGAATCAAACCTACGACGTCGATGTTGGGGTCGACGCACATACCCACAACGCCACGGGTCACCACACCACAATTACTGTATACGTTTCAGTATTAAGTATAAATTTGCTGTTCCAAAAACACATACACAATGGTCATTCAAGATCTTATTATAAATATTCTATATAACAATAAGTTGTCGATAACTATTAATTAATTTATATTTATATTATCCATGCATGACATTATTTTTAAAAAATGGAATAACTGTTATTGGGGTCGCCTGCTATATGTAAGACCACATGCACAACAACGATTCGACCATAGGCTCATGCATATTTTCCAGGCGATCAGACAAAATATATTCTTTTCTGTCAATAAGCCACGTAAAATTGTGCACCAATGTTTTGCTCAACGGTTTGGAAAAAATACATTGTGCAAATCTATGTTTGTACGAAATTAGCTTTTTAATGGTCGAGGAGAACCGCATGTATAGGCAGGCAAAAATGAGCCTGACTTATTCTTATACTTATTCTGTATCAACTATTGATATTTTGAAATACGATAAATATTCCACATTAGAATAAACGTTTGCCCTTATAAAAACTATGATTAGAAGTCCCCGTCAGAATGCCCGGTCTCCTTCGTTTTTCCCTTTTCTACTTCCTTGTTGTCAATAGTTTCGTTTTGCGTTGCAATATGTTGTTTATTATGATATTTTCTCACTATGACATGATTTTTGAAGTTAAATTATTTTGCCAATTCTTCAACTTGATCTATAACTTCATGTTAATTTTTTCCTTGTTATTTATATCGTATAATTTACACTTGTTGTTTGTGTTCGGTTATAAATAAGATCTAAAGCAAGTAAGCTTTGTAGCCTTTACATCAATATTATATATTTTTCAATAAAATATAACATTCAATTATTTCAAACTCTATTTAGCAGTCTTCCAACTTTTTCATGGAAAAACTGTCATTCTTATAAAAATCAATGGTAAGAGATTACCAACTCAGCATATTGTTATATAATAATGTGCATTCGTTTGTTGGCATGTACTCTTCAACATGTAATGATAATTATGGACGATATGCCCGTGATGACTTTGTTTTTATATCGGAGTCTCTGTATTCCTCTTTTTCTCGAACCACGAGGTTCGGGTTCAAAGATCTCCTCCGCTGGATTCACCGATTTCTGCCGTCTGCACTATATTCAGCTATGTCTTCTCCTCTTATCTTCATAGACCTTAAGACCAATTCGTTTTGCCTCTTCTTCAATTACCGTGGCCCCTTGGGAACACGCAGAAACACACGATGTCATCCACGTATCCCAACAATTTTGTTTTCAGATAGGAGGAGGACTCAAGTGCCAAGCACTGACTAGTGACTCACTAGTATTGCTTGAATTAGTCATATGTATCAGCACACATGAAAATATTTTTTACAACTTAATCTCCTCCAACCTACTTCTTACAAATTAATGTATGTAACCCCTCTAGTCTTGGTATTTATGTATTAATTCAATCACTAGTGTTAAATAATTTTTTTTCCGACCGTCTGCCTGTTATGTAGCGGTTATAGTGGTTGCTTCAATATGCTGACGAGACTGGACTCAATAAACATAGAAGAGATTTAGAGAAACTAAAAATATTGGCTGAGACCTCCGCTTGAAAGCACATACTTACAAGTACAGGTCATAGTATACTTACAGTACATAAATTGGTCCCAGACACCGTTCGAAGTATAACAAATCCTTCCATTAGTCCAACTGGACTGAAAATCATTCCTGTTCTAGATGATCTGATCTCAAATAAATATTAAAAAGTATATATGCATTTGTTTATATTTATGTTTACATATATCTTCACAAGCATTTTCCAAGGTTTTTTTCGGTATACTTTTTTGAATTGTCGAAGCAAAATAAATTAAAGGCTAGTGTTTGATGTCGCCAAAGTTTAACCCCTAATCGTTATCGTTTGACATAACCCAAATGTCCGAAAAATCCTTGTCTACTAGTGGCTAGATTTTAATAATTTTACAAACAGACAAACTTAAGTAAGTCTCCCACACTTCATGGCGATAACGGACAGTTGCGAAACGACGTGCTGCCTAACATGTCAGCAATTTTATTTCATTGTTTTGAGTGACATCCATTGAACAATGAATAAATAGCAGTTTCCTTTGTGAAGAAGTTTATAAATAACATTAAATAACATCTCAGGGTCTTCATGAAAAGTTGTCTTTTTATTAAGAATTGATATACAAATCGAAGAAAGGCAAAACATCATGGCCGTGTTGGTGACAAACAAGGTTCAACAATTGTCATGAAATTATTAACTATTTTTTTAGTTTTTATGCCATGAAACAGACCATGATTCATCATGATGCAAGAAACTATTGACGGCTAATTCTTTAATTGGACCCGTTGGGTATGGTTTCTTTCCTCCTCCATCCTCTTTTCCATGACAGTCATGGATAAGCAAAAATCTGTTGCTGAAGTTGCATCATACCTGGGTGTGTAATTTGAAGTCGTAGTGAGTTTAAAGAGAAATGTGCAGATTCAATTTCGGGTGGATATCTGGGATCTTGCTTAGGCCGGTGGAGAGAGCAAGCACCTTCATCTTCATACCAGAATGTGTGGCCATCAAGGATGAATATTAGCATCAGCCAAGATTCAGACCACCCATGGGTGGTTCTAAGAAACAATAAAGTAATTTAGTTGACTATATCTCATTGATTGTTTGTGCGCAGATATCTTCCCCTCGTTTATTGAAAAACAATATGGGAGAGCCTCTACGACGAAATAACATCAATCTAATAATTTAAATACGATGGTTAAAATAAAGAGAGAAACTCCAAAATTTGCGGGTTCAACATTCCGAACTAAATAAACGACCTTGCTTTTTTTCCATTAATATGTTTTGTTTCAGCATCCAGTGAATTGATCCCTAATTGCCTTTTTGTAGCTTAATTCCCAGTAAAGGTTTGACGTTTTAACAAGTATTAAAAAAATTGAGAATGCACTTAATATATGTTCTTATTATTGATATGTTTTTAAGTAAATTGGCGCAGTTTACGAAAAATAGCGCACGCATTTTGTTTTATAGCCGATTCAACCAGTTTTAGTACAAGGTGTAGATTGGAGTTGAAAATGTTAAGTTGAATTTTGCCGTTTTAAGTAGATGATGACCTCCGTATCCTCCGAAAATAACTTCGCAACGGACAATAAAATATTATTCAATTGGTATTTTTGTCTTTCAATGAAAATCACAAATATTTTCGCTATTAATATTTCATATTTATTTAGTATATAATAAAATTTATCTAAAACACGTACAAGATCACAGATAAATATAGCTTTAAGCAACTCGTTTGCTAACAAAAAACGCGAACATTAACAAAAATAGGGGAACAAGCACAAGACACAATCGAGCATGTGGAGCGGAATATAAAACAAATAAAACCATAATATATATATATAATATACATAAGTGAATAAATACGCAATGGCAATAATAAAGTAATAATTTATAGTAAAATTCACTTAGACTTTGTGCCAAAGTAGATATAATTGTGGCACCATGTCTGTACATTGAAGTCATTGCCGCAGCACATGGGATAAACGTTTTCGGCCTTTGTCACTTTTGCGCAGCGCATGCAGAGCTCCATGACCTCCATATCCATGTCACATTTTTGCAATTTTCGTATAGTTTCTTCACTCAAATTGCCGTAATAATCGTTAGGGTTCACCGATTGATCGACCTGATGATGAGCACTGGTCACATCTGAGGGACGGCACATTACCATTGTGCAGATGGTAGCAGCAATAAGTAGGATCAGGGCTGTTGAATACATCATCTGCAAGAAAAGAGATCAACATTAATACATTAAAATTGAAGAAGTGTGTACAAGAGGGTGGGTAGGTTTCAAAATGAGTAATCGTTCCTTACACACGATGCTTTGCGTGCTAGCAAACCTAAGCGCTAGAGGGATTTTGCGAGAGAGACGGAAGAATCGGAAAACATACATATGTCAATGACCGGAGAAATGTATGTATGTGTCAAAGTTGCCTTTTCGGCAAGCACTAAATTCAAAAGTCCTATTTCTCCAACATCTTATACAGAATTATTCACTAACGATTCACTTTGAACACAAACCAGAGTCACGGCCGAAATACATACATCTTTTTTCAGATATCTCAGCTTCTTTTCTCTGTCAAAAAGATGTGATCACAAATTCACAACATGATTACCGTCCTTTTTGATTCTCATACTTTGCAATGGCCTCTCTCAGTTACCGTACTGATATTTTTTGTTGATTTACACAAATTATACAAGATAACCAAGTAAAAATAATTGCGGAATCGTTTCGAAATGCTTGTGTGAACTGTCTATTGGACCTCTAGATACTTTAAATGTCTGGCCAGTCGGAAGAAACGTGATAAGACGCATGACATTCAGTAAAAATTGATGACATCCGTTTCGGTACACATGGTGGACTTTGATTGTTTGAATTTTTTCGATGGAAATACATACTTATGGTCTGGGGAATTCATAGCCCGCTAATGGTGACTTGGTATGTTTTAAAATCTGTCTGTCTGCCAAATACATTTGTTGTAAACTAGTGGGAATTACCTAACATTTGGTTTTGTACTGTTAAGATTTTTCTTACTAGTCTTTGGCGACTTCGTTCAGAATTGTCTAGAGAAGGTTTTGCCAACAACATTTTAAAATGCGTTTCGGTTGCGCCGGGTGCAGCTAGAATGTTATATATTTCGGTTAATAGTATCAAAATGCATGTGTTTCATTAGGGAGTTCACAGCGTTAAAATTCGGGCGGAAACTGTGCCCAAGGCAGTTAGAACTATACTGCCCTTTCATTCATATGTAATCCTAGGAATATACATTTATCATAGGATTCCAGCATTTTAAGAGGATATGACGTGAATATAATCGAGGTCTGAGAAATGGTAAAATGAATGATCGTATTACTTTATGATATATTTTTATTTAACTGATGAATTACTGGCATTGGTTATTACTACAAACGGTGCAGGTCATTTACTGAATTGTTAAGGAATTTTTTTAATTTTCTATAAAATATTCTTCCATCACGACAATTTCCAAGTCAATATGAATGCAGTTTCGGTGCCGCTGATTGCATGTATTCATTATATTACCCGCTTTGGAATATTTTTTTTTCTGAATACTTTTGGAGACACATTTTTAGATTTCTTGAGTATGCGAAAATTCTTTTTGTTGTTACCATATGTGACATGGTGCTAGAGAAGTCATGTGTTCAATTCCACTATGGAGAATAAGAAACATCAGATTCGATTCTTGGAATTGGTTTTAAAATTAGAATAATTCTATAGAATTTTCTATTTTTCAAATCACCAGAAAAGTCGTACGTGTATGTTATTTGAGACAATGCAAATATGTTATTTGAAAGAGTGGAGTGGTGTCAACTTAGTTTGTAGAATTGACGCAGGCATATAACTAATTCAAATATATGCTCCAGCTCCATATATGTTTATTGAAGTGATTGATTTCAAAGCCGTTAAGCTCAATATACCGATGTAAAACACAAATTCCGGATATTTTGATTCAATAGAAGAATTGTAATATACCTACTCACGCACAGTTCACTCGAAAATAAAATTTGAAAAACAAAAAACATTGTAACTCACTTTGACCAGCATGTTTTTTGACGTCAAATTGTGATTGTAGATGAAAACAAATTCAATAACAAAATGCACTTCACTTCGTTTGAACGCGTTTGCAAAACTCAGACCGCAGTAAGTGGCAGCGAGAGAAGATATTACTCGAGGAGAAGAAGATTGTAAGGTATCTGTACTCGAATACGGTTTCGTATTGATACTGAATTGCTTCCCACATTTTGAACACATTTTATATAGTACTGGGATCTCTGTTTGGAAAAGAAAATGAACGACGAAAAGTACCTTGTATCGACCGGTCTCTGTCGCTCAGAACTAAGCGAGATAGCCAATCGTGATCACACGGATGGATTGCTTGCAAAAGGCCTGATAGTCTATAAATGAGGCTAGTATTACGACGGGTGCTTGGGGGACAAGACAAACTAATAGACAAAAGATTAAGACGTTAAAAGAGTGTACAACGATGTGTGCTTGCCTGTGAGTGTGAGTGATTATTCTAATCACCACCCAAAAGGAACTCATAATCTTTTCGCACACACTCGTATCAATTTGAAGCTTAAAAGCTAAACAAATGTTTTGTCGGCATTTAGGTTGGACTTACCGTTCTAACTCATAGATGCTGTGTCGCGGTTACGAAGCAGGCCTCGATAAAGCACAGGGTACTTTCTCACTTGTGCTATGAACTGGCGGTAGATTGTTTCTTAACTCGTGGGGAGATGTAGCCCGCCGCGGAGCTGTTGTCTCCAACCATTGCAGTACTTAGAGGCGTGCTGAGCTGGTTTTGTTTTCATCTAAAATTGGAAACCCAGTCGCAACAGATAATGTAATCAATCTCTAAAAATATGGACTGCAGCGTGTGTCAATTCAGATCAGAGACCAATCAATGCCGGGCGCCATCATATGGCAGATGACCCAGAATTGAAAGCGTCCTATTGTGGCCTGCATAATTCCTGATCCCGAAGATGTTTCCCCCACGTTCTTATCTATTATGTCTCGTGCTAACAATGTTGTATGTGGAAATGTTATGAACGCAATGAAAACACAATTAGCATTGCCCATTAAAGCATGTAAATCGAAGTTCAATTTTAATTGCCTGACCGCGGGAGTGATAGGATCGTGGAGTGGCGTTGGGGTTCCGGCGCATATGTTAGCGTGGAATGCATGTTGCAGTTGCAATTTGTTTCCATTTAATTTCATAGATAAGGCAGTTCGTTGTGGATAATCGGGATGAAGAGCGATGAAAACGTCACCATGCGATGATAGCTCCTTCCTAATGATCTCTCCTTGAGCTTGAAGCGTTTGTCAAGCATGTCAATGCTCAATCATTATGTTAACTGATAGTGTAATCGTGCGTTGGTGAGTTTAAGTCACTATTGGGCATAATCAGTCGAGACTGTTTCCGATGAAATAAGCATGTCTCATGATGATTAGAAGGTCTTGATTGAATGATTAATTAGCTAGCTTGTTGCTTCCGCATAGCGGCAGTTAACGTTTTGGGTGCGTTCTTTTGCCAATAAGGCAGTGAAAACTGACATAGACTTTATAATACTAAGTCACTAAAAATGTTCTCTGGCACCAAGGCCGCAAATTCATGACTGTTCGAAGTAAGAGTTCCGTCAGAGCTGAGCTCTTGCCAGGTTAAAATCAGCTCAAACCGATAATTATGGAGAAAGAAAACGTTTGCTCTTACTGTAGCAATATAGTATATATATATATATTAGAGGAATAACCTTATGTAAATTAATACTATAGAGTTTCTGAACCGACTTTCACATAAAAGAGAATTCATGCTCAATGACTCTTACACTATTATTATAATCAGTTGATATTTTGTGATGTGATTCCCTTCAAGTTAAGCCTTTCGTCACATCGTAGCATTTCAAACTCTGTGAACTCTCATATTTCAGCGATAATAACTATCGCATTACTATTTAACGAATTTCATATTCATATGACTCTAGAGAGTATGGTGAGAGTGGTCTCAACGCAAAAGATAACCTTTTTAATCAAAAACGCTAAGACAATCAACAAGTGATTAGGAACCAAAATAAAAACGTTTGCACTGGAATTCGTACAATTATGTCGCAATGTTTGCAAGGAATAATGGAATTGGGATTCACATTCTATAGCTGAATTGTTAGGTGTTCCGTAGCAGATTATTGTGCCTTTTAAATAACTTATACGGTATGATTATAAATTTGATGTACACTTTATATTGCGTACTTGATGTATATTTCGATGAAAAAGCTCTTGAACAAGTAAAATAAAACTTTAATGTGATTATGATGAAAATTTATGATTTTATAAAGTGAATGAAAGGGGTATTGCAATACCAATTTAGTATGGTTTCCTCCTTTTCACCAACTCTGCAGAAGTCATCGTCAAGCAAACGCACTCTGAATTCTGACATAGCTTCTGACATTAGCTAGGTTTCCAAGTTCTCGAAATCTTAGAATTAAAAATGACTTCGTCCAGTGGCAATAAGTGTGTCTGCCATCCTTACAGTTAACCACCATAACTTAAACTAACTTCAACCAGAGACTTGATCTCCACCACAACACGAAATTTATCATTGACATTGTTCATAAGCCAAGACATAGCTGCCAAAGCGCTGCTGTAGCGCATCCGATCCCCGTGGTACGCACGGGCCTATTCTAGCCTAGTTGCGGCAATGGAGATGGCTCTTGCTAATACTACTCACGTCTCTCAGGTTGTTAAATGGTAAACGTCTGAGTGGCGTGTGCTATAAGAGAAGAACATCTTCCCAACCCTTCTCCAAAGAGAAAGTGGACGAATTATAAGGCAGTGAAAACTGGCATGGACAACATTTGCATTAATCAAGAAAATAAGCTGCTGCTTTTCCTTTTTTACTGATATGGAAATGGAAATAATAGAAGTTACTTTTCAATTTTAGAAACTTTTTTCTGAGTTAGTTTCTTTTTCGATATCCAGGCATTTCCCTTAACAATTAAAAAATTTTATTTTTAAATTCTTTAACTTTTTTCGAATTTATGAATGAATGTCACAATTATATACAGCTCAGATAAAGAGAGAATCTATGGTTAACAGGCATGAAAACACGAAAACATGTATCGTTGATAACTGTCTTTAAAGATACAACTTTAGCCAGAAGGGTCTACGATATAACTGAGTACCTCATCGGGTAGTGGCTTCAGGGCTGGAGTATACTAAGTCAACAGCAATACACACCTTTTTTAAGTAAAACGCCAACCATTTGATAATTTTAAAAAAGTTTTTTATCGACTTGAAGTAAAATCAAAACATTTATGAAAGGGTCGTTCCGTTGGACGAAATTTTCAAAGACTCATTTCTGCGAAACGGCCATTTCAATGTTGGCTCTGGGCTCGTCCAATGTCGTCGACTTGTTCACATAAGCCAACGAATAACCAATATGTTGCTTATTGACTAACCCATTTAGCCAAAAATTAGCAAGCCGAAAGTTGGAGTTAACACTCTTAAAGTAGCGGTCACCGACTTCGAATCATTATGAAAATCTTGAGTTTAGTAAATAAATTGACAGCGACAGTTTGATGATTAGTTGAAGAGTGCGTTCACAAAGTTATCAAGTTCCTGTTTGAAAACTCTTTATATCACAGCATTTACATATACAACTCCTTACTTCAAACAGACATATTCGCAGTACCTCAGAGAAAGTATAGACAGAGCTATTACTTACACGCACGTCTATATTCTTTATGACAGAAATACTGTTCTTCTACCCTCATAAGCTACAAAGTCACTGCTAAAGTAGTATGCGACTACCTACAAATGTTACATCAGCTGGCCAACACAAACAGAGTCCTCATTTGGACACCACGTCGCAGCGATCGCGTAGGAAACGAAAGGGCAGAATATATCCGTTAATACAACGAAACAACTCCTCGGAACCACCAAGAGTCATCGTATAACCACAGGTTTTCTTACTAGACACTGGTCAGTAAGCAAATACCTCAAAACCATAAGGTTAACACAAATTAATACTTGAAGGATTTGTTCCTTGGAACCCTGCTTTCCAGAAACCAGGCAAAAGTTGGGACAAATAGTTTTACAATGTCCCAAAGGTAGCGAAAAAAAAAAACAAAAAATCCACCTCGTCTTAAATTCCCACACTCATTTGCATCATCCCAACTGTCAGCTCCTTAAACAAAGCCAATCTGCTTCCGGCGCATTTTGCAGCCAGCTCAACATTGTTAGATTCTAATTTGTCTCCGCCAGTACTCGAGAAGTGTCCGCCAGCAAGACTACTTAAAGATGTCGACGTACACAAATCTGCCGGCCCGGATTGCATTCCTTCTGAAGAGCTGTTCTTCTTCGCTGGCAAAACCACTACGTAAGCTTTTCCTTCTCTTCAAGTCTCTTTTCAGAGTAGAGACATTTGTCCAGACCGTGCCTAAAAAGGGCGAATCTTCGTCACCTACCTCGTACCAACACAAAGCACTTATGTCCGAGGTCATGGACACGGTGAGAAATCGTCAGCTCATGAAATATCTTGAATCGCGGAAGCTTCTTAATGACCGACAGTCTGGCTTCCGCAGCAACAGGTCCACTGGTAATTTGATAGCTTATCTCACCGAAAAGTGGAACCAATCATTATCCATTAATGGCGTTTGTATCCATAAAAGCGGAACACTTTCCATCCTAGGTATGTGTATCAATACATCACTTAGTTGAAGCGAACACATATTGGAGGTCGCCTGCTGCAAAATGTTCAGGTTTCCTTAGTCAATGCAAGATATATTTAACCCCTTCTCATTTGGCGTATGTATATTCGCCCTACGCTTGAGTACAACGCTCATATCTGGTCCGGAACCCCAAGCCTGCTATATAGAATCCAAAAGCGAGCCATAAAAGTTATAGGAGACAACAAGTCAAATAGTGAAGCTCGGTGGGGGATTAAGCAGTACTTACCTTTAAGGCCACAGCAAGGGGTTTTTCTTAGTACTCTACTCAAACGTGAACCGACATTCTTTGCACCTTTAAGTGATTTGCTATTGATGTTTCAATTTAGCGCGGTTCACCATATGGCCTTGACTAAAGATATAAAAAGACCATCCATTGTACACTCTCTAAGAGGTTACACTTCAAATCAATGCAAAAATTATCAATTAGCAGTGCCGCATTAACTTTTCCAAACAAAGAGTACTTACTCTGTTTTGTTCGGTTTTAAAATTAGACCGAATTTTAAGTCCCCAAATCAGAGTCCCAGTGAGACGAGCTGGACAGTGACTGCAACCATATCGTAACACAACTGAACTGAAATCAGAGATAATTGAGTACACCTTTAACATAGTTTAGAGACCTAGACCAAATATCTCAGAAGGACTGACCTTAACACCGCCTAATGTAGTAGTCCGCACGTAGTGCAACAATTATGAAGTCAGATTCTGAACCGATTTAATTGGGAAGTATATGAAAAGAATATACGTTCATGTCGATTGTAGATTGATTTGAAAGACTTATTTTGTTGAATATTTGCAGTTATGAAAAATGTATCACTCTGTACTTAAAACTGAAATGAAACTTCTAGTAAGATCAATCCTGACATGCAGCATAAGAAAACTGTCAGTTAAAGGATGGCATCAAACATTGTCAACTGAGACTTTGACAACTGAATTTGAGTGAATCAGAGAAAGTAAATTATTGTTTTTATAAATCGGTCCAGACTATGATTTTATTCGTATTATTTTCTTACTCAAAATTCAATGATATACACCTACCCATTCACGAGTTTATGTAATACAACTATTTAGGATTACTGAATGTAATTTTAAATTTACAGCAACTTGTATGCAAAGATTTCGGATGGAAGTAATAAGTTGGAAGGTCATGGTTTACAAACCCCATCATAAACATGAAGCAAAAGTAAAGTCCTAAGAGCAAAACATTCTTGACCTATTGTGGTTCTCGACAATTTCCATTTCCACATAATGCATGGCATCCCAGTCCATTGTATTTTTCTTATCGGCCCTCATAGTCACATATGTACAAAGCGTGGTGATCTTAAATGTCAAACATCGTGCAGAAAAATTCACGCACAAACACAGAAAATAATTCAGCGAGAACACAAGTCACTTGTGTCACAAACGCCTCTCCTCTCAGGGATGATCGCTCATCAATCATCATTCGTCCCTCGCGTCTACCAAAATGTAATTGAATAAAATGACAAGTGGTATAATAGAGTCTCTACATACCACTGTTATCAGCTCAAAAATGGTCAGTTGCCGAGTGAAGCTTTGCATGTTGGTCCATTTGACAACCAAGTCTAGTGGCACACGACAATATGATGGCTCATCTGAGTTCGCATTAGTCATACATATTTGGACTCTCGAAATTTGTTTTTGAACGTGAACAAAAACTACGAGTAGCGACAGGCCCCTTTATTCTTGATGACGTTTATTTAAAATTATCGCAATTATATGTGGCAAAGTCTGCATGAGGAATTTTGGGCATTTATATAAGCGTGCTCTTATCTACTTGTAAACTGCGACACGAATTGTTGGTAACAAATTTAAGTGCATGATTTGTTTAGATAATTACGAACTTTGGACGTCTGACATGAGAAAAGGAGTTGTCAAGCTTCAAGCGACACATGATAGTGTGGATCAAATGTCAGTAAGAAAGGTCAGTTGTTCTGACCGGGAAAAATTCAAATGATTTTTATTTTCTGAATTGACAATAGATTTCATCATAAAGTGGAAACATTTTAACATCTGACCCTAGGGTGACAGAACGGGCTCTTTTGTTTTGTCACAGCGGAAACTTGTGCCTGTTACCGAATTGGTGTGTGTATTTTGTGTCAGAGTGTGGAAAACAGGAAATAAAGTAAGCTGAAGTGGCTGTCAGGGGTTAGCACCAGTTGAAAAAGAATTAAGTTTGCACATGCCGAAGCTTGATATTGTGTAGTAGTTTTTTGATTATTACATATAACATTACCTTTCTCCGAAGGGGGTTTTTCTTAAACAGAATAATTGATAAGATTTCCAACACTCTCTTGCGTTGAAATGCTTCCGCTTACACAATATTTTAAATTATTGCGTGAGATCCAAATGAATTCCTCAATTAAGCATATCTCTCAATCACTTGACCTTCGGATGGAGCACATTCCCAGACTAGAGATCATTGATCTGTGGTTGAGATGCATTAAATTACCCATACGTATTCTAACTACTAGAACATCAGTCGAAGCAAGAGGAAACTGAACGTCAATTGTTAGTGCCGCGTCAGCTGTAAATACCGCGCTTGCTGCTTAGTCTTGGCGGACTTTTCCGGGTGAATGAATATGCAATGTGTCTGGGCATGCTGGGCGTATGTGCGACGTATTTGCCTTTTCGATGAATTTATTTTTTTTTCATCTTATCTCGCTATTCGATTTACGTTCGCCAGTGGGTTATACAACCCCTGCTCGTACGTTCATGATGCGCGACTTTGTGAATTGACGTGGATTCTGCATAATGCTGCGTTTTAATTCATGATTTATTGAGGCGGTGCTTGTTTTGTATGGGCATGCAATGTAAAGTGGCGCTATTGTAAGTTATTCTGGACACGCAATTCTTAATGTCAGTAATCTAATTGCTCATAATAGTCTAGTTTGTTTATGCCAGCTGCATGGAAAGAACTTTAAGTATTTTAAGTCACGTTTGAATGGCGATAGTGTTCTGACACCGGAAGGTATTTCAGCCATTTGCGTAGTGATGTTTTGTTTTAGAATATTGATTTCGATTCGATATTTTGTATTCTCCAGAACATAGCCAATCGCAACCCATTAAATGTAACGTTTATAAACCAAAGTAGTTAATGTTAACAAAAGTACATAACCAACTGACAAATATGTTTTCTCTTTACAACTGCAAGAATTACTTATTTTCTACTGTGGTACAATCCAACAGTTCTAAGTTCCAAAGACTCACAACTTGGTCACGATTTAGAAAACACTGCTTAAGAACAACTTTACGAGTCGTTCGAGAGCTCTATGAACGGCAAGTGAACAGCAATCACCAGATTTATATTTGCAGCGATTTGGCGATGATATAGGACTATAACAGAGGCCGGTTTATTGGGACCAATAATATCACATAGTTATCATTTGGTCAGCTGTCGGGTACAATACTTAAGCTTTTAGGAAACTATAAGAACGACCTCTACCCGTGATCACAGTTAAAAAAACAAACAGCATTTGTAAAGAACCAAATGAGAAATCGAATCAACGACCACACTCGCTGACCACATTGCTGCAGTGATTGCATTTTCTACTAAACATCACCACAGTATGGAGTCATTACCCTGATTCATGCAATAGCACGTGCCTGACTTTTATTAACCCGAGAAGCTTTCACTCACTAGGGGCATCTGAATGGAAAATCGAAAATAAATTCTTATCACCATGCGATCCCATTCGTCAAAAGTTGATTGACCATTGTCTATGGTCGTGTTTAGTTTTGTCACCCTTATCACCTTACGACTGATTTCGGTTTCCATTTACACATACATATATATATATGTAAACAATTATATGGTCCACGTTTCTAGAATTCATAAGACACCTGCTACAAATAGCCCTAATCAATTTCGCCAGTATATTTCATCGTTTCATAAAACAGCATCGGTCGCGAGCGATTCGAATTCAACAAGTTGTGATTTGAAACCAGCACACTCTTTAGTCACAAATGATACGCGCTATTCTGGCGATTAGAACAATCTAATGCGCGTGAAGAACAGTCGCTTCAACTAAAAAGTGGCAATTTTTATCGCCAAAAATGCTCCTTAATCGTTGTGTTCGTGACCGATGTCTAGACTAGGAGCCACCTGGTTATGAACTTGAAGCCGTTTTCGATGTGTGACTAATGAAGAATGGCGACGATCTTATTTTGCTCGACTGTGTAAATAGATAGATAACCTCGTATTTCGTCTTAAATTTTGACACAGATTCCGGTGGAAATCGGCTTAAGCCACATGCGGGCGTGTGGTAATTTCCCGCTGGACTATAGCCTTATATCAAGGCAGTGTCGACGTGATCTGTTGCTACATGAGTAGCAGCTACAATAAGATGGCGATAGTGATTGTCATTGGAATTTGTTGTTTGGTATTTATTTTCCTTTGTCAAGGGTAAACTCGGTTAAGGAATTCATTTCTTGGATGAAAAAATATTAATGCCGTAGACGCGGGGTCTGCCTCTATGTATGTATATCATTTGACCGGTTCTTCGAAATCAGTTGTTTGCTTTAGCTGTTAGAAGAGTGGTTTGAAATACAATTTGCTGTGAATTTTGCACAAATTATCTGTAATGCACAAAAAACGAATAGAACGAATAGATTCGTGCAAAACTCTCAAAAAGCACTCTGGCCATTATACAAATCATTTAATTTCTCATTACAATCAGTCCTGATGCTTGCAAGTTTAGCATCCAGACATAATTTACTGCGTGTTAAATAATAACGTGACTTCAACAGTCTAGAGACGACGATTCTTTTTTAAAGTTACTAATTGCGCATAAATAAATGATCAATCAGTTTTTATGGTAGTAAACATCCTAAATGATTCAACTAGCTGATGAAATACTAATCAGTCGATCCTTTAAAGCACTCAAATCATTACTGACTTATTATCAGTATCTGTTGAAATAGTTCATACACGTGATATAAATTATTATTTTTGTGTGTTATTGTCGACACGGTGAGTGAATGGAGGTCATTAGGGGAATAGTATGGCTATTTGAAAATTCACAAATGAATTTGCTTCAGCGGCGGAATTATTTGGGAGCATGCGATTTTGTATCTAATTCCTATATGGATTAATATAGTCAGGTTGGAGAATTATTTCCTTCAATAATCTAGACTAGCATTATCTGTTTTACATTTAATCTTTCCCAGCATGATATTCTTTCATTAAATCTGCAATAAGAAATAATGTATGTATGTACATCATGATTTAAATATAATAAATGGAAATGCGAACAGTAAAATAAAATTTTTTCCAGATTAATCAAACGGGCATGGTTGTCACCCATCTAAGGTTGAACGGGCAATGTGAAAGAGGAGCAGTACTTTATTTTGGCTTATATCAGACTTATTCAGACCGTGCTTATCCTAATGCAGAATTAATGACGCAAGTTAACAATTGAACTATGATCTCGAATCATCTTCAGAGGGAGATGATATTCAACTTCCAGCCATCGCAACTTTCTATGAATGAATCGAAAATTCTCTTCCTTGGGCCCGATCTGTACACGATCATATATTACATCAATGGATTAAATTGATACAACTATTCGTGTAAATAATACGTGGCATTACATTTTTGTTCACCCAATCCTACCACTAAAGTCATGAACCAACTGAACACTCTTTGAACAATAGTACATGGTTGCGGCCAACTTCACACGATTTTCTCACAAAAATTGATGAATCGGCCGCCATTTTTTGGTGAATTGACGAATCGGCCGCCATTACAGGGGTGAATTGACGAATTTGTAAAAGTATAAGTGAAATACAAGGGATTTCCACTACTCTTAAATTCCTCTCTTTTGTGGACTAGGGGAAAAAATGGCTGAAAATGGATATCTCTTTGCCCTCTTATTTCTGGGCAGAAGACTTTCAAATTTGTTCATTCTTAAAGACGCATTGAATTGGATTATCGGTATATTCATTATTTTTTTAATATTATAGTCCTTTTTAAATTCCTTCTTTGGAAACTGCAATGTCAGTATATAAACACAATGGCGCAAAATTATAGTCAATTATACTTTAAGGCTTTAACTCCGAACTAGTTATGAGCTACTTTAAAAATAAAAGCATGCTTTGACTTTCCTTCAAAAATAAACGCTTTTTAAACTGCCGCTAGTCTGTACTTTACAACGTACTTATAAGTAATTTCAATCAAACACTCCTTAAAATGACAGTTCGGCTAAACAATTTCATCCGATAATCGGAATTTCTTGTCTTGTCGGATTCTAAATTCAGTCGCAAGAAATGGACACATAGGTGTAATATAAAATTAGAGATTGTTATGAAATCAAAGGAGTAAATTTCATATTAAGCGAGAAAAGGCATCGGATGGATTCGGGTGTAGTTATTAAAAATAATGCACGTAAAAAGACATTTCCTAATGCGTTGAACTTCAATTGTTGCAAGCGCGTCAAACAGAAGATGTTCCTTAAAAGGAAGATATTGAACGTGCCAGAAAAGTGCATATGCAGAAGATTGCACTGCGAATGGAGTCTTACAATATGAGACTGAAGGCTCTGAAATCGAATATCTATTTATTAAATATGTCCTACGTTTTTGTATTAAAAATAATTCAAAAATGTAAAAATCTTCATCTTCTGAATACGTTCTTATGATTTTCATTTACTGAAATTCATTAACACAATAGGCTTAACTACACGTTAAATTTTTAAAATGATTTTTCGGGTGACTTTAACATTATCACGAGGTGATAACGATAAAGTGGGCTTTAAGTAGACTAATCCAAAACAATATCCTGCCATTTACCATATCCAACGCCGAACATGGTCTTGGTTTGAAATGTTCATGCCCTCAATCTTTCAAGTATAATGTCTAGCCCCAGAAATTTGTCCTTTCGAAGTTGCCCTCCACTAGCGAATGAACCGAATACGTGTGACTGTTGCAGCTAGGTTAAGTTCTGGTTCTGTACGCATGTGGCGCTATGCATACTATTATTTATATATGTACTTGCTGTACCCGGCATACGTTACTTACTTACTTGTCAGGCTAGCGACCCGTGTAGGGTCCGAACCAGAGCGATTGCTACCTTCCATCGGTCCTGAGCACGCTGTTTCCAGTCACCAAGACCAAGCTGTCTTACATCCGCAATGACTTGATATCTATACCGGACGTTCGGACAGCCTCTCCTTTTCAAACCAGTAGGCTGGCATTCGAAGAACCTCTTAGCTGGATGGCATGGCGACCAAGCGCGCGGAATGTTCGAGCCAGTGTAGTCGACGGATATTTGCTTTCTGGACTACATCCACATCATGGTACAGCTCGTAGAGTTCGCGGTTATATCTTCTCCTCTATTCGCCTTTCTCGCAGACGGGAACAAGTATCCAACGCAGAATTTTCCTGTCGAAGGCATTAAGAATGAGATCTGCAGTTTTGCTTAGTGTCTAGCTTTCGGCTCCATAAAGCAGGACTGGCAAAATAAGAGATTTGTAGAGCATGACTTGGAGTCAGGAGCTTCGCGCTCAGTTGTTTTGACAAACCGAAGTAGCATCGGTTGCCATGGGCGTTTCGGATCTCCACTAAGATCTTCTTCTTAGAGTTAACTTTTAACCCGAAGTAGACAAACTACTACTGTCTCAGAATGTGATAGAAAGTTTCTTTGTCGACAGTATACTTATTGTTTTGTATCCGCATCCATCACGGGCATGTTAGGAACGATATCCTTGAGCTGGGAAGTTGCGAGAAACCTTTTCTTCAGACGTAGAAGCTTATTCTCCTCCCGTATTCTCGCCCGGTAATCCTCCTGCGCTGCTCTTGTTTTCCGTTGCAGCGCTTTTTGGTAGGCCTCGTTATCCCCGTGCCAAAACTTATCTTTGCTGACTGATGCAGTTTTCTGACATTGGACAGTCGAGCTCTGTATCTTGCTGCAACGAGAAAATAGTAAGAGTCGACGTTTGCCTCCCTGGATGTTCGCATGAATATATATTTAGGAGATCGCCAGTTTGCTGTGTGATATTTTCCTTAGCGGTTTTGCCATTGAAGCCACCGAATCCGATTTTGAGATCGTACACCGAACAGGCACCGTCCATGAGGTCGTAGTAGTCCTCTTTGACAGAGTCTTCAAGCCGCGGCTGATGTTGTAGAATCTGCCTTGGATGCGGATCATAGCCAGGCGATCACTTATCGGTTTAAAGTCGATGACTTTCGACCTTAACCTTTTGTGGTAGCTGTAATATACGTCCCACTCTTTCCTTTTTACAATCCCTTGTACTACACAGCGTTTTTTTTCCTGGAGCGCAGTAATATGCCCCTTATACTGCGTGAGAATATTTTTCAATATCTGAGCTGCCCGTGTAGTGTAGATCGTCCTTACGTTCCACGAGCGTCGTGTCGTGTCGTCGTTGTAGCTCCGGCCGTTTCTCCGAAGCATCTTGCTCTCTCGTAACCGTTGTGTTTTTTTTTTTTTCGTGGGTGGGATGTTAGCCCTCCGCACAACCTTGCCGAGTCGCTGCATGCATTCGTTCACCTCACAACGGTTGTTGAAGGACGCCGCACGTTAATACGCGTATTAAAAAAATTGATATTTTTTAAAGAACTCTGAAAATAGTTACTAAAGACATATTGCTCTATTACTTACCGTTAAAGAGTCTTGACAAACAACAAACAGTGATTTTTATTTATAGAGAAGAAGCAGACATTCCAAATGGTTTTTGCAATAGGTTTAGTTGATAGTTATGTTCCAAAATCAAGAGAGAAATTTGGATGAACATGAAGAGAAGAGAAACCATTCTTAATGATCCATTTCCATCTGAAATCTGATATCAACTTAAGGTTCATCCTTCTAGTTTTTCCGTCGGTCTTCTTCTATTGTGAAACTCTACTGTTCGATACCAATCTAATCACTTGCAGGTTCCATACTTTTGAATCTTGTCCATCAAATTCTTGATGTATTTTCACAAATGATTAACCAGTTTCACAGATGTACACGCGTTTTGATCATGAGACTATAGCTTTTGAGTACACCTTGAACAACGGTACAAAGTCCAAGCCGCGAGTAATAAGGCATTGACTTTTTATTAATACAGTCAACAAGATTGTGGGTTTGAAAAAATTCCCATCTCATGCGAATCACGTCTACGAACAACACCAGACCCTAGTCTGACCTGCGTCGGTGGGACCTTACGACCCCGGAGATAATAAACAAAAACTGAATATTTCTCCGAAATGTCTCTTGGATGATCGCTTTCAAAAATAGCGTTCACATGGACACCGAAACGAAGATGATTTGAAATCAGCTGCAAACAATTGCACTACACGAATAAAATCTAACACATCGGCATCCATCACCACGATGCACATTGCTAAACAAAAGTTACTCCACATGTGGCCCGTCTATTCGCTTCCAGAGGCAAAAATTATTTGTTTGTCCCCTGGCCTGTGTGTTGCTGTTCTGATAATGAAAAAAAGAGTATGGAGAATGTAAATTATATGAACCAGTTTAACAAATGTGTAATCGCTTAGTGTAAACTGAAACCCTTAAGTCTGTTTAGAGCTTTCCATAATTTTCATTTCATTTCATTAATTCCTATTCAAGATGAATGCGACTATGAGTGAATATGAATATAATAGAGACAAGATAGACGTCGTGCCGCTATGTCGAGGATTCTACTTTTTAGATAAATCAGGACGAATTGGCTTCTCAACATATTACCGATAGCTAACGTTCTAAGATAACTAAGTTCTAACGTAACTAAGATCTCATTTCTTTTATCACAATAATCCCCATAAAAATATTTGGTGACTACAGAAGGCTTTGACATCGGAGTTTTAGAATGTTTAGTTTTGTTTAATCATAAAATTATAAAATAATTTATGATTGAAAAAAATGTTGAGCTTATGATTTTCTTTATTAAAGTTTAAAAATATCAGTCACCTTACAAACCCAAAACATACCAAAGTGAGTACAAGGATGAGCTGTATACTTAGCCAAAATAAATGTGTAGCCCGAATAAATATGCTTACTTACTCAGAATTGCCGATATAAAATTGTTTACACATTACTTTTTAGAAAAGTAACGGTAATTGTTCTGCAGAGAAATCTATCTCTCTACAGAGTATGTATAATTTTTGTGTTTATTTATTCCTTTTATTTGGCTAACTAATTAACAGTACACTCTTTTCCACAAATATATACTAAAAATGTTATTTGCCCGCCTGTTTTAAATTCGATATTTGGGTGTTCTTTAAAATGTATTTAAAGGTGAAAATCTCAACCATTGAAGGGACACATACATTTACTTGTGCAACTGCACGTACATTTTAAATTGTACGCTATTGAAGAAAGTTGTACAAGGCATTTAACAAATTAATGAATGAATGCTATATAAACATATCCTTATAAGGTTAAGCTGGATTTTAAGACGAAGTTAAAAAAATAAAATTAAAAGAGGTACAGTCATCATTTGCGATACGAAGAGTTGAACATCATCCGCGTAAAGCTGAATACATATGTTTATATAAAAGGTGACTCACTGAATTTTATTATCAAAATGCGTGCTCTGTTAAGAAAGTTCATCGCGCGCTTTTTCTTGTTCATTGTGTTCAGCGACGAAGCTCATTTTTGGCTCAATGGGTGCCAATGGCTCAATGGGTGGGTTTGGTGCGGTTTATGGGCTGATGGCATCATTGGACCGTACTTCTTCAAAGATGATGCGAATCGTATCGTAACTGTGAATGGTGAGAGCTACCGTGAGATGATATCCATTTTTTGTGGGGCTATGTTAAAGCTCATGTCTATACAGACAAGCTTGCTTCAATTGACGCATTGGAAGACAACATTGAAGCATTTATTCGTGAGATACCGGCCGAAATGTTGGAAAGAGTATGCCAAAATTGGACTAAGCGGATGGACCATTTGAGGCGCAGTCAAGGTCAACATTTACATGAAATAATCTTCAAACATTAATTTATATGGACCGTACTATCGATTCAAATAAAGATTTCATGCATTTTTCTGAATTTTATGTTTTTTTTTTTTTTGAAAAACTTTCCTATAGCTTTTAAAAAATAACCCTATCTGCAACATAAGGCCTACTTAGTTCTCATGGCGGAGGGGAGTTTAAACTGTAGCGGCCTTCCAACGATGACGTTCCTGTGCACGATGTTTTAAGAGCCATTCAGATATTGTAGAATATCTCTTATACAAACATATGTTACACAGAGTTTTACTTATAGTTTGACGTTCAACACGACTGTCCCTTTTTTTTTGTCATGTCGTTTTTTCATTGGCATTCGCTTACCTCTGCAGCGCGACAAATTCGTTTTTCTAATGAATTTCAATGGAAAATATACTAATGTGTGACATTACGGTAACGCGGATGAGAAACTTAACCGGCAACACCAGAATTCGTAGCGACAACGCCGACCTACATACATGGTAGTAATATTGAACGAGCAAATAAATTCAATAAAATTATTAAAGTCATTTATAAGTGTTTTGTTATAAATCAGAAGTGGGATAGACTCGAAAAGGAAAGTGTGTTACGTAAAATGCGTAAAATACTGTGTAAGTTATTTAAAGAATTTAGAAACACTGAGCTGTGGGTTGTGTTCAAGAGAAATGTGTAAGTGTGTCTACTAGAATTGAATTTTCTTGAAAAATTTATTTCAAAATTCACTCGAAGTGGATCAGATATTTTGTAAAGTAAATTAAGCCAGTAGAAAACAGAGAATTAAAAATAACATTTAGGGAATGTAAGTAGAGTATACATACTATATGTAAGACTGGGCTTGCAGTTACGGTTTTCGTTCACGGTAACGGTCAACGGTTGTTTTTCCCCTCTGTGTGTTGTATGTTGGAAATATATAAAAAAATGTGAATAGCATGGGCTTCTGTGGTTCACGCAGAAGTTATGTTCAAATACGACGTAGTAGGAAAAGAGGATAAAGAAAGGATTATCTTCAATTTTTCGATTTGAAACTGTGTGTAAGTAAAGTAAGTAAAGTATTCAATTAGAACAGAAAATAACTTTTAGCATTACAAATTACAATTTACAGTATAAAAGTTTAAATAATAAGCGTTGAATAAGTAATTAAGCCCAGTCGAATGAAAAGTACACACACTTAAACTAATCTCTCAAAGACAATTGTTACGAAATTGTATCTGTATAAAAATAAAATAATTTCAATTTAGGTTGTCATGGAAAAGCTAAGCATCCAACAACTTCAAAGCGAGCTTAAAAAGAGAGGGCTGCAAATTTCGGGAGAAAAAAAAACATCGAACAAGCGAAAAACAGAGTTTGATAATGAGTGTGGAGATCTGGTCTCGTGGCAGTCCGCAGAAAAATCACATCAAACAGTAGGACCAGAGGCCTCAAGAAAAGGTGGCGGCGATGCACAAAATTTATCCGAGATAGGAACAGTGGACGATCAGCAGCTAAGGGAAAGAGAGTGGGAATTTATAAGGCGCGAAAGGCAACTACTGGAAACTGAAAGAAAACTGCTCAGAAAAGAACGGGATATTACAGAAAAGCTGAAACAGTTAAAGGAAATAAACGGTAGGCGCACTGATACCACAAACAAGCAAAAATTAAACTGCAACATCAAAGGCATAGCAGGCGCTTTATCACATTCTGTCTGCGGAACATTGAATAGAGCGGGTGGAAACCTTGCCAAATATATAAGACGGGCTTTGCTATCGGCGGCAGCATCCAAGATGCATGGCCCCGCAAGATATTGGCAACAAGGTACCATAAGGTACCTTGACAGGCTCTTCTAGCAATGATCTACGAAATGCTGACGTATGGTATAATCAGAAAATCATCCTCTACCCGGTGGTACTAGTAAAGAACAATGGCGAAGATAGAATGTGCGTCGGCTACAGAGTATTAAACCGAAAAACTAAGAAAATACGATACCCAATGCCATCTGTTAACGAACGTTAAGTTGAACGATTTGCAAGAATACAAATATTTTCAGTACTGGGTCTGGCTTCAGGATACTACCAGATTCCAATTAAAGCTGACGACATACATTTTACAGCGCTCATTACTCCATGCGGGCCTTACGAGTTCACTACAGTTCCATTTGGCCTAACTAATGCCGGCAGTGTTCCAGAAGATGATGAACAACATAGGTCGGAAAATGAAACCTGATCTCGTTGTTTGTTTTATGGATGATGTGGTTATTCCCAGCAATTCAATCAAGGAAGGAAGGAAATCAAAACCTAGAAACATTTCTGACGTTGCTTTTAGAAGCAAAATTAATTAAGGCTTAACTTAAGAAGTGTTCCTTTTTCAAGACTGAGAAAAACTTGTAGCATGAAGTGAAATAAAATACAATCAAGTCCGGTAGAGGAAAAAGGTTGGCAGTTGAAACTGAAGTAAGACAATTCATGGGCCTAACCTGCTACTTCCGGAAATTCGTTAAAAATCACGCACTCATCGCACGACCTCTGACCGATTTAATACAAAAAAAAAACGAATTTACCTGGGGAAAGGAACAACAACAGTCTTTTGAACAGCCGAAAAGACCTAACAAATAATGAAGCCACGAGGAAAACGGTATACAACATGATGATGGGTTATATTCCCAGAGACCTGTTGTAACGTATTATTAGCGGCTGTACCGCTAAGCCAACATCAGCAAGATATCAATCAAATACGCCAGGAGAGGCGGAAAATATATCCAAAACGCAACTTAAACAGAAAATGTACACGATTCGAAACATCGCAGTGCGAAGAAGTACAAACTAAATGACCTGGTAATGATATTAAATTATAGTCCAAATAGCACAAGGACATCACACGCAAATTAGAACGCAGGTATAAGGGTCCATATCTCCTCACAGCTGTTCTTCCGCATGACAGATATCAGGTGTCAGACGTGAAACATCCACTTCAATGTAAATGCGCAGTCGTTCATTAACCGGTGAACAGTTTTGACTTAGTAAGGACATTTAAGTGAAATAAAAGTGAAGTAGTGCAAAGGACATCGGAATCCGCAATGAGCGCATAGTCGAGTGCGTAGTGAGTGGAGAAAGAAGGAAGAGGAGGAAGAAAGGGCTCTACGGGTCGTGAAACAACAACGCCAGTTGACAGACTGAGAGCAGCCTTAAAAGAAAATGCAGCAACAGCAACATGCAAAACTGCAAAAGAAGCAAAAAAGCGGACATCAGCAGAGCTTCAAAAGCAACAACAACGCAGCATCGCAACAACAACATCATCCAGCAGCGCAACAACAACAACATCCAGCGCACACCAGCAACAGCAACAGACAACAAAAAAAGAAAAAGTTCCACCAATAAATTTCTTCAAGGCAGCATTCTCTTATGCGCTCGCTGTGAAAGATTCGGGCACGCCGCGTCAAACTGCCAAATGCAGCCTCGATACGCAAAGTGCAACTACATATCGCAGAGTTGTCCTGTGGCAAGACAGAGCAGCTGACAGAAGTCAGCTCAAATACGTACTTTGCGGGAACGCGAAGCAGACCGCTAACTATCTTAGTTGCCATAAGCTCCAGGAGCGGAAAGCAAAAGTGGTTTTGCAAAAACAGCCCCCAGCGAAAAATCAATCGGGCCAGCTATACCCATCACTCCTGAAGTGGCTTTCGCCCAAATGGCGTCAAGTCAAAGGAGAACGGAAAACAGCAACTATCAAAGGCAATGACGCAACCACAAGTCTCAGTGCCAAGAGCACACGGACCAGCGCCCGAATGGAAAACCTCCATTGAAAAGCGTATGGATCAGTTAGAGGAAAATATTGCCAAAATTCTGGCGCTCCTGCAGAATCCAGCACGTCAACAGTCCCAATGGCTGCGCAGACGGAGAGTACTTATAAGGCCCTTGCAGTGAATGCAAATTCATTGACAGGGATCCCTCGAAAAAAACGAGCTATATAGATTGTTGGATGACAAAAGCTCAGAGCTATGTCTGATAAGCGATGGGTGATTGCGAATGAAATTAACAATCGAATAAATTGGCAACTGTTAAAATTTGAATTCGATTGTCGATTTATTCGGTCTCATCAGAAAACAATCGAATAATATTCGAATCGAATCGACTATTCTCAGTACCTACTACAACCAACAGAATGCCGAGTACTAATTCTTCGATTTATTCATATGTTGGTGTCAGTGTAAAAAATCAGCGTAAGGCTGTGTCTCTAATAAGAAAATATACCTACCAAAATAGGAACATTGGGAATGGAAATACAGCCAAACCTCTGTAATTGTAACATCCTTAAATCGAATTTTCTATAATTCAAACCAAATTTCTGAAAAATATTGGTTCGACTGTATTTTCCGTCCTTCTCACCCAATTAGTGAGAGGATTGTACTCTCACTCTCATAAATGTAAAGTTTAAATTGGGGTAGTGAAACGAAATGAAAAAGAGATGGGCAGTTGCGAGAATCGGCGGATACACACAATTTAGGGATCTCTCTCTGACTTGAAGAATCGACGAATACACATTCGTTGGCGATTGGAATCGGAACTACAAGAATCGAAATTCAACAATCGACGCCGCTCAATTCGAATTCGAATAATTGCGATTGCCAGAACAATCGAATAATTCGATTGTTTTTATTCGCAATTGCCCATCGCTATGTCTGATTAGCGAAACTAAGCTAACCCGGAGAGGCGTATTGGAGTATAGCAAATATAATATTATTAGAAGAGACCGACCGAGCTCTAGTGGTGAAGGCAGTGTTGCAATCTTGATCAAGAATAATATTAAACACAAAGTATTGTACAGTAGTGAAGTACGACGGTTTCATATTAGAGGCCTGCGTCGTGTGCAATTCTTTCCGCAGTGGTAGGAATTTGTATGCTGTGTCGGTCTACTCATCCGGTTCCCTTAGTTCCAGAACTGCTATATCATGCACTCTTTCAATGTCAAAGTCTGGACTCGGAGGAGAAATATTTCGTTTTGGCCGACGACTTAAATGCTGGTTATGGATATCGGAGAAACACAGTTTCCAACTACAGGGGGACCTGCTTAACAGGTGATTTTGCTTGCACAGTGTCGAGTATAGACTCGATCTGAAAGCAACAGTGGTCTCGTCCTTCCCCAGAAGCGATTCGTTCTTGGATCTCCTGCTGTTTGACGCAAGCCGAATTCAAGATCCCCAATGACATAAGGAGAGTTTGTTCAAACGCCTGCCTACACTAACAGTAGAGCGCTTTGGCCACGCTTCTCCAGACAAATGACACGAGAGGTCTCTTCGAATGCGCTCCACATTCCTTCCAATAGAAACTTGTCGAACGAAGAGATTGACATGTATCTAATACAATTGGACGAGACAATAAAACGAACTATGAACAGTACGATACCACGGTATACACGCAACGAACAATGAAAACTTCTACTGCAATGCGACAATTGACGCCAACAGCAACAAAAAAGTAGACTCCTGTCAAGATTAACCCTTAATTGCATCATGATGGAAATTTCCATCATATCACTAAAAACAGAAAAAAACGCAAGCAAAACCGTTTTAGTGTGCATTAGTTACTGCTTATTAGTTTTCTCGGTAGTTCTGTGCAATAAAACGCAGCTGTCAAAACAAAAGGAAAAACAATATTTTTATCTTAGCAGATTTGAACTGATCATTTCTCGGTATCTTGTGTTTAGGTAAACGTGCAAACTCTTTGGTGCTCTAAGTAAAGTAACTTGTATTTTTGATACACATATAAAAGTGATAGTAAGTGAAATAAAGGTCTGTTTTAATTGTTTTATCGAAAAAAAAACTTTGTTCAGCCCGCAAAATTATTTGACGGAAATTTACATCACTATGCAGTAACCCACCTTGTGTACTTGTGGCAAAATTAAATTTGCAATAAATTTGTATCTTATTACATATATTTTTTAAAAAATATGCATAATAGAAACTTATTTGGCTCAATTAGAAGACGGTTATCTATCAGAAGATGATTTTGATACCGAAAATTCTGACGACGAGAACCATGATGCAAAAGAAATTGCAAGAATATTGCAGGAGGAAACTGACGATGATGATGAGGTAGATAAAACTGCTCAATCTGATCTTTCTCATATAGAAAAAGACACAACGGAAAACCAGGGACTTTCTGACCCAAGTACTTGAAAAAGTTTATCCCCGTTTGTTTTTGAAAAAAGAAAATTAATATGGAAAAAAGGAAATATGGTGTATGATGAAAACAAAGATATAAAATCTAAAAACCAAAATGTCGGTGTTTCTTTCACTTTTTTTCAAAAGATTTTATAAACCAAACAGTTGAGCAAATCAATTTATACATAATCCAAAGCAATCCCAATTCATCTACAAGCTTCACGGAATGTGATGTAGGCCATCCAAAACACGACAGGCTTCATGAAATCCGTACTGCAATTGAACATCTAAATGAGAGGTATGCCACAGTGCCAATGGACCAACGGCTTTCCGTAGATGATCAGATTTGCTCCACAAATATATGGCACAATAAGCCTCACAAGTGGGGATTTAAGTTGTATTTTCCATGCAATTTGATGGGATATGCCTATAAGTTTGAGATTTACTCTGGACAAGAGAATTCGGAAAGACATACAGATGAACCAGGACATAAGAAAAGAGAGAAAGGTTTCGAACATTGGCCTCAAGTTGGGGGATCACTCAGGTGCAAACACCCAGGATGCAAAGGATATTCCACAGTCTTATGCAGTAAAGGCGGAATAAATCTGTGCCTTAATAAAAATAATAATTGTTTTTTGAACTACCATCAGAAATAATAGTGATACAAAGACGTTTTATTTTGTATTTATTTAGCACTGAGCTAAGCATCCATATCCACACGCCCGAACCACAACAATAATGCAACAGGAACAATGGCGACCTGAGAACATCGGCTTTGTCATGTTCAATGATGATAACATGACAGACAATGCCATCACAGACGAAGAGGTTCATCCCCCGTTCATTTCGAAAGCAGATCTTCAAGCTGTCTTCGCATCATTAAAGAAGAAAAAGTCGGTTGGAATCGACGGGATCTCGAACATTGTGTGAAGACATCTTCCTTTGGAAGAGGTTAATATGTACGCTATCCTGTTTAACAGTGCTCTGAATAATGCACATTATCCCGAGCACTGGAAAACTCTTGTACAACAATATCAACTTTCAGAAGTCGGACACCATTCTGTTCAGGACACCGTTGTATGAGGCTTCAGCGGATACGAAAAAGAATTGGCGAAAGTTCTCAATTGCTGGACGACACGGGCAATCATCGGCGCAAAGATAACGATAAGCACGGTCTGATATAAGACATAAATGCGGCACCGCTCCTCTTTCACATCGCCCGTTCAACTGTAGATGGGGGACTCAACCATGACCGTTACGTCGCACAACGAGCTGAGGAAGATCTCCTCCGCTTCAGTATGGCGGTGTTGGGTTGGGATAAGAGTGATGTTGCGTTGCAACATCGAAAATGTTGGTAGCTGAGAGAGGGAACTCCTTCATCGAACCCTTTAGACCCGGGGTAGAATGGGTAGTATAGATATCCTAAAAGGACACACTGAGTATACTTATGCGTATAAAAATGTACATAGTTTAAGTACACAATTGTATATATGTGCGTATAGTATTATACACTCATGTATATATATTAAGGTATTTTTAAGTTATTTTAAAGTAGAATGTAAGTTAGAATATAAGTTTAAACTAACAAAATCGTTCGTTTATTAACTATTTTCTTTTCAATGTTCATAATAACAAGTAGTACAGACAATGAAGTCGTTAAATAAATGAAATGTAAGGTTAGGTCCAAAGGCAAGAGATTAAAATTAAGTTTAGCTTAGAGTGCCCGCCGTGGGCCAGTAAGTTAGAATGTAGAAAAAAATGTACGTCCATCTAGTTTTTAGCATTTTTGTCTAGTACGAATTCGAAATAAAAATGTATTAAAATGAACGAATAGGTATAAGCGCTGTTGTCTATGAAAGCTTTTCAACATGTATTCAATGTGTCGGTGGAAGAGCATTTGAAAAAATTGCCGCAACAGTCAAACAAACAAAATTTGATATCCACAAGCAACAGCAGCAATCATTAAAGCCAAATATAATTGCATATAAAATTTCAATTTTTTGTTTATTACAAAGCAAACAGAAAACTACTTTCGCTAAGCGTTCACTCTCAGTATCTCTTTAAACAACAAATGTTTTCCGGCATCTACCGAATTTTCATCGCACAGATTATCTCAAATACACAATATTAATCAAAAAACAAATTAAAAATAAACTTTTTAAACTTTTTTAAGTCCTTGGATGTGTTCATTGCAAAAAGTTTGTTCTATGCTATGCCTTTTATCAAAGAGTGGTCTCTTGTTGGTAACCTTAATCGTTGGATTAGAGAATGGTCGGCTCATAAAAATCAAATAAAAAACCCAAACTAACTCTGGTTTGTTTTCATATACATGCATACCTGATAGAAATCACCATTGCCACATTATAAACAATTATGTGCTGCCCTTTTCTACGTACAACGATCTTGATACGCTCTTATGTTTCTATTTCGTCAATTCATAGTATAATAATCACATACGTCACTCGGATCAATTTCAAGAAAAGTGGAAACCTTTTCAACATATGTAACATAATACAATAAAGTCCAATAATAGTTATGAACTTTTACATATATGGTACACAAGTATGTCAAATATTGAAAACGGCGAAATGATTGGGGAGAGAATATTTTCGCATCCGTTTGTTTTCCCAGCAACACTAACTGGAATAAATTGAAGGAAGGAAGCATAATCCAATCAATTTTGTAACATTTCTTCACAGATTTATTTGCTTCTGATAAGTAATACTCTGTCTTTACATAGCTTTGTGCAAATTATGTTTTTTGCCGTGAAGTTTAATAAAAAAAAAACAAAATTTGTTTTCCATTGGACAACTGTCCAGTTTAATGTGCGAATCAGAACTGAACTTAAAAACTAAATTACAGATATTTATATGGCTGGGATGAGTGTGACGATGCCGTTGTCTTAATACTTCTTCAAGTGCGTTCCTGGAATTTGGGTTGCGGATGTTTAGAGGATGAGCTGCGGATATTATTGGGCATTGATGAATGAGATGGTGCTGATGACAACTTGTTGTCTCAGCATTTCTGCAAGTGCGTTCTTAGAAGGATGGCAGCGGATGTTGTTGTTTATTGATAGTTTACTTTCGCAGTCATTCTTAAGAATTTCTGCTTAGATTCAATTATAGTTTGATCGTAGAGATTGGTCGAACTAATGCTTCCCGAATGATGACCGGATGCTTTGAAGCTTCTTGGAACTAAACTGGTGCAATGGGTTTGGTTTGGAGGATGTGACATTTATGGTGTTAACTTGCAGCACAGCTTGTCAAAACTGCTATGTTTTTGTTTTGCGACGTCACTCAACTCTTCACGTATTCTATGCACTGATTTGTTAACTTTAACCGCACTTTTCTTGAATGGTGTTCCATTGTCGATTCTCCCACAGATGGCGATCCTTTATATTGCGGTGTCAGTCAATCTAGATGAAAGACTTTCATTTTTGCTCTACTGCTGGTGTTCGATTGAATGCGGTACTACATGATTAATGCGTTTTATTGCATTGTACAGCCACTCCCAATGTGTCTGCACTTTGGGTGACATTCCTAAGCCTCCAGAATTTACTTTGATGTTATACCTTGTCTTCATTTTAAATATAAAAAAATTAATTCATAATCAGCAAAACGCCAGACTGAGTGAACTTTGTTCTCTGGCTTACGATATACGGTCTGTGAAGTTACAAAGCGCGACAGCCTCATTTCGACTGATCCAAATAATTTACGTATTGGCGAATCGATCTCGATAGTCAGCGCTCTCTGGTGTTAATTTTTATAAGCTACGTTCTTAGGCAAAATTCTGACAGTTCAAATTATCAATCCCGGGTATAATTGTTGGTGAAATACCCGGAAAAAAGTATGCCAGTTTTGTCAAGTTCTCAGAAGTGATATTTCATATAGAATCGCTAAATGAAGAATGTGTGTTTATTCTGCTATATTGGATGAATATGTACATGTTTGTATGAATGTGTAAATTTCCCACTGCATTTCCCTTTGTCGAGGTCATTTTAATCAATTTGCTTAAAAAACTGAAAATTGAACACATAATATAGTCTACCATTAATTGCATTTTTTTTTTTTTGTTAAACAACAACAATTGCGTGTAAAATGGTGGTTTATTTAAATTTTTTAATGTAGCGTTCTGCAAAAACTATCACAATTCAACTCATGACAACCTCTTACTACAAAACTTGGGCACTTACACTCTACATTCAAACATTATTTTGATTAAAAAGTATTAATTTTCTCTTTAAATTTACTCTTTCAAACCACCACCGTATTTCGAGATTTCAATGTAAATTCCTATGCCTCAACGATAGTACTAAAACATTCCGACAGAGTTATATGTCTATTGGCCAATTGGTCAATTTACATTAAAATCTCGAATAACGGTATATATTCAATGGGATTTGCATCCGGCAACTGCGATGGCCAATCTAAAACAACGACGTCATTATTTTCTTGCAGTAACCAATTCTCAATTCTTCTTTTAAACCTCATTTTGACCATGTTGGGTGCGTTTAAGTTATTTGTAAACATGAACAAATTGCCAAATCCTTGTTTTGAGAGGCATCCCCAAACGTGCACCTTACCGGGGGTTTGACGATTGGCTGGATTAATTTATTGGATTGTGTACACCAGGTATAAGTGATAGAGACCATGCGTTGTTCCAATCTCTGTCCAAATCCTTGGCCCAATTGAGACGTTTTTAAATAAAATAAAATAAATTTTAAAATACTTCCGTCTCTGACAAAAACTAGTTTTGCCGTATACGGTCTTAACAAACGGATTGCATACCCCAATCTTATTATTTTTATGAACTGAACTAAACTGGAACTGAATCGAACTGACCGAATTTTATTCACAATTTGTCTCCATTGTATGAGAAAAAGTGCTCTCTCACAGAAAATGGTAGCCATGTGGCGTTTCGCAGCTTTGACTCAAATGTATACGTAGTATATTATAGAATAGTATAGTATAGAATAAGTGAAATCTTCAGTTTTATTTCGTCACAATGCAGTAATCGAATCCTTTTATTGGACAATTTATTTTGTGTGTTTATTTCAGAGAGCTGCTGAAAGTTCATTAAATGACATGTTGAATTTTTTTTGCGTGCTAAAGGTATTACCTGTGCAGTTAAGTGTCCGGAGTCAAGACACGGCATAGGCCGATGGTATGGATGGAGAGAGAGGGAGAAAGAGGAGGTGCCTGAACACATTGGTTTTAAATATCGTATTGTAGTCGTCGGTTTGTGAAAAATATTGGGCTGGGAAGAGCATTGATTGCTGGGTGCTGTGGGAATCGGGTAGGCACTGACTGGCGTCAACCTGGCGATGCCCAGTGTTGCAACTTTTCCTACACACCAATTGTGCTTATTTTACCTCCAAGTGGTAGCCATCGGGTACTGGTTGTAGTTCACCCGAGCTCAACCTGCCAAACTTATAAGTGCGACCTCTTGTCCCAGGGGTTACAAAAAAGGAACTGGCCCTCCAGGTTGGGGGTTGTGCCGTCGGGGTAACTGTCCGGCCACACAAAAAAACCATAGTTACGAAGCAACAACAACCCTCGGAAACGGATGATTTTACTGATGATGAACCCTGCAAACGATATACGGACAACAACCTTCGGATCTGTACGTGGAATGTAAGGTCCCTTTATAGGCCACGTGTAGCCGAACAATTAGCGGAAGCCCTAGACTGCTGCAAAGCAGACATAACCGCCATCCAAGAAGTGCGATGGGATGGACCGGGCAAAAGAAGGATGAAAAACTGTGATATATATTACAGTGATTGCTACAAGCAACAAAAACAGCGCCTATTTGGATGTGGATTTGTCGTTAGAGGCAGACTTAGGCAAGAAGTCTTATCGTTCAGGTCAGTGAACGAGCGCCTCACGACAATTAGCATCCAGGCTAAATTTGCCAACATAAGCCTTATATGCGCACATGCCCCCACAGAGGAGAAGGATGACGACACCAAAGACAGGTTCTATGAGCTCCTGCACAAAATGTATGAGCAATGTCCTAGCTACGACATTAAAATTGTTCTTGGCGATTTTAACGCAAAGCTAGGAAGAGAGAACATCTTTGGTAGTACGGTCGGGAAGCACAGCCTACACGACACCACATCCGATAACGGATTTAGGCTGATCGACTTTACTGCGGGGCGAAATGTTGTAGTAGCCAGTACAAAATTCCCACATCTCGACATTCACAAAGGGACATGGCGATCTCCTGATCAATCAACCATCAATCAGATTGATCACATTGCGATCGACGCAAGGCACTCCTCCAGTATTATAGATGTCCGAACGTTCCGAGGTGCCAACATTGACTCGGACCACCACCTTGTAGTAGCCAAGGTAAGGTTGCGGATATCCCGAACACCGCCAAGACAAAGAAATACTGTGAGGAAGTTCAATGTCGGCCGGCTACAATCGCAAGAGATTGCCAAATCCTTTTCCGATCGTGTCTCCCTCAACCTCTTAAGAAATCCTACGCCGCCAACATCAAGTATTGAAGACCAGTGGCAGCATTGCCAAAAAGCCATCAGAGATGCCGCCTTCGATGTGCTGGGTTTCAATCCGCCAGGCGAATGCAGCCAAGCAAGAAGCATACAAAGCGGCACTGCAAAGAAGGACAAGAGCTGCTCGGGAGCTCTACGAGCAGAAGAGGAGAGACGAACACCGGCTTCTCAGTAGAAAAAAGAAGGAGCATGAGAAGCGCGCGATCGGCAGAAGAGAAGGATATTACTGCAGGAATGAGGTAAGGAAGTTGTACCAAAGTATAAAGTCAACCAGTCAAGGTTATAAACTCCGAACCGAAGCCTGTAACTGTCGATGCTGAGAATATGGAGAGACCATTTCCGCAGACTGTATAACGACGACGAAGAACCAAATTCCGCTGTCAGGCAGAACGAACCATTCAACCCCAATGAAAGGGACGATGAAGATCAACAATTCCGTCCACCCGAACCGGATGAAGTGAGGATTGCTTTATCTAAACTGAAATCCAACAAGGCTGCTGGAGCTGACGGCCTACTCGCCGAGCTTTTTAAAGCCGCAGGCGATGATTTGGTAAGGTCCATGCACCAACTCATCTGTAAAACATGGTCGGAGGAAAACATGCCCGATGAATGGAACCTCAGCATTGTTTGCCCGACCCACAAGAAAGGAGACCCCTTTGACTGCGCCAACTATCGGGGGATAAGTCTCCTTAACATCGCCTATAAGATCTTATCTGCCGTACTGTGTGAACGCCTAAAGCCATTCGTCAACAACTTGGTCAGTCCATACCAGTGTGGCTTTCTTCTTCTTCTTCTTGATTGGCGCTACAGTCCGGGGTGGACCTGGGCCTCAACTAACATGCCTCTCCAGCCAGCACGACCAGTGTGGCTTTAGGCCAGGAAAATCCACCATCGACCAAATATTCACACTTCGGCAGATTTTGGAGAAAACCCAGGAGCAACAAATCGATACCCACCACCTGTTCATCGATTTTAAGGCCGCGTATGATAGCATCTATAGAGACGAGCTATACAGAGCAATGTCTAGTTTTGGCATCCCTACCAAACTCGTTCGTTTGTGTAGGATGACGATGGAGAATGCACGCTGCTCCATCAAGGTCGGGAAACACCTAACCGAGACCTTTGATGTCAAAAAAGGATTCAGACAAGGCGACGCGCTGTCATGCGACTTTTTCAACATTGTTCTTGAAAGAATTGTTCAAAACTGGAACGCCAACACCAGAGGAACAATCTTTCAAAAGTCCGTCCAACTACTCGCATATGCCGACGATATTGACATTATCGGAAGAACGCAGCGTGATGTCGGAGGCGCTTTTGTGAGTATTGCAACGGAGACCGCAAAGATGGGTTTAGCGGTAGACGAGGGTAAGACCAAATATATGCTGTCAACAAAAAAGGACACCCAACACCGACGTCCCAGTCAGAACGTCACGGCAGACAGATATAACTTTGAGGTAGTTAAAAACTTTGTCTACCTAGGAACCGATATCAACTCAGACAACGACACCAGCGCTGAAATCAAACGAAGAATAACTCTTGCCAATCGGTGCTTCTTTGGGCTAAGAAAGCAATTGGTAAACAAAGCCCTCTCTCGAACAACCAAGGTAACGCTTTACAAGACCTTAATCGTCCCAGTCCTGCTATATGGCGCGGAGGCATGGACTCTGTCAAAAGCGGATGAAGCAGCCCTTGGTTGCTTCGGGAGGAAAATTTATCGGGTGATTTTCGGTCCCGTCTGCATAGATGGTGAGTGGAGGAGGAGATACAACGACGAACTATACGGGCTGTTCAGCCACATCGATTTAGCCTGAAGAGTGAAGATCCAACGATTGAGATGGCTAGGTCATGTAGAGCGGATGGAAACCAATGCTCCGGCCCGAAAAGTCTCCGAATCCACCCCCGAGGGACCTCGCAGTAGAGGAAGACCGCGACTCAGATGGCGCACGCAAGTGGAAAGGGACCTCAACCAACTATGCGTGCGAAACTGGAGACAGCTAGCTAAAGATCGAGCTGGCTGGAGACGCTTGTTGGTTGAGGCCCAGGTCCACCCCGGAGTGTAGCGCCACCTTAAGTAAGTAAGAAGAGCATTCCAAAATAGTGTAGTGCAGTACGGATGAAAACGAGTATCTATATATACCATATAACTCTGCATCCGAAAGCAGGCTTAAAACTGATGGACATTCATGGCGAGACGTGTATTGCGGGTCTTTCACGGTGAGGAGGATTTCAGTTGCTAAAGAGGTTTAATAAATGATTTAATAAAATTGCCAATGAAGCGACGAAATTCATAATTTCTCTGAAATCCAAAATTTTATTTTAGTTCTTGCTACAGTTGCTTAATATTTGAGTGGTGCCTGGGACCTGTATTTGAAGGAGATATCTGATATAAGAAGTAGATGAATCGATTATTTATATTAAAGGAATATAATAGTAAAAAAAACGTTATCTCCGATTTCGGAGCCGGTAGTATAGATGAAAATGAAGTCTCATGGTGCCGTTGAGCTCAATGAATAGGGCATGAAATGTTTCATAAGGGGTAGATCCTTTTATACGTTTTTTATACTTTATACAAAAATCGAAATAGCCATGGATGATTCCGTCTTATTTTTTTTTTTTAATTTTCTGATTTGTCACATTTTCTAATTTAACGTAAGTTGGTATGATGCCACAACAGCATCTGTTTCCGTCATGAATGCATTCACACCATGAAAGGATGTCCTAAAAGATCGAATCAAAACTAATAAAAGCAGAGGTGTTGTTTTATTTAGAGGATTATTGATTGTAAAATCATAAGCGCATTTTTTTTTATTTAGAGAACATGTATACATGATAACGCTTTTAAAAAATTAGTGAATCGAGGTACGAAATGAAAAAAGCTTTTCAGAAATAATTTTTGGGACATTTCGAGGGTACATTTGATAAAAGGCAGATAAATTCAATTCCTGGCCCACGTAAACATTTCTCCATAGTTTCCATAGAGTTTTGAAGCAATTCTGTAAATGAAAGTATTAAAAGTATTGATGGTTTTATTGTTTAACTGTAGAAAGACTTGATAAATACTCAGCCATTATGAACAAATAAACCAGAAATGGGGATTTTTGAATGAATTTTCTTAATTGAACCAAACTGTTATAAAAACTGCAGATATTGAAAATACTTAATATTTCTTATAACTATTGTGTTATATCTAACATGTATACAATGACATTTTTCTAGATATGGTTTTAGCTAACTAAGTTTTATCAGATTTTTTATTATATTAAATACGTTGTTTAGTTTTGTTTAAGGCAGGAAAATATTCATAAACCCTGCTTAGTTTCATTAGGATACATAAATTGACTTATAATAACTAATTTTAACTTGAACTAGGTATTGTCTTGAAGAATTTTAGGAAGCCAGCTTGAGGCTTTCCAAAAGTTTTCCAAAAGTCCGTTCAACTGCTTGCTTACGCGGACGCCATTGACGTGGTTGGACGAACACAGCGAGCCGTCAATGAGGCGTTTGCTGGCATTGAAGCGGAAGCGGCTAAAATGGGTTTAGCGATAAACCAGGGCAAAACAAAGTACATGCTATCATCACGGAGGGACGCACAATATCGACGTCTCGGACAGAGCGACATAATGGGCAGCAGAAACTTTAAGGTAGTCAAGGACTTCGTCTATCTAGGCTCCCAAGTTAATAGTAAGACCAATACCTATACCGAGATCAAGCGCAGAATTACTCTTGCCAATCGCTGTTTCTTTGGGCTCAAGAGGCAATTGAGTAACAGAGCCATCTCTCGAAACGCCAAATTGACCTTGTATAAAACCCTGATCATCCCAGTCCTGCTCTATGGCGCAGAGACATGGACGCTATTGAAAGCGGATGAAGACGCTCTTGGTTGTTTTGAGAGAAAAGTTCTGCGTACGATCTTTGGTCCTGTTTGCGTTGATGGTTAAGCGTCTTCGGATCCAACGCTTAAGATGGCTAGGTCATGTAGAGCGGATGGACACCAAAGCTCCGGCCCGAAGAGTCTTCGACACCGAGCCATTGGGACAGCGCAACAGAGGACGTCCTCGCACTAGATGGCGCACACAAGTGGAAAAGGACCTCAACCAACTTGGTGTGCGCAACTGGAGGCAGCTGGCGAAAGATCGTGCTGGCTGGAGAGGCATGTTGGTTGAGGCCCAGGTCCACCCCCGACTGTAGCGCCAATCAAAGAAGAAGAAGAAGCTTGAGGCTTAGCTGTATCTCCTGGTACTGTGAGTTTCTGAACTGTATTGTTGTCCGTTCTTATGTGTTGTATACAATGTTCTTACGATCGTCAACTATTCTACCCATTTCGGAGAAGCTTCTAATGTGGCTTGTGGTTGGTATAAGTCTATTTGGGGATGTTCTCCAGGTTGTTGTTGCAGTTGAAGGTGAGCTGAAATATGCGTCTGTGGATTCTTTCTATCTCGACGCTGTTGTAGAGAGTGGATGTCCTAATATATTCGCAGGAGTCTTGTTGACGGTTGAGTCGGTAATGGTCCTGAAGCATCTTCGTTCGAAGAGTCGGAGTTTCTTAGGTGTGGTGGAATTATGAACCAAATCAGACAAGCGTAAGTAAGTGATGGTCTTATGGTATTATCTGTTGTACAGAATGTTTTTTTTTCTTTTTTAATCATGACTTTCAGACAGAAGTTAAGTTGTACTCTAGGTTTTTGGATGCGGTTGGTTAAGAAAATTTTTCTGGAGGAAACTCCTAGGTATTTCATCTCCTTTCCTGGCCGTACAGATTAGACGTTTAGTGTTAACCGGATTCTTGTGTGATGCTTCAGAGTGTTCCTTGTACAGTGGTTGTTGGAGCCTTTCATCGTCAGTACTTGGGTTTTCCGTTCGTTGGGTCTTATATTTCACTTGTCGATATAAGATGTGAGCGTCTGCAGATATATGTAAATAAGTCTGTCGCTATGTAGAATGTATGGATTGGTTTGACGTGGAATGCCCGTTGTAAATAAAAGATATAAAAGAGTACCTAGGATGGAGCCTTGCGGTACTTCAGATGCGGTTGGAAATGTTAGGGATTTGGAGGAATTGATATTTACCATGCATTTTCTGTTGGTTAGGTATGATAGTATTAGCAAGCAGAAGGAGTATTTTGGTTTGAAGCCTAATTGGTTTTCGGCAGCATGTTCTGTCAGTTTAGTTAGAATCATACGTTCTAAGAGTTTACTGATCGTATTTAAAGGAAATTGGACTGTTTGTGGGGTTGTGCGATGATCCAAGCTTTTTAACTGGTATCAAAATAACCGTTTTCCAAGGTGTTTGAAAATGTGACTATTGATGCACTGTTTAAATAGAGTTACTATCGGTAGGAGGTTAAAGTTGATAGTTTTTTGTGGAAGTGGTTGGGGATGTTATCGATTCCTATAGATTTTCTGTTTTTCCTGCTTCGAATGAAATGCTGTAGTTCTTCTATTGATGTGAATCGTCTTGTGATGAGTTGATTCGAGTTTTGCATCTGTTGAACTGGGTCAGAAATCTGATGTCGAAAGTTGGTTGTAGGTTGTGGGTGAGCTACTGTTGAACTTGCTGCCGTGTGGAAAGGGAGTTATTTTGTCCATGCATTTGGACGTTCCGGTGAAAAGTTGCGACCATCGGTTATGTTGAAGTTGGAGAATTTTGCAGACACCGTTCTATTCACTTTTCTCCAGTTTGTTTTTTCAAAGCAAAGCGAATGGGATGTCAGAAATGTGGAATTTGAACAGGAGTGATATATACATAGTTAGTTTTATGATTCGAATTCCGCCCGTAAATATTCGCAACGACACCATCACAATGACTACATTATTTGAAAAGTCGATACAAGTGAAGTGGGTAGGGCAACCATTAGTGAATAACTTATATTCGGATTTTGTTAAAAAATTTAACAGTTTTGTCGCGTTTTTTGTTTTTAGTAGACCCTCAACTTCATGCCATCCATTGAAATTGCCAAGGATAATGGACGGTTGATGAGTAGGTATATACGTTAGAGGTTTGTATAGGATGAATGTAAGCATTAATAATAGAAATGTTAGTTTCGAATAAACTGTGATTCCAACGCATTAATGTCTTTATTAAGTTTGTACCGACTGTACTGGGATGGGATTACTATTTGAGGAAGTTAGCTGAGTTTCCTGATTTGATTAGCGGTGGCTTAGGATGGTTGAGATAAATCATATTGCTCCGGAAATGTGTATCCAGAGGAAAATTTGTTGCTTTGAGTAATGCTGTTCATGTTATGTGGTTGAAATTTGTGGGAGATCGAATTGAGCTATTAGTGGTGCTATATTGGTTGTTCCTTATTTGGTTTAAGTTTTTTGCTGATGTTGATATGGGCCCGAAGATGTATTTCCAGGTCCAGCACAGGTTGTGCTGGGAAAATGGCCTCAATCATAGTTGCAAACGTGATGGCAGAGTGTGGGGTTTTAGCATTGCTTGTTGCTTCCGCTAATGTGCATTTTTTAATGATTTTAATTTTAAGAATCTCTTTTTGTTGAAGGAAAGCTTCTTCAGAGCAGTTGGCACAGAATATTGTTACAGAGTCACAGAGAGTATGATTACTACACATTTCTTCGGTGTGGCTTCGATGAATACTTCGCTAACACCCTAAGACTTAATTTCACTAGCGATTTCTACTTAGATTAGGCAAGACAGTTTCTTTAGATGAGTTGAGTGATTGTGGAAAGCAACTTTGGTGGGACAATTGTTTGACAATATTTTGCTTAATTTAAATAGCCCAACAACTTTTTGGTTTTTCATGGGATTAAGAAGCTTCCAACTCGTAGTTGCGAGATAGATTAGTACACAGGACACAGAGAAAAATAGACTCCATAAAATTAAAGAAAAAAAAGAACTGTATTATTTATTATTGATTTTATTAGGTACTCTCTTAAAATTTGTAAAAGAAAATGAGAATACTTCTCGCTTTAAAAAAGAAACTCTTCTTAGTTTTCGAAGATTCGGTAGAGTGTTGAAGGCGTCAGTAATGGCGCTACTGTTTAACTTTTTTTCTTTTGGTGGTGGGTTTTGATAGCAACTCGATTTCCATGCTTTCGCACCGATTTCCCGGAGGCACGTGGGCCGGAAGGGACATTATGGAGGGTTTCCAAAATATCTCTTATGCTGTAATAAATAGCTATTTATCGGGTTAGAACGACAGAAGCAGTAAAGCTAGCAGTAAATGTGAAAACGTTAAAACTTCCAAAGAAAGATAAACGTTGCTATCAGCTTTGATGACAGTCGACGACTGAAGGAGGAAATTAGAATTCCCGTTTTCTGTTGCTTGTCGGACTTTACAATCTTCCCGTGGTCGATGGCATCTAGAGCTCGTGTCGTTATTAGCACTAGGATTTGATTGAGTTCGTCCAAACCGGAAGGCATGCATGCTCTGGCCCGCAGTCTGACCGGAATTTGAGAGCAGTGGCTGCACATAGGCCTGGCACATAGGCCACATAGACCTGTGCATCCAGGCCAAAGTTGTCGATTGCTCTCAACTTGGCGAGATGTCAGCAACGATTCCTGTACACTACATCAAAAAATTGCACATACACCGTATGAAATTGAATACAGTTTTTAATATTTCATAAGTTGTAACAAACAAATCATACCTGCCTTTTGTTTGGTTTTTTCTCTGATTATTACTATCATGGACATGATATAAAACAAGCCACACAAAACGTTTACACAAAAAAAATATTTTTACTTGAATTTCCAAAAAATTGCACATTCATGGTATGGTATGATACTGTAATAGTAAAAAATCAACACAAAACGTCTGTGGGCTTTTACGATGAGATCTCTTAACCGACTTTTTATAGAAGACACACGCTATCTTAGCCCACTCCTCCAAAGTTCGTTCTTTTAAGTAACATTTGATTGTGATCTGATGTTTTCGGTGCTTCTTCTTCTTCTTATAGCGATACAGTCCCGGGTGAACCTGGGCCTCAGCCAACAAGCCTCTCTAGCTGGCACGATCCTTAGCCAGCTGCCTCCAATTCCGCACTCCAAGTTGGTTGAGGTCCTTCTCCACTTTAGTGCGTCATCGGCTTTGTGGTCGTCCTCTATTGCGTTGTCCCACTGGTTCGGAGTCGAACACTCTTCGTGTTGGAGCAGTGTTGTCCATTTGCTCAACATGGCCTAACCATCTTAGGCGTTGAATCCGTAGACGCCTGACTAGACTCATGTCGTTGTACAGCCCGTACAGTTCGTTGTTGAATCTTCTTTTCCAGAAACCTTCAACGCAAACAGGACCAAAGATTGAACGCAGAAATTGTATCTCGAAGTGACCAAGTGCGTCTTCATCCGCTCTTGAGATAGTACAGGATTCCGCGCCATAGAGCAGGACAGGGACGATCAAGGTCTTATATAATGTGAGTTTGGTCTTTCGAGAGACGGCTCTACTACTCAATTGGCATTCACACTAAATGGCAGAGAAGATCGCGTAGGCGATGTTAAGAAGACTTATCCCCCTATAGTTGGCGCTGTCAACTTCTTCTCTTTTCTTGTGGATCCGGCAAACGATACTAAGACAGTCTGTCCGCTTCAGCGGCTTTGTTCGACTTTAATCCCGATAACAGCGGTATTGGTATCCTCTTCGCCGACTCTGCTACGAGGTGTCCCTCTTCGCTCCTACAGGCTTCTGTCCGATATTTGTACCCTTTAAATATTTGCTTTACCCGTTGGTAAAACTTTCGGACATTATTTCTGCTGTACCACCTCTCTATTTCCTCGATCGTGCGCTTCTCATGCTGGTTCTTCTTCCTTCTGAGAAGCCGGTGCTCTTCCCTTGTTTTAATTGTCAAACCATGGGTTTTTTTCTGGGTGGCGTTGTTCGTTGGTACGTGTTCTGCACGTGTAATGTAAGGGTCCTTTACAGATCACGGATAGATGATTAACATGCGGAGGCCCTTGAAGCCTATAAGACAGCCATCACTGTCATTTACGAGGAGCGATAAGATGGACCGGCAAGAAAAGGATAAGAAATTGCGACATATATTATTGTGGTTGATTATTGTGGAAAGCAACGCTTGTTAAGTGCGTTTTATTGCTTGGCGCAACATTAGGCAAGTCGTAAGCTTTAAATACAGAAGCAAGCACCAGGGTTAGAACGCCGTTATCGATATGACAACGGAGTGGAGAACTACAACGCTTTGACGTCGAAAATCAATCGCTATGAACTTTACCGATTCGAGTCTTCTCAGACACTCCAACCCCGTCAGTGGAAACAATCTGCGAATAATGGAACTGCTGTCGAAACGATGTGTTAGGTATAAAAACACCATTCAGATAAAAACCGGTTGTTTGACAACGAATGCAGGCAAACACAGGAATGAAGCAAGCAGTATATTATAAGGCGACGCTAGACACAAGGATGAAAGCGGTTCGTGAGCATTACGAAGTAAAACGAAGGGAAGAGCACCGGCTTCTCAAAAAAGAAAAAGCACGAGAAGCGGCAGAAAAGGTAAACTTCGGACAGAAGTCTGTCGGAACGAACAAGGACTGGAAACACAGTCACAGTCGATACTAAGAATCTTCAAGGATAACTTCTGTAGACTGTTGAACGGCAAAGCTTTTGTAAAAGATAAACCACAGCCCAATATACACATTCTGCCATAAAATGCTCCCATTACTGCCTGGACATATCTACAATGTTAGACAATATAAGAGCAGCCCATATCTGATCTGAACATCCCGAAAGAGAGTATCAATTCGATGGTATCGAGAGCTATGTCTTCCAAAAATAAGCTTCTGTAAAAAAAACTCTATTTTTGAATTCTCGTGTAATTTTCGAATGTTCACAAAGAAAAGTATAAGACAAAAAATATACATTTCTAACATCCAATTTAGCTTTATTATATGTGATGTGAAAGTTCTTTACTCGATTGTTTTTCAAAGAGAATAACATGATTTTCAACCTATGCCCTCTTTTTACTTCATGCACTACATAAATATTAAATAGGCAAATGCGTAACAATAATGAATTTTAATTTGTTTAGTTTTTTGCTTTCGCTTTAAATTTTAACTCAATGTGTGTTATGTGAAGGTAGTGCATTTGTTTCTTCTCACAAACGCGAACTACCTTAAATTACTTATATTAAACATAAACATTTATAACAAAATACAATTAAATAATGATTTCTCCAAATTCTAGATTCATCTGTGCATGGCTTTGTAACTAATTTTTAATTTTCATATTTTTCTTTTTTTTTTTTGTACGACCAAAATATTTTATTTCTTATTTCTCATTTGCAATGTTTACCAGTTAGATTTGATGAAATTAATCAAACCATTGGTTGAAGCATCGTGAGAAGAGACTTGACTGCCATCAGCTAATTCTGGTTCAATCGCCTTTGCCAATTGCTTGCCCAATTCAACACCCCACTGATCGAATGAGTTGATGTCCCAAATAATACCTTGTGTGAAGATCTTGTGCTCGTACATGGCTGCAACATTGAAATGCATTGGTTTGGTCATATTGAATGAAAATATTTTGAATCAGAACTTACCAATCAAAGCGCCAAGGGTAAAAGGTGTAACTTTTTTGACCACAATTGAATTTGTTGGACGATTGCCAGTGAATGTCTTATGGGGAAGTAATTTCTGAAGCTTGTCACCAGACAAACCAGCTTTCTCGAGTTCGGACTTCGCCTGAGACTCTGATTTTCCAGTCATTAAAGCCTCAGTTTGAGCCAAAAAGTTTGCGAGCAAGATCTTGTGATGGATGCCGCCGGCGATAGGATTTTGAGTGACTGCAGGAGCAATGAAGTCACATGGAATGAGACGAGTACCCTGATGGATTAGTTGATAGAAGGCGTGCTGGCCGTTGGTTCCTGGTTCACCCCAGACAATTGGTCCGGTGTTATAGTTAACTACTTGAGAACCCTTTGTCACAAATTTTCCATTACTCTCCATATCACCCTGTTGGAAATAGGCTGCGAATCTATGCATATACTGGTCATATGGCAGAAGAGCGTGTGTTTCTGCGTTGTAGAAATTTGTATACCAAACTCCCAGCAAAGCTAAAATTACAGGAGCCTAGAAAGAAAACATTAACATTTAATATGAAAAAGATTAATTGTTTGTGACTAACATTCGCCTCCAGAGGAGCACTCTTGAAATGCTCATCCATATAGTAGGCTCCTTCCAAAAGATTTTCAAAATTTTCAAATCCAATAGACAGACAAATAGAGAGTCCAATAGCAGACCACAGAGAGTAACGCCCTCCAACCCAATCCCAGAAACCAAACATGTTCTTGCTATCAATACCAAAGGCAGTGACTTTTTCCTTGTTGGTTGATAATGCAACAAAATGTTTAGCTACGGCCGCTGGCTGTAAAAGACAAAAAATAAGCATGTTTAACCTAAATCTTAATTCTTTTGGTCGAGACGATCTTCACTAACGTCCTTAGCATGCTCCAGCAACCATGACTTAGCTGATGTAGCATTAGTTATTGTTTCCTGAGTTGTGAACGTCTTGGATGCAATAATGAAAAGAGTTGTTTCATAGTTGACCTTCTTCAGAACCTCAGCCATATGTGTACCATCGATATTGGATACAAAGTGTGATCGTAGTCCCTTGCAATAGGGCTTAAGAGCTTCGGTCACCATCAATGGTCCCAAATCAGATCCACCAATACCAATATTGACAACATCAACAATTTGCTTTCCCGTGCATCCACGCCATACTCCAGAGATCACTTGATTAGTAAATTCTTTCATGTGCTGCAATTCAGCTCGAACATCAGGCATAACATCCTTGCCATCAACCAGGACGGCTTCATTAGAACGATTACGTAGTGCAGTATGTAGGACAGCACGATCTTCAGTTATGTTGATGTGTACACCAGAGAACATTGCTTTGCGGGCCTCTTCAAGTTGACGTGCTTTGGCCAAATCCAACAATAATGTCCATACTTCTGGTGTAATGCGATTCTTTGAGTAATCCAATAAAATGTCTCCATCATTGGGGGTTTTCAAACGTAAGCTGCAATAAGAAAGCAATTAATAACTCACTATCCAATGTGTCGGATTTAAAAAAAAAGTGTTCATTATCTCCGTGACATAAGGCAAGTTCCTAATTACGAAAACGACTTTAATGCTGATAAGTTTACTAAAATTACAAGTCTTATCGCTTATCGCTGTAACGTAAACACTTCTGAAAATGTTTTTAGAAGCTCATAGTCATATAACAGACTAACTTTGATAGAGAATATTGGTTACTGAAAGTACTGCAGGAACGAAAATGAGATAAAAGTAAGGTAATGAAGGTTAGGCTCTAAAGCGCTCGAGGAATGCTTTGAATTGGGGATGCCATTGGTTCCTGCTTGTATTCAAATTGTTAACGGATAGCAAAATACTTTCTCACATTAATCACCATATACTAAACCGCCCGACTACTTTCAATCAATTGATTTCTATTAACAAGAAAATGATGAATCAGGTACATACATATATGTGTATATTCTTGAATAAAGGTTAATTTCAGAGGGCACGTCGTTCAAAGAGGATTGTTCACATTATGCTTACATAATCATTTCTTTGAAGAAGTGGCTTTCAAAAATAACGCCTCAAAACGCATGACGGAAAAGGTACTGTCGTGCACGCAACTATATAGCGCTTATTGAAATGGGTTTACAGGATGAATGACGTCATGCATACCATTAGTATAACATTAAAATATGCCAAACATATTGGTAGAATTTTTATGTACATGAATGTACTGAAAATCTAAATTGTTTTTACGGACAATGACCTTCAATGGCATTGAATAGCCGGCCAAATTTGAAAACAAAACAAGAATAATAAACCTTGATCTTCGTGTTCTGGTTTTATCGTTATTTAAATAGTTGCCTCTGAAAAAAATCGGAAAAAGGTATTAAGGTTGTAATAAGCCCCGAAAACGTGCCATCATGCGTCGTATGCATTCACGGAGTCGATTGCAGGTTTCGTTCAAAACATACGTACATATGTATGATGTATAGCTTTTTTTTCTGTAGGCAAGATGCAACGACCATTTGGATTTAGAAAGACGTCTAGTTCTACGAAAGCCAAGGGCAAGTTAACACGTACATATGCACACCGTTTAAATTCAATTGTTTGTATGTCATGGACACCCTTTCACTTTGAATTCAGATATATTTAAATAAAGAAAATAACTGGTTGATAATACATATTTTCCAATTTATATAATCATCAGCAGTTGGGGACTGTTTGCTGGTTGATTTTCCCTTTTTTTTTATATATTTTCTAATTTAGGTATCTACTTTCGTTCACTTTCTGTATGTACCGGAAATATTACCTCTCCTATATCGATAGGTACTGAAAGGATACGTATTCGTGGCTATTTTTAAATTCCCCCACACTCTATCCAGAAAAATATATGGCGATTCGTCGTATCTTTAATGTTTTTTTTTTTATTCTTTATACATACCTAAATTTATCGAAACGACCAGCATTCTTGTCAAAGAGATCCTTAATGTTAATTTTGCTGCCGTTTTCGTTATAGTACTGTTGAATTTTTTGATAAACAGGTTCGGTGGTTAACAGTGGTAAACCGGACATATTTGCACTGATATTGTTACTTTAGCTTTCTAGATGTGAAATTGATGTGTAAATATTTAAAAAATGCACTTAGTTAAATTGTACACAGACTAGAGTTCAATTAGTAAGTCTTATTGGAATTTGTCCAGTGGCCTAGCCAATAATAAAATGAATTTTATTCACTATGGAACTCAGACCAACTAACAACTGAGTTTCTCGGTTTATGGTCAATGTCAAATGAAGAACTTGTAGATAAGGTAGATCTATTTAGTTGTGACATAAACCCTGTAGTAGGCTTTTAAGAAAATTGACATTTCATTGGATTATAACTTGGAAAATACATTACAAACAAACATTTTCACTATTTGAATTTTTGTTACATATTTGGTCCACGGTCAAAATTATCAACTGTTCTAACACTATGTTTTGGTTAACATTACTCCTTGTAGTTGTGCATCATCTGTAACAAGGTCGAACATCATGTTTTGGTTAACATTATTTATTTTAGTTGCGCATCATGACTCATAACAATGTAAAGAACCATATTGTATGTTAATCTTAATCATTCAAACTCCTTCCAAATGATTTACACGCCATCTAATAGGGAAAAACTGTATAAATCTAGTTTTCTTGTACCAACAAATTTTTAATTTCATTCTTTAGTGTACATACGCTAGCCATAACTTATTGGCTACACCGTCATCTATATGTCATTTTGTGTAACGAAAAACAAAACATTCAGAAATCATTTACAATTCAATAGTAGACTATTAAAGCATTAAAGACTCATTAAACAGCTAAACTGCTTTATACCAATTAAAATATCAACTTAATTCTACACTTAATCGAATTATAACATATTTTTAAGTGGTATTTATTATATATTGTTTAATGGCGTCGCTACTATCGTTTTGTGGTAAATTCTCATACCTATAATGTATTCCAAGATGGCGTTGTAATTTAGCTTGTGTGTAATTAAGAAGTCAAACTCTTGCATTTTCAATTTACCAGCGTTATTTGTGTGTTCCAAAAAATTTTCTTGTTCATTGAATGTAAATTCAATTAACCAAATCATATGTGAAATAATTTGCAAATGACTACGAGTGAATAATAAAAGCAAAACTATAATGAAAAACAAACATGAAGTCGACGAATGCACAATAAAAATGACATTTGAAAGATAAGTGACACTTTGCCACTAGAAAGGTAAATATTTGTCAATTTATATTTCGATAAATTAGTTATTTTTCACTCAATTAAATGCAATATCATGTACAATTTCATGAAATAATTGAGAAATGATAAATGGAATTCATTTATGTGAAGAATTCGCATGCTTTTAACACGTAACCTTGTGTGTGCGTATTTCGGTAGCACCTTTGTCAGTGGAAATTCTTGTCTTGCTCCCATCTTGGTTCAAGAGTGCTGTGTGCGTCGATACGATTTTGAAAAATTTTCAAATTTTTTTCATTGTAAGGGTGATTAGAAGTTGATGTTAATATATTAAATATAATTGCATGATAAAATGAAGATATTTGAAATGAAATTCGGATTGTATAATTTTCAACCGTTGATATTTTGTGAGAGAAGGAGGAAAAAATGTTGTCAAAAGTGAACAGTAGCTAAGCCAGAATAGCTCAACAGGTGGTCCACACGCCTTGATCAGAATCATTTCTATATGATTTTAAATTAAAAATACATATATTCTTTAACTGGTTTGATATGAATTTGGAAAATAAATTTTTAGGATCCAAGCAGAGAACTGAAAGTTTTTATTTTGTGAAATATATCAATGTGAGTGGGCATGTCGCTAGGAGCTCCTGGTCTTAACCTGAGTCACATCCATACTTAATTTGTATACTTATAAAATTGTGTTTTTATATTGAGTGCGATGAATTTATCGTATGGAAATTTATAAGACGAGATTGGATATTTTTATTCTGAAACAAAGTCAGGAATGTGGAGGTTTTTGTTCATGAAGATTTAAAGTGTTTTCCAAAGAGCTCCTGAAAAATGGATCACTTCAAACTTGTTACCAGTGATTACGTCATTCTACATTAGCTGGTTCTCTGCCAGAATCCAGTAGCATTTTGGAACATTTTTTCTGAAATCATGTTGGAACATTACGAATATTCCTTGTTAGAAGGTATTACTTCTACTAGAAAGATTTCCACTAGACACACTCTTATTGACCGGTAGCAAAAGTGCTAGTACTTTCTTAAACAATTTGTTGCATTTCATTTTACAAATTTGTAATAGTCAAAGTAGTTCAAATTCAAATTATGATTCTTCAATAGATAAGTTTTCATGTGCAGCATATGATTGAAAAGATATAATTTCAACATATTGATTAAAAAACTTTTTTTTTTCAGAATAGTATAACATTCAAAGTTCAGAAGAAAAGGATCACAACATAAATCAACATTAATGGTTTTAAGAAAAGAGCGTTCACCCAATTCGGGATCATCAAAATCGACAACAACAATGTCAAATGAGCAACCAGTGTCCAAACGTCAAAGAATTGAAAATCGTAGCAGTAGCAGCAGCAGCAACAACAACAACAGCAGCAATGCACAGGCACAATCTCACTCATCATCCTCATCAGCGTCAACGGCGACAACATCATTTTCAGCACCATCATCTCCAACAACGACAAAGCAAAACATGTCCATTAATTTGGAATTGGGTACACCGCCAGATATACTTGCCGCTTCATCTGAACTTCCCATATCATCATCACCTTCGTCCAGTAGTAGCAACAATAGCAGCAATAGCAGCAGTTCATCGTCATTAGCTAGCGAGGATCTACCACATCACCATCACCACCATCATCTGCATCCCCATCATCATCATAGCGGTAGTACATCCAGTCTTGCCAGTTGTAGCAGTAGTTCCTTGGCTTCGTCCGCAACTCTTGGCATCGATGAGGTTGACAAAGTAAATTCTCACCTATGCCAAAATCAGCAGATTATGCCAGATCTGGTTCCAAGAATGAACGCTGCTACATCGCACACAATCACAAATATCACATCAGCAATCACAAACGAAATGGGTGAATTCGAAGAGTACCTAATCAAGCAGTGCCTTTGTGGTATAAGCGAAAGAACACTGCGTCGACCTTTCCAAAGCCACTATCACCAGGATTCCAATGGAGTCAAGAGAGTTGCCACTCTACATGAGTGGCCAACAAATAAATTGTTACAGTTCCTATCAAATCTTCAGCTGCTCTTCGATGTTTACCTAAAGCAGAACAGCAAAGGATTCATTTGCAGTCGCATAATGGATGTGTGCGACGCCCTGATACGAAACGATCACAATCTGATCGATGAAATAATCGTTCTGGCCAATTTCAACAACAAGTATGTGCAATTCCTTTCCAGTAGGGTGTTGGCCAGTTTTTTAGTTATTGCCAAGCATAATATGGATGATAATTGGTTGAAGAAACTGGTAGACAACTTGTTTCAGTTTGAGCGCCTTGACTTTGCTGCAGTTCAAAAAATTCATTTTAGTTTAGAGATAATTAAGAGGATCGTGGAGTGGAAAGACATCGATCTACACCCGTTGGAAGATGAGATTGATGCCAGAAATGCAGGTATTTCTCTGGAGACATCAAGCAGCGGCAGCGGTGGGGCGGGGCCATCGACCTCCTCATCTGCTCACGCTTACCCGTCGTTGGAGAGCAATTACTTTGCAGTACATTTTCGAGATTCAGATGACATCTTAGAAGGGAGCATAAATGATGGCAGTCGAAACCATAATTCCGAGGAAAGACACCTAAGTCATTTGCAGACGGAGGACGGATGCCACATTGTGGCACTAACCGATTCGGAAAGTTTCGATACGACGCATCTCAAATGTATTACAATAAAAATTTTGGAGAACAAGTGGCCGGCACTGGTAAAAAACATGAGCAACCTAATTTCAAATCACATTGGTTTGGAAAACGCAGAGAACTGCGTGTTGACGTTTCTCCATCTCTGGGAGAATATAATCAGCGTAAAAGCAAATCTATCTATCGTCGAGACATTGCCATTTTACGCACAATTGGACAAGTTCGAGCTGCTGCTTGATCAAAATTTATCTTGCACAATATACAAACAAATGCTTAGTCTTTTTAACGAATCGCTTTGCTACGGTAGCACATTGGCGTTGCAAGACCTTCTTCCAGAGGAAACGTGTATGTTAGCCCATCAGATCGTGCGACATGTAAAGGATTTTCGCATTCTCGAATCGCTGCCGCGACGTCGACCAGAAAATGTAGTAAGCCTACTTGGCTTCAAAGGACGTTCCATACTGTTTGAAGCAGGTACAATGCAAAGGTACGCAACAACGCCGAGTAATCATGACATCGATGCCATTGAAATGGATAAGACCATACTTCAAAAAATGGTGCTTCTTGTACTAAAGTCCATCGCCGTGACAGTCAAGGAAATTCGAAGTGATTCATCGGACAGTTCAATAGACAGCACAGATTATGATGCATTCCAAGACATGGTTCTTATTGAAAGATCGATAAGAGATGTTCTTCGCAAGTTGGAATCATTCATCAAAAACACCTTAGAGTTCCATCCCGAGTGCCACTTTAGTAAAATACTAATTCATCTCTTTGACGATCAGGATGATCATCTAATAGAGGCGATGGTGTGCACTTTGGATGTGACAGCTGGCATTTCGTTTCGCAACAATGCCTTTCCTGAACTTGTTTCGATGCTGAATCCCGTTTACACCTTCTTGGAATTCCTAAAAATGATTTCAAACAGCTCAGACCTTCTGCTTGATTTACTAGTAAGCAATGAAACCTGCTTCTTGCTCTACCTTCTAAGGTTCCTCAAGTACATTCGGCTAAACTGGTCGATGTTTGTGGCAAGTTGCCATGACTTCGGGATGGGCTCCAACACGCTCGATGAAGCAATGGGAGTATTAATAAGACTACGTCTTCAAATTAGTCGATTGGTATCGAGATCGTTATATCCCTATGACATTTCACCAGTGTTGCGACTGTTAGACAGTTGTGAAAGTCTCTATGAAGGGAACGAATTAAGCTAGACGCTGGGCAATACTTGATTGAGCTTTTGAATCACAATGTAATAAAGCACAAATACACATTAAGTAGTAAAAGGAAAAGACTTACAAGAAACAAAACAAAAACGAAAAAGATAATAACCCGATACGTTGTTGCATTCTAAAAGATAACATTCAACTTACAAACTATTTCCTATTTTATATCCCCTCCACCCTAAACCCACATAGACTAACATTTACGTTAAACAAATAGGCTAGGAATAATAGTTTTAAGATTGTTTTAAATCTTGCCTTAATGTATTTTACCTTTCTTCACGTATAGTACGTAAATAAGTTATAAATAGGTATTACCTTGTAAATGCTAAGTTCCCTTTTGCCTTGAAAAACCGAGCGTGACCGAGGAAAGGAATAATGTTTATATATATATATTATATATTTTTCTATTATTAGAATTGTATATTAAGTATTCGATTTTATTTTACGTGTAAATATCGATTAATTTAAATAAATAATTTTTTTTTAAAACTGACTATAACGAAATGGGCTGTTTTATTTATTTGTTGGGATGGTAAATGCATTAATAAATATTACTTTATGCTCTATGCTTTTTTGTGGGCATTTTTGCAAGATCTGCGGTTTCACAGAAGTTTTTTTATAAAAACAGTGTACACGGAGCTATTATGATTTGTACACCCGGGATAAACGTAGTTTTTTGACTTGAGTTACATAACTTATGATCGATTTAAAATTATTCCATAGAAATTATTTCAATTTACATACATATGTATGTACATATGCAGATCTGAAGGAATATGGAATAATTTATCTCTCATATACAATATTTCCTTTCATATTACTCGCATCACATCTTCTGTCGGTATGCCACATTGTGTAGGTAAGTAGGTAATTGTTTGACCTAACGGACGCGGCTCTCTTAGACTAACGATATGCGTCCATTTATGTATACTACTACCATGAGACCTTATTCTATTCTCCTGGAACCAACCTACTACGTTTGTAAATTTTAGGAGATTTTTAGCTCTATATCGCACAACAGTGCTTCATTCGCAGAGCAGATGTTGCATGGATTCTATTTCTTCCATATCTCTACAGCTCCTGCAAAAGTCGTCTAGTATGTTCAGTAGTGATGCATGCATGCCTATGGCACAGTGTCCGGTGAGGACCCCAATAAGTATTCGCACCTCATTGCAACTGCAACTGATCTGTGATTTCGATATTTTTTTATTCGGCGTTCGCCCTTGCTATTGCATTGCTATTTTATTGATGCTTTCGGCATAGCCTGACAAGCTTTAAAGTCATGATGTCCGATGCTATGTCTTTTAATGGCACTTGGCTATCGGAGGAGTTAGAGATCATTGAGAAGCAGTGTTATTGATGAACAAATTTGAAATCTTTTTGATTCAAATGTCCATCTAGTAAATTTTGTTAATGAACTCCTTCTAAAAATGGATGATATTAATTATACCTGCTCAACCACGGTACATCTTGCATGGAGAGAGTTTTACTAAATGAATAGATCGAGCTGTCTACTGTATTTAAATACAAAATTGGGCAACATTGGACAAAATTTGTTAATTGACTTATTAAGTATAAATCTTGCACATAATACTCATGAGACACATTTGAACCCAACTGCAATTCATCTAAATGCAAAATGTCCCAATCCATGAATTGGCATTTTTAAATTAGTTTTTAATGATGGGGGTAGGTTCCCAGCACTTTTCTAGTGTACTAAGTCTAAATTGGTGTTGCAAAATAACAGGTTGGTGGGTTGTTTTTTTGTAAGTTAATTATTAGCCGCAGTGTGTCACAGTGTGAAATTTTATATAGGTTTAGAAATATTTGTGTTTCTTATTTCTTCATTAATGGGGGAAAGTCGGCAGTGGTCGGTCCCTTAACGAAATCTTTACAGAAAATGTCTCATAAAATGGTAGTTTGAAACCTTTTGGAACGACTAATGTTGTATGTTATTCGATAAAATACTCGATACCGTAGTTACCGGACCGATCACTGGAAACGACAGGCATTTACTTATACTTCGTTTGGCTTAATTCGGATGCATTATATACCACACCATATATTCTATAACCATGGCGCTATGTTCCGCCCCGCATATGCATTGCAAATGAACACATGCACTAATAAGTCGCCGATTTTTTAACCATTTGGCGGTCACGTAAGGACACCTATGGTACTACGCGAGATGTTTGTAAATCGTTGTAAATCTACTTCGTTTTTGGGGAAATATACTTACTCTAGGACGTGGTAATATTCTTGGTAATGAACAAAATTATGGTGGGAGACAGAGAAGTCTAATGTATCCTAAAATTAGTTGATGACACGAATTGTTTTCCCATAAGACTACGTGTTAAAATTATTTCATGTATGAAACGCGTTTATTAAAAAAATACCGATAATAGAAAGAACATTTGAGACAAAGTTACAATTTCATACAAAAATTAATGTCTATACGAAAGATTCATCCACATAGGACTTCCGTCTGAGTGTGTAAACCTGTCATTCAGTTTTTAAATTGCAGTTACAGCTTATAACCAAATGATTTTTAATCTATTTTCTTCCAGCTTGATAGATTCCTTTTCGAAATTTTTTGAATAAAAACAGCTTACCATTACCACAAGATCCTCAATTTACTCGAAAAACTTTGAAAAAATACCTTCATTAATAATCAATTTTTTATTTGCATTTCTTTTGTTGAAATCATAGATCTTATGCTCAGATTCTTATGACTGTTTGAAAATATCTTTCCCATTGAACCATTAATTGTTAATAGTCCAAAACACATCCTCAAGTGCTAAACAAAATAAAATAGGCCGCAAAGGCTTTCCTTTAAAAACGGGAGTTGGTGTTAAGCCGATCATTGCGATTTTTATTACTTTTCTAGTTTTGTGATTTGATTTTGTACCGTGTGCTCTATTGTAAGAGACTTTCTTTCTTATATCCCTACTTTTGATATAAGGTTTCTTTCTCTTATATCCGTAATTTACTGTACACTAAAAACCCAGATTTTCACTTACTCGACATGTGTAGGTAGACATTTTGCCATCCCGGTATCCACCGCAGCCCAATGGGTATGATCACAAATATTGGTCGGTGATCACAATATGGTCAGAAGTAGGAATTTGGAATTTGAAAATAATTTCAGATCGCACCCAATGCAGTTATTAACACACAAATCCGAATAATAGAAAAATGAAGTTTATTTATTTTAATGTATAAAGTTGAATCTTTTATATTATAAGTATTATGTAGGCCACATACAAACTGTGGAATGGATATTGTTTCTTTTACTTTCGATCTTTTTAACACAAAATATGTTTAGGATTCCTCAACAGGGAACAAGTAAAAAAAACCTTCCTTAAAGAATTTACTTAAAAGATATGAAAATTAGCAAAAAAAAAATTGTCGACGTCATCGAAATTTTCGACTTGCATTTAAGAACGATTGTATTTTCCCCAAATGTGAAGCATGAACACGGAGGCAATGAACAACAGTGACATGACAAGCACTGGTACTGGACCACTGTAAAAAGGAGATCAATTAATTTTGAACTAAACAAACATTATAGAATAAGTATTTACACTTTGATGCCGGGAGAATCGTCTGTATAGAATCGCCACATGCCACCGGATCCAGCTCCACCTGTCGTACGACTTCTCGCGGCAGTGGTTGTTGTTTTTCTTTGCTTCAATACGCTTCCACCAGAAGCACTGGTCCTTGGGGCAGATAATTTGCTTGGGGAGCGACTTCCACTTCCCACAGAAGTCGAACTAGCTGGAGCAGGCTAAAGTGAAAGGTAATAAGCAAACCATTAGATGTGTGTATGTTGAAAAATCGGTCAGCAAATAAAATTCGAAATTTACTTTTATTTCCATACACAATTGAATTAAGCTGTGTATAAGTGTTTTAATGGAATAAAACTTACCATATTGTATTATTATTTTCACTTAGAAAAATGTATTTTCTTGATTATTTTTTGGATGAACTATTTTCAACTCCACACAATTCCAATTATAAGAACGAAATGACAGCTCGTCCACGTAGACGACTGAGAAAGTGAAGTTTAGGTCGAACGTTGTCGCTGAAAAAACCAACGTAGACGAACGTCATCAGTGTGGGATTCAAATTGGTATAAAGTTATTTTTCAAGTGGGATATTGTACAAATGAGTTAAAGGCGTGTAATAAGATGGATCAAATAAAAAGATTCAAGTCATTTTATAATTGAGAATAAAAGGAACATAGGATTTGGTGATATCAATTCGTCGTGGCTCTCTGACTCGCCAAATGAGGTATTTCTTCAGTTGTAAAACAACTTTGAAAATAAATAATACCTTTGCTTCCTTTCAAAAATTCCTGTGGCCAGGCTTTTAGCTTTTTTGTAAAAGGCCCGTATTTTTTGCTTGTCCCTAGACTCTCAATATCCTTGAGCTGGGAGGTTGCGAGAGACCTTTTCTTCAGGCGTAGAAGCTTTTTCTCCTCCCGTCTTCTAGACCGGTACTCCTCTTGCGCTGCTCTTGTTTTCCGTAGCAGCGCTTTTGGTTGCACGTTTTTTCTGCTTATACTCGCCATCATATCACGGGTTTCTTGTCGAGTGTGGTAGGTAGCCTAAGATAGTTTTCCGCTACCTCTTTGACGGTCGAGCGGCAATACACCACATCTCGTTGCCGTTTGTACTTGAAGAAGGCATACTGGAGAGTCTCCCGCTTAGTTGCTCTTCGTAGGCTCTGGAAATCTCCGGTGTTCTTAGACGCTCAATGTCAAAACTTCTCTTTGTCGGCTGTCTGGACAGTCGAGCTGTGAATCTTGCTGACACGAGAAAGTAGTCAGAGTCGACGTTTGCCCCCCTGAATGTTCGCACATCCAGGATATTTGACGCGTATCTTCCGTCAATAAGCACATGGTCGATTTGGTTGGCGGTTCGGATTTTTTTGCGAGGGAACCTCGTGCTACTTATGACCATATAACGTGCTGTCGCAAAGTCTGCGAATCGGAAGCCGTTATCTGTTGTCTTGTAGTAGAGGCTGTGCTTTCCGATCACTCCGCCAAAGATGTTTTCCTTGAAGTCTCCGAGTACGATTTTGACATCGTACACCGGACAGGCTCCGTAGGCACCGTCCAAGAGGTCATAAAAATCCACTTTGACAGAGTCGTCAGCTTCGTCGGTAGAGGCGTGTGCATATATGAGGCTGAAGTTGTAGAACCTGCCTTCGATGCGGATCACAGCCAGGCGATCGCTTATCGGTTAAAAGTCGATGACCTTCGACCTTAGCCGTTTTCCCACGACGAATCCGCATCCAAATATGTGCAATTTTTTGTGTTATATATGTCGCACTCTTTCTTTTTCATAATCCCTTGTCCTATCCAGCGTATTTCCTGGAGCGCAGTAATGTCCGCTTTATACTGCTTGAGGATATTTTCTAGTTTTGGTGCGGCCCCTGGAGTGTAGAGTGTTCTTACATTCCAGGAGCACACTCGCAAATCGTTGTCCTTTTTCGCGCCGTGTAGTCTTCGAGATTCCGTCCGTTCTTCCGAGGCTGCCTGCTCTTCCGTAACAGATTTTTTCTGTAGGTGCCGCTTGGAGGCGCCGCTTGAAATCTGCCTGTCAACTTGATCTATGCATCGACAAGGATCGTCATTTTAACTCATTTTGTCATAAAATGTTCATCATACATTTACGTTTTGTTGTATTCAGTGCAAAATTTTAAGAAGAGGAAATAAATAATATTAAGTATTTCTCAGCTTCTAATTTCTTGATTTATTAATTCTTAGTAAGAAAAAAATTTTTTAATAACAATAATAATAATATAATATGGGTGGCGCCACAGCTCGTAGAGGACCAGGGCTTAGCTTCTCAGCTCAACAACCACGTGTTTTGCCTGCTATTGTTCTCTCACGAGTGGAAGGGACCTATAGTTTTATGCCGATTCCGAACGGCCAAGTTTGGGGAGCTTTTTCTAGACAGAAGTACTCTTAAAGCATTTTCAGTGACTCGAAAGAGGTGGGGCCATGAAGATTATTTTTGTCGCACAGAGCAGGAATAAAACCGACGGTTGGGGGGGACGCACATACCCGCAACGCCACGGACCACCAAATAAATTTTAATTAGATTAATCGTTTACGAAAGATTACGAAAGATTACGAAAGAATCAAATGACTGAATAGGATTTTTACTTAACTTAGAAGGACGCTCTAACGACTACTGTACTGCTGATGAGTTGTAGCTATTGTCGGTTAGATGGCGCGGCTACTGATTATTATTATTAGTCTGCATTCATTCACATTCATTTTTATGAATTTTCTATTTGAAGTAGGTCTCAGAACAAACAGAAAATTGTATGATACATGTCAGTGTTGCAATATATAATAAATAAATCTGATATATGATCGAGGCTTGGATGTACATAGTTGGTTTTCTAAAGAGAGCTTTTTGGTTTTTGTTGAACTTTTGAGGATTATGTACAACAACTCCAATGCGAATATCATCTTTCATATTACCAACTTCAGACCTAGCAGCTACTAAATTATCCTCTATTGATACTACATACTAAATCGAATTGTTGTCTCCTTATAATTTTATGTATTAATTAACTTTTATTGTCTGTACATACCCACTTGTCAAATTAAAATGCATTTAATACATCCATTATTCCTACAAGTTCTCTTCCCACACAAACAAAATAAGTGCTATGTTTTGTTTCCTGTTTTTTTAAATTATTTTAATTTTTTTGAATGCAATTGAAACAGCTGATTTCAACAATCAAATTCATTGAGGTCCATTCGAGAATGAATTTCCTTTCATTCGAATTTCAAAATACAGAAAATCCATTCGTATGAATAAATTTATTCGAAGGGTAGTCGAATCGTTTGAATCTCAAAATAAGGCAATCTACATCGCGCCATCCCTAACAATCGATTGCATCATTCAATACGCGAGCTTAAAATTCAATCGGATGATGTACGCACACTAGATATCGTATGCATACGAGAAATGAATAGTACTACATACAACAATTTTAAAACACATTTATTTTTTTTTTATTTTGTACTGCTAATCGCTGCTTTTCTTGCCACTGGTTTTGTGTGGTAAGCCATTGTGAACTTCTTTTGGAAATTCAAGTTACTAATCGTATTACCTTTCGAATTAGCTAAAAGAGGGTAGCTTTTTGAATAGTGCGTCGAATTGTCTGGATAAAATGCTCCTGTCGTTTTCTATCCCTTCTTTTGGCCATTGCATGGAGTGTAATATTCTGCCTAACAGCGGTATTGGTATCCTCATCGCGGTTAAGCAGTCTGCAAAAGTGATGCTTCCAGATTCCCAGTATCGACTGCGAGTCTACTACGAGTTGTCCCACTTCGTTCCGACAGGCTTCTGTCCGATGTTTTTGCCCTTTGGATATTTGCTTTACCCCTTGGCAAAATTTTCGGACATTATTTTTGCTGTACCATCCCTCCATTTCCTCGATCGTGCGCTTCTCATGCTCCTTCTTCTTCCTTCTGAGAAGCCGGTGCTCTTCCCTTCCTTTAATTGTCAAACCATGGGTTTTTTCTGGGTGGCGTTTTAAAAGCCAACACATCAGAGGCAGCTTCTCTGTTGGCGTTTTGACAAAGGTTTCACTGTTCGTCGATTGTTTCGCCTGGCAGGGTTGGACTCTCTGCGAGCTTCAGGGAGACTCGATCGTAAAAGTTCCCAGCGGTCGATTGCGATTGTAGCTTTCCGACGTCAAACTGTTTTGGTCTTGCTCTACTCCGTTGTACTATCGATATACCAGTTCTGACCTTGGCTACCACAAGGTAATGTTCCGAGTCGATGTTTGCACCTCGGAACGTTCGGACATTGAGGACACTGGAGGAGTGTCTGACATCGATCGCAATGTGATCAATCTAGTTGACGGTTGATTGATCAGGGGACCGCCAGGTCCCTTTGTGAATGTTGAGGTGTGTGAACCGCGTGCTCATCGCAGAGAGGTTTCGCCCCGTCACGAAGTCCAACAGCCTGAGTCCATTCTCGGACGTGTTGTTATGTAGACTGTGTTTTCCGACGACTCTAGCAAACACGTCTTTCTTGCCCAGCTTTGCATTAAAATCTCAAAGAATCTTGGTGTCGTAGCTGGAGTATTGACCGTATTTTCTTTCTAGGAAATCATAGAAGTCGTCCTTGCTTCTTCTTCTTCTTCTTGATTGGCGCTACAGTCCGGGGTGGACCTGGTCCTCAACCAACATGCCTCTCCAGCCAGCACGATCTTTCGCCAGTTGCCTCCAGTTGCGCACACCAAGTTGGTTGAGGTCCTTTTCAACTTGTGTGCGCCATCTAGTGCGAGGACGTCCTCTGTTGCGCTGTCCCAATGGCTCGGTGTCGAAGACTCTTCGGGCCGGAGCTGTGGTGTCCATCCGCTCTACATGACCTAGCCATCTTAAGCGTTGGATCCGAAGACGCTTAACTAGCTGCATGCCGCTGTACAACCCGTATAGTTAGTGGTTGAACCTTCTCCTCCAAACGCCATCTACGCAAACAGGACCAAAGATCGTACGCAGAACTTTTCTCTCAAAACAACCAAGAGCTTCTTCATCCGCTTTCAATAGCGTCCATGTCTCTGCGCCATAGAGCAGAACTGGGATGATCAGGGTTTTATACAAGCTCAATTTGGTGTTTCGAGAGATGGCTCTGTTACTCAATTGCCTCTTGAGCCCAAATAAACAGCGATTGGCAAGAGTAATTTTGCGCATGATCTCGGTACTGGTGTTGTTGTCCCTATTTACTCCGGAGCCTAGGTAGACGAAGTCCTTGACTACCTCAAAGTTTCTGCTGCCCAATATGACGCTCTGTCCGAGACGTCGATGTTGTGCGTCCTTCCGTGATGACAGCATGTACTTTGTTTTGCCCTGGTTTACCGCTAGACCCATTTTAGCCGCTTCCGCTTCAATACCAGCAAACGCCTCATTGACGGCTCGCTGTGTTCGTCCAATCACGTCAATGTCGTCCGCGTAAGCAAGCAGTTGAACGGACTTTTGGAAGATCGTGCCTCGGGTGTTTACGTTAGAGTTTCGCACGATCTTCTCAAGTATGATGTTAAAGAAGTCACATGACAGCGTGTCGCCTTGCCTAAAACTTTTTTTGACATTGAAGGTCTCGGTGAGTTCGTTACCGACCTTGATGGAGCAGCGAGAGTTCTCCATCGTCATCCTGCACAGCCTGACGAGTTTGGCAGGAATGTCAAAACTAGACATGGCGCTGTATAGCTCGTCTCTATGCACGCTGTCATATGCGGCCTTGAAATCGAGAAATAGGTGGTGGGTGTCGATCTGCATCTCTTGAGTCTTTTCCAGGATCTGCCGTAATGTCAAAATTTGATCGATAGTGGACTTTCCTGGCCTGAAACCGCACTGATAAGGACCTATCAGGTTGTTGACAAAGGGTTTCAGGCGTTCACACAGAACGGCAGAGAGTATCTTGTACGCGATGTTAAGCAGGCTGATCCCTTGATAGTTGGCGCAGTCAAAGGGGTCTCCTTTTCTGTGGACCGGAAAAACGACGCTGAGATTCCACTCATCGGGCATGCTTTCCTCCGAACATATCTTACAGATAAGCTCGTGCATACGCCCAACCAGGTCATCTCCAGCTGCCTTAAACAATTCCGCGGACAATCCGTCCGCTCCAGCAGCTTTGTTCGACTTCAGTCTAGGCATCGCTATCTTGACTTCGTCTAAGTCGTGGGGACGGAATTCGTGTTCATCATCGTCCAAATTTAGTGAAACATTCTGCCTGACAGCGGAATTTGTGTCGTCATCGCCGTTTAACAGTCTACAGTAATGATTTTTCCAAATTCTCAGCATCGACTGCGATTCTACTACTAGTTGTCCATTTTCGTCCCTGCAGGCTTCGGTCCGAGGTCTATATCTTCCTGATACTTGTTTTACCTTTTGGTAAAACTTTCGGACCTCCTTCCTGTCGTAACACCTCTCCATCTCCTCGACCACGCGCTTCTCATGCTCTTTCTTTTTCTTTCTGAGAAGCCGGTGCTCTTCCCTTCTCGTTGTTCGATGCAGCGTTGCCTTGTAGGCCTCCTGCTTGGCTGCATGTACCTGCCTGCACTCGTCGTCAAACCATGGGTTCCTTCTGGGTGGTGTCGTGAAACCAGCACATCAGTGGCAGCTTCTTTGATGGCTTTTTGACAACGTTTCCATTCTTCTTCTATTGAATGTGCAGGCAGCATCGAACTTTCAGAGAGTTTCAGGGAGACTCGGTCGGCAAAGTTCCTAGCGGTCAGTTGCGATTGTAGCTTCCCGATGTCAAACCGTAGTGTTCTTTCTCGACTCCGTACTTCTCTCGATATCCTCATCCTTACCTTGGCTACAAGAAGGAAATGGTCCGAGTCGATGTTGGCTCCTCGGAACGTGCGGACATCGAGAATATTGAAGGAGTGTCTGACGTCGATCGCAACGTGATCAATCTGGTTGACGGTTGATTGATCAGGGGACCGCCAGGTCCCTTTGTGAATGTTGAGGTGAGGGAAACGCGTGCTCATTACAGAGAGGTTACGCCCCGAGGCGAAATCTACCAGCCTGAGTCCGTTTCCGGATGTGTTGTCGTGCAGGCTGTGTTTTCCGATGACTCTAGCAAAGATTTCTTCCTTGCCCAGCTGTGCGTTGAAATCTCCTAGAACGATCTTGGTGTCATAGCTGGGGCATCGATCGTATGTTCTTTCTAGGAGATCATAGAAGTCATCCTTGCTATCGTCATCCTTCTCCTCCGTCGGGGCGTGTGCGCAGATCAGGCTGATGTTCCAGAATTTAGCCTTGATGCGGATTGTTATGAGGCGCTCGCTGATATAATCAAAGCTTAAGACTGGCATCCTACCAGGTTGGGTGCAGTCAGCAGCTTTGCCCTGTGTACATAAGCCCAACTCGTCCTTGCTATTGTCGTCTTTACCCTCCGTTGGGGCGTGAGCGCAGATGAGGTTGATGTTGCCTTGATGCGGATTGCTTATGTATCTAAAGCTTTAGATTTCTGGCCTAAGTCTGCCTCGGACAACAAAACCGCATCTAAACAAGCGATGCCTTCGCTCTTTGTAGCAATCGCCGTAGTATATGTCACAGTTTTTCATTCTCTTCGCTTGTTCTTCAATCGACGTTAAGGCTTCCACTACAGGACGTCGATGTCATCTGCGGACTGACTTGTGGAAGATAGTGCTTTCTGTATTAACAGCAACTCGCCGCACTCTTCTCTAGCACCAAATTGAAGAAATCAGACGACAGCGAATGTCCTTGAACCAAATGCACGGTGTACGATGTGTAAGCGTGAAGGGTATAGATTTCCTCAGGAAAGCAGGATGGCATCTTGTAGGCGACGTTGAACAAGTAGAGCCTGCTGCTTTGTTGTAACTGTGCCGAATTCCTCAAAGCTAGTTGGGCGGACCACTTCATCAATTGGAGGAGTTAGGATTTCCTCCCGTCTTCTAGCCCGGTATCTCCTACGCTGCTCCTACTTTTCTTTGCTGTGGTTTTAGCTATGCCTCGCCGGTTGCGCCATCATACCACGGGTTTTGTATCGGGCTGGTAGGTACCCTAAGGTAGTTTCACATAATAACATATTGTTGGGGTTTACGTTCGACGTTGTCATATCGGAGAATCTCTCACTTAATTGCTGTTCATCGGCTCTGGCAATCTCCAGGGTGCCAATGTCAAAAAACGAGCAACATTTTTACATCGCACTCTGGACAGACTCCGTAGCAACGTCCAAGAGGTCCTCTTACCTAGGGTACATTGGCATAGCCATGGGGCGCTGTGAGGAGGCTGTATGTCAACTTGACTTGCGCGATAACAAGGATCGTTGCTGGCATTCCGCCATGTTAGGAGCAATCAGCAACTTTGGCGTGTATTCTCAGTCCCTGTCCCCCGCTGGTAAATGACATCGTGTTGCATTACAATTCTCAAAGTAAAACAAATTGCACGCATTCATATTAATTTCAATGGTTTATTTGAAATCTAAAATAATTTTGTTTTTGTTTCATTATAATGCAATCAATATTCTGTCTATAATAATAGATAATCATAATAATAATCATAATCAATGCATAATTTTTCATATTCATAATAATCATAACAATAATAACCGTAATAGCAATAAATATTCAAAGCAGAGTTTATATGTTTGAAAATAAGAATATCTTTAAAACTGTATAAGCCCTTCGGTTTGCCGCCCAAGCACTTCACACTAAAGCTTTCGTCAGCAAATGCAACAGACTAAGACGCTGCATTCGCTTTAACGTCCTAAATTGTGTAATAATGGATATGCTCCCGAAGTACTTACACAGTTGATCATGTTCTAGACTAAATTCTTTTGAAAGTTTTTTTATTTTTCTTTTAAGATAATTGCTTTCTGTTTTTGTTTTTCTTTAAATATATCTGCTTATCGTTGTACCCATAATTGCATAAGTATATATTATAAGAATTTCATCTTTCATTTTGTTTCTATTATTCGCTTAAGGATCCTACGATTCGGTACATCATTACTGGTAGCATGACTTGTTTTATTGTTTCTTTGCTTAAATTGTTGTACATATGTGTATATATGTGGGATGACTGAAGGTTAAAGAGTTGTTGATAAGCACTCAGCAATGGCTGAGCTATGAAATAGGCGCGTACCTTGTAAGGTGAATTTGTTCTTTATCTATTTTTTTTCTTTTAGCGTGTGTACGTGCCTTATTTAAGTGGTTCTCTACTTTCCAAAAAAATTGCTTTTCACACAATTGCGTCTCTAAATGTTTTGTTTGCTATTTTGCTTTATATCTTCCTTAAACTTTGGCGAATAATATATATTTTGTTTTCTGAGCATAGATATATGTAATTTTCTAGTAAACAGTTTGTTTCAGAGTGAAGAGATAAGAAAAACAAAAACGAAGTGAAATGAAAACTATACATACCAATTCAAAAAAAACTTATATGTGGTGTTTGAAATCATTGCAAAATAATAAAAAAAATATACATTTTTCAAATTTATTTTAATTCATTGGTGTGGTTATTATAATTTGTTGTGATTTTTTTATATTCTTATGTAATTCTAATACACTAAACGAAAGACAAATTTGACAAAAGCATTTAAAAACTTTTTCATGGTATTTGCAAATGAGTTTCTATTCATAACTTCCTCTACTAAATGATGATTTGTGGTTTTCGGTGTTAATTAATTGTCCGCTGACATGGAACTGATGTCATCATTGATAGCTAAAACTTGCTTGATGAAATCCTGGTCGGTAACGACCTCGGCTAAGGATATACATAGATCAAGAAGATCAGACTTGATCATATTTAACTGCGGCGCTAATTTTTCAATGTGCGCATGAACATGCTCGGGAATCTAAAATGGACAAATCAATTATATTTTACTGTAATAAATATGGTATAGGATAGGACTGTCTTTTCAACTAATGAAGACAATGATAAACCATTGACATAAATACACACCTTGGAAGAATTCTTAAAAACGTTAAACATAAATTTGACTTTAATGCGCTGATCATTTGGTCCATCGTAGAACATTGTGAATTGGGCTTCATTGCAATTAGGCAAAAGTGGCAAGTAAATTCCAGCAAGAACCCGACCCTTTGCATCACGGGCCAGCAAAGAACGGAAATTATAGACCAAATTCCTACGCACAGTCACGTCAATGGCGGTCAGATATGGATGCTCCACGTAAACCAGCGATGACTTGAAAGTCTGCTGATCGTTCCGAGTTTCGCGCTCCATCCATTCAACGTACTTGTGATTGTGCATGCTGAAGTTATAACAATAGTCCCTTTTACAATGTTGTTCATTCGACTGTGTAAACCAACCTGTAAAAAAAAAAACACATACATTAGTCAATGTTTCGGAAATATAATAAATTAAACAAACCTGTATGTGGATACATTTGATCTTCCATCACTGTAACGGCACGAGCTACATGGTAACCGGGATCTAAAATCATAATACCACGTCGACCGCCAATCGATATACGCATTGCTACCATTGAATGTTCCTTCTCCACATTGGCATCCGGTGAATTTAAGCCACACTCTTCACTTGATTCGATATAGTCACGTAATGCTACAACATGTTCCTCACATGACACAATATACATATATCGAGCAAGAATAGGAAATATCTCCATTATTCTAGTCATAATCTCCATGGCCAAGCTGACACACATGTGATGACGACGATTAATGGGAATATCGTAAAATTGAAAGAATGACTTCAAGTCGGATCGTCGGGTTTTCTTGAATGCCTTATGGAAATCAACGAACAAGTGAACCGTGTCGTAATGTGTTTCTTCTAACATATGATGGAGTTTTGCTTCGATCAGAGCATTAAGATCATCATATTGCCAAACATTATCAAAATTAAGTGTTCCCTTGCTTTCTGATGCCCAATCGGGCAACGGCAACGGATGTCCTAATGGCCATACACCATTAGTCTGATTGAATGCAGTTAAATTATAGCTATCTTCAGTAGCCCACCGATGTTCCTTCTCCTGGTGTTGATGTTGCTGTTGGGGTGATTGTTTTTGCTGCTGTTCCTCCAGGAGTTTAAGGATGCTTCTGCATCTGTCGGCATCGGCGAACGATGACGCTCCAATTGATGTCACATTATCAATGATTTCATTGCTGTTATATGACGTTTGCCCGGATGCTGAATCGGAATTATCTTGTTCGTATATATTCCCAACACCTGCCTCGTCGTTATTGGCATTTTCATCATTTGTTTCATCAACGTCATCATCGTCGTCTTCATAATCGTTGTCCACGATTTGATCAGTTTGGGCGATATCCCTGATATGATCACGTGTAATATTACATGTTGTCTCCGGACCGGCGGTAATCGATTCAGTATTAGTTGTAGTCAATCCAACCGATCCGACGACCGATCCAATAGATTTACATCCCAAGCTGGCTTCGGCGAGTCAACTTGGCCATTCGGCGCCCCAACGACCAACCGTTGGCACATAGCCACTTTCGCAGTCATTTAAGGAAGCGTCTAGATTAATTTTGCTAGCGCTTAATGAATTTATTATTGGAAAATTTGCTGTTGCAGCAGTCGCTGTGTAACTTTGATTTACAGCACAGTTGCTTAAATTAAGACCAATCCGGTCCTGCACCTTTTTGAACAGGCCCGGCTCGTCTCCGCTTGTGAATGACTTTTTAGAACGCTCTATAAAAATAAAAAATAATAGAGATAAATAGAAAGTTACATTTAAAACATAAAGCAATATGGTTTGTTTGTTTATTAGTTTAATGAATGGTGTGAGGAATCTAAGGTGTGCTGGACAGTTGTATTGAGACTTTGTGTGACGTCATCGCGGGAATTTCTGTGTCAACAGCTCAAAAGCGGAAACAGACAAACATTTTTGCGACAGTCATCATCATATGTAAACTCATCCGGAGTTATGTGAAATGTATAAGTGAAATGCGTCATATTCAAATCAGGTACGATCAACTGGTGCTGCCTTTTTCTGCGACGAATGGTAGTTTGAACTCTGAACAACAAATTAATAATACCGTTATTGTAATTCAGGCATGCCTCGAAAACGTGATAGTGATTTCTACCGAATGTGAGTGAGCAACAATTTTTCATTCTCATTTGATAAGCATTGCTGTAGTAACGAATGAATTTTGACCCTGATGGGATATGTGTGGGTGCGTCTGTCTCACAAACACTTAAATGGTCAATCCACTTACACATAAGAGCTTACGATGTGTATATGCACATTAGTTACAGAAAAATAAAAACATCTCCATGAAAAAATACCTTCGGGTAAAATAAGTGAGTACATATATATGACTAAAGGCATCTTTTGCGTCACTCGTCAGCTGGATGTTGTTAATTAAATTCTCAGAAAAATACGAATTATCTTAAAACATGAATCCACACAAAACATACATACAAGACATTTGAAGACGCAATTAAAACGATGTGGGATGTGAATTTATTTTTATCTCGCGACAAGTGTGCATGGTAACATGCATTGCTTACATTAGATATGTGTATATGTAGGGTGGGTTTGGTGCTGAACCAGAAACCTATTTTTTCTTAATATATATAGTAATCACATCACATATCGTTTTATCGACTAAGTTTATTATTTTCGACATCCCTACTCGGAGTCAAGAGTTCAATAAAATCTGATATCACCTCACACGTCTGATAAAATGTTTGTGTCATAAACATGTTTTACTAATTTATTCAATATTCCGTGCTTCTATGGTTCCTTGTATCTCCATTTTCATTCTTTAGTGATACCAATATTTATAAAGCGCAAGATCTAACAACAATGCTCTGGACTGTTGCTAAGACAAAAAAATGCATTAAGTGACTAGGTACCTAATGAATGAATCGTTGAATCGAGTGATGAAACATACATACATGTGTACATGCCTTCGCATTTATATATAGATCACTAGGCATACAGATTGGAAGTTGATTGTTTACTGAAAGCTTAAAGTAATAACGAATACGCCTGTTTAATTGAATAGAATAACTTCGTAATTGAAATCGAAACAAATTTTAATCTATGTCACATTTTCGAATTCCTGTTTCTGTATGCAAGGCAAAAGCCCAATAAAAATCTTTTATGAGGGTACAAGTCTCTAAAAACATGTGAAAGAAATATGTACATGCATACATATGTACATATGTAATAAGAATGAAAGCGACAATTCGCAATTAGGTTGTTAAAAACACAACGAGGCTATTGCAATTGTGGTGAATGTACTCTGATAAATCTTATTTTATTTTACTTACCCATACAATGGCCAAAGCCCCAATATCCAAAATTTTGTCTCCTCTACTGCACTCAAATATATTTTATTTTTTCTGCTCGATTTAGAATATATTTGTTTTTTTTTTATTTCTTATTATAAATTTTCCCGAAATAATGTTGCTGATAGTTAGGTAGTAACTCTTGCAGAGTTGAAAAATGTTTTCGCTCTAAATGCGGCGAATTAACTTTGATTTCGCTTCGCTGTTTTTCTTCGCTTTTACTCAATTCTCCGATATGCCAGTACTAGCGATCCTAACGGATCAAGGTATGTTAAACGACTGAATTCAGAGATAATGGAATGAAAGAGATGTTCATCTTTCCATTGGAAAACCCCTAGTCCACCACAAATCCACCTCAGATTTTAAGCGTTTCCGCTCTCAAGTCACTAATACACCTCGGATTCTAAGCGTTTCCGCTCTCAAGTCACTAATACTACTCTATATACAGAGCACCGCCATCTTGCTTTTATTATCTGCCCTCAATAGTGTCAAAAATTTGCGAGATTGCCCATGATAATGTCAGAAATGGCCCCGATTGGAAAGTATTCCAGGACACTGTTCGCTAAGCTCATACTTTTTAAAAGGAATTATTGTTTGCTGTTTATTAATTATTAATTATAAAAAGTCGTCAATAAATGCCAATCATTCTAACAAACTAATTGTTATAAATATATTGACGAACATTACGGTCAGGAAAAATGTGAAAACATTTACAAAAATACTACAATTTATTTTCATATACTGATGGAACTCTTATCATAATGTTAATGTATGTAGTAGTAGTACGTATTGTGGATTAAGGTAAGACTAAAAGTTATGTATGTACGAAATTTTAACAATTTATATCAAAAGAGCGCTGTCAGGAAAGAGTAAAAAATGTCCCTACCCTGTCCATTTCAACCCAAGAAATGTCTATGGGAAGTTTTGGTTTTTTTTTGTGGTTTTCTGTCAAATCATTTGATGTGTCAATCTCGAATATAGTATTGGCGGCTATTCAACAATTTTGAATTAGTTTGAGTTTATTTGAACAAGTAGTTCAGAAGAATAGAAACCGAATTAAATGCCAAAAAAACCGTGTTTTTTAATGTACATGTTTTGCTGTAAATTTTGATATATATCGTCTCTCACATCATACAGAAACCAACAAGCATAAATTACACATTTTCGTTCATTCTGAGAGGTTTTTATCTCCACTCCTTAAAAAATGACAGTCTTCAAAATTTGGTGCAGAAACTACGGGAACACCCCTATTTTGTTTATCCTGAATTTGTTAGTTTTCAAATTTAACGTCTTTTTTAATGGAATATTCCAGCCTCATAATAAGAACATAATTCAATGCATTTTGCGAACATACACTTGTCTCTTAGTTTCCGTTTTTGTTTTTAGGTGAATATTTGGCGTTCAAATTAGTGGCAAAGACGGAAATTCCGGAGAATTCACTTCATCAACTGCTCTCATAAACTAATACGCATTTACATAAACACATTCACATTCACATTCAGCTGGTCTCGAGCTTTACACGTACTCACAGACTCTGTCTGTGAAACGGATGTGAAGCAGGAGGAAAACAGCTGTGAAATGTTATAAAAAACGCTGTCAGATGAATCTGAGGGGCAAGAAACGTAGAAGTGGCATATCTCCTCCTTCCATTATCTCTGACTGAATTAAGACCTGTTCAAGCGATCGAACGACGTCCGGTATATATACACAAAAGCAGTTTTTATGGCGTACTCGACGTATTCACGTGAACACCACTACACAATGGCATCGACAACCGCACAAATACTCACACTCTGTGTGTTTCTTGTTTGTTAATACAATTATCTAGTCACATGTATGGTGTATATGCATATCTATATAGAAATAAAGCGTCACTATACGATATACGATTTTATAGAATCTCGATGACTAATGTAAGTCTTGTTTTTTCGTGGCAAAACATAAACATGAACAGCTGATTGGGCCAGTCCGCGAACTTGTATTCTCAAATGTATGTTTCATATGCTTGCACTTTTTTTATGTTTTATGATTTAAGTTAGAAACGCGAATACCTACTTGGTATTTTCTTTGTTTTAGTTGTATCCCCGATTTTGAAATTAGACTGCGATATTTACCAAAGTATTATAACGAAGAAAACAAAACCGATCACATACACAGTGCTTTTTCTTTGAAGAACAAAAAAAATCCACCAACTGTCAGTCGCCCGTATTGTGGTTGTTGCGATCTGAAAATATAAAGATAAAAAATAAATAAAAACATTTCATATTTTGCTTTATTAATGTTGGTTGCGTAAGTCATCCGATGTAATAGCGTGGCTAGGGAACTACATATAATCGAATTTAGAGCAAAAGTAGGCTTTTCTTTGTACATTAAAGTTTATTAAGTTTACGAACTGTTCATACATATATTGTACGTATGTGCATACATATTTAGTACGAGTAGGTACCTATAATATAACATGTAGGCACACACATGGTTCTATTTGCAGACATAAACTCTTGGTCAGAATCAAAATGCGCAATAAGGCAAATGGGGCTTGTACTTATTCTTATCGGAAAACGTCTACATGAGCATACATATAAGGATTCTAAATTAATTAGAAACGTCTTGCCTGTTCAAGCTATTCAAGCCACTTGAGATAGTATGTGTATTTAATTCAGAAAACATTTTTGTTTTTATTTGTTCAACAATTTTCCATATTGAACGTTTTCTATTGCAATCATTCAAATCCCTGGTTATCTGTCCTAGATATCGCTCAGAAAAGGTAATCCGAAAATTTCACTAAGCAATTAGTTGATCATAAACAAAAGACTACATACATACATACAGTGGACTCTCTCTAAGTCGCATAATCACCGGATATCAAAATTAGTTCGAGTTAGAAAAGAGTTCGATTTAGAGGATGTTTTTTATATGGAAAATTAAGGAGAACCCTTATTATTCATCATTTTCCGACCAGCATTATCCACTAGAGATCTCCAGGTCACACGATTCTCCGTCATCTAACTCTTCAGGTTTTAAGACCAGGCGTAACCAGGCGAGTTTTGCCGCATTTAATGCATTAAAGACCCCAACGTGCTCTAGAACAGCGAATCTCAACCTGTGGTCACTCTCAGAAGCGACTGTCTTTCAAACAAAAATTTTTAAATATATCTTTATTATCATTACACTACAATTCTATGTTGGGCGGGGTCTGCCGACAATTAAATTCGTTGCTGGGCGTTCGCATAGGCTCAAAGGTTGAAACTCTAGGCTCTAGAATATTCAAGCCAACATGAAATCTTAGTCGAAATAAAGCATAGTTATATTTTTTATTATGTGAGTATAAACAGAAATTTCAAATTTCTGAACCTTTACAATTAAACAGTGCTTGATCATCTCTTTGTTGCACCAGGTACATAATTCGCAGCGAAGTTGACTATATCGAACATGCATGTAGGTAGGTGTATACGCAAGCTAAACATGGACAGTCTGTTGGTTGGTAGTAGCTTCTAGGAATTTATCTATTTCGAATTAGTCACCTCAAAAAGTTGCTCAAATGCTTTAATTCATGCCTCAAAAGTAAATTCAAAGTCTGCGTTCTCAGCAAAAATTGAATTAAGACGAAACAACAATCAAGCAAGTTTCACACATGTAAATCACGAAGAGATATGTATATTCCTAGTTGGGGTATTTATGGTAGCATCTAGCGTGGTCAATTAAGATGCTACTGATCAACAAAAGAAACTTAATCAAGAACAACCCGCGTAAACATCACTATTTTCAAGCAAAGCTTGAAGCGTAATTTGTTGCCCACATATGTACATACATACATCAAGCCGCCCATTGTTAACATTTTTGCAAGGTGCAACGAATCGCATCAACGGATCGAGCAGCTCTTGAGTTCATGTTACATAATACATATAAGACTAAGACATAATACAGTAAGACTAAATGTACACACCTACATATGTATCAACTCGTATGTCAAACAAAATTGTAAACAATTAATATGAACAATAAAAAAGAATTGTGAATGTTTTCGTAGATCATATATGAACGTACACCAAACAAAAGCGCCAATACACTTGCATATGCCTACGTGTAGGGATGTTTGTAACTAATTTCATATAAAACTAATTCAGTGTTTAATGATATAAAATGACAGCAGCGAGTGAATTTACGATTTTCTAGGTAATTTTCCACTGCGCAAAATGAATTTTGAATCCCATAATCCCCTAGTATTAAAGAGGATACAGATACAAAAGGTGATTTGAGATCTTGCATATTTTAAGTTGTCTACGACGGAAATGATGCATTTGACAAAATACCTATTATCAAAGGTGTTTTCTGTTATTTTTTTTCTAGCTCAGTTTTTGTTTTTGACTTACAGCAAACTACCCCCACATTCATCAATTTTGTCTAGCTTTCTGTGTTTTGCATATTTTGTTATTGTTTTCCATTCCTATCATTCGTCAAGAAGATGTTTGTATAATCCAGATTGTTTTGGCTGTTATTGTCAATGAAGGCAAGCGATATGTTCCTCTTATTGCGTCCCAGAAATGTGTTGCTTGTCTGCTATTATGGTCCAGTTGAAAAGGGTTTCCTTCTATGTATTTCTAAACAACAAGGTAGGTACTGGGTTCACAAAGATCTCTTTTTTCATGTCTTTCTGAGACAATCGTGTAAAATTTTGGTAGGTGCGAGAACACCTGAAAGTCGGTACAAAAATATTAGTACGAATCTCACCAAATCATATAAAACTGGGCATAATGAAACAGTTTGTGAAGGCGCTTGACAAAACTGATGACTATTTAAATTTTCTTTCACGAAAGTTTCCAAGATAAATTAGTTAGAACTTGAAAGCAGGTATTTTTGTGGGCCAAAAAGTACACCACGACCTCATTTATCTATTGTGCTCTTTCGTACCTTCGTACCCTTAGTGCTCCCCTCACATTCAGTTTTATTCAGAGTTGTATTGGGGGCTATAGTCTCCTGTTGTGTAATGTGGAAGAGATTTGTTTGATTTTAGACAAGCCCAGGTATCTTTGTTTTTCAGTACGTGTTCTGGAATTTTGTTAGTTTGTAGACCATCTACTGATGCTCATAGTTTCCTTTGGTGCTCCCAGAATCTACAGTCTTAGGAAGCCTGTTGGAATACCCTCTTTGTATTGACCCAAGAGTTTCTTGGCCAGCTTCATGCCATGAGTATTGTTCCAGGGGTCTACGCGGTTAATAGTCCCCTGAACTCTTCCCCGAAGACATGATCCGGGGGCTATAAACGGTATAAACGGTTCTCCTTACCTATCGAAGGAGTTGGCCATTTCATTGCCTTCTATCCCCGTGATGCCAGGTATCCAGCAAAGATCTACTCTGTTATTCCTGCTCAGCTTCTTAAGCCTTGGTAGGCATTCTGCCACAAGCTTTGATTTGATGATATAGGACTTATGTGCCAGATAGCGTCACGACTGTCCAACATTGTTGCTATGTCGCAGTTGGAATGATTTTTTTTATCAAGATTTATTTCATCGCATGTGTCCATAGCAAGGGCTTCTGTCTGATGCTGGTGCGTTTGTCTATGGGTTCGTTGTACTTTTTCCGGGATTCAAATACTCCCGGCCCTGTTCATTGGTTAGTCCTTCGCAGTCGGGCAAGCTCTCATAGCCCCTGTTACTATTAAGTGCATCTCTTGGACTGATCAGATTGGTTCTTTTGGACGAAGCTATTGCACCGCATGTAAATGTTGGTCTAATAATTGCTATGTACATACAGCATACGATACCTGGACTGCAACCCCAGGATTTGGCCGTTAGACTTCTAAGGGTACAATAAAGCACGCTCCGCCTTCTGTCTGTTTGCTGTATAAGATTACCTTGGTACCTAGATATCTTGCCTCTTTCACTGGAGTCAGTGTATCGCCTGACAGACTAATTTGTTTTAATAATAATAATAATAATAATAGCTTCTCAACCACTCGTGTTCTACGTGCTATTGTTCTCACAGGAGTGGAAGGGACCTACAGTTTTATGCCGAATCCGAACGGCCAAACTTGAGAAGTTTTATTTTCTAGACAGGAAATACTCTTAAAGCATTGTCAGTGAATCGAAAGAGGTGGGACTGTCAAAATTATTTTTGTCGCTCAGAGCTGGAATCGAACCTACGACGTCGAGGTTGGGGTCGACGCACATATCCACAACGCCACGGGCCACGCTAATTTACTAATTTTACCACTGATTTGTTTTAGCCGTTCCAATTTATGTTTTCTTGTAAAATGTAGTTTTTGGCAGATTTAGGTTTAGCACAACTCCTCTTGCCTCTGGCTATGATGACTATATCGTCAGAATATGCATTACATTTACTGCCGTGGTTTGTTGGTATCTCCAGATGTTCGTCGTCAAGTAAGCTCCACGCAAGGGAAGATAAGATTTCTCTTTGTGGACATCCTCTTATTGTGTTGACTTTTATTATGCCTTCTGATGCATAAGTCTCAGATGTTATCGTGCTCAGAATTTCATACATCCATATGATGGCAATATAACACAATTTGTTAAAGCTTATGACAGAAAAGATAGCTTCCTAAATTGACACTAAATGCACTAAATGTAGTTCTTGGACGGGGACCTTATTTAGTTCAAACCGGACCGGATTACACATATTGGACAATATAATCTGTTTTGAAATGCATTATATCTAAAAAGTAGAGACAATGCTCTCGACAGAGGATCGACCAGTCTGTCCGTGGTAGTAGCCTTTATAGACGACCCTTCAGAGCTCAATTAGAAGAAAATGAGTCTGATCATGGGGACCTGCTATATTATACTGAAGTTCGAGTTTACAAAGACTACGGTACTTATTTGACGAAATAAAAGAGTTTTTACTAATCAGAACTGAACTATACGAAGAGTTTGACAAGGAAGAGTGGCAAATAGATGGAGCATATTTGCCATATATAACGAATCATCTCAAAGCGACGTTTTCAAAAGTTTTACTCGCTTGAACCTGTTGCTACGTTCATGGCCTATCCATTTCGAAGTGTTGATGCCGAAGAAGTTGCGAGAAAAATTACAAATTTGTTTGTACAATATTTAGAAGAAAAAAAATGGGACGGAAGCGGGAGAGAAATTCCTTACAAGTCATGTCTTCTACAAGGCTCAAAGTTCGGATCCCGCTGAAATGCTCTGAAAGTTTATGAGCAGAGAAAAGTATCTATTTATGAGAAACAGATTTTTCAACAATGAATGCTATAGAAAAAAAGTAAAACTTGGAAGCCTGCCTGATTCAATAACGCCTTAGTTTACAATCGCAGTAGACGAGGTACAGTGCCATGGATCAACTTCAAAGTAGTGCTGAATTTCTTCATTTTGTCAAATGATTGAATCAGAAATGATATTTTTGAGTTGTTAAATACGGTTATATAAAAAAATACTGTTTTATTTCTCAAGACGAAAAGGAGTCTCCGACGTTTTCCAAAAGTTTAATAGTAGTCCACCACATGAGAAGTCTGCCCGCCCATCCTCTAGACAGTGTTATGCTCGTCATACCAAGACTCTTAATTGTCTTGATACTACTGGCCTACTTATAGACGACAAGCATACAACACATAGCTGTTAAACACATTCAATTCATTCATATTGCCCAATTGCTAAATACATGTGTTCATATTCTCACGTCCTAATCGTCGTCTGTTTTGATTCTGAAATATATTAGAGATGACCTCATTCATGTAATAGCTCCAAAGTATTGCTTGCGCCCGCCTTGAGTGCCCGTCCGTTAAACCACTTCTGACCCATATGCTCAAATCTCCGAAAAGAGTAGCATGTTTCCCTTCTAAATAAGTCACCAAATTGTACTTTGAAGCCCTCACCCACTCTAAGAAGATTCACAAACAGTTTTGTAAGCACAAATGATGTTCAGTGATGCAAAGGAAGTATCCAAAAAAAGATACAAATATCCCCTAAGCTCCATACTAGAAGCCGACAAATGTAAAAGGTGAAGGCCGAGATTCCTATTTTAGGGACACAAAGCATACGGAGATAATACATAGACATAAACACAACGATATAAACAAGTAGTTCTAGAAAGTGTCGCTCTAGTGGAAGTGTAAGACGTTTCCTAAGATGGACGTTAATATGATACGACTTTACTTTAGGTGCAAAGGGTGAATTGAGGTTGCCTCATAATAAGACTAGTAAAATTTTTCTTAATCAGTCCCCCCATATCTCAATGAGTAACCATTTTACAGGACAGAAAACGATATTTTCTGAAAATATTGTCGAAGTCAGGGCATAATACATGACTTATCAATTATGTTAAGAGTCCTTTTCCGTCGGAAGGCAATTCATCCTCGTGCCGATTATTGATTATCGTCATAGAATGTGGGTGGGTTGAGTTGAATCGATTTCATAAACATCCAAACGAAAGGAGACCGAGAGAGAGAGAGCTATGCCGACTTGATGCGAACATAAATAAAAATAATGTGCCAGCCGTAAATTTATCGATTGTGTTATAACAATGATATGGAAGCAAGTGGCAATATGTTGCCGCCTCTGATTGAATAGGAAACAATATTTATAACAATGACTCAGGTAAAGAGACAGTATTGATTTGTCCTCTTTTTGAAATTACCATGAATCAGACACAGTTTGAGAGGAATCGTGATTAGATTTAAGACACGCTTTTGTACGCAAAACGGGTTAACGAGTCTAGTTCAAACATTAATCCTATTTAAATACAAGTGCCTAAAGATTGTCTATAGACAGTTGGGGTTAATTAAATCGGACTCTTCTTCTTCTTTGTGTGGCGCTACAGTCCGGGGTGGACCTGGGCCTCAACCAACATGCCTCTCCAACTAGCGCGATCCCTGGTTAGCTGTTTCCAGTTTCGCACATCAAGTTGGTTGAGGTCCTTCTCCACTTGGGTGCGCCACCTTAAACGCGGGCGTCCTCTGTTGCGTTGCCCGACAGGTTCGGATTCGAAGATTCTTCGGGCCGGAGCTGTGGTGTTCATACGCTCTACATGACCTAGCCACCGTAGGCGTTGGATCCGTAGACGCCTAACTAGGCTATGTCGCTGTTCAGCCCGTACAGTTCGTGATTGAATCTTCTCCTCCAGAACCCGTGAACACAAACAGGACCAAAGATCGTGCGTAGAACTTTTCTCTCAAAGAGACCATGGACTTCTTCATCCGCTTTCGAGATTGTCCATGCCTCCGCGCCGTATAGCAGGACTGGGATGATCAAGGCCTTTTATAGAGTCAACTTGGCTCTTCGAGAGAGGGCTGTATTACTCAATTGCCTCTTGAGCTCGAAGAAACAGCGGTTGGCAAGAGTTATCCTACGCTTGATCTCGGTACTGATGTTATTTGTACAATTTCTCCGGAGCCGAGGTAAGTGAAGTCCCTGACTACCTCGAAGTTATAGCTGCCCATTGTGACGCTCTGTCCAGGACGTCGATGTTGTATGTCCTTTTTTGAGGACAGCAAATACTTCGTTTTGCCCTCATTCACCGCCAGACCCATTTTAGCCGCTTCCGTCTCAATTTTAGAAAAATCCTCACTGACGGCTCGCTGAGTTCTGCCAATCACGTCAATGTCATCGGCGTATGCTAACAATTGCACGGACCTCTGGAAGATCGTGCCTCTAGTGTCATGTGTGAGTGTCGATTTGCATTTCTTGGGTTTTTTCACACACTGATATGGACTGATATGATATGGACCTATCAGATTATTAATGAACGGCTTCAGGCGGGTACACAAAACGGCAGAGAAGATCTTATACGCGACTCCGTTATTCTCTTGATATCCTGACTCTTACCTTGGCTACAACAAGGAAATGGTCCGAGTCAACATTGGCTCCTCGAAACGTTCGGACATCAAGAATGCTGGAGGAGTGTCTGACGTCGATCGCAACGTGATCAATCTGGTTGATGGTTGATTGATCTGGGGACCGCCATGTCCCTTTATGGATGTTGAGGTGTGGGAACCGCGTGCTAGCAACAGAGAGGTTACGTCCCATGACAAAGTCCACCAGCCTTAGTCCGTTACTGGACGTGGTGTCGTGTAGGCTACGTATCCCTATGACTTTAGCAAAGATTTCTTCTTTACCCCTTTAAATCGGACTCACGTTTTTAAAAAGGGAATTTTTCAACTACCTACCAAAAAGGCCAGGGCCTAGCTATTGTACATGCTATTTTTCACGGATGAGAGTGACGTATACATATGCCGAACGGCCAAGTTTGAGGTTTTTCTAGACAGTTATACTCTTTGAGCATTGTCAGTGACTTGAAAGAGGTGCGATCGTGAACATTATTTTTGTCGTACAGACCAGGGATTGAAGCTAGGCGTCGAGGTTCAAGTACATAGGAGTCGACACCCATACTCACAGCGATACGTGCCACCACAATGCTCTACAATTACCCATGTTTTATGTAGCAAAATTCAGAACCTTGACCTAATTAAGGTAATTGGTATTATGTCCTCGACATTGTATTCAAAGTAATGTGACCGTTGAAGTTTATTATAAATATACTTTATGTGTGTGTCAGCAATTTCCAAGTTCATTCCCAGCCATGTTTAAATTGTCAAGAAATTTCAATATTCATTATTCCTGATAGTTTTCTTGTCAAATGAAAACTTCAAAAGGGAATGCATTTTTGGTTGCATATGAGTTATGTATGCATATAAAATGCAAATATTAAGGAATCTTGATTCATGTCTAAACAATTCTCGGCATTTCGCCATATTTGTCTTTTTTTATTGAAATATTAATATAACTTGCCTTATCCCAATAATCAAGAGTCTTTGTTATGAGCATATGTCCTTATTCGACTAAAGCCTTTCCTTGTCCTATTATATTAATCAGACTAAGGTATAAATATGCACATGTGTATTGGAATGCATTTGACTACTTTGCCTCACTCAAAAACATTATTGAGAAAAATGCTAAAATGAATAGAAATGAAATTGACGCAAATTCAGTCCATTGCATGGTCTTGCCCGAAGACAAATGAAAAAAACATTCCCTTTAAGGATCTTATTTAGAGAAAATTCTTTTTTCTATATTTGGCGTGTGCAGACTGCTCGAAAATACGTTCAATTTGTTTTTGCTTCAAAGGTCAAAAATAGCACATTGCCCCGACAAGTGGTCAATGTAATTACATTCGCTCGAGTTGTTTTGCTGACTAGTATCTCGACATTTATTCCCATAGCTGGCCTTACATACACATTTAATAAGCAAACTAGTATTATACTGAATTGCTTGCTAAGTAACTGATAAGACACACATTGTTTGTTTCCTAGATTGTTACCAGACGATGAGAAACAAAGAATATCAGTGAGTGAGTACATTTGTGCTTTGAACACATTGTAATAATGCATGATAATCACATATGTTCTTGCTTAGAAAAACGTGCATTTCAACCTTATGCTCGCACATTTGTAAGTAATCGAATTTCAGATCCCTTAGAGCAGTCTTAGACGAAATGAGACCCAGTTATGAAAGGACGATGTAGCGTGATGCTGTTTTGCTTTTTACTTCAGACATTGTCACATGTCAACAACTTATGTGTTGGTTGTGTGTTTAAAGGCAACAATCAGTTTATGAATTGCAGACAGATTGTGGCAGTCTTGTTCAACAATTAAATTAAAGTAAATTAGAAGTGAAGAAGTGACATGTGCTCCTACCCTAAACATCGTTGTCACCCCCCGTCATGAGTTGAGAGCTGCGCGATATCCAAAAACTATGGATAGCTGGATAGTGCATGTATATATTGTAGCTCTCGTTTAAAATGGATCATCGCGCAGACAACTACTAACAAATTGTTTTCAAATGTAATTAGCACTTCTCAACACTTAACCGTAAGATTGTAAATCTTTCTGATGAATTTCTCTACAAACTTTTTATTTCAGTGTCAACAAGTCTTCAGACGATGTTAATTCAAATAAAAGAACGAATTAACAAATTTTATAACCTAGCATCATTCCAATTCGCAATAAAGGCATTTTGACGTCAATGGGCGAATTTTTGTAATCACTATTTAAAAATATCTTGGACTCAATCCGATCGCCACACATATCACTTGACTTTTGTTCCTTAATTGCATTAGATATTTTTGTACTATTATTATGGACAAAGCTGTAAGCTGTACGTCACTCATCGATTATATTTATTCCTAACGATATGATTCATTTCCATAAGGTTGGAGGTCGTCACTAATGTGAAACCGTACAAATAACTTCTTGAACGACCTTACATTGAAAATATTGCAAGTCTCCGCTGTGTCCAACCCCCGCAGCTTAGGTCACCTCATGTAATTAGCACGTGCGAGGGGGTACAAACTCTGACAACAATATTCACACTACTACATTAACATTTCGGAGAACGGAAAGAGACCCAAATGAGGGGTGAGATCACGTTATATTGTATCCACGCGTTGTTACGTCAATTCTCACCATGACCGAAACGGGCTATCACGCAACGTCAAAGAAACAAAGAACTGCGGTGGCTAAAAATCGATATTTGAAACTTTCTATGACAGACTAATCGAAAATACAAAAGATACATTTTTTTTCAAGAACTTAAATGAAACATGTAAACTTACCTTTGCTGCAGCGCTTAGATCTTTTTACTCCAATTATACGAACCGTTATAATAAAATAAAATCAATATAAATTTTATGGCACACATATTGGGTATTAAGTTCATTGCAAAAATAATCTAGATGGTGGACGTCTCAAAGGACCCACGCATGAAGCTTTTTACAAATTCGGAGTATTCGATTTTTCTTAAAATTTTTTTTTTTACAAATTCACAGAGCTACGCCCCATAAAAAAGAATTTGAAACTAAGAAAATTCCACCGACAACGCCTACTTTCGAACAAAAGAACTTATATTTCGAAACATAAATCCACACACGAATTAAAACAGAAATACCCGTTGAAAAAAAACACAAAGGACAATTAGAAAAGGCCGTTGTCCTTGTGCACTGAATACTGAAATTTCTTTTTTCAAATTTATTCTTTGTGGTTTGAATTTTGCAGAAAACACGTCCGCCAAAGAGTGGCGTACGGTGGTTAAAAGAAGACTGCAGTTTACCGAATGAGAACTTAGTAAGTTGACTTACTCGTATATGGAACTCAAAAGGGGAGGCATGGTGGATTCCTTTGACGTAAGGATTAGTTTAAATGTATAGATTTGGTGGGCATGCGCTCTTGTAGAACATTCAATGAAAACTATGCGGGGGTGGCAGCATTTGGAGTAATCGCGAACGTGAAGAAATTCAAGGAATAATGTTAAAGGATGAATGGCTTCAGCAGTTGGTGTTGCTGGTTTCGATTGGCGTTGGGCGTTGGGGTGGTCTAGTCTAGTCACGTTTTCTATAAACGTGTGTATCGATTTTTGGTATTATGATTTTTTCCCAATATTTTAAATACCTAACGTCTAGAAATGTCTGCTTAGTATTGATTGCATCCGAAAAAGAGTGTAAAAAGTATTTTATTTTCATTAATAGACCGAAGTATTAATGTGCTATTACATACATGTAAGAACATGTAAGAAAATTGTAGAATAGGTGAATAAATGTAATGTGTATACATACATTTCACTCTATAATGCCATCAGAGACTCGCTCTGCAACTGATCAGACAACACTAAGGCCAATGCCTGGACCTTGGCTGTGGGGCATTTTGGTTGATCGCTTGTATTGTATCTACCTACAATTGGGAGACAATTTGTTGGTGCAATTGGCTCCTTATATAGTTTTGGAATAAATAGATACATACATATGTGTATGCTTGAGCAACTTTGTGGTTTCTACAAGTATCCGGAAAAAATTTACGGCCAGCCTGTAAAGTAAGTGCACAGCATAAAGATGTGTAAAAGTAATTTAAATTCAGAGTTTTTTTTATATTATTTATTAGTGGGATGAAAGCAAGGATGGTAAAGATGATGCAACTTGCACAGCTGGTCACAAACCAGCACATTACTTACACATGTAAGTGAGATTGGAATCTCAGGCGCAACAAAAGCCGTAGCCAGATTTGAATTCATAATAGAGCGTAGTATTATAGTCAATATTTAATTTGAACTGATCTGGTGAATCTTCGGGATGCATAAGTGACAGCACAAAGGACCTTCAACGTCTAAGCGACGCAATATCTTCTAGGATTCTGCCAGCCACATGTACCTACCTACCTGTTATGCTCTTTTGTTCCAGAATGGAACCCCCTGTATTTCCATTTCTCTCAGAATGGAACGAAACAAATGCTAATCTTATTCTTCTTTGGCTAACGCCACAGTCTGGGGTGGACCTGGGCCTTAGCCAACATGCCTCTCCATCTGGCTTGATCTTTTGCTAGTTGCTTCCAGCCACGCACGTTCAACTTATTTAGGTCCCCTTCTAGCTGCGTGCGCCACCGTAGGCGTGTTCTTCCTTTGCCGCATTGTCCCTCGGGGTTGGAGTCAAAGGCTTTCCAGGCCGGAGCATTGGTGTCCATTCGCTCGACGTGACCTAGTCATCTGAAACGAGAGATTCGAACTCTGTACAACCCGTACAGCATTTCGTTCAGTCTCCTCCTCCAAACACCATCCGTACATACGGGACCGCAAATAATTCGGAAGACTTTTCTCTCGAAGCGACCAAGAATAGGACTGGGACTATCAGGGTCTTATATAGAGATATCTTGGTTCTTCGAAATATGGCTTTATTCCTCAGTGGCTTACTGAGTGCGAAAATGCAGCGGTTGGCCAACGTGATCCTCCGTTTGATCTCCGCAGTAGTGTCATTGCTTGTATTAACTCCTGAGCCTAGGTAGAGACAGTCTTTCACTACCTCGAAGTCTATAGTGACGTTTTGTCCAAGACCCCGGTGTTGGTAGACCTTTTTGGAAGAGAGCACATACTTCGTCTTACCCTCATTAACCGCAAGTCCCATCTTGGCCGCTTCCTTCTCGATGCTCACAAACGCCCCACTGACATCCCGTTGTGTTCTCCCGATGGTGTCAATGTCATCGGCATATGCGAGCAGTTGCACAGATTTGTGGAAAATCGTGCCTCTCGTGTTGATATTTGAGATCCGCGCTATCTTCTCGAGAATTATATTAACGAAGTCGTATGACAATGCATCGCCTTGTCTAAATCCTTTTCTGACATCAAAGATCTCGGTACAAACTTTACCGACTTTGACCGAGCATCGGGCATTCTCCATAGGCATTCTGCAAAGGCGGGCGAGTTTTGCAGAGATGCCAAAACTAGACAAGGCGCTGTATAGCTCGTCTCTATAAATACTGTCATACGCGGCCTTACAGTCGATGAATAGGTGGGTATCAACTTGAAACTCCTGGGTCTTTTCCAAGATCTGCCGTAATGTGAATATTTGGTCAATAGTGGATTTCGCTGGCCTGAACCCGCACTGATATTGACCAATCAGGCGGTTAACGTACGGTTTCAGGCGCTTACACAGAACGGTCGAAAATATCTTATAGGATATATTTAGGAGACTTATCCCTCTATAATTGGCACAGTTTAGAGGGTCTCCTTTCTTTAGGACCGGGCAAACGATTCTGAGATTTCATCCGTGGGGCATACTTTCCGACCAGATTTTAAAGATGAGTTGCCCTTGCAGGCTTTCCGTTCGGCGCGAACTTGACATGACATGTTGGTAGTTCCGAACATCGTTCCTACAGCAACATCCCTCACTCTTCTCGATCGCGTCTACTCATGCTATTTATTTTTCTTTCTGAGAAGCCGGTGCTCTTCCCTTCTTTTCAGCTCGTAGATCTCACGAGCAGTTCTCGTCCTTCTTTGCAGGGCCGTTTTGTATGCTTCCTGTTTGCTTGCATATACTCGCTGTCATTCTTCATCGAACCAGGGGTTTCTTTTTGGTGGTAAGTGAAACTCAGCACCCAGCTTCTTGGCACTATTGCCACTGGTTTTCAGTACTTGATGTCGGTGTATGGGACTCTGTGAGAGGTGAAGGGAGACTCCATCGGCAACTCCAAAACCATGTCTAGCGATCTCCTGCGATTGTAGATGTGCGACGTTGAATTTCTTGGCAGCATTTTGATGATTTCGCGTGGTCCGGGAAATCCTCATTCGGAGTTTGGCTACACATAAATAGTGATCCAAATCAATGTTGGCGCCTCGGAACGTCCGGACGTCCAAAATGCTCCTACAATGTCTTGCGCTAATCGCAATATGATCAATTTGGTTAATGGTGGATTGATCTGGAGATCGCCATGTTCCTTTATGGATGCTAAGGTGTGGGAGCCGTGTGCTTGCTAAATTAAGGTTGCGCCCGGCGGCGAAGTCTGCCAGCTTTGCGTTAAAGTCTTGCCCAGCTTTGCGTTGCGTTAAAGTCACCAAGAACGATCTTGACGTCAAAGCTAGGACATTGCTCGTAAGTTTTGTCAAGGAGTTCGTAGAAGCAGTCTTTGGTTGCGTCATCACGTTGGCGAGTTTAGCTTTTATTCGGATCGTCACCAAGCGTTCGCTAATAAGCCTAAAGCTCAAGATTTCTTGCCTAAGTCTGCTGCTGATGCCAAATCCGCATCCAAATGTGCGCTGACCACGTTCATTGTAACAATCACCGTAGTAAATATCCTATTTTTCATCCTTCTTTTGTCCGGTCCATCCCATCGCATCTCTTGTATTGCGGTAATGTCCGCTTTATAGCGGTTCAGGGCCTCCGCAAGTTGTTCGGCTGCACGTGGACTGTTGAGCGCCCTGACATTCCACGTGCGGATTTAAAAATCGTTGTCCTTATGTCGTTTGCTAGGGTCCTCAGCGGTAAGATCATCCATATCCAAGGCTTGCTTCGTAACTATTTATTTTTGCACGGTGGGGAAGCGTAACCCCACGCATATCCACCGAACTTGGGGACTGGGTCCTAGTTCAAGCCCCTGGACAAAGGGCCGCTGCATACATTGGTTCACATCGAAAGCGGTTGCTGCAGAGGCTATTCAGAGGGCTCCACTAGAGCCCTGTATGTCAACATGACCTTTGCATTTACAGCCCTTTATGCACCAGGCCCATGCCCATGCTAACCTCACAAATAGTTATTTTCTGTTCGCTAAAGTAATTTTTCGAATTATAAGAAGCCCAGATTATTTTTAATTTGTATTTCGCTATAGTTCTTAATGGTTAAATTTTCACCGACAATAGGGAAAAATACTGGAAAAATAACGGCAACATCTACAATAAAGTTCTATACCGGCTGCATGTTTTTGACTCAGCTACAAAAACCGTTATCAATTTTTCAGCGCAAATGTTATCGACTTTTGCCATCAATTATCCTACAGTGAAGAGGAAATAAAACTTAATAATTCATGGTATCCTAAACAAAGTTAATGAAAATGCTAGACGGAAACAAAATGCATGCGTTTTGTCACCCTATTAAAGCTACATACATTATATCACAAAAGCTCATATCGTCCTTACGATAAGTGACATCTCCTTCTGAATCCTAGTTCGATTTGTCAGTTCTCTCTCCTTCGTCAAACATTTAACTTCGGGCATTCTCTTCACCAATTGTGCGCCAGTTTTTTTTTTTGTTTGTGTTCTCTCATCGAACCGGGCTCGTAGGTGCAAACCAAAACTTAACAGCTGAACGAACATAAACATTTAAAATTGAATCGAAATAAAATTAAAGTCTACTTTTAAGCGCAATTCAATACGTCAACAATAAATATTTTTTCTTGCACATATACGATGGCATTCGCCATCTTGGAAATTCGACATCAAAAACAGTTAAAGAAATAAACGAAACCGAAAAACATCAGTTCATCTCTGTCACTCAGGAAAAAATGTAATATGTGGCGATGTGTAAAAAGAGTCGTTGGACCCTTTCATTCCTTTGCGATGGCTACCTATTTATGTGAGATAGCTAATAGCGGATTGAAGGAGCACAACAATAACTTCCAACACTGGTGGTGAATATTCATCTTGCTCTATTGGTCTGGTTTCGATTCCGACACACCACACGCCGAAACGCAACACACTGCAATTCGCCGTGTCCAACTGCTCTGACCTGTATGCGGAATTTCTGTTCCTTCTTTGTGTGTACCTCTCTTCTGTGCAACGCGAATTATATCCGTGATTCTTAATCTCTCCCCATCCAAAAAGGGATAATCACCAAAATATAGTGTTGAATAAATAAAGCTCAATTGTGGAGCAGTGAATAGACTGACATAAAGTTAAATGAAAGTAGTAAAGAAGTCAAGCTCCCATTTGTTTTTGCATCATACTACGTATTCGATGTTTCAAGGTGGACGTACATACATACGTTCAGTAAAGCAATAATAAAACACTTCATAACTTTAATGATCATCTGGTATATACAATATCAAGGTGAGTATGTGCTCTGGGCACCAACCGAGTTTCATATTTATTTTTCCTTTCACAATTCAATTACAACATTCGTTAATTTCATCTTTATATTGTTGTGGCAGAAAGTTTTCTTGAAGCTTCGTTGGCTGTCATAAGTTGAACTGTGAAACGATTGCTATGGAATTTCGGTCGCACATTCTTTCTTCGTCCATACATACATCAATGCGTACGTACAAACACTTGTATCATTTGTTTATTGGGCTCCACTGGATAGAGAGGGGATGGTATTCAATGTCAGTGGATATATGTAGATACAGGCGTTTATCTCCTGCTAATTTGCCTACGTTTAAACAACAATTGGGTTTGGACAAATCTCGCTTTTATCTACTTTCTGTTCAAAAGTCTGCAGAATAAAGCTCTCAATTCAATTGCACACGCAAACATGTGTACATGTACAAACGATATTGTTATGTAAATATGGCACCATCCATACATTCAAACAAACATTCCAAAGTAAAAACAAACCACCGTTCGTTTGTGCGTTTATGTCTGCAAGAAAAAAAAGTGAAACATTTTGAACTTGTGCCGCAAAATTTGTCAGAAATCAACTTTCCAAAATATGAAACAAATCTCCATTTGCCTTATCCGGTAATACCCAATTCAATTACCGGCACAGAAAATAAACCGATTAAAAAAAACTCTGTTGTATTGGCAATGGTAAAACTGTTTTGTGGTTTTTCGCCATTCTGACCCCTATTTCTTGATTCGTTCTTTCACGCCGTAATGAGGTGGATTGGTACATCTACTCAGAATTTGAGAAAATTAGTATCTTATTGGATGATTCTGGTTGGAAAAATGAGATGCTGCTTCATGCGTCTTCATATACATATGTGGTAAAAACACACCAGGACTTAATTTTTTTGAACAGGGGATTATTCCAAAAAGTAGTTATTTTATATTTAACTACAAATTCAAAGTGGATGGAAAATTGAGGAAAATGAAATGGAATATATATAAGATTTCTTCCTATTTTTTATGAACCTGCATTAACGTATTCTGCTAATTACTACTATTAGGATTTGTAGGGGGAAAACAAAAATAAAATAGGGAAAAATAGGGACATTGCCCATCCAATGTACGTACAGTGACGCACAAAAATAAATACACCATTTCAGTTTTTGTGGTTTCCCATCGAATTGAAACCTGTTGATTTTGACTCGTTTTTAGCCCATTTTATGTGCTGTCTGAAAGATTTTAGTCGGTTCTTCTGTTTTCACCACCATCTATTAACACATTTTTAAGGGCTTTCTCCCTAGCACAGTCTTGGGCGCCCACTTCAATTAAGCGCCCACTGCATAACTGAAGTCCTTAGACAATAAAACGTGTACTTTCAAAGTTTTTAATATTTTTCACAAATTAAATTTGAAACATGTAACAGTAAAAGCTTGATATTGCAACCATCGTCTTTCTGCTACCTGCTTTAGTATGATGTCAAGATCAATGAGGAAATTCAGTCTAACGTCGGTTACCCGTAGTCTCGGTAACTCGAATAAAATTGGTTGGCGTCAAGACTGAAATTTACATTTAAGTCTTGGTAAATCGAGTTTGGCAATTGATGGTTCGACAGTATATTACACAATATAATTTACCAAGTTTGTTTAAAACTACTCTCTTATCAATTTACTCGATATACCACTGTAAGAAGTTAAGATAAATGCCATCATATCTACCCACTGCCTACCTTCATAACCACACCATTGACCCAGTAAAAAGTTTTTTTCTAGTTTGCATGGTTTACTTAAAATGTAAGTATACCAAAATAAACATTTACTAGATGGTTGCATCTATGTATAACATGACATCTATATGAGAATAATTTACAATTTCCTAATACATATGTACCATATTCAATTCAATTTTATTGAGACTTTAAAACATATCAATAATAAAATAACGATGGTAGCGGTAATATGTGGCTATTAGAGGTCTTCTAAATTTACTACAAAAAAATCTTAAATCCGTTTTTCAATTTTTGCTAATCCTTTTGCTGTGGTTTTAGTGATACATAGAAAGAATTGGACGAATTGTTTGAAACGTTTTGTACATTGATTGCTTTGCACATAATCCTACACTCTAGGTTCGATCCCTGGTACCGCCAAAATAATGTTGTCGCTCGATTCATTTACAATGCTTAGAGAGTATAGCTGTCTAAAAAAAACTTACTGGCCGTTCGGAATTTTCATAAAACAGTGTCATAAAACAAATCGATCTTTTGTCGAACACCTTGCCTCTCCAACACACTACAACATCAAAATAATACAAGACATTTTAAAAACCTTAGATTGAAATAAGAAAATTTAACATAGGCTTCTTATATATTATAGCCGAAAGCCCTAGTGGCTAGTGCTATATAAAAAACAAACTATAAACTATAATTTAATACTGTAAATAAATAAATAAAAAAATAAATGCCTCTTTCGACAACTACAACAATTGAAGTGACAAATCAAATCACTAATCGGCAATTCCACTTGCCCAACCTACTGACTAAGTAACAATAGTAATTGGAAGTTATGGTTTTCTCTCAGTGATGTCTCTGACTGAATGACCAGAACCTACAAAAAATTGAGAAATGGTTTCTCTCCAACCAATAGAGGAAAAATGTACAGTGATGCAAATCTGTTATTAAGTGATCTTTATTCAAAATCTAAACAAGAGAGAGTAATATAAAAACCGTTCAAAAGAAAGAATTTATTTTCAGGAACTGATTCCTAGACAATTGATAATGCCAAAATTTACACATGATGTGATAGGTTCCATTGTAATTGAATCACATCGAGTAAAAATAAAATCCTACACTAATAATGGACTACAACCTAGTAAATAAAATATGTAACTACGATTTATTTAAAAAAAGAAAAACGAAAATAAATTTGAAACATTTCTTATTACCCTACGGATTTAAATGACGCAATTGTAATTTTGATGTATCTTCATTGTGGTTAGGTTTCTCGACCTGACTTTCTCTTCAACTTACCAGGCGCAACAACTGATGGGATATCTTAATAGTATACGTGAATAAAGTTTGTTTTTTTTTCCAATTACGATATCACACAGATTTGGTAGGTTCAATGAATGATTTTTTGGAAAGGATTTTTCTTCACTTTTATTGATATTGTGGCAAATTACAAGACAATGTACGTGGAGTAGTAACACTACGTTTTAACGAAATGTATTTCTTATACCTGACCTCTATATAAAAATAAAAAATAAAATCGGACACCCTATAACGTTTTCGGGTGTGAAGAAAGTTTGCAAATATTTTTTAACTACCATATTTCTACCTCCAGTTGATAGTCCAGTCGTCCGACGCTATATTGAGTAGATGAATAATTCAGGTGTCACACCCTCTCGACACCTGACTGCATTTGCCTTACCAACACCGACAAACATTAGAAATCGTGTTGAATGCCTATAATCGGTCATTTTTATTGTTATGTTTACATTTTTTTGCGCTTGCCGTTGTCGTAGGCCTTTTGATGTATTGCGCAATCGTGATGGGCATGCATGTTTATATGTTTTGCCTTCTAATTATAGACTACACGTGTCTTTTTATGCATTGTAAGATATTAGTGGGGGGAAATCGAAGAGAAGGAAACACAATGAAAAGTGCATAATGGTAAACAAGATGAGAAAAGTGAATGCGCTCTCATAGCAGAGTTTATAAAATAGGTCATCAATGACTGTGATCCGGAGAGGAGGGAATTGAATTAGAAAGTTTTTTTTTAACGTTTGATTAGTGGTGTTATTCTCTTGAAATTGTAGTCATCAGTTGGTTTATATGAACAGACAGCAAAAGGGGTTAGTGTCCGATTGGTGTTAGCTTTCTACCGCAATCGCTTCAATTGGCCTAGATATAGCAGAAGAGTACATTGCACCTTACCATGACGAAATCAACTTACAGTACGAGCTACTGTCGCTGTGGAGTGCTATAAATGAATTTGGAAATTATGGCAACTCATGCAAATGATTTCGATTTCTTTTTATAGAGTAGCGGTGGAGACTACACCCGTGCAAAGAAGGAAACAAAGAAGAGAGTAATACAAATGCGATTTTGAAGAGGACAACGATGAGCTAAGCTAAAGTAAATTGCCTCAGAAATGAAATAGAAAGAAAAAGAGATAAAACCCGCACATACTAGGTACAATTGCAAAAGCAGACGGGGGAATGTCATGGGCCGACGACGGACAAAATTTGTTTATATTCTTCACGTACATACTTATATGTCGAAGATTCGTTGATATAGTGGGGGATACAACGACAATGCATTAATTGCTTTATAATTTCAGTGAGCTCGCTGACTGCTTCAGTATATGACCCAGAAATTCCACAATTCAATAGTCATCGACTTGCGCTTGAATGTTCGCTCGTCAATCAACCGCGAATCTGGTCTGATAGTCTTGAGCTATCTGCGCTTTTGGTTATTTTAAATTGATCATCATACAGCACAGAGGCTACTACTGTGAAGACTGTGAAAAGTGTACTGCAGTGAATTGTATATTTGTCTTTATTCTTGTGTCTTTATTCTTATCAGCGAAAAATAAAACCAGCCAGCTGTAGAGAATGTACGGAAACTTTCCAAGTCTTTCCTTTTTTAAATTGATAAAGAAAAAGTTGCATGATACATCGGCTGATGAAGTTACTTACCTGAAATGAGTCTGCTCCTTTTTGCGTTTATATTTTGAGGTTCACAAATTGTTAAATTGTTTTTTCTGTTTTCTGTGGTCATGGGCTGGGTTAAGTCGTTTAATTCTCTAATTCTCGCAAGGGAGAATTTATTTTGGAATATACGTTTCTGACCTCATGTCTCATGTCATATGTAGTGTTATAACACGTAATGTCTAGGTGATTATGTAGACAAGTAGATAAAGCTTGCGCTTTATTAACACAAACATGCATTCGCACACATGCATGTTTTTCTAGGTTTTTGAATACTCTTGTCGTCATTACCCGATAAGAGGTGTATCAAAAATATGCATCTGTTTTAACTGAGTCATCATTTTTCTCTTGGGCATTCATTGTGGGATTGATTTTATTAAACTAAATTGCGGAATTAAAACAGGAGTGAATGGCCTTGACCCTAATTTATGGAGTGAGGTGTTGATAAAAATAAACTGCTTGATCTACATTTAGTTATAAGCTTCCCTTGAAAAGACTTGTTTTCATTCTCATTTTGTTTTTAAGAATGACCACGAAAACTTCATTTATAAAGATCGTATTTTGATGTCAATATTACCTAATTCCGTTAACCTTAATTGAAATATTGAATTTAATTGCTAAGAGGTCAGAAATGAACACATGACTTGCCAAGTAAATGATTATTAAAATGGCTACAGTCATCCGCAAAAGTGAAGGCACATCTCAACAAAGACCAAAATTGTACACTTTATACATTTATGCTTAATGAAACATTACATTTTTGTATTTAGTGGCGTATCTTTTATATATAAGTTTATTGATTCGACCATTTTGTGTATATTCTTGTAAGGCAGTTTTAAGATCAGACTTATTTTGAATATCCGTTCGGCGAAACTTTTGTTCCAAAAAATCCCAAATATAGTCAGAGTTCAAGTCGGGCATTGGTCGATATGATCCACATCTTTTCATTATGGGCATCGTGTTTTGTAGCAAATATTAGGCCTTCGTAAGAAACAGTTTGATTTCACTTTCCTTCAAATTTATTTTGAAAATATCTATGTATGAATATTGATTCATTAATCCATTTATAAGATGCAATTTTCTTACTATGCATTTAAAAAAAAATTGATACCAAAACCTTTTCCAGTGCTCTATTTCTTACCGTTAAGAGTCTATAAAGGACAAACAAACATTGATTTTTATTTATAGAGAAGAAAATGTATTGGTCTTACTTTTGGCACACTCAATTCTCTTTATCAAAATTAAAGGTTTTTTTTCCTTGGTGAATGAGATTTGAAACCTCCACTTACAATCCACCGCCTTATGGTTTCTTGATGATTTTTTTTTTTATAATTTTCAAAACGTCGCTTATCTTCCTTTTGCTTCTAAACAGATATCGCGTTGATATCGAGCTAGCTTTTGGAGGCGACCACTTCGAGACTTATTTAGATAACATTCAATTACATTTTGGACCGTATACTTACGAGATACTAAAGAACAAATTTGAGAATGAGTTTTTTAACGTTAACATCCTATGCGAAGACGTTTTGTTCAAGATATAAATAAATTGAATCATACTGCGTAATCACATATTTGGAAACAAATAAAATTGGTCCAACCGCAATATCAAGATAATTGGAATACATTTTCTGACAATAAGAGTCAGAAAATCCTCAAAGAGTATATTTATTTTCTAATACATATTTCTATTACCATCTACTACGTGCGATATGATTTATATTTATTCTGTAAAAAATATTGTAACGACAACAATTATTGTCACTCAAATTGTTGACCAAACTATTGGCACCCCATAATTCAACTGTGATTTTCTCGATAACCCTTGTTCCGATTAGTAATTTTATTTTCTCATATTTTTTTATGCGTTGTTACAAGCAAGCTAGAGATCATTTGTTTTAAAACATTTTTTTTTGTTCCAGATCCTGCCCGCAAAGACGATAATTAAAAAAGTCGATTCACATTTTAACTGCAGAGAAGCCAGCACTTGATCTCATAAAACGTGGTATTTAAAACTGAAAAGCAATACAAAAAAATTTACCAAAAGTTACAAGAATAACAGGACAAAAAATAAAAAATAAACAAAAAGTAAACAAGGCTTTGTTACGAAATGTCAATGTCGAAATCTCCTGAGACAGCTCAACAAATAAAATATATAACTTCGGTATTTCGTGCGCTAATCACATCCCGTAAACAGCCATGTACATTACGAGAAATTCTACGAGAGTATCCAGAAGTGGAGAGTAAACCGATCAATTATACTAAACTAGGATTTAAATCGGTTGAGGAACTTTTACGTGAAAGTGGTGATTTTGTGTTAACAAAACTAGGAGGGGAGGTAAATTCCTACACAAACACATAGTATATATTATCTTTTTTGTATTTTTATCCACTATCTAAAAATAAACCACAATGTTTTCCATTCCAGACATGCATCGCTGCGAAGTACAGCAAGAATTCATCGCATATAGCGTTGATGGTGCGTGGACAAAAGAGCAGTAAATCGAATAAGACAAACAAAAAGGCACAAGTACGACAACCTCAACGCCCTGCTGATCAAAGTTGGAATAAGAGTTCATATTCATCAAACGTTTATCAAAAATTACCGCCATCATTGAATCGATTTATTGTTTCTCAAAATTCTATGAATGGTGATAATAATAACAATATAAATCAGATAAATAATAGAAACGCTCAACAGAAGCAATTGAATGCTGGTAGTCGTTCGCAGCAGGCTGTAAGTGGTGGTCAAAAAGATTTACGTGATAAATTGAATACTAAAAAGGACGTCAAAATGATTGCGAATGGTAAACAGCAACAACAGCTGCCACAGCAACAATCTGGAATTGATTTGAGAGACAAAATTAATACGAAACAAAGTAATCAACAGCAACAACATCAATATCAGCAACAGAATAAAAATAAAAATGGACCACGTGCTATACTTGGCCAAAATAATAATACAAATGGTAACCAACAGCAGAATCAGCAACATAGACAGCAATCTAATCCTTGTGACCATTTGCAAAACAGTAACGCAATATCAATAGCTTCTTCTTTAATATTGGCACAAAGGCAACAACAAGCAATGCATCAACAAATGCAGCCATCATCTAGACATAATCCTTCTCAGCAACATAATCAGCGAATGCAACAACAGCAGCAACTCATACAGCAACAGCAACAAATGCAACAACAGCAACAAAAGAGACACCAATCATCCCTGTCTCAGCCGCAACAACAGCAGCAGCAGCAAAAATCACATCAGCAAAATGCCTTGCCAAATCCAGCTCAAATTAATATGAAACCCAACAAGCCACAACATCAGCTACAGCAACAACAAACACAGCATGCTGGGATAGGAAAGAATTCTGTTCAAGATAGACTGAGAATTAAGTTAGCCAATAATAATTTCAATGTAAGCAATAATTTCAACATGGGAGCTGGCAACGGTAGTGCCGGCGCAACGCCCGAGTCATCTCCAGTACTGTCGTCTACTGGTTCTGATCAAAACATGTCAAACCCCTTTGGCGATCGAAAACATGTGATAAAAAATGAAACTCAAGAGACTCAAGTAAGTGAAAAACAATAATGTTTCCGGTTTGCACCATGTCAACATTTTTTTTTTAATTTATTCATTCCATTTAGCAAATAATTCCGCCAAAAGTTTTTCAATTCAATCCCAAACTTGATCCTGTTACATCACTATCTCAATACTGTGTGGTTCGCAGATGTTTGCAACCGGAGTATAGCTTCTTTCGATCGAAATTCACGAAACTTTTTCAGTGTCGTGTGCTAGTCAATGGAAGTATATACTCTACCTATCCGAATGAATATCCAAGCGAACAAACAGCGAAATTCTCGTGCGCAGCTATGGCCATTGAAGAGATTAAAGTTCAAGAATGTCGTCGTCATTTACCAATTTGTCCAGACAACGATTACGAATTGACAATGAAAATCTATCAAGAACTCAAATCGCATCCACACGGAATCTTTGCAAAAAATCTTCCAGAATGGTTTGAGAATACTTTTGAGCAGCTTCTACCCGATCACTGGTGGTCTCTGATTGAGGGCTCGAAACAGTTCGTTACTGAAACAACAGCATCAGACAGTCTTATCATCTTTGCAAACAATGATTTTGAAAATGGCGACAGCTTGGAGTCAGGCTCTGAGACCTTTACAATGGACGCAATCAGTCTGCCATGGGAGAACAAATACTGGAATCTCTATGTAACACACTGTGTGTCGACGATTGAAATATGGGGACGTCTGTTTGGCAAACAATACAGTGATCAGTTTGACAATTTAATGAATGACATCGATGTTTACATGCTAACGGAAAAGGTTCGTCCAGTATCAGTGGCCTGCAAGCAAATCTATTTGGTTTGTATATCAGATTGCTGGCATCGTGTCCGCTTGGATGAGGTTGACAAGTTGAACGGTATAGGGTTGTGCTTCTTCATTGATTTTGGTGATGAAGATTGGGTACCAGTTTGTCAGTTGTATATATGCGAGAAGAAATTCTTGAAACTGGCACCGCAAGCGGTTTCCTTTAGTTTATTCGGTTTAGAAGATTTCGCTGGCAACCCAAATGCAAAGAGACATTTGGACGGTATGCTTGCTAGCAAGAGCGTTGTGGGTGAGATTCTCTCTAAGGAGGACGTTTATCAAGCTGGCGTTGCGGAAGGAAATGTTTTCAGAATACAGGTGGTTCTCTATGATACATCGTCTCAAGAAGACGTAAATTTGAATCCATTGATTTTACATCAAATCTGCGACGATACTCCGCCGCCAGAGATCAAACGCACAGGGCTAACCAACGTACTCATCACTCATATAACTGACGCAGGGGATGTGTTCTTGCAAGTGCGAAACTCTGAGTTGCAGTACGTTCAGGTCAGTACTCGACTGAATGGTTTTAGTACATTTCCCAATTAAAATATGTTCTCTTGTTTGATTTTAGAAATTAATACAACAACTTATTGAGTCAAAGTTCAAAGAGGATCAACACAAGGTGACTCGTGGAGATATTCAGCGTTCAAACTTGTTTTTAATTTGTGATAAAGCGACAAATCAATGGTATCGCGGAGCGCTTGCGACCTCTGCAAACCAACTTGATGATGAAGAGTTCGACATATTTTATATTGATCATGGAATAACGAAGAGAACCCATATATCGAACATGTTTCAATTAGAGTCTCTTAGCACAGCCTTAAGCAAATTTCCAAGACAAGGAATCAAAGCAAAGTTGGATAATATTCCATCAATAACTCCTGGGATTGTTGCCAGGATGCGTGGTCTTCTGCCGGCAGATTCGAGGGCATTGGTAAGTAGATAATGGGTTTTGCAAATAATCTCTTTTATTATTTTGTTTTTTTTTATTAGGTCAAAATCGGTACACCTAGCGTTGTACCATTTATTGTTGTCTATAAGCGATTCGAAGGCAGTGAAGCTTTGTGCAACGTAAACGAGGTTATTCGCATTGAACAAGAATTGGAGAGGTACATACATATTCTAATAAATAAGCACTTCTTGAAAATATCTAATTGAATAAATGTTTATAGTTCCAACTCTGATCTACTAGATGAGAATGGGTCTACATCTCCGAATGATTGTAAGAGCCTCGGTGGTGGCAGTAGTGGTGGATTACCATCGCCAGGAACATCATCACGAAATAGTTCATCAATTGATTTGAATCAAACATTTCGTAATCTTACAGTAAAAACAAACTCAGTGCCAAATTCTCCACAGAAAAGTGATTACATGCTCAAGTTGAAGAACTATGATGAAGTGCCAAGCGTTGGTGAATTCTTTGATGTGCGAGTGACTATGTCGGCGAATCCGTGTAATTTTATGGTAATTTAAGAACAATTTAAGTAAGATACAATTAAAAATAAAATAAAAACGATTTTTTTTAGGTTCAACCGTACAAGAATTTTCCAGAACTACGTAAACTCATGAAGGACTTGCAGGACTACTGTGCTAACAATGATGAATTCATTCCTGTTGACATGGTGGAAAAAGGACAAGCTTATGCAGGCAAAAATAAAGACGGTTTCTATCATAGGTACGAGAGAAGTTCACTCGATCCCTTATTTTATTATTCCCTACAAGTTACTACAGTTTAAATCAAAATCTCGGAAGATGTGATTATGGGGACACTCGAGCTACGTGTCCAAACCGTCGAAGCATAACTCTTTCCGTTGGGAGAAGTAGCTGCTCGACATTTTGTTCCTCGCGTGCTGTCGTGTTTCTCACTCTATCTAGGCGAGTAACTGCCACAACAGCACGAAAAGATCTCATCTTGGTAGCTTATATTCGCGATCTTATTCATTCGGTCACTGCACAAATCTCATGACCAAAGGTGCGAGTTGGAACAAATACTTAGTAGTAGTAAATACCACAAACTTGCCTTTAGCACCAAGTTCAGCCTTCAACGGTCACAAACCTAATGAGTTCGCGGTGGAGTTCCGTTTGGAAGGATGTGAGGATGACGAAATCATCATCTCTCACTGTGAAACATTCCTCACCTCGTCTGCGCTGCAGCATCCATCCATATATGGTATATAATGAAAAGGAGAGGTGACAATACGCACCCTTGGCGAAGTCCAACGCCCACGGTGAAGTGTGTTGACTTGCCACTGTTAACCCGACACAGCTGCTTAAGTGTGTATAACGACTGAATGGCGCCCAAAAGAGGACCATCAAAGCACTTAATTGTATGCTTTCTCAAAATCTACAAAACAAGTGTAGATTGGTTTAGCATACTCCCAAGCTTTCTCGAGTACCTTTCTTAGAGTGAAAAGCTGGCAAACCAAGAGTGGTTACACGCATTAGATAGAAGAAACAGAACAGTGAGGTGAAGCAAAACTTTGCGCGGCACGTATCGGAAAAGTTTATGCGAATTTATGCCACATTTTGATATCGTTGATTTGAGGTTTCCTTCATTCCACCCTATTCTTAGTTTTATATTTAGTTTTGACCGAGGAAATTGTGTGAATTTATATTTTCAGAGTCGTCGTTGTAAATATATATCAGGAGATGATCCATGTTAGCTTCTGTGACTTCGGTGATGTTGACATACTACGCAGCGATCAGCTCAAAACACTACCCGCTAAGTTCCGTCAACTTCCAAAGCAGGCAATTCAAGCAAAATTGCATGGTAAGGTTGAAATAAAATGGAATATTTACAAATTATTGTTTCTAAATCTCCACAATTTCAACAGGCATTTCAGCATGTAATGTTGATTGGACAATGGAAGACTGTTTACGGTTCCGCGAGTTGACGGTGGGGCAAAAATTTGTTTCGGTTATTAAAAAAGTTACCGATGGTGACAAGATCAGTCCTCAAACTCGTATTCTTGAACTGGATCTAATCGATGTGCAGACTGATGATGATATATATATTCGAGAGACTCTATTGAAAGAAGGTCGTGCTCTAGAAACCACGGGAGAGTAAATAACCAATCAAAGTACAGTATAGAAAGAAAAAGAATAACGAAAAAACAAAAAAAAAACAATGAAAATACAATTATTACTTTTGATGTTTGAAATGTAAACGGTGCTCGCGCCAGATTATATGGAGAAAACTAAATGTATCTATGGCGGCGGATTATGTAGGGTATATCCTATTCTCGTTATAGATCATCTCTGCGCTGGGGTTCGAATAAGCTGTTCGCAGCTAATCGAAAAAAAAAAACAGCCGAAAAAGAGTAGCATTTTACTTCAATGTCATACATAAGTATATCAACAATTGCTAGAATATTTCGTTTATGAATTTCACTTTATTTATTACATAATCTCTCTGTTGTGCATTCGATGAAATACTATTTTATTTTAATAGAGCTCGTCTCTGCTTTTGATATGATATTGGATAAGGCTTAATTTTTTTTTTATATCGAAATTATGTTTATTAATTTTTTTTATTGGTTGAATCACATTCCTATTAATGGCCCATTCGAAGAGGGATATATTCGGTTATTTATTAAATAATTTATTCGTTTTTTTTATAATTTTGGAAAAATGAGATCCACGAGACAAGAAGAAAATGCAAAAAAGAAAATACGAAAACGATATTACTTACTAAATTTAACTAAACAATTTAGTATTCGACTCACTTCGGGTTAATTATGGAGAAACACATGTTAGATAGCAATATCTCCAAAGCTTAACTACTATATATTTGAAATTAATTGTTAAAAGAAACAATGTCTATATGTATTCACAATGAAAATTGAAACACATTTACAATAACGAAATAATTCGATCTTTTAGCTACTGGTGTATTAATGAAATAAATAATACAACAAGTGTATTGGATTTTTTTTTACTCCTGAGTGATGGGAATGGGTTTTCTCATTTCATGTTTTGTGGATTATGTTTCACTGAGCAGTAAGTAAGTGTAGACTGCAGTTGGGCTTTCAGGTGGTTTTCGACAAGAAAGAAATTCCTGAGGCATTCAGCCATATTGTGAATTTCGCCCGGAAATTTTTGTTCGCCCGGATGTGTATTTGCGATTGAGTTTCACGTGAACAAAATTTCACTTCGAATCAGCTGTGACATTTCAAACATACACACTGGTGTCGTGACAGCGAAAATTTAAATTTAATAATTTTATACACTGAAATTTCAGCAATAGTCAAACATCATTCGCAACTTCGTTTTTGCTTGGTGAAGCTGCACTAAACAGCTCCGAGCTAAGTTGTCTACAAAACATTGTGATGGTATTTGTGATTCTAGTGCTAAAATGTATCAAATGGGTAGAAGAAAGCCAATTAGGTTGATAAAAAATATTGATATTTACGTGCAGCGTATGTATTTGAATTCCAATTATTTGTTTGAAATAAGCAAACAACTTAAATTTTTTGACACATTCTCCCTTTCGCCTACAAAAATCAAGTGGATTTTTCTATGCGAAAAGTGCCATATTCTACCCGAAATCAAAACTTATAATAGGGGCAATCTTTAGAAAATAAACATTTTCGCCCTAAACTCGTGATAGAGCACACGTGAAAAGTGATTTTTGACATGAAATGCTGTTCGTGGGAAACTCACAATAAGGCCCATTCTAACACCGTTCGATGCTCTTCAACTCTTGACTGAACTTGCAGGAATACTTTATCAAATACAACTACCGGGAATTTGAATGTGAAGCTTAGAGAGGAACCCGCTTCACAAAAGCGGCTCATATCTGGATGTAAAGTAAATAGACAGAAAACTATCAATACCAAAAGTAGAAAGCGTGCACATGGAAAAATAAACACAATTAAGATGTGTTCGAAAAATATAACTTTACATCTTCAAAAATCGGAAACTGCTATACATGACTTTGTAGGATATGAAAAAGCCTGGCCCATTATAGGCTAATGACTGACGTTACTACTGTGCTTGGATCAATGTCAGTATTTCGATAGAGTCTGCGTCTGTATTTTTAGTGTGAACATTAAAAGCACACATACACACTTTGAATCTAGTATAGGACAGATTATTCTTTAGAATGTTGCAGCCAGACACCCAACTAATCGTCTCAATGCAAAAGATGACAAGGCTTGCCACCATTAATGTGACAATATAAGCCCGGTTCATAATTGTAAATATACCGCTGCTGTTTAGATGCAATAAACTGCTACTTTTGGCTACCTTTAGATTTTGGAAAAAATCTTGACCAGCAACAGCAACACAAAATATTTAACTTCCTTCAATTTTTGACTGGTCACTTTACAAATTTACATTTATGAACATAAGCATAGCTGTCGCACGAATGCCGCATTGTTTGTGCACGTAAATGTACACAAAGAAGTTGTACAGCAGATATATGTACATAAATATATAATATATAATATAATATGGGTGGCGCTACAGCCCGTAGGTGGCCAGGGCTTAGCTTCTCAGCAACCACTCGTGTTGTGCGTGCTATTGTTCTCTCACGAGTGGAAGGAACCTACAGTTTAATGCCGAATCCGAACGGCTTTGTTTGAGAAGCTTTTTTCTAGACAGAAAATACTCTTTGACCATTATCAGTGACTCGAAAGAGGTAGGGTCGTGAAAATTGTTTTCGTCGCACAGAGCAGGAATCGAACCTACGACGTCGAGGTTGGGGTCGACGCACATACCCACAACGCCACGGGCCACCACTGTACATCAAACTATACTCAGCCGCAAGTTTAATGTTCCTTTAAATACATACACAAGTGTACTTATTACGTTTATTGCTGTATGGTTCATATTGAAGATTAAGTAGGAAGTAGAAAGCTCTCAGCATTACGATTTTTTCCCTACAGAGGAAAAGGAACTTCGAAAGAAAAGCCGACTATTAATTAAAGTCCTATTAATTTATACTTTTATATTTAAATAAAACATTTAGACAATTTTTTTTACAGACACACATGCACGTAGTTTTCTCGTGATAAGCGATTAAGAGCGTTAAAAAAAATACCCATTACCTAAGGCATTTGGCACCACGCTCCTTTTACACAATCTCGAATTTACCCGAACAACAAGACAAGTGGTCAGCGGCATGCACTGGAGGAATATCTTTTGTGTTTTCCTTTATTTCTGTTATGATATTTTGAATTTTCACTAAAATTTCTTTTGATTCGTTTGAATTGAGGCGCTTGTTCATCGCAGCCTCATCTAGAACAGGTTGATGTATCTCCGGTGATTCACTGTTTGCCACAGGATATGAAACGTTTGGCTCAATGCAAATATTTTCCATCACATTGGTTAGGTTTTCATTCAATCGTAAGTTGTTTGGTAGTTCTAGTCCCAAGTTAGACACAAGTTTATTTAAAGTGGTAATCTTCTCACGCATTTCTTCGCGTTCTGCTAGAAGCAGTTGCAACTGAGCAGCTTTTTCATATTCTCGCTGTTTTAAGATTCGCCTCTGGGTTTGATAGAGTGCTATATATTCCCCAATTGTTTCGGTTTCACCCTGAAGTTGTAGCACCAAATGTTCGAGACGTTGTTTCTCTTCGGTCAGATCGGCCACTTGAGCCATCAATTTAGTGAAACGATTTTGAAGCTTCTGCAGTGCTTCCATTGTGGGAATTGTGGGTGGTTCATTCGAGCGATAGTGATGATGCCCCTGATGATGGGAATGAACTTGCTGATGGTTCTGCTGATTGTGGTCCGGTGAAACTGGTGGAGAAGAATGCAAGTGACCCTTAGAGTTATCGTTTTCATCTGATGTTGACGGCGAGTGTGAATGATCATTAACAGCATGATCTGATGAACATTCTGAATGTCGCTTAATATTATGGACATCGTTATGATCATGGGCATGATCGTGATGGTGATGGTGTTCTGGATTTTGACCATCATCCTGATCTCCATTGTAGTTGTCCTGACTGTGATCCTGTTCATCACTGGAATTGATCTTCGACTGCTCCCGGTTGTTTTCGAATTTGTCTAGATAATCCCGGGCTTGGTAATGTTGTAACCTATCCAACTGCTGTTGAAGGACTAAATTTTGTCGTGTCAAATCGTTATTCTCATGTGTTAAACGAATCATTTCCTCATCTTTGAAGTGCAGTTTTTCATCAAGATTCTTAAGATGTTCTTCCATGTTTTGAAAGCTATTGCGTATTTCCCGATTTGCATATTCTTCGGCATCTAACTTGTTCACTAAATCTGCTTTGTCGTTTGTCAATTGCACAAATTTCATTTCTAGTTCATCAAGTTGTTTCTTGAGAGCATCATTCTGAGTCAGCGCCCGTGATGCCGCAATCTTATCACTCTCCATGGTTGCAAGGAGTTTTCCATTGTCAGGCCTCTCAGACAGTATATTTTGAATGTGTTCCTCCATTTCAGAAATTTTACTGTCCTTCTCTGACAGATTTGCATTCAAAGTATCCAATCGATCCTCTTGGGACTTTATCTTTAATTGAAACTCATACCGTTCGGATTCAAGATCTGCTAGTTTCGTTTTCAGTTCCTCAATTTCTTGTATGTGATCTGCATTCGTTTCGACTTGCTGAAATTAATGAATCATTAAACAATCTACGTTTGTCACATCAATCCCATTCATTCACCTGATTTTCCCTAATATGACTCTGCTTTGAAATTGATTTCTGAATCTCTTTTTCCAATGAACTTATGTGTTCAATTAATTGCCTTTCACGATCCTGTAGCTTTGAACATTCCTCCGTGAGTTCGTTATTTTTATCGCTTGAAGTCGATACCACTGAATTCAAATGCTTAACATACGCCGTATACTGCTGATTGGCTTGGTCCTTATCTCTAGTAAGTTGTTGCACCATCGCCTAAACAATCACCGAACATTGTTGAATAAAATCTAGTAAGATGTCGTATTCAACCAACCTGTAAATCTCGTATTTGCTGCTCGTACATAAACTGCGTCTGTGTCAGCGATTCAACGCGATTGTCCTTAGAAATACTCGCCTCGTCTGACAATTGGTTAATGCGAATTTTCGATAATTCCAACTCATTGCTTGTGGTTTTTAGCTCATTTTGAAGGGTTTGATTTCTATCCTTCTCCATAGCAAGTAACTTCTTAGTCTCTTCCAAGTGTTCCGTTTGGTCATCATACTGCGATCTAGTTCGCTCCATATGCACTTGAAGCGTTAAATTGTTTGAATTCAGATCCTCGATGGATTTCTGTTGCAACATGAATTCTTTTTGCAGTTCATCCAATCGTTTTGATGTCATAGTGAATTGTGTCTGTAACTCTTCATTTTCCAGCTCCTTTTCACGGCAGATATTGCGGAATTTATTCAACTCTGATGACAGTGCAGCCTTTTCAGAGATCAAAATTTGAATTGTCTCAATGGTACCATTAGTGCAATTGTGATTTTGCAACAAGAGAGCGCTTCTAGTTTCATCTTCTTCGATGTTAGCAACTTCTTCTTCTGGCATTGTTAAATTGTTTATCGTCAACTGAGGTAAAGGGTTGGATATTTTTTCTTCTTTTACTGGGATAGATATCGTTTCATTTGATTTTGTAGGAGGCTGATCTGCCTGCGACCCATCCGTGTCCTTCTTATCTTTGGCTTGGAATTCTTTCAGCTTGAAATATAGTATTTGTGAAAATTATGTGACGTGTCAGATATCATTTAAAATACCAAATAATTGTAATTCGTTTTACTATAGATAACGTACCTTTTTGCGAGCAGCTGCCAGCTTCTTTGCTTTGTTTTCTTTTGAATCTTCAGGCATCGTGACGGAATTGTTAATGTTTAATTCAGTTTTATTTATTATCGGCGAAAAACATTTTCCAATTGAAATGCTTCTCAAGAACTATTTGTCTTTTTTGACAGCTGGTGGAACAATGTGGAAGTTGTGTATTGCATTACTGCACAGGGTGTCGATAAGTTTTCATAGCAGATAAAAATACTTTTCGTTCAAATTTTAAGACACGATGTTGTTATTCTGCCCCTTCTTAAAGTACCATTCATATGAGTGGCAAACGCAATTCCTTGCCAGCAAATAAATAATAATAATATTGGTCGCGCTACAGCCCTTATAAGACCAGGGCGTAGCTTCCCAACAACAACCAGTGTTGTGCGTGCTAGGAGAAGGGACCTGCTATTGTATAGGCCCATTCATAAGAACGGCGAACTGCGAACGCGAACTTTTACAAACAACCCTTTTCCAACAAATATAAACAAAAAGTTAAACTTCTTGGTATGCAAAAAGATTGTAACTGAATGAAAATCTTCAATATGAATGAAACGTCAATGTTTGACCAATGAAATTGCAATGTTCGCAATTCGCGGCGACCTCATAAAGCCCATTCATATGAGGTCGCCACGAACTGCGAGTTTCGCAAACTCTGACTACTCATTCATATGGAGTTTTCTCATTCGCAGAGAACTACGGGTGCAAACTGACACTTCACTGCGAATTTTTTGTTGTATGAATAAGGTTGTGGATTGCGTTTGCCGCTTTGTGTATTGCGATCTCAACTTGACAGTTCGCAAAGAGAATGATTGATTCGCAGAGAAAAACTTTTAAATCATTAATTAGGATACTTAAACTAACTTTTGTTGAAATTTTTGTGGATGAAAAAAATCGATAATTCAGTTCCATTTTTTTGCATATCAAGAAATATAACATATTGTTCATATTTGCTGGAAAGTTCGCGTTCGCAATTCACCGTTCATATGAATGGGCTTTATGCTGACGCCGAACGGCCAAGTTTGAGAAGCCCTAGACAGTTATACTCTTTGAGCATTGCCAGTGAATCGAAATAGGTGGCCCCCTGAACCTACGACGTTGAGGCTCAAAAGTGTGTCGGGGTCGACGCACATACCCACAACCACAAACTATCTTACCAAGAACTTCTACCTCTCTCGCCCCTTGATATCATCTGACAACGATTTTTATTAAATCTTCATAGACAGGAGTTGTGAAATCAAGTGTTCTAACAGCAACATGGCGCTGTTCTAGAACCATAAGAAGTGTGCGGGAAAATAAGGTAGTATGCGATTCTGCTCGCAACGCCACGGGCCACAACAAATATATATATGTATATATATATATATATATATAAGATACGTTAAAGAAACGTATATCTCATAAGGAGAGACTCACCACTACAAAGGACTTGCTAGACTTTTCAACCCTTGGATACAATAGGTATATCCTGATGGAGGTATAGTTGCCTTCACGGCATGGTTTATATATATATATATATATACCATCTACCATAAATATATATATATATACAAAATATATATATATATATATATATATATATATATATATATATATATATATATATATATATATAATAGTGCCATGCAATTACACGTCATGTGCTCAGAAGCTTCATCCTCTTCGAGGCAGCCCACAAACCTTGTCTTAGCACAGACTTAATTTATAAGATGATATTTCAGGCCGTCGCGTAGTTGGCTGGTTTATCAAATATGAGCTATGAAATGGATCTTAAGGTAATTTGGCAAACTTATCTATTCCAAATTTAGAAAAATACAAGCCTCTGAGCTTTGAGTTATTAAATTTCCTACAATGATCTTCTTCTTTGTTAGATTGTAGGAAAAACAATCGGCTACAATCGCAGGAGAATTCGCCGATCGCGTCTCCCTTCACCTCTCACAGAGTCCCATACCGCCGACATCAAGTGCTGAAGACCAGGGGACAAATCCTCACTATTGACAATTATAACTTTGAAGTAGTGAAAGACTTTGTCTACCTAGGCTCCGAAGTTAATACAAGCAATGACACCACCGAGGAGATACAACGGACCAATCTGTCCAATCGCTGCATTTTCGCACTCAATGCCACTGAGAAATAAAGCCATCTCTCGAAGAATAAGATATATATAAGACCTTGATAGTCCCATTCCTGCCTTACGAGAGAAAAGTCCTTCGAATTATCTTCGGTCACACGGCTAGACCACGCCTACGGTGACGCACGCAGCTAGAAAGGGGTCTGCATAAGTTGAACGTGAGTAGATGAAAGCAACTAGTACCGTGCTAGATGGACAGACTTGTTGGCTGGAGCCCAGGTCCACCCCAAACTGTAGCGCCAGCCAAAGAAGAAGACGAAGGAAAGTTGGAAGTTGGAATCGCGCTATCCATTTACTGACAAATTTGGTCGCAGGAGCCATTTCAGTTTACTATTACTATTTTTATCACTTCCTGTATCAGATGTTAGTTATCAATTACTTTTCCCAATTTAAAAACAAACAATATTATTTATGTTGCTGTTAGTTTGTTTGCGGTAGTGCAATGTGTGAGTTATTTGTGAAAAATCTTTACCACTAAGTTAAGTAAAATTTAAATACAAGTATGACTATCAGCAAATAGAAACCGTGATATCAGAAGTATTTAAACCTTTTATTTCTCAATTTTCATTTTGATGGACCTTAGTTAATAGAACCAAATGTATGTTTGAAAATATATACAAGGCTTGGCTGTAAGGAGTTTTCAAAGTAGACTTCAGCCAAAATGTACTAACTACAACGTCAACTAATACTGGAAGACGGCGAACGAATTTAAAAAAAAATGCTTAGAAGCTTATAGAAAAATATATTCGAAAGAAGGTATAATCTATGCAACAGTATCAAAAGAAAAATGTCAATAACTTTTTACCTAACGATTACATCTTAACGAAATTCAAACTAAATAGTTGTATGAATAAGGCCTGATAAACCGTTTGGATCTGACCGTTTTGGAGTCCATAAAGTAGGTTGAATGTGCGTTTAGTGCGTTACTATATCCACCCTCATTCCTGTGTGGAAGTTTTGTTTGGCGCAAATTTCGGCTTAAAACGCAGTAGGAATCGATCCCAGAATTCATCTTTGGTCCGTCTGTGTGCAATACCAGATTTTTAAGGTCAAATGATGATCGATTGATTGATCTTTATTTAGCAGAACTTTGCTGATATTTAAATTGCATATAGTACGTTTGAATGATTGGAAATTCACTTCATTTTGTATATTACTTGGTCGTGAGTTGAACAGTTGACAACACTTATAAATTAGACTATTTTGTGTTACATTATCTGTGGTAGTCTGAAATCATTGCAGTCTCTTCATACATATCTTAAAGATTTTTGTTTATATTTTGGTAACATATTATATTCTAATTTAAATATATAAACACAATAATAGAGCAAGAACAAGAATTCTTCTTAGCATTTAATCACATAACCATATCTAACATAAGGTGCATAGGGGTATATCGATTTAACTTAATAATTATTCTCATTGCTTAATTTTGTAAGTACTGTAGTTTCAGTATAGCGGCATCACAACCAAGGAACAGCATAGACGAATAATATTCAAAATGAGGATTTATTATTACGTTAAATTTATTTATTATGCAGTCCGGGGTGGATCTGGGCCTCAACCAACATACCTCTCCAGCCAGCAGATCTTTTGTCAGCTGCCTCCAGTTGCACACACCAAGTTGCTTGAGGTCCTTTTCCACTTGTGTGCGCTATCTAGTGCGAGGACGTTCCCTGTAGCGCTGTCCCAATGGCTCGGTGTCGAAGACTCTTCGGGCCGGAGCTGTGGTGTCCATCCGCTCTACATGATCTAGCCATCTTAAGCGTTGGATCCGAGGACGCTTAACTAGGTGCACGCCGCTGTACAGCCCGTATAGTTCGTGGTTGAACCTTCTACTCCAGACGCCATCAACGCAAACAGGACCAAAGATCGTACGCAGAACTTTTCTCTCAAAACAACCAAGACCTTCTTCATCCGCTTTCAATTGCGTCCATGTCTCTGCGCCATAAGCAGGACTGGGATGATCAGGGTTTTATACAAAGTCAACTTGGTGTTTCGAGAGATGGCTCTGTTACTCAATTGCCTCTTGAGCCCAAAGAAACAGCGATTGGCAAGAGCAATTCTGCGCTTGATCTCGGTACTGGTGTTGTTGTCCCTATTTACTCCAGAGCCTAGGTAGACGAAGTCCTTGATTACCTCAAAGTTTCTGCTGCCCAATATGACGCTCTGTCCGAGACGTCGATGTTGTGCGTCCTTCCGTGTTGACAGCATGTACTTTGTTTTGCCCTGGTTTACCGCCTCATTGACGACTCGCTGTGTTCGTCCAATCACGTCAATGTCGTCCTCGTAAGCAAGCAGTTGAACGGACTTTTGGAAGATCGTGCCTCGGGTGCTTACGTTTGAGTTTCGCACGATCTTCTCAAGTATGATGTTAAAGAAGTCACATAACAGCGTGTCGCCTTGCCTAAAAAATTTTTTGACATTAAAGGTCTCGGTGAGTTCGCTACCGACCTTGATGGAGTAGCGAGAGTTCTCCATCATCATCCTGCACAGCCTGACGAGTTTGGCAGGAATGTCAAAACTAGACATGGCATTGTATAGCTCGTCTCTATGCACGCTGTCATATGCGGCCTTGAAATCGACGAACAGATGGTGAGTGTCGATTTGCATTTCTTGGGTCTTTTCCAGGATCTGCCGTAGTGTGAAGATTTGGTCTGATGTGGACTTTCCTGGCCAGAAGCCACACTGATATGGACCTACCAGATTATTTATGGACGGCTTCAGGCGGGTACACAAAACGGGAGAGAAGATCTTATACGCGATGTTAAGAAGACTGATCCCTCAATAGTTGGCGCAATTGAAGGAGTCTGCTTTCTTGTGGATCGGGCAAACGATACTGAGATTCCACTCGTCAGGCATGCTTTCCTCAGACCATATCTTGAAGATGAGCTGGTGCATGCGCCCTACCAGATCATCTCCAGCTGCCTTAAATATTTCAGCGGGCAAACCGTCCGCTCTAGCAGCTTTGTTAGACTTCAGTCTTGATATTGCCACCTTGACTTCGTCTAAGTCTTAGGTACGGAATTCGCGTCTGTCATCGTCCAGATTGAGTGGAACATTCTGCCTGACAGCGGTATTTTGGTCCTCATCGCCGTTTAACAGTCTGTAGAAATGATCTTTCCAGATTCTCAATATCGACTGCGTCTCTACTACCAGATGTCCATTTCCATCACGACAGGCTTCTGTCCGAGTTTTATATCCATTGGATAATTGTTTTACCCTTTGATAAAACTTTCGGACGTCATTCCTATCATAACACCTCTCCATCTCCTCGACCGCGCGCTTCTCATGCTCTTTCTTTTTCTTTCTGAGAAGCCGGTGCTCTTCCCTTCTCTTCTGGTCGTAGAGCTCACGAGGTGTGGGAACCGCCTGCTAGCAACAGAGAGGTTACGTCCCATGACAAAGTACACCAGCCTTAGTCCGTTACTGGACGTGGTGTCGTGTAGGCTGTGTTTCCCGATGACTTTAGCAAAAATTTCTTCTTTACCCAGCTTAACGTTGAAATCTCCTAGAACGATCTTGGTGTCGTAGCTGGGGCATTGATCGTATGTTCTTTCTAGGAGATCATAGAACTCATCATATTTGTCCTCTGTCGGGGCGTGGGCGCAGATCAGGCTGATGTTGCCGAATGTAGCCTTGATGCAGATTGTTATGAGGCGTTCGTTTTTACAGACAAAGCTTAAGACTTTTTGCCTAAGTCTGCCTCGAACAACAAATCCACATCCAAATAAGCGCCTCTCTCTGCTGCAATCACCGTAGTAGATGTCGCAGTTTTTCATCCTCTTCTTGCCCGGCCCATTCCATCGCACTTCCTGGATGGCGGTGATATCTGCTTTATAGCAGTCAAGGGCCTCCGCGAGTTCTTCGGCTGCACGTGGCCTGTTAAGAGACCTCACATTCCACGTGCAGAACCGAAAAGCATGGTCATTTGTTCGTTTGCTGGGGTCGTCAACAGTAAATCGGTCATTATCCGAGGCAATTGGTCGTCTCTGAACATGTTGTTTTATACGTGGTGAGGGCGTTAACCCCACGCACAACCACCAGCTGGGAGGCCAGGCCCATTTATTTTACCCTTGGGCGAAGGGTCCGGATGACTCCGGTATCGGTTACCTCGCTGAGGTTGTGACTGCCGCCGTTGACCCTATATGATAGGGTTCCTCCGCCGCCAACTCTACCCCAAAAATGACCTTAAAGGCAACCTTTTAGATCTGAGCTCCGAATGTGTCAGAGTAGCTCTAAAAAAGAATATACCAGGAAGCTCTGGATGTCGGCTAATCTGATGATAAGCTCCTCCGCCGCCATACGTAAAGAAGATGAGCCCTGATAGAGACTCATCCACTCTCCCCCTCTCTCGTTTGCAGCCGCCAAAGACATCCCACGGGGGTTGGGTACCCCATCTTAAATTGAAGGTTCCCGGATTCCGGATTTCACCACGGGGTGGTGAGAGTAGTAGTTCATTCACAAAGGCTAAGTGCAAACGCCTGTGCGCCTGTGCCTGCATAAGTCGCTTGTCAACGCTTCGAAATCCATATTCGAATATTTACGTACCCATTGAGCTAAAAATGAACTTCGTCGCTGAACACACAAGCGCGCGATGAGACGCTTTTGCAAGCGTTGTTCGTTTGTAAGACGATTCATGGATAAATTATAGACCAAACTGAAGATGTTTGACAGTGAAACAACACACGAGACGTGAGTCAGCTGTTTAAACCAAAAAACACCCTTTAGATGCTCCTAATCAATTTTAGCCATGAGTTGGGTCTATCGCTGAAGATTATAAGCCGGATAAATTGCTTATTGAATATCCTATAATTGTGAAGAGGGCATGGACCTTCGCATTCAGGGCAAAGTTGTAGATTGCGCTCAACTTGGCGAGATGCCAGCAGCGATCCTTTTAAATGTGCAGATCAAGTTGACATACAGCCACCTAGTGGTGCCCTCTGGATAGCCTCTGCAGCAACCGCTTGGAGGTGAACCAAAGTATGCAGCTCCTTGTCCAGGGACTTCATCTAGGACCCGATCCTCTAAGTTCGGTGGTATAGCGTGGGGGTAACTTCCCCACCGTGCTAAAAGTAATAGCTACAAAGCAACAAAATGCCTTGGATATGGATGACTGGTCTGCTTGTGCATCAGAGGAGCACTTAGAAGTACTCCGTCTGACGCACTGAATATTCTCCTCCACCTTCCACCACTGGAACTATTCGGAAAACATATAACAGCCAGCACAGCCTTGAGATTCAAAACACTCCGACTGTTGTCCAAACTCAACATCGGCCACTCAACCATTCTCAAGGAATTCAACTTCCTTCCTAGCGACACTGACCACCTAATACCCCAGGCTATCTTCAAGAAGAAATTCTCGATCAGCATTCCCTCCAGATCGGACCGGATGTCTGACAGGCAGACGTTGGATGATCCTGTGCGTATTTTAACATACTGATCGAAGACTAACGAAGGGGTTAATGCGGGTGTCTATTCCCAAGAGCTGAAAATTGTTATCTCTTTGAAGCTCCCTGATCACTGAGGCGTTGTCATGGCTCGAAAAACAACGTGATAGCAAAAAGGGAGATCACCGTTCCGATAGTCAGGCCGCTATATAATCCCTGGACAATCTCATGTTTTACTTAAAAACATCCCTTAATTGCAGGCTGAGCATGTTAACATTCACCTCATGTGGATGCTGGACACTTGGACATACCACGAAACTGCAAAACTGATCACTACAGCCTATCATCTTTTAAAGATTCATATAATCAAAACCACCAATAATAAATGGCTAGAAGGCACCACCTGCTTTAAAACAAAAAAAATCTGGCCATCACTTAACCTAAGACGGACACACAGTTTACTTAGACTGAGCAAACACTCATTAGGGACTCTCATAGGAGTCATAACCGGGCACTGTGCAATTGGCACTCATACTCGCAAGAAGTTTCTCCGTGAATTCGTGATGAGACCGCCAAAAACAATGCCATGTCGTCTCAGCCACTTGTATTGGTATATGTTTTTCAGGTTCTCTACGCGGTAAAACATAGTTAAAGGATTCGCCAGCACTCTGATGGTGCAATTTAGTCTTGAGTTGATTTGAGTAGTATCTGAATCTCCTGACGAACTGATCTAAACTAAACTCAGTTGCGGACCTATATCCCATTGCAGCAAAGCTTGGAATATAACATCGACATCATTGATTGAAATGAAACAAAAAAAATAAGAACAACGGAAACTCTGTTGAGATCCCATTGACTACACTGGTTTTAAGAGCCAGAAACCCATTCTTTAATTTTGCATTTAAATTATATATTTTGTTTAAAACGCTTGAAGCCGTTCATTAACTATCTGATAGATACACACTAGGGTGGCTTTAGGCCAAATAAAAAAAAAAAAACATAATAGACCAGATCTTCACACAACGCCATGTGACATTCCTGCCAAACTCATCAGGTTGTGCAGGATGACGATGGAGAACTCTAGCTGCTCCATAAAGGTCGGTAACGAACCGAGAACCGTCAATGTCAAATAAGGTTTTAGACAAGGCGATTCCAACGCCAACGGTGGTTAAGTCATGTAGAGCGTGTGGACAGCTCAACTCCGGGCAGAAAAATCTTCGGATCCGCACCTCTGGGGGCAACGCAACAGAGGACGCCCGCATTTAGGTACCCAGGAGGAGGACCTCAACTAACTTGGTGTGCGAAACTGGAGACAGCTAACCAGAGATCGCGCTAGTTGCAGAGGCTTGTTGGTTGAGACCGAGGTCCACCTCGATCTGTACCGCCATACAAAGAAGAATGTACATATGTGTACATATGTGCTCGCTTATTTTTATGACGATTTTGCTTCATTTTTCGCTTGAATTTAATCAGCTTAAATAATACTCGATGTCAGAATGCAACTATCTACCTTCTGCCAGAATCCCTGTGGTTATTAGTGGGATAAAAATAATTAAAATACAACGTTCATTTATGGCATACACAAAGACCTTTAATTGAATATATTTTTTATGATTGTTATTGGAATATTTACCTATTAATACGATAATGTAATTAATTGTATAAGATTTACCAAAGAGTTCTGAATTTCGGCCACAATTACCTGTCGATTCGCATGTCATTTTCAACAAATAAAAGTTCACCTGATCTCGTTTAATAAAAAAAATACTTCACGATAAAAATATAAGAGCGATGGTACTTTAATAAATATGCCTTTGATTAAGAAGTAGATGTTATATTTCTTAAGCGGATGGTATTGCTGAAGCAGAAAGTTATTTCAATCGAAATTGAAATTGATTCTTCTTTTATTTTATTAGAAACTTGCTATGTGCGATCTTTACGGTCTGAAAAAATTTTTTTATCTTGTGAAAAGATCGCAATTTGATGTGTTCGTGATGGCAAGTTGGGTGTGTATCAGATCTTGGTCGTCTACTCGAGAACGGTTATTTCTTCTTTAACCAAAAATTCAACGATTTCTTCATCTACATCTTCTGTTTCCAAGCTATCAGTATCAACATCTGCAAATAAAGAAAAACGGGAAACAAAAAATGCATAAATATTTGGACATGGCATGGGATGAAGCGTTAACAACTTACGATTCCTGAGCTGTAGTCGCCTATTCTTCTGTTCATTCCATTCAGTAATTCTCTTATTACGATATTCAGAGAATTGTTCCCGTAATTGTGCGCGTTTCTCGAGCAATTCCTTTGAAGCGCGTGTCATGCGCAGACGATCCTTGCTCTCGAACTGAGGATAATATTTCTTTAAGCTCTTCTTGATTTCCTTTTGCTGAGTATCGCTCAATAGGGTTGGTGGGCGTGGACGCCATGAGAACTGTACAAAGTTCTTCAGCATTGTCCGCTTGAGGATACGACCTTGGAATGAGTATATATTGTATCCGGTGTCATCCTTTACTTTGTACAATGACACTGACGTGACAACATAACGTCCAGTCGGATCCCACTCAACCTCGGAGGCACGGAAATGATCAGGCGACTGATTCAAGATGAAGTCGTTGTTTGTATCGAGGAATTCGAAGGAGCCCAATGTCAAGTTCGCCAGAACAATAAATTGACCGCGTGGCGACCAAAACAGATGACTGCAGGTCTTCTTCTCTAGTTTCTTCACCAAACTTGGCTTCTGTCCTTTCTTGACTTCATAGAAACTCACATTGGCACTTGTCGGTTCACCATGGATAATGGCAAATTTGTTGCCTACTGGCTCCCACGAAAAGGCTAGGATAAGCTCCTTAATCTCCACTGAATCAACAGGGATATCCTTTTCACGCATGTGGAATATCTCGAAGTTATAAAACATTCCCAGGAACTTAACATCGAGGTCCTTCTTATCCTTCTTCTGTTTGGAGAAACGATCGACTTTCACACAAAGGTAGTCACCAGACTTTTGCCAATGGATTTTACAATCAGCGACATGGAAAAGGTTCTTGTTTCGAATCTCCCGCTTCTTGGGAATTTCCAGAAGAATAACTCTTGCCGGGATTTGATTCTGCTCACCGACCCAGTAGGCGATTACGTTGTCCGTGGGAGACCAACTGAAACCACGAATACCGGGTACCTTGATGGATTTCAAATCAAGCAAATAGAAACTAGGTGTTTCGTAGACATGAATAGCATTATCTCCCATCCGCGCAACATACTTGTCGTCATGAGACCAACGGAACATTGACAGGTTAGACATACCGTCAGAAACAAAACTACGCTTCTCCTGTCCGGTGCGGATGTCCCAAATGATAATCTTCTGGCCTGTGGGTGTCGGACCGTAGGTTACAAGATAGTTCTCGCACGGAGAGAACTCAACGAATTGAGTGCCAGTATGAGGGAACTTGTTTATCTTGCTGTACGTACTTCCTCCCCAAATTGCCACGCCAGGCTTGTGGAACGTAACAATGTATGTTCCCAAGGGTGACCACTTTACAAAAGTGTCGGTAAAACGATCACGGGTCTCCAATTCGTTTGGTTCAGGAAGGGTGTTCTGCCAGAATTGCACTTGCAATGAATTAGGAGCAGTTTCAGCTGCCACACAATACTGATCGTATGCATCCGGTTCCATGATGAAGTTGTATAAATCATTTTGCATTTTAAACGGTTGAGGAGTTGGTGGCTCCCATTTTTCGGGGATATTTTCGTACCTGAGGTAGATTTAGTGTATTTTAGCATCGATGTATTGAGCTCGATAATGGAAAAATAACGCATACTCACTTTTGGAAATCAGTAAATAAATTGACAGCAAAAGTATGATTTTTATCCAAACGATGATGATTCATTGTCTTCACGGCTTCGGCAGCACTTTTGGCGTTCTTGTACTCCAAAAAGGCATAGCCTTTAGTATTTCCTTCCTCATCCAATGGATGGAATACATTCACAATATCACCAAAGGTTGAAAAAAGCTTCAAAATAACAGACTTCAGCTTCTCCATGCGAGATGGTTCAACTTTGGGAATATTATCTACAACCACAACACTTTCGACGCCATCAGTTTCACATGGTTTCTGCTCTAGCATATCAGCCAAGAGCTCTGGAAAAAAATTAAATTTAATTGCATTTTCGCATTTGTTTTTGAGGTTAGGAAATTTAAACATTCACAGAAAGCAGCCATGCTGTGCTGGCAGCGGCTGGTTACGCGGTTGACTCCTTACCTTCATCGGCAATATCGTCCACAAAACCCTCCGGATCGTCGAAATTCGGCTCTTCAGAATAATCATTTTCGTCACCGCTATCACCGGCATATTCTTCACTTTTCTTTTTTGCCATTTTCTAGCTATTCACAAGATAAAATTAAGATGAAGAATTACGAGCAGTCATCAAACGTTAGCACACCGTACAAAAAGATATTTTTTCAGTCGCATAGGTTGGTCGTAGTGTTGCTGGCACTTCAGCAAAACGTCAATAGATTTAATTTTATGGTCCCAGGTTGGTACAACTGAGTGGTTTGTAGTTTTAAAATGTAATAGATTTGTCACATGCCGGTGTGTTTTCCGATTTTGTCTGGTTTTAAAAATAAACTTTAAAATTAAATGTTTGGACAGGGTGGAGGATTTTTTTTTATTCAGGAGAAGGAGCGACTTTTTGACATAAAACACATGTTTTTGTCATACGAGAACAGACTTTCGTAGATTTTTGGTTTTGTACTGATTATCTTGGGTACGCGAACAGACCTAGTGTTACAAGAATATATATATATATTTTAAGGCCCATATCTCATGGCGTATTGTAACCACTAACCAATAAAGATGAATATAACTAGAAAAATGTTCAGTGTATAAACCTATACAGTAAACAATCATTTTCATCATTACTTTACGCACGAAAAGTTCAAATGACCACAAACAAAATATATAAATTATCACTATCCTTGCACCAATTCGAATACACCAAAGATCTCAACACAGTTTGCAGAATCATTTTTAATAAAAATGTACTAGATCAATTCAAAATATCTCCTCTCCTAAAATATATCATTCAAAAATTTCAAATACCATCGCCCACAAAGAAAACCAGACAAGATGTGAAAAACGAAAATTTCATTGAAAAATAAAATTTTATGAGTTTGCGCATTCTCTCACCCCTGTATATGTTGCTTCCAAGTTCGTTTCATTCACACAAAAAAATCACCCAAAATGCAAACATCAAACAAGGCCAAACATACACACCCATAGCGGCATAAATCCACACTGAACAAGGACAACACCATTCATATTTTCCTGCTCCGGTCTCAATGTAGCCATCTTCATAATTTTTAATTTTGAATATCATTTAATAGTTATAGACAAATCATCGGCCTATGGTACATCAAACCGCACGAACGGAGTGAATTTTGTAATTTGGCTAATGGGGTTGGAATAATTTTACTCTATGCCAGCGTGTGGAATATCATGCATAGCCGATTACACATTGCTTTAACACAGAATTCGCACATTTCAATTGTACATATGTACATTTGTTCTATGAAATTGAACAGTGTATTTCCCGATTCCTTTTAAACCTGATATACGATTGAATCAGTTATAACATGGTGGCAGCCGCCTTTCAACTTATTTATGTAAAGTGGGAACCTTGTTCAGTACATTTTGATGCGTAGAGAAAAATTACCAAAAAAAAGGAAAGAAAGTACAAAAAAACTTTCGAAGTTGGAAAAGGCAAAAGGCTCTGCTGTACGGCAAGTATTTCGTCGCTGTAACTTTGCCGTGAATTGTAACCCGAAGAACCTTTTTTTTTAAACATCAAAGGGGATATGAAATTAATTGAAAACTTCAATTCGTCTCATTCCCAAAATTAAACGAGTGACATCAAGTGAAATAGAAATGAAAAATCAATCACCGCTTTTTGTTTGAAAAGCAAAAGTGTTTCTAGTGTTTTTTTTTTGCAACTTTGTCGATACTTTGCAATAGAGTGTTTGATTCGGTCTCCTTTTCTCTGGATACCACGAATATCTGATGTGCAAACAAAATATAGAAAAAAACGACAGGAAGATAAATTTTTGGTTCTGTTAATCACAAAAAATATTATAAAGTGATACAGGTTCTTCGGGATAAAAAGGGAAAAAAGACGGGCGGATAAGGTAAATTGGAAACGAAAACTCCTTACGGACAAGGAAACTGCAACAAATAATAAAGAAGAAAGAGAAAAATTCGATATAATTGCTGGGAGTGAGAAGAAAATCTGCGTGTCTCGTCGCTAGAGCAGTTTTTTTATATGTTCGGTGAAAAAAGGGAGTGTATAGTGCGTTTTGTTGAAAGTTTCTTTTTTATTTTCTTTTTAATTTATTTTTTGTGTGTTTTGCAAAAGTCAAAAGCAACAACTAAGTGTGAGAAGCTTAAGTTAAATTCATTTTTGGTTGTAGTTAGGGAACTTCCTTCGGTTTGTTATTTTGAAAAATTTGTTTCGAAGATAAAAGTGGAAAAAAGGAAATCCCTTAAAGAAATACGTTGGCTGATGTCTTTATGCTTTAAACATGGTGAAACTGGTCGTGCTACGCTTCAATATTAGGATATTTGTGATTACAAATCATGACAGAAGGACATGAAAGGTAAGAAGGGTACAGAACAATACATAAAAAATTAAGTATATTGAACACACAAAATTTGCGTAAAAAAGTAGCAAGAGTTCTTAAGTGCAACACATTTGCCACATACATATGTATGTAGATACCTACATTTTTTCTAATTGTCAATTACACACACAACTCGAATGCAATAATGTGAGCAAGCTTTCAGGATAGACTGTCTGTCTGTGAGTAGGTTTGGTTTAGCATAGTAGAGAACGTATTAAATGTTGGAAAACAAAGAATGCATAAAATCCTGCAAGTTATACACCACTTGAAGTTGTTTGTATGTGCACGTACATTATTAGTTTAGATTTAGATTAGGTGTGTAGGGCCTCAGAAATTATTATATATATTTTCAAAGATACCAAATACAAATGTATACAAATGAAACAAATACGTACAAATTGATGAGTCCTTTCATAATTCATAGGCTTTGGTTACATCGAATGCTGCAGTAGCACTTGCCCACTTTCATCTTTGCGATAATTCATCAAAACATACAGTAGTTTCTCATCAGCATAATATTGAATAACTTTTTGGTGCAAAATGTTATTTCTTGAAAGACCATGTATTACCATGCGTCTTAGTAATATGTACTAGCTGACGTAAAATGAACTATCCTATCGAAAGATAATACATGTTTGGCTTCGTACGTCAATCATATTTGACATATGTGAACTAGACAACTACAGTATACAAACAGACTAGCATTGGAGCGCAGCTCTAAATCTCAACATAGAAGACGATCTTGTGTCAAAAATTATCACGAAGGATGAGGCATATTTCCATGTAAGCGAAGCAAGATCATCCGATTTAACCATCACAGACTTCTGAGATCTGGGGGTTACTTGAAGTCGCTGGCTATGCCAACCGGCCTCATGCAATCAAACAGTTACTACCGGGAATATTGTAAAATGACAAGGAAAATGCCACAAAACGGCCGCAAAGAAGAGAGAAGCTTTCTCGAGACAGGAAATACTCTTTGAGCATTGTCAGTAACTCGAAAGAGGTGGGGTCGTAAAAATTGTTTTCGTCGCAAAAGAGCAGGAATCGAACCTACGACGTCGAGGTTAGGGTCGACGCACATACCCACAACGCCACGGACCACCAGAAAATATTGTAAACGGTCACTCAAAATCAATTTTTTATCTAGTAAAAATGAGAATTCCAAAACAAAATTGAATAATTAATCTTTCGGCACACAAGACGAAGACTGTGACGTAAACAAGCGGAAAATGTCTTATGAGGTCGCTACGAACTGACCTGAGAACTACGGGTGCAAACTGACACACAATGCGAATTTTTTGGTCGCGGTGGTTGTGGATTGTGCTTGGCCATGGTGAAAGGAATATAAGGTGTGATGGACAACTTGTCAAAACCAGCATATTTTTTGAGTGGTAGAAATATTAAAATTTCCAAACAAAATTAAAAAATTCGGACGAAATTCGATAACTCGGACAATCCCTTGCCATTAAAAAATTCGAGTTCAACTAAAAATGGCATGTAAATTTCAGTCTCGACGCCGACCAATTTCACTTCAAGTTATCGAAGTTTGAGTGTTGTCCACTACCACACCAGTCTCAAGGACTTTTTGCACAAATTTGCGGACAGCATTCACGGTGGGTGCTTCATTTCGGTCGAAACTTCTTTCCAAAGACGTAAAGTTTTCAATATTTCCCAACGTTGTCAAAGTGTAGGGCTACTCACCCGGCCCTCGAACTATGATATTGACTTTCTGCAGGAAATAGCTGTCAAATTCAAAATAACCTATGCTTTAAAGTGTTGTAATTGCTCTTATTTCTTTTGATCTGTTAATTAAAAAAATTAACGTTTAGGCATTTTTTTAATTGCTTTCATAAAAAGTATACAGTGGAATGATTGCACTTTGGGTTAGGTGTTCTACATATGCTGCTACAGCTTTAATACTACTCAGAACGGCCAAGTTTAAGAGGCTTTTTTCGAGACAGTTATACTCTATAATCGTTGTCAGTGACTCGAAAGAGGTAGACGTCCAAACCCACAACACCAAGGCCGCCACTCTTTTAAAACCATTTGACATTATTAAATCGCTCAGCGCTTAGTAATTGTTCCAACCTTTGAGGTTTTGCTTTTTTTTTATCATATTAGAACAATTTCTATATGTCCCGAATAAATCACCTTCTATGTATCTGAACTGTATTTCAAAGTTCACAATTACTGCTAGTGTCTACTTGAACTTTCAATTCTAAATGATACTACGCTTTGGAACGCTGCAAACGTAACGCATAAAGAAAAAAAATCAATTAAAAATTCAACTCAGCTAGGTTTTTAAAATCACTTTCGTGCAATTCTTCATTCAATGCTTTAATTAGAATGCAATTTTTTATGTAGATACATTTGAATTCTCCGATTCAGTGATACCCATTAGTCAAGCTCAAAGGATTTATATTTGGTTATGTTAAAAAACTTAGATTCATGTGAGCTACAGACATCGTGCTTTGAATATTGTGTTATACCAATTGAATATGGTTTCAACAGTGACGCCGTCGCTTATGTTGCACGTCCTTTGCTAAATTTCGTACACAAACACAATATAGTTTTGTGTAAACCTGTTGACAATTTCACAATGCTACAACTTGTAAGTTTGTACCACTGCTTCTAAAAAACGCACATATGTATATACGTATATATGTTATCCTGTGAAAAAAAACGTTGTCTTCTCTAACTTATTTATTAAAATTGTTCGTCGGGATGGGATTAAATTCAATAGGAGAATATAAAACATCTCTAGATTGTTTCGACCGATGGTGTGGTAGCCCAGAAATCCATACCTGCGCAGGGGTTCTAGTTAAAAAACTTTGGACTCATTCCCTGGTGATAGGACTACGTGTATCACGTGCAACAGGTCCACGACGGACTGTAGTGCCACACTTTTTGTAATTATATGTATATAATTATTATAAAAACGAACACCCAAAACAGACGGTGGCATATGCGTTATAATGGTCCTAAATATCCTTGAAAAATTCTCTTATTTTTTATTATCTCACATTTCACGTGCATATCCGTAATCGAATATGGTGATGCATGTATATCGCTGATTCGACCATGTAACTACAAAATGATTCACCATTAGCTTGTGGTCGAATTAAACCAATCTTCCAAAAGATTGGTAGACTACCTCCCCTCCCCAACCAACATCAACTAATTCCTTTCAAATCCTAGAATCACTTATATCATAATAGATTTTTTAAAAACAAAAATATACTATTTTGTCTAATTATTGTAATATCTCCGTAGCCTTAGGCCTTTGGTGCTTTGTCTACAAAACTACCCCATAATTTTAATTATGTGTTCGCAATTAAATAAATAAATACACCAATTGCGCTCAAAATTGAATCCGATGCCATGAAAAAAAAGCAAAATATGTTCTTTATTGGGACTCGACGTTCCTCAGGTAACTTCCAAGTTCGAGTTTATTCATAAAAGCAACATTTCCTTTCATGTTTCTTTACCTAAAGAAAACACAAAATCAGCGAGCAAACAAAAGTATGTATGTGTACATACCATCTTGTTTTCGTGACCCCACACTATAAACATTCATTCTATTTTCATTCAGTAAAAGGGACTACAATAAGTGAAAGCTTTTTCCTATTGCCTATTGAAAAGCTAGCTTTAGCAAAAGTAGTAAGACGGCAATGATACATTTCTATGTACAGGTTTTTGACAGTCTGATTCAGCGACACTTGGCACACCACACGGATTTCTGGAGCTGTGATTTTCGTTTGGCTCTTTTTGCTTGAATTCTGGATTGTATTTTTTGTATATATATCAGCCTATGAATAAAAATTGAACACTTGTGAAAATAGAATCTCTTCATTTGCTCCCTGAGCAAAACAATAAAAATCATTAATCTCCCTTGCTCTGCATTTAGCTTTTCATCAATGAAATTGTTTCTTTTTGTGTTCTTCATTCATATCATGACCTCTAAGAGACAATCTGACAAAAAATTAAGAGAAAAGAAAAGGAAAAAGAAACGTAATCAAACCAAACATAAACAATTCGTCAAACCAACAACTGGCTGGCAGAGGGGAAGACCAATTGTATATAATGTATTGGATTAACCACTTTCCGTTGGGCAATGATTTGCTTAACGAATACAAAGTTATTATGTGTAGTGAAGCTCCTTTGGATTTCAAAGTTGTTTTGAAATAACTTCGGTTGTGAATGAGGAATATTTTTATTTATTATACATATGTATATCCGCATATGTAGTAGAAATTTATATATATACCATCCTTTTGGTGTATAGACCGTTAGTCATTCATTTATTTCGCCTACGTACATATGTATATGGCCTGCTAAAAAAATAAAAGCTAAAATTTAGCAATGTTCACATAATTCTATATACATACATATGCAAACCGTGAATGAAAATGGGAATGGAAATTGAGTTTGATATGGATCTTTCTCCGTTCTTATTGCATTGCATTGTCGTTATACTAAAAATCATTCAAAGTAAAACCAACCGCCGTGTGTTTTAATGTTCCTTCAAATCACTGAATGGAAAGCTTTCGTAACCTCAACATTAATGGGCAAGAAGCTTTTATAGAGAATTATTCTCACCTTCTCTTTCTCTCTCTCTCTCTCTCTCTCTCCCCCCATTGATCTCTAGTCTCTACGTCAACTTGTCACCCATACACACCCACTGCATAAAACAGAACTGTATACATTTGCCCTTATTCGAAAACAAAGTTATATCAGAAATTTAGAACCCACCCTACACAAGTTAGACTTGTTACCGAAAATCAACGGTATAACTAACTGGAATGTAGTATATCGATGATGGATACCAATGGCAAGAATGATGCGCGCATATGCAACATTCTGTCAACCTATGGTGCCCTTATTTTAGGTGTTTTCACTTCATGAGAAAATACATATGTATAACGTATACGTGAACTAATTTCTATGTGCGAAGAAGAGTTTGAATAACTAGGTCAACTTTTAATTCATAATGTGTTCACTAGGACAATGATTTTATGAATACTGGTTTGTATATTACCTGCCTCTTGTTGCTTTGTGCAAACTTAATTAATTTATATACACACACATATACATATGTATATGGATGTATTCATATATAATCAAAAACAAGTGAATATATTCATATGTTCAAATGCAGTATTTCATTCATAAGGGATCTATGTGCATGTTATATGTGCTATATGACTTGAACCCGCACCTTATATACTGTGTCAAGGAATTCTACACATGTCCTGGGCGCAAGGTAAATAACTGTGTTATTGAATGAAATCGCTTGCAACTACTTATGAATTGAAGGTTTTGAATGAATGAATGCTTTTTTAACTTATTTTATATTATTTTTCTCACAGCAGACAGCTTAGATAGACATTTCATATAGTACGTAGATAAGCCTTCATGTATTGTTCTAAAAGTTCCAGAGGTATATTTTTTCTATGTTTATGTGCATAAATGCACAGTCTATCCTCAAAGGATGTGTACTAATTCGTTTAATGTGGTTTGCACCTTTGACGACCTCAAGAAGTACCTGATGCAATAATAGCTAATAATAGAATTACTCGTCCATGGTATAGGTACATCAAATCACTTTCATTTTCACTTTATCTCCTCTCATCCTGTTTTTTTTAAATGATGCAGACAAGTGTCAGTAAATCGATTATTTGTTTTTACCATTAACGTGAACAACCTTTAAACGTTTCACTGAAGTTGCTTTGTTTTTTGTTTTATATTTTCAGCGACTTCTTAGTTAAAGTACGTGCACAGGTAATGACAAGAGACGAGAGCACCGAGGGTTGGTTACCACTCGCTGGGGGTGGTTTAGCTAATGTTTCAATACGCAAACGTACTAGACTATCCCCCGGCGCAGGTGGACATGAATACATTATCTATGGCCAAAGAATATCTGATCAAAATGTAAGTGCCATTCAATTAATCAATTTTAAGTTTTTACTAATACACTGTTTCCTTTTTTGAATAGGTAATCCTCAGTTGTGTTATAAATCGAGACTTAAAATATTTCAAAGTAATGCCAACATTTCATCATTGGCGAGCTGGAAAACAGCGTAATGGCTTAACATTTCAAACCGCCGCTGATGCTCGTGCATTCGATAAAGGAATTGTTCGAGCATACAATGAACTGATTGATGGTAAGGTGCTTCTGGTGCCACATTTGAAATTGAAATAAAGATTGGAATTAAAGTAGTTTACGATAATTTTGTTTGGTTAATGTTCGTACATATTGTTTTAATGATCCGTTTTTTTTCTCTTTATTTTTTGTTGTGAACTTATTTCCGATATTTTGCATGTTGGCTTTTCTTTTGCAACTAGCATTTTGTTGATTTGTGCGGTCTTCTTTTTATGTGTGTGACAAAACGAAATACTATACATTGCTATATTACTGGGGTGTACAAATATGAGATAATTTTAATTAATTCAATTAGTCCTGAGTGTGCTTCGATTTGTTTTTTTCCTCCAGTCCCCAACTGTTGGTATTATGAAAAATTTTTGTTCGTTTCTTCATTGATTGTAATTTACCCTCATTACGAGGTACTTTCCTTTAAAATAGAGTATTTTGGAAAGAACACTAGCCGTGCTCGGACGCATATTTGTATTGATACTCATACCGATTTAAATTAGGCAGTGCCTATTTAATGACTAACTAGGTATCAACATTTGCGTTTTACCGGAGTTAGAACAGTTTGTCCATCAGCTTTAAGTCGAGTTGCTTGAGATTTTTCGTCTAGAAAGGTATGTTGGTCAATATCGAAGATAAAAGTGTTGTGGACATGTAGTATTTTATATGAACAAAATGTTATTCACCTTTCTGTGCTTGAAAAGTCCTATGCTATGTTTCAATTTTGAAACAAAATCCATGAATCAACCAGGCTCAACAAGCTTTGAAATGAAATCCAAATGTGCAACTGAAAAGAGTCAAAAATAATGCACACATTCATAATTGGTAACTTCACGGGGACGATGAACTTATTGTGAATCGCAGTTATCCCTCTCAGTTTCAACAAGCACTACTTACATATTATGTTTTAGATTTTGTTAATAATCTTCACAAAGAATCTGTCAACATGTTGCCAATGCATTTCACCATCTCTCCAGAACTGTGTGTGTTTCGTTTTGTGCTAGATTCACACATAAGACAGGAGACAGTTTACAATTTAGTTTAGTATATACAATGCGGAGATTTATATCTATCGAAACCATCTATGACTCGGTCGTTAATGATTTACATTTAGTTTCAAACATCAAATCATTCTTTTTTTTATTGGCATTTCTAGGACAAAGTAAACAAGTGTTTTTTCTCTTTCATTTGTTTTATTTTAGGTATATTTTGTTTACCATTTATTTTGTCTTGGTTTTTATTTACATTTATTTGTTTTGTTTTAATTTCCGAAATCTAACATCATGTGCTCTTCTTTGTTTTGCCTCATAATTGGACCACTTTTTTTCGATATAAACAAATAATTATTGGTAAGTTCCATATAAGAGTTAGAACAAACAAAAAACATAAAAAAATGAAACACGAAATAATGTTTCTAGTTTTAATTTGTAACCGTTTTTATGATTTGCTGGTACACAAATAAAGTGAACAAAAATAAATACAAACCTATATTTTTGACCTCTGATTGCACTCTTCCTTCGAAATACATTTACCACTAATTTGAGCTTCAATACATTTTCAGGATTGGCTAAATCAAATCCATCTGTAATATGGCCTCCACTCACTAAATATGACTCAGTTGGGGAAGATGAAGTATTTATGGTAAGTCAATCGTATCAATAGAGGTCAACTTATGATTATGTATTTCCCTAGACATTGGATTTGCCCATTGATACCGAAACACAAACAAGTCCTGAAGGTAGCGAAAAAAGCCATAGTACGTTAATTTGTATAATAAATCAATTGAATGTCTTTAATTTTTGTCTTTGTTCATTTTTAGTTTCTCCTACAGGGAGTAGTGAACGAGATAAGGATAGTGAAAAAGAGAAGGGCAGTATTCAGTACATATCCAGCGACAAACCACCACCACCGCCGCCAAATCCTAATGCGGAGCAGCCATCTATTGCGCCAAGCGAAAATTATTCCTACGTCACTTTAACCGCAGTAACCCAATTCGATTTTGAACTGTACTCGATTTTTAACTTATTTATCTTTTTCTTTCATAAAAAAAAAAATAAATATACAGGTACATGATTATAACTATCCAGTTGTTGATCAACCAGCCGCTGCACAAGTGTTAAACGCACGACGTGAATCAATTTGTAACCTAAAAAAGCGTTCAGCACTGGAAGCTTCTTCAGAGGAAACAACCACGGTAGGAGGCTTAAAAGTACCAGTGATGGGAAAGAATAATAGAGTTCGATGTCGATATTGTCATGAATTGTATTTGGACGATTGCAACCGAAAGGGTGCATGCGAATTTGCACCCGATCATTTTAGGACTGGTTTTGAATGTATTTCAGGAATGGGTTGTGCGCGTTGCATGTTGTACCATTGCATGAGTGACGCTGAAGGAGAAACACCATCCCATCCATGCGAATGTGTGAACGAAACTGGTTGCACAAAAAGGTAAATACATAATACATTTTTTTAATTTACAAATTATTTATGTTCTTCCGAGAATTTCAAATGTATCAATTATGATTGATATCACTCAATCGAACACTGAATAATCAGCCATTATCCACGAATAACGCTTGTATCGATGAAACGGAAAAACTTTCCATTCTTGGTATATGTACCATGACAACACTTCGTTGAAAGGATCGCATTTTGGGGGTCGCCAATAATTATCAGAACGTTTTTTTAATTGATGCAAGGTGCATCCTATACCACACTGCGCATACTAGATAGAATACAAAATCAAGCAATTAAACTAGGAGACAACAATATCGCGGAGTCATTAGAATCATTGCCCCTGTTTCATAGCTATTTCAACAAACGATAGCCAATAGCATTCAACGCCTAGCCAGGAATGTTCATCAGTTAACCCTTCATCCGGCTACGTGCAATTTAATTGAGAAACTCGTTTTTCAGTCGCATTACATGAACTCTGTTCCCAGCTCAGTATATCCAACAGACAACAATCCGCAAATATTTAAGACCAATGTGCACAGATATCTCCTCTCCCTCTACCTTCAGCCCGTGCAATGAATTGGATACTTAAGGATATCAGAAATCCATTTAAGACTCGCAACTTCTCCAGTTCCATAGTTAGTTTTTCATTATTTAAAGTCACAAGATACTATAGTCAAAACCGTTTACAACGTCGTGTCGGTTATAGCGGCCAAATTCTTAGCTCATTATTCATTTGTTCATGTAAAGATGAAGAGTCTATAAAATAATAAGTGTAAGTACATACGCTGGACGTCCAGTATAACGATACATATAATGTAATGCCAATTCGTTATATCGAAAGATTTTTTTTATCAACAATTTGTTTTCTTCTACCCAAGTGATGTGTGACATGTGACAAATGAAACAGTCATTACAGTCTTATGCCCAGTTTCACAGTGAAGGTTTAAACTTATGTTCAACTAAACGTACTACTAACTAAACAAAGTTAAATTTTAAACTCGGTTTCACAGTCAAATGTGAACTGCAGTTCAGTTAAACTTCGTTTGTGTACAGCGATGGAAAAAAAATCTGTCAGCAGTTTCCTAACGTGTAGAGGCTACAAATTTGAAAGCTGTCGATATCTTTGCTGTGCTTATATAGCAAATCCATTGCAAATGATTACCATACAAAGCAGATGTCAGAGAGGACAAAGTACGAAAGAGAGAAAATGAGAGCTAAAGAAGATGGTTGAGGCGCAGAACTGAGGTTAACCCCCGATAGTGTGATCCCGATGAACGACAAACTTTACTCAGTTCAAGGTTTAAAAGAAACTGCGCAACGGAATAAAACGCCGAAGTGTAAACCAAAAGTGGAGTTTAAACGTGCACTTTGAAACTGGGCACACAGCACATCTGTCTTCGTTTTATTTTGTTATCACTCCTCTTGGGAGCATAGCGCTTCCACTTGGCATCTGCATCTCACTCGGTTGCTTACTGCTGTCTTTACACTATTCCAAGTGAGGTTGGATCTTACTAGTTCCAGGAGTACTTAATTGTGCTTTTGGGACCGTCTCTGCATCTTTTGATTTGAGGTTTCCATTCTTAAGTCCTTCTGGTGATGCTGTCGCCTCGTGGTATATCCGATCCATTTCCATTTGCGTTTTTCAATTTGTATCACAATTGCTTTCCCTCTTGCCATTTCTGACAAATCAGTGTTGCTGCTGGTGTTTGGCCAGAATATTCGATATATGGGACGGAAACATTTGTTGATGAATACCTGAAAATTTGTTCGAAATCAATCAAGTTTCGTATTGATTTGACACATGAATTGAATACTCTGCGCTTTCGCAAGTTCTCGTGTAGTCGTGTCAGGCTCCAAGTTATTCGACGTCTCTACAGTCAGACTTCTCTCTTACTTGATGCGCTCTCCATATTACAACTCTTTTGATGGTATCAAAGGCATTCTGGAAATCGATGAACAGCAGACATGGACGTGTACGCCATTCTATAGATTATGCACAGAGGGGTGGCTTGGTCTACACACTCCTATGAAGACGGAAGCCATACTGTTCATCTTGTATATTTTCCTTGATTTCGTTTTGAAGTCTCTCTTGTATAAGTGTTGGGAGTATCTTGTATATGAAATAACTCCTCTCTAGTTGCTACATACTTTTAAGTCATCCATCTGTTTTAACGTCACGTTTATGCCTTTCTTCCAAGATGTGGCAAGACGTTCTCCTTTCTATGTCTTTCTATTGTGATTGTATAGATGCTCTGCTGTCAGCGCGTAGCAATTCCGCTGGGATACCATCCTCACCAGCTGTTTTTATCTCGCAGCTGTTTCTGTCATGGCAATTTTTTTCAGGGAGCGTTTTTTGTAACTACTTGTTTGGTAGCGATGCTGTCTTAGTTGCTATGCTGTGTTGTTAATTAGCTGTCGCTTTAGTTCTCTTCTTTGAGATATAAGGCTCCATGTTTCCATATTATTTGTTCTGCCTATACCCAGAGTTTCTTTTCCGTCTTGATTGAAAATGAATGGTAGAAGCAGATGTCTTCTCTAGTAGGTTGTTGACTAGTTCATTTCTCGTAGGTACACTTTGGAGTTGTTAGAGGTTAGATGTATATCTTTGTGGGAAAAGAAATTGTCACCGATGACTAGTTGAAATGTTTGATATAGTTCCACCAATCTTTTGTGTTTTTTTTCGAAATATTGTTTTGGACTTCACAACCATATTTTCCGACGATATTTTTTTTTTGGTACTACATTGTGTACAATGTCGATTCTTCGTATATTATTGAACGTTGATATAAACTGTTCATCTTTTCTGATGTTGGTGACTAGGATATGAGGGACTGCACACTTTCTTATGTGTTGAATCCGTAGACGCCTGCCTAGACTCCTGTCGCTGTACAGCCCGTACAATGGTGGTTAAATAAATCTTCTTCTCCAGGAACCTTCAACGCAAACAGGACCAAAGATTGAACGCAGAACTTTTCTCTTGAAGAGACCAAGTATGTCTTCATCCGCTCTTGAGATAATCCAAGCTTCCGCGCCATACAGCCGGACAGGGATGATCAAGGTCTTATATAATGTGAGCTTGGTCTTTCGGGATAGGGCTCTTCTACTCAATTGCCTCTTGAGCCCAAAGAAACAGCGGTTGGCAAGAGTTATTCTGCATTTAATCTCGGTACTGATGTTGTTTGCACTATTAAGTTGGGAGCCAAGGTAGATGAAGTCCTCTACTACCTCGAAGTTAAAGCTGCCTATGGTGACGTTCTTACCGAGTCGTCGATGTTGTGTGTCCTTTCTTGATTACAGCATATACTTTGTTTTGCCCTCATTCACCGCTAACCCCATTTTTGCCGCCTCCGTTTCAATAAAGCAAACGCTTCATTGACGGCTCGCTGAGTTGAGTCAATCACGTCAATGTCGTCCGCGTATGCGGACTTTTGGAAGATCGTGCTTCTAGTATTGGCGTATGAGTTTTGCACGACCTTCTCAAGTACAATGTTGAAAAAATCACATGACAACGCGTCGCCTTGCCTAAAACCTTTTTTGACATTGAAGGTCTCGGTGAGTTCGTTACCGACCTTGATGGAGCAGCGAGATTTCTCCATAGTCATCCTGCACAATCTGACAAGTTTGGCAGGAATGTCAAAACTAGACTTGGCGTTGTATAGCTCGTCTCTATGCACACTGTCATATGCGGCCTTAAAGTCGACAAATAGGTGGTGGGTGTCGATCTGCATCTCTTGGGTTTTTTTTTCGAGGATCCGCCGTAATGTGAAAATTTGATCGATAGTGGACTTATCAGGCCTGAAACCGCACTGATAGGGACCTATCATGTTGTTGACGAATGGTTTCAGGCGCTCACACAAAACGGCAGAGACGATTTTGTAGGCGATGTTAAGGAGACTTATCCGCCGATAGTTGGCGCAGTCAAAGGGGTCTCCTTTCTTGTCGATCGGGCAAACGATACTGAGATTCCACTCGTCAAGCATGCTTTCCTCAAACCATATCTTGCAGATGAGCTGGTGCATGCGCCCAACCAGATCATCTTCAGCTGCTTTAAACAGTTCCGCGGACAATCCGTCCGCTCCAGAAGCTTTGTTCGACTTCAGTCTCGATATCGCTACCTTGACTTCGTCTAGATCGGTGGGACGGAATTCTCTTCTATCGTCGTCCATTGCGTGGAGTGGAACATTCTGCCTGACAGCGGTATTGGTGTCCTCTTTGCCGTTAAACAGTCTGCAGAAGTGATCTTTTCAGGTTCTCAGTATCGACTGCGACTCTACTACGAGTTGAGTTCGTTGCGACAGGCTTCTGCCCGATGTTTGTACCCTTTGGATAGTTGTTTCACCCGCTGGTAAAACTTTCGGCCATTATTTCTGCCGTACCACCTCTCCATTTCCTCGATCGCTCGCTTCTCATGCTCCTTCCTTTTCTTTTTGAGAAGCCGATGCTCTTCCCTTTTGTTGAGTTCGTAGAGCTCACGACGAACCGCACTCGTCCTTCTATCCAGTGTCGCCTTATATGCTGCTAGCTTCGCTGAATGCGCCTGCCGACACTCGTTGTCAAACCATGGGTTTTTTCTAGGTGGCATTTTAAAACCCAGCACATCATCTCTGATGGCGTTTTGACAACGGTTTCACTGTTCTTCAATTGTTTCGCCTGGCAGGGTTGGACTCTCTGAGAGCTTCAGGGAGACTCGATCGGAGAAGTTCCCAGCGGTCGATTGCGATTGTAGCTTTCCAACGTCAAACTGTTTTGGTCTTGCTCTACTCCGTTGTACAATCGATATCCGTGTTCTGACCTTGGCTACAACAAGGTAATCATCCGATTCGATATTAGCACCTCGGAACGTTCGGACATCGAGGACATTGGAGGAGTGTCTGACCTCGATCGCAATGTGATCAATCTGGTTGACGGTTGACTGATCAGGGGACCGCCAAGTCCCTTTGTGAATGTTGAGGTGAGGGAACCGCGTGCTGGCTACAGTGAGCGCCGCCTTTACTCATCTATATTTCGAACAATAGTACTCTTCGTACAGCAAAGTTTAGAAAATACCTAAGACTAACCTAACCTAACCTAAGATCCTGAGCAATTGCTTCCTTTCATCGTTGACTGTTATCTGGACTTCTTTGCTTATCTTCCGGCTTTCAACTCCATATAGTAGGATTGGCAAAATAAGTGACTAAATGGTTATGGTCCTTCAAAATCAGGAGTTTTCAGCCCAGTTTTTCGACATTGCAAAGTAGCTTCGGTTGCCAAGACCGGTTCTTCATCAGATCACACTTGTTATAAATGAGGTACTCCTTTGTCACCTTAAAATTGTAACTGACTGACGAGATGTTTTGTGCTAGGTATTATGCACTGGTACGTTTCTTGGTCTGCAGCATATATTTTGTTCTGTCCTCATTGACCTAAAAACCAACTCGCTTCGCCTCTTCTCCAATCTCTATGGCACGTTTAAATGCGTGCTATGATGCTATCCTAACAGATTTACTAGTTTGTAGAAGATAATGCTGTCTTTTACAGTACCAAAATGGAGAAATCGAACGACAGCGCAGCTATCTCCTTGCCGAACCGGAAGCCGCACTCGTACGTGCCTATTAGTGCGTTTCAAAACGGCTTTGAACGTAAATATAGTACGCTAGACAGTTGAGCAGGGATATATGCATAGGGCATATGGAGCTGATGTTCCAGTCCTCGGATATACTCTCGTCTGCCAAGTTATGAAAATAACTTAGTGTATGCTCTCTACCAGGCCATCGCCACCAGCTTTGAAGAGCTCTGATGGCAAGCCACCCTACTTCATTAACATCGACTATTCCCTGTGCGTCAGCATTATCTCTAGAACCTTCTATATCCTTTAGCTGGGAGGTTGTGAGAGACCTTTTCTTCACTCTTCTTCAATCCCCGTACTCTTTTTGCGCAGCTTTTGTTTTTCGTTGCAGCACTTTTTAGTATGTAGTTAGTTTAGTAAGCATTCTCCCAGCGTTCTGTTCCTTAATCCGCAGAGGCTTGGGCAGTGACCGAGGTAGTGAAGGGTGTCTTCCCTTTTTTCCTTGTTGCCACAGCCCATGCAGAAGTATTGGATAAAAATGCAATGTATGTGGGTCTTTGGAGAGATAAACAATATGATCGCGCTTCCATGCTAAAGTTTTGGACAGCAGCATAGCACACTTACCAGACAGGTTACTTTCCCCCAACACTAGTTTCTGAAAAAACCCTCTACTTTCGTTTGCCGAAACGGCAACAATGGGAAGAGCTAATGGTAGAAGCAGATTGGGAACTCTCCACATATATCGACCACTTAAAAACTATTGAGGGTACAGGCGGAGAAGACTTCTGTGATCAATTCGAAAAATCACTGGCCTTAAAAGACGACTGCAGTGTTTTCCAAGCTAAAGTCGCTGCAATACGCGAAGCTACACTGTAACAAAACGTTTAACGTTTACACGTTTAAATGCGCGCCTATGTTTTTCGACAGTTGAAAGCATCAGACATCTTGACTTCAAAACTTATTAGGTTATGCAGGCAAAGCGTCAGTGAGATATCGTTGACGAACACGGTTGAGGCAACTAAAAAGCGGACAGTCTTGCGAAGAATCTCTAGATAGAGTAACAACGCGATGGCTCAGTCTGAAAATTAGAGTAATTGGAAGGGCCAATTGGCCAACCCAACCCTGGGTAATAAAAGATGAAAATCACTGATCAGTATTAGTCGCAATGAGGCGCGAACACATATAGGGATCCTCACCCGAAACTGTACCATAGGCACGCACGCATCACAACTGAATGCTCAGCCCTAGCAAAGAAAAGGAAACACTACTTTGGTGAGCTAGAGGACTTGTGCAATATATTATTGAAAATCTCCTAAAGTTTTCAAACGTAGTAGGATGGTTCCAGTAAAACAAAAGGTGTCATGGTCTCAATGAATTCAACTTGTTGGTCTAAACGAGCTGCACCTAAACCTACGTACGATACATTTTTACAAAATAATATTAATGATCAACCATATTTAAAAAATCGCCTATAACAGTTTTTATTTGTTTTACAGATGGATTGGATTAACACTTCTTTCGTTGGTTGTACCATGCCTGTGGTGCTATCCACCACTACGAGCTTGCCATTTAATTGGCGTTTCCTGCGGCGTATGTGGTGGAAAACATAAGCCGCAGGTTTGACATTTGGAGGCTAAATTGCAGCAATATGAAAACTATCATTTTTATCATCCAAAATATGCACAAAAACAACAGCACCAACAATTCCAACCAACTGTTCGATCGCAGCTTAACGATTATGGCAGACTTGTGTTTTAATTTTTTTAACTTAATCTCACGTAAATGTATGTGCATATAATCAAATTCACTTCCATGACCACCGAAGCTGCATCTGCATCAAATATATGTAATTTTTTTTTTGTTTCAAATAATCTAGAAATGATAGAAACCATGTTTGAATAAATACCAAATGGGAAAGAAGTACAACATAAATATTATATATGTATGTTATTTTGTTACAAAATTTGTATGACTAGTTATCAGTTTTGTATTATACATTTTTGTTTTAAGTTTATGGATTAAGTAATGTATTGTGTACACATAATAAGGCACGCCAACCGACTCACGCAACAAAATACAAACATTAATACACATGACATTGACAAAGCACAAGTACTTTACAAATGAATGATTAATTTTTGTGTATATTTCTTTCATTCTCCTTTTTTATCTCTTTTTTATGAATCATAGATAGCCTTAAAGTTTATTTATTATTCGTTAATTGTATAAATAATTTATAGATTAGACTTTAGAAAATATAAAAATAGTAAAAAGTAAATAAGAATTGAAAAACAAAGAACAAATTTTATACATTTATTAAACAATGTTTTTTGATTTTGATTTTAAGTTGCTCTTTGTTTAATAATTTTATACAAAAGAAATATATATGGAAATAAAACAAGTTGAACACGTACAAGCTTTAGAAATAAAGTTTAAGTGAACATAACTCAAATTTAAGCTTGGTGTTTATATGCACATATATAAATGAAAAAAAATATATATATTTTTTAAACAATAATCAAATTTAAATGCCTAGATATTTGTTATCTTTTTTGTAATTTTTATGTTGTTTATATTAAATGAATTATAAAAAATAAACAAAAGAAATTGAATCAAACAAAAGAAATTTGCTTACAGTATTAAGAAGATACAAAAGAGAATTAAATTTTTTATATGTACAAACTTCTCATAAGTTATTTGTTTTGAATACTATATTGTTCAATAGATGGACAAGGTGAACAAGAATAAATAAATAAATCAAAAAAAAAATCTAAACAAAAGTTAAAAAGCTCTTTGATAATAACATATATCACTTGTGGGCTTTACATAGACGGAAACGCCAACTGATCATATAATGTGTGATTATAAAGAAATATAAACAATATATCTACGGTGATTTAGTCCAGATTGAGGACAAGGTCCAACAAGCCCTGGAACGCTTTAATATTTCAAAGAAATTATAGGTATTTTTTATTTTTTTTTGGTTTTGATTTGTTTGCTCGCAAACAATGCGGAACGGAGAAGGTCTTAATGATGATATCCAGTTGTCGTTGCCAAAATGAGATCCTGGTTTACTAATATTGAACTCACTAAAAAAGTAAATAAATTCAAGAAAGCAAAACATTGTTTTCATCCAACCTTTTATAAAAATAAATACATTTCTTTTTCGATATTGTGCATTTTGTCATGTATCGTTTGAGAATTCCTTTCGTCATAGATGCTGAAGTAAAATCAATACATTTTCATTCGATTTGATGAAAACTACGTTTTTGAATATCCTTAGGGCTCAAGGACTTCTTAAACAAATTCATCCACTAACAATCATCAATATTAATAATCGTATAAAATATTTAATATAATAATACTACCTAATTAAAAAATCAATGATCAAATGTGCTCTACAACTAATGCACATGCTAACAAGTACATGTCTATACATACTATTTATGAATTAATGTGTACATATGTTTGCAAACGGGTAAAATGATTGATTGAAACAGCATCTAATCGAAATGAATTCCAACATCTCAGCATTTGATTCTTATGAAATGAATCGAAACATGAGGGAAGAAGAAAATTATAAAAAAAAATCTGTTGAATTCGAAAAAAATACTATTGCAAAAACAAAAATTTAACAATATATCTTGACATAAGTATAACAAGAACAAAAACTTAAAATTATATATAGTATATTAAAAGAAAAACAATTTTATCAATAAATGTGCGGTATAAAAAAAACATATATAGTACGTAATACGTAAACATATACTACGTACTACGTACATATATTTAGACTTTACTCGTAGTTCAATATTAAATGTCAAAAAGAAAAAATAAAACAAAAAAATACTGAACGAAGTAATCTTAAATTCGTCGTTATAATCTCAAATACAAATACATAAAGTAAAAATTGTTGTTTAAAAAAAGGAATACATTCTGTAAAATAAACTAAAACGGTTGTGGCTTTCACAAAACAAATAATAATTTGATAAAGTTGAAAAATCTTTTTGCTATGAATGTGCCGATTGTAACGCGTTTCTAACAAACGAGACGGAAATTGCATCAATCATTAGCAAGCAGGATTTTCAAATACAAAAACACATAACTGTGAATATGAAATAGTAAGATGTGTAAATCATTAGTACAAAAACAAAATTAACAGAACAAAAAAATATAAAAATAAATATGAGAACCTTAAGCTAAAGTAAATAGATAAATGTACATTTAATTTAATTTTAATATATTGAATATAAATACATGCAAGAGTGAGCGAACAATTATGAAAATAACAACTTGCCAAACATCTATAATACAAAGAAGCAAAATATAACGAAACCATGACAAGTTCGGAATGTTATGTCTAAACAATAACTCAGTATTAACGGAAATTCATGGGATGAGTAATTCAGATACCTAAGCGAAGAGGAAAACACATAAATTTAGTTTATTTATTCAACAGCCATTCGGTCTTAATTATATATTTTTATGCACAAGTATTTGAATATATATATGTACATGTAATTTTTGACAGAAAACCGTTGGTACCACAAACAAACACACAAAAACAAAATAGTAAAACGCTAGAAGTGAGAGATATTGTATATTGAACAAAATACTAACGTAAATTTGTTCAGAAAAAAAAACAGAAATATATCCCATAAATGTAATTAAAGTGAATATTGATGTGCATTGCAAAGAAAAAACATATATATATATCCATATATATGTATATATACATACATACATACCACAAAATAAACAGAAAAAAACACATGTACATGTTTATTCCCTATAAATGTTACATGTACTATGTATATATGTAAATATACGTATATAAGAATATTGAACAAAAAGGTATAACATAAATTGCCATCAATATTATATATTACAAAAAATACTAAATAAATGAATTATAAAATATTACACATAACATATAATAAAAGAAAATGAATACCATGAATAATATTAATTCTTGTGTTTTTATTACCAAATTGTTGCCTCCCTTTATATATTTTTCTCTAACGCTGGTTATAAAGTCCGTAACCAAGCTGCAATGAAAATAGATACAGCCAGACCCAAATCGTTTAAAGTAAGTAAGTAGTGATTTATTTGTACCAGACAAGATTATATAACCCCTATATTCAAAGCGGGATCTCGCCAAAAAGTAGAGAACTATAAGGGTATATCAAAATTATCAGCGATACCAAAATTGTTCGAATTAATTGTAAACAAAAAACTTAATTTCATATTTAAAGAGCAAATATCCTTACAACAAAATGGATTTATATCAGGTAGATCTACATTAACTAACTTGACTCTATTTACAAAGTATCTTTTTGACTCATTAGAGCCAGTGTATCAAGTCGATGTGATATTCACCGACTTCCAGAAAGCATTTGACACAGTTTGCCATGCAATTTTGCTAAACAAACTTAAGTCATTTGGAATTTACTCCATGCTTCTCAAGTGGATTTCGAACTACCCCTCAAATAGAGTTCAATCTGTTTAAATTGGTAGTTGTCAGTCAAGAAATATTAATGTCTTATCCAGTGTGCCCCAAGGTAGTCATTTGGGACCACTACTCTTCAATATGTTTGTCAATGATATTCCTTCAATGTTTAGTCATGTTAATTGTTTGATGTACGCTGATGACCTCAAGATTTTTCTTCGGATCACCAACGCACAAGACTGTTTAAACATTCAAAACGATTTAGACAAGTTAGTTTAATGGTGTGACTTCAATCAGATAGCTTTAAACGTAAATAAATGTAACAAATTTTCTGTTTACCATGTATTGTCGCCTATTGTTTTTGAATATTCTGTATGTGGGACAACTCTGTAGACAAACAGAAATAAAAGACCTAGGTGTGATTTTTGATTCAAAACTTCCAATTTCTTTTCACATAGATTACGTGGTCTCCAAAGCCAACTCAATCCTTTACAAGATTCGTAATAAAACGAATGAAATGGAACCTTGATTGTGTGCCGCCATATTCAACCGGGTATGCACTAATTGGATTAGATACACTAGAAAATAGGCGAAGTTTTCAATGTATAATGCTCATCCATGATATTCTTTCGTACCGTATTAACTGTCCTGATATTCTCTAACATGTTAAGTTCTATGCACCGGAAAGAAATCTTCGATCAAGAAATCTGCTACTGCTACCAAGACACGTTTGCAATTATGGTCTAAATGAACCGCTTACTAGATGTATCCGTAATTTCAATTCTGTTTGTGCAGTAGTAGAACTATGTGATGAAAGATCAACTTTTTAAGACTTAAAATACCTGTATTATAACAAACTTTGTGTACCACTTACTTATTACCTTTTGTTTATTTATTTGTTATTTATTTATTATTTATTTAATATTTATTTATTATTTATTCATTATTCATTATTCATTAATTATTTATTCATTGTTTAATTATTGTTTATTATTTATCTTTAAATTTTATACATACTTATTACTTATATATTCCTTTTCAGATAATCAATAATTGTGAATGTATGTACTTAGGAAGACATTATATCTCAATTATACTGTAAAAACTTTCAGCAATCTGTTAGAATCAAATTCGGTAGATGAAATAAAGAACCATTATTATTATTATTATTACAAAAACAACAATAATCGTCTGTCGGTTGGTAATTTTTACATTTTACAAAGTAATTTCAAATTGTATTTCTTCGAGGAGCAAACAAAAATTTCATTCCCAATTCTTTCACGGTATGCTAATCTATGTATACAATACTGTGTAATTTTTGTCAACATTAGCTTCATTTAGGAGAGCGCACCTAATTCTGTTTTTACACGGTCTTTTTTTACACGGTTTATATCAAAAATAGGTTAGCTGTGGCATTTGAAAGATTAACTCGAAAACTAATAAAATTTGACGACCCCAGGGTCGTGAAATTGATTGAAATTTCTGATGTCGCGAAATGCTTTCCATTGCATCAGGACCGATTAATACACGTAAGAAAACATGGAGACAGGTGTGCGCGAGTCATTGGTAGGCCCAATAGGGCCGCTGTGGCAGTTGGAAGATGAGCCGTGAAATCCATCAGAAATGCCTTACTAACAACTGCTTAGATTTTGCGGTCAAAAACTGAATGTTGCCGGATGCCCTCCAAACTCTCAGGATCTGTTAATACACACACCAGGACATGCAAAAAGGTGTGCGCAAGTCGCTGGTAGCCTTAATAGGTCCGCTGTGGCAGTTGAAAGATTAACTCGAAAACTAATTAGATTTGACGACCCCAGGGTCGTGAAATTGATTGAAATTTCTGATGTCGCGAAATGCTTTCTGTTGCATCAGGATCGATTAATACACGTAAGAAAACATGGAAACAGGTGTGCGCGAGTCATTGGTAGGCCTAATAGGGCCGCTGTGGCAATAATAAATATTTGACGACCCCAGGGTCGTGAAATTGATTGAAATTTCTGATGTCGCCAAATGCTTTCTATTGCATCAGGATCGATTAATACACGTAAGAAAACATGGAAACAGGTGTGCGCGAGTCATTGGTAGGCCTAATAGGGCCGCTGTGGCAGTTGAAAGATTAACTCGAAAACTAATAAAATTTGACGACCCCAGGGTCGTGGCATAGATTGAAATTTCTGATGTCGCGAAATGCTTTCTATTGCATCAGGATTGATTGATTGAAAATATAATAGTTTTAATGTTTTTACACGATTTTATTCCATTTAGCACGATTTAAAGTTCTTGTGCTTACATTTTTTTGTCAAATTTAATTTTGCGAAGTTTGTTCATATCACAAATTTAGGAGAATTCCCTTGTTGCGCGTACAAGCAAATTTACTGGTCAAAGTATATGTAAATAGCACAAATTTAGGGGAATTCCCAATGACTTTTTCTTCTACACGGTTTTTTCTGGAACCAATCTACCGTGTAAAAACAGAATTAGGTGTATATAATAAGAATAATCTGCGTGTCATCCAGAAAGTCCAGGTCGAAAACAAGTCTTCTTACTTCTCGAAGGATATGACAAAGGCCAATAAAGTGAAGCACTTCCTCTCTGACTCTTACATTCCGGTCTGCTATAGACGGTACACTGACCTGTGTAAGCATCCAGGAGCATTTTTAACGAATCCTTCTCTATATTTCCCATCGACTTTGTCGTTCATCTTATAGAGTCTTATTCCAAGTATCTATTATCCTAGTTTGTAGGTTGAGTTCAAAATTGCATTATTGAGACAGTTTGCCAAACCAACAGGTCTTATTGTGTATGATTTTTAAATCAGCCTTTTTGGGAAGAAGCATGTTTAACACCTCGAGAGTATAATTTACCTGTATCTTTAAAGTTTTAATATACAGTGGTGGCAATCTTGTCTCTATATAACATATAATAATATATAATAATTACATAATAAGCTTAAACTGCAAGTTTAACTGAAGTGAAAAATCCTTTTAACGTAAAATCTGAGCAGTGGCCTACACAGGTGTAGCATAGAGAACAATAGTTTCAATTAGTGTTGTTTTAATATTGCAGCTATGTGCTATGTTTATGATGGAAAAGCATCTCTTACAGTTGGAAATGTAGTTTACAGCAATCTTTGCTTTTGAAAGTTGTCCATTTACATTCTTATCCATACTTAGATTTTTTGGAAAGTATACTCCCAGATGCTTGAATTCTTTAACTAATTCTATGCTTTCATCATCGAATCTCCACTTTTCGTTAGCTGTATTTCTTCTCCAAGAATTCGGATTTATCCACAATAGCCACGAGTTTCAAAAGTTAGCAATACTCTTGTATTTGGTTGATCATAAGCTATAAAGACTAAGGGGAGCTAGCGAGCATGACGATGTCATCGGCAAATAGCAGGGCCTTTATGCGAGTGCCTGCCCAATTAACCCCACCAAGCAAGGAAATCAAATAATAAATCAGGGCTAATGACATTTCCATCATAAACCACTCAGAGAGCTGAGTCCAATTTCTCTCGTTGAGGAATGAAGACCTTGTAATAGTCAGAAATGGCCTCCGTCTGCAATGTATTTCAGGTAATAGTGCCAGATGTTCAAAAGGCAGCGCTCCGGCTATCATTGAGTCTTAGACTATTACTTTGAAAACCCGCCACTGCTAAATAAAGAACGCCATAGACAACACTAAACAACGCATCTTGGCTAAGGTTGGTCAAAAACAGAGAAGATGCTCCAGAGTTTCGACCACCTCTGTTTCCTTGCATCTATCCGTGGGAATCAGGCCTAGTTTGAGTGTATGAAGGCCCACCAGGCAGGTCTTTGTAGAGACATTGTAATGCTGATGGGTGGGTTTGTTTGCTATTTGTCTTGTCGTATTCATAACTCGAGCCTATTTACGATGCTTCAGCTTCCAGTTCCTTTGAGTTGAGCCAGCCCGATATCCTAATGAACCTATAAAGAGATGTTTGTGGCATATCTTTCAGATCGCCGAGGCCTTGGAAGAAGTATTGTTCCAGAGTTTTATTATGCAATCGGCAGACGCAAGGATAGTGAGGAGTATCCACTCTTTCTTCTACGTCTCCAAAGCCTCTGCAGATGTAGTTATGGGTAAGGCCCATTTTGCTTACATGATACTGCAGATGATTCGACCTTCCGGTCTACATCCGCATACTTTTACAGCTCGTAGAGTGTGTCTTCTGCTCCATTCGCCTTTCTCGCAGAACGGACCAAATATCCGACGTAGGATTTTTTTTCGAAGGCACCAAGAATCAGTTCTGTAGTTTTGCTTAATGTCCAGCTGCCGGCTCCATAAAGTAGGACTGTCAGGAGAAGAGTTTTGTAGAGCATGACATTGGTTCGAGTCAGGAGTTTCGCGACCAGTTGTTCTGACAAGCCGAAGTAGCATCGGTTGCCGAGGGCGATTCTACGTCGGATCTCCACTGTGTTGTGGTTTGTGGAGTTAACGTTTGCCCCGAGGTAGACAAACTTCTTTACTACCTCAGAATTGTCACTGTCGATTGAGATATTTTGTCCCATTTTGTGTTTTGGTTTGTCCTCATTGACTTTAAGACCAGCTCGTTTCGCCACTTCTTCAATTGCCGTAAATGCATCAACTACGGCAAGTTGGGAACGAGCGATGACGAAGAGATAGTGCCTTCCGTGTTGACTTTTGCCCGCCGCAATATCCTCTCTCGTACCAATTTGAAGAAATCACTAGATAGCGCATCACCTTGCCGAAATCCGGTGCAGGTTTCAAACGGCTCAGAGGTCGAACTGCACTGTGCATCGCGTATGTTTTAGCGTGGTGCGCCACAACGAAATCAATTTTCCTGTGATCCCGAATTCGGCCATCGCTTGAAATAATTTCTGAATGCTGTCGCATGCGCCTTTAAAATCGATAAAAAGGCGGTGGGTATCGATTTGAAACTCGCTGAAGATTTGGTCTATAGTCGATTAGCCTAGCTGCACTGTTACGTGCCGATTAGTGCGGTGCAAAAAAGGCTTTAGATGTTCAGTATGCTGGATAGGATCTTGTAGGCGACGTTGAGAAGGGATATACCTATGTATCTGTTGCAAGAGGAAGGATCGGCTTTTTTGCGAGTGTGGATGGGGCTTATGGAGCTGACGTTCCAGTCGGTGGCATGCTTTCGTCCTCCCAAATTCGCCAGATGATCTGGTACATGCTCCCTATCAGAACATTTCCACCAGCTTTGAAGAGCTCAGATGGTAAGCCATGTAGGTTACCCTCTAAGAGCCTGGGTGCCTTTCCTAAAGCCTGATGCCAGGCTTTTGGCTTTTTTATAAAAGGGCCGTATTTTTTGTTTATCCCTAGACTCTTCGACATCCTTGAGCTGTGAGTGAAGTTCCAACCGGTGGAGTTTCCAACATTGATATCATTCCGCTTCTTTGAATGCCGGATCTCCGCTTGAGAAACACTGCAGATATGTATGCGTGTAGTCGCTTTCCAAATGTTCTTTTTGAGTTGAGTTAGTGCGCTTCCGCGTCGGCCTGCAATTTAGAAATGTTTTGTCTTTAAAATTTTAAAGCGAGTTGATACGAGGGTTGTTTGATATGTTAGCGACTTGGGTAAATGGTTAACGAATCACACAGAGGTTTGTTTCTATGGCAAGTACAGAAGAACATAAGACAAATGAGACACATGGGATGAGAATGCAGAGATGAAGCCCAGCAAGTGCCCAGAAAGTGAAATAAATTGACTCAAAAATAAAAGTAGATTTAGAAAAACTGAAGCAGAAATAGGCTTTCACTGGGTCCTCGGTGAATTCAAGCCAGCATTATAGATGACGTTTCATTGTAAAGCGTTTAAAGTACATTATTAGCTATATATTTGGCGACAAATGGTGTCCATTGAGAGCGGTTTCATAGTATGGCATTTCGAAGATACCGCTTTATCGAACGAGGACTCAGTACACTCATGCCATCAATAGTATAAGATCGCATTCTTCGTGATGGAGTGGTTTATTTAAACCGTGATAGGATTTCAATACCAATGCAAAAAATCGAATCAGAACTGTGTTGCTTGCCAAAATCTGTCCATTACAGAGCTGCTGCTAACTTTAAGAATGCACTTAGAGCACACTCACACCCATGTGATATTTCGCTTCTTCCGCTAAATGTGTAAGTGACCCAGCCAAGCATCTGAAAACTAATTACTAGGTATTCGTGCCTGAAAATAGGTGACGTTGCTATGGACCGTTGACATCACCGACGTGTACTGCCATATGCCAAAGATAACACAAAATTTTAAGCCTGCTCATTTCTATCTGACAGTCAGTATGATATAATATATGGCAAATGGCAGTACTCGAGGGTAATACTAACCTGCCTCAGAAAGAATATAAAAATATTAAATGTAAATTTAAGTATGATGTCACACACCAGGAGTGAATTTACTTTATAATGTACCACTTCATGAATTGTGAACAAAATAATTTGAAATTGTTGTCTCAGACAAAGTTCGAAGCTCCCATAATTGATGCAACATCATATCTCTTCTTTAAGTGCCCAGAAATTCATTAATTTCGGTGATCGGACAAGAACCGATTTTTTCATTATGGTGTGAACATTCATTCATTCCGCTCCCTCGTATCTAAACACAAGTGAACGAAACTTAACGAAACTGAGTCCACTGTTACTGTTTATTAAGTGACCGTAGCCTAAGGCCTTTGCTGCTCTGGCTACTACACTGCCCCACAATTGAGTTATGTAGCTATTAAATAAATGTAATTGTCAAAATCATTTTCAGTTATCAAAAGTCCATTTACTTAATAAAAAAGTCACAACCGTCGTTCATTTAAGAGGATATTGGGCGCAGATGAGCAGAGGTTTTAGATAGTACAAGATAATATAGCATGTAAAAATCACTGGACCAACGCCTAAAAAAATTTCAAACATCAAATTTCTTTTAATGACTATGGACAATTTTCCTCCACCATAATGAAGTGTGAAAAGGATCTTAAGACTCTGCTGCTCTTTTGGTCACAGAATCCGCTTGCAATTCTAACTTCGCACCAACTTCTATCATATATGGTGGACGAAATACAAGCTTTTCAAAAACGCACTCTTTGGACTACAGACCACGCACTTTGGAAATAAGTTTTCAACATTCTCCAACATTGTTCAGGCATGAAGCGACTAATTACGTTCCGTAGTACGTGACATTCTGTCAAGAGTGGGTTCAGGCAGATAAGACTGAAAACAGTGCAAAGGATTTCCTGAGCCAGTGGTTTCCAGTGCAAAGGATTCCCATAGCACCAGGCTATGGCCCCTGTTCAAGACTAACCAACCGTATGGTTACTATCAGTATGATAACATAACATCTAGGAATAGCCGCCTAAAGTGTTATATGTACGTCACTCTATATGCCTCAAGATAAGTTGAACATAGATCATTAACTAGGACTGGGAACCGCCTAGCAGCGACTCCAGCTCATGATTTTGGTCGCCTCTTACGACAGTCTGGGCAAATGATGGAGATTCGAATGAAAATCGAATGAATATCATGTTCACATAATCCTAACTAGGGATTTTGTTCTTCCAGACAGAGTGGATAGGTGATTTCAACTTCATCCGCTTTAAATTGCGTCCATGTCTCTGCGCCATAAGCAGGACTGGGATGATCAGGGTTTTATACAAAGTCAACTTGGTGTTTCGAGAGAGAGCTCTGTTACTCAATTGCCTCTTGAGCCCAAAGAAGCAACGATTGGCCTGAGTAATTCTGCGCTTGATCTCGATAGTGGAACAAATTATATTATTATTATTTATTTATTTGTTATCAATTAGTTACAAACTAAGAACTAACTTAAATTAATGAGTCTAGCTGCAGTCGACTATAACCTCTATTAGTTTATATATTCTGTTCACAAATTAATAATACAGAAATTGAAGGAGCCTTTAGAACCAAAATTGCTGTACAAAGAACCACGGAACACACCACAGCATCCACCTAATCAAAAACTACACGCACACAATAGAATTTCAGAGTTTAGAGGTGAAATAAAAAAAAAGGTATATGGCCCATGGGGGGATCGAACCCACGACCTTCGCGTTATTAGCACGACGCTCTAACCAACTGAGCTAATGGGCCGATAGACGTTGCAAAGTTGTTCTCCGTTTTTGATTTTTGCTTACTCTCAGCTTCTCAAACTCTTAATCGAATTATTAAATTTAATTAGACACTTTAAATAACTTAAGAAACTGTGTAATAAAAGTTCCTCCGAGTATCGCAATGGCCCAAAAAAGAGTAATAAAAAGAGAAAAATACTTACACTGATTTTTGGCGTAGTTCTCTGTCTAATTCTTAATCAATCTTCTAAAATGCCTCAAAATATGTGCACCATCTCTGTTGTTAGTCATCTGTCAAGTGATTTGTTTACAGTCAATCATATTACTTTGATTTCTGTTAAAGTATCCTTTCTGATATATTTCTTGAATCTGTTGAAGCAATGGAAAAGCTTGAAGCATTAAAAATGTCCTCAATGCGACCACGAACAAATATTCTTGATCGTCCACTTGCTAAGGGTAAAACTGAAGTGTCGCAAAGTATTGTAGCACTTCTTTTTAGTGAAATCGTTCAATATTGCCAGAGTAGAGTGTACACAGTTCCAGAATTACAGACCAAGTAATATCCCGCTGCTGTTAGGTGCAAATATGTATTTCATTCATAATCATTTTAGGTTGCATGAAATGGGCCAGGATGTAGGAACTAGGGTTATTGATATTTACTTTGTTCGAGAACGAAGTTCCAAACGAGAGACAAAACTAACCCAAATGCTTCTGTTCGTGAAAACAACTTTGTGGAAGGTAAAATCATGCAAATGTGGTCCAATAATTGTCGTACACATATTTGTTTCCGTAGAACCTCTTTGGTAAAGAGGCAGAGAAACTAGAGCATGCAAATGAGGATGAACGTACATACTATATAATCGAAAAAGAGCCATTGGTCAATGTATTCATTAGCGTTCCAAAGGACAAGGGCTCACTGAATTGTGCTTACTTTACTGCAGGCATAGTTGAAGCAGTCCTCACGCACTGCGGATTCGTAAGTATGCTTAAGTTCATTAAAATCGTAACTTTAAAGGTATCTTTCACAGCCATGTAAAGTCACCGCCCATTGGCATAAGGGTACAACGTACATGGTAAAGTTCGAAGATTTTGTAATTGCAAGGGACAAGCAGTTGGAGGACAAGTAATTTTGAATCAATGCATATGCAAAAAACAAATATGTACAATCATTTCCCTTGGATTTTATTTGAAATCAGTTCACAAATAAAGTTAATATATCTCTTAAATAAACTTGAAGTTACGGTCTTTGTACGCAACTTGGCCGGTACGATACTTTTGCTCTCTACCATCTCGTTCGTTTTTCAAGAGATAAGCAAATCCGATTATTGGCAGCACTACTGTGTACATTCCCAGTCTGAAAGCTTTGCCTGTTGGCCTAAAGTGTTCATAATAGTTCACACGCATAGCTTGGAATCGCAAGATTCCTTTATCCATCTAGATTTGAGAAATATTTAAAATAGTTATTTGTATATACTGGATGTGTATGCAGCATGATGACATAACATCATCAGAAATCCTACTTACAACAGTGCCACCTTCACCCCTAGCATGATTGTACGGATTGGATATTTCCTTATTAAATTCTGCACGCAGTTGAGCTGCTCTCTGATGCTTCCTGAGAAGCAGTTCTTTCTCGGCTGTAGATAATTCAGGCATTTTCGTAAAACACTTTTCCTTACCGAGACGTATTGATAATGTCTGTATTTGACAGATAATTGGTTTGACATATATGCTTAAATGAAGCAAGTTTTTTGTTCCTAGCTATTGGCTGCATTAAAAATGTACCAGAATATACACTTTTTCTTCTTTAATAAATACGAAATGCAATGAAAAAACAAAAATAGATGCGATCAATGGAAAAATAATACTAAATATGTTAGTATCAACACAATATTTTTACTATGAATAATTTAACTTATTGTACGCATAAATATATTTAATACCAATTTTCAAAAACCGTGTATGAGCAAATAATTAGGCATTGGCAGTGCCATGCTTGACAGTGACGGCAAGTGTCAGAAAAAATGTTTGATGAGAATAGAAGCCGCTAGTGAAGTGCTTTACAGAAAACAAATCTTTTAAGTATAATTTTTAGAAAAATTTATGAGTATCATGGACTCTAAAGTAAGTTACAAAGTAAAAGTTCTCAGAAAGAAATTCAATTTAATTTTAATTAGAGATCAACTGTCGAAGGGTTGGTAAATGAAACATCAATGATGCGGTTAAAAATTCTACAACATGCCGCCGAAATTTCTCCTTACGTCAAGGAAAGAACACTCGGACCAGACAAGGAAGACTATCAAATTGAGGTCCAAAGCCCAACAAATCATGTGACCGAAGTTAATGTTCAAGAAATATCGAAATCTCCAGTGAAAAGTCCAAAATTTATAACTCCCCCAAGATGTTCAAATTTCGAGGTATGTACATATTGAAATACTTGCTTGAAACAATAAAACAATTTAAAGTTTTTTTTTTAGAATTTAGATTATGAGACAATAAATGCAACAGTTATTCTTCGGGAAGCTGATCGGAATCGCCGGAAATCAATACGAAAGCAAATCGAAGAGATTCATAAACAAGCGAGTACAAATCAACACAAACGCGAGGAAATGCACGAAAAGCTGAAAGTCGAACGAGAAAAAAGACTGCAAGAGCAGATGGAACTTGAGAAGAAAATAAATGAAGAGGCAAGACTACAAGCGCAGCGCCAGTTAATAGAAGAAGAACGAGAAATGACTGCAATACGGCGACAAAATCAACAGAGTCTGCAAATGATAACTGTGCAAGCAATTGTTCAATATCAGAAAAAATTCCGAGTACGTTATGAAAAGGTTGCCAAAGTACTTATGTCAATTGATAAGAAACTTTTATCTTCGGCAGAGGAACACAACCAAAAGTTGAAATCGTTTGTGAAGGCATTTGATCAACTAATAAACAAGATCCGGAGTCAAGAGACTGGAACAGCAGAATTGAAGATAGCTGAGAACCTATGCATATCTATTGCAGAATTGGAGGAGAGTATAATTCAGGACGCCAAGCAGCAACAAGGACAACTGCAATTGCGACAGGAACAACATTTGCGAGAACAAGAGCGTCAACTGGAGATTCAAAAACAACAGGCACAAGATCAGGTCCAGGCACAGGAGTTGCAGCAACAACAGTCTCAGCAGCAGCAACAAGAACAACCCCAGCCGCAACAACTTGCATCTCAAAACATACCCGCGCAGCAGCAAGCACAATCGAAAAGCCTTACGGATGGTGACAAACCCGTTCCCACCGAAGAATCTAACTCATGCATAGAGTCATCTGCTCAATTCGTGAGCAAAGAACGCTTCGAATTCTATACAGCCATTAATAAGTTCTATACCGAGAAAGTCGAAAAAGTTAAGCCCTTACAGAGTGACGACAATATGAAAAAATATCGATTCGCCTGCCAGAAGGCAATTAATATCCCTGTGAACGCCATCTCGGCTGTGAGCCAGCAACATCTTCAGGTGAGTACAACTACATCCAGATCAGTTTGTTGTGCTAAAGCCTTTATTTTTGTAGGATAAATTTGAAAAGCTGTACTCATTCATAGCGGGCAATCCATTGAAAACTACCGATGGGCAGATAACGGTGAACGACCATCCACTAGGTCGTGACTATTGCATCTTATTGATGGCAAAAAAGTTCGTCAGTCAAGGTGACACAGCGATTTCCAGCAACCCACAGGCAGCCTTTCCAGTAGCCTCAGTTATTGTTTCGCTCTGGAAATTGGTTCCAGAATTTGGTCAGTTGTTCCTCGCTTACACTTTTAAGGAGTCACCATTTCTTGTGCCCTACTTTATACCGCAAAAGCGGGGCCAGTCTGTGGAGGAGTATTCCAAGACACTTGGGTACCGTGTGAACGATGGAGTCATCGAGAATCAGGATATGTACCTTAAGCGGCAGTCAGGAATAGCCAGACTTTACTCGGCGGTAATGATCACATCTGGAAGAAGTACTGACGGTCCCCAGCATCCATATGGTGTTGAAAACGGGTGGATTTGGCTTACGAATTTTATTAACCTTCATCCGCTGCCAGATATCTGTGCTACCTTAATGCTGGACTTTCTACAGAACGCTGCGGCTGACATGCTTTCGTACTTCGGCAAGCAGTTCCGCAAACTTCTGCTCGTTATACAGCAGCAGTACTTCCCAAAACTCTCTGCGGTAGACGAAGGCGGACCAAAGGCGCGCCTAGAAATTTTACTGGGGAAATATATCAAAGAAGGGCAAATACCGAAACCGCAGGGCATACTGCCAACGAACTTCTGGTAGATCTGCAATCTGTTTGAGAAAGAAGATCTAGACAACCAAGTTTTTATTTTGTTTGTTGTGTTGTGCTGATAGTAAAGAAACAAGATCGCAAGATCTAATGATAATCAGAAGTGTATTTCTTTTGATACCCAGTATTTGAATTTTCTTAAGAATTTGTTAGCTGTTGGTGGCAATCCATGTTTCGTTTTAGTCCTCTTCATCCAGATCGAGGTCGTTCAACTCGTCTTCCAAGCCGCCCAAACAATCACCATCGAGGAAAAGATTCTCATTGATCGGTGCCGCATCGTCAGCTGGTGATGTTTCGGATGTAACTGCTGCTGCGGCGGCATCTTCAAGATCTATTGCATCTTGTTGTTCTTTTAATCGGGTGGTAGATGCGACAGTTCCAGTTCCATCCACCTAGTGTATAGAAAAATGTATCGGATGTACAGAAACTGCCAGAATTTCAAGTACGCACCTCTTGAGCGGCTAAAGACAAAGCCGCCAGATCAAGTTCCTTATATTCAAATGCGTTGTCGTCCTCATCATCGGAACGGGTGTAATTGTCGAAAGCAGCATCGCCATCTTCCATTGGACCATCGTCGACCAGGTCGGGATTGAAGCTGAACATTTCTCTGCCAGAAATACCGAATTGCTTGCCTTTGCTGTAGTCGTTCTTTTTCTTCTCCTCATCAGCTGTACGTCTATCTTTCTTCTCTTGGATTTTTCGTTTCTTCCACGCCAAGAAGGTTTCTAGTGTCACACGGGTCTGCAAGGGAAATCAAGTTAAATTAAGATTTGCCAGACTTTTAGCGCTAATTGCGACGAACTTGATTGGAGCCCAACGCTGCCCGTTCTCGTTCAATCAGATCAACCAATGAAAGTTCCGAAGGTTTTTCTTCCTTCTTTTTGTCCTTTTTGAGAACGTAACCCTGTGGCAGGGCATGTCGATAGATACACTTCTCGCCATTGGGACATTCCCAGAACCAGCCGTATTTGGATTTCTCCAATGCTTCCAGGAAGAATTTGCAAATCTTAAAAGAGATCAATGGTTATATTCTATCAAGAAGCTCTGGAATACAATCCTTACAATATCAGTAGTTGGACGACGCTTTTCATCAGAATGTTTCTGATCGACGACCTCTTTCAGCTTGTCAACATCCCAATTTTGCATATCGTCGCCCTCGTTGTCACGCATATCCACATAAATCGATCGTTTTTCCGCCTACAAAAAAACTCAATTAGGCGGAATCCTTACCCAAAGGTAATCTTTTGAAATTACCTTATTTTCTAGTGTTAAGTCATGAGAGAATTTACACTTATCGCCCTTGGTACAGTTGCCTTGTTTGAAGAATGCACAGACTACCGATTTAGGATCGGTACCCTTTTCAACCTTCTGAGTCTGCACGGGCTTAAACAGCGCCGCCAGCTCCTTTTGTTCCTGTAGCTTCTTCTCCTTATCCTCTTTTTTCTTATCAGCATCGCTCTTCGGATGATGGCCACCAGCGTGTACTTGTTTTTGCACTTGTTGAATGAATTTTTGCTGCTTAGCACCTTTTTTATTCTTTAATCCAAATGTTTTGTCCTTATTTGAGAGTAAATAATCGGTTAATAGCATTTCGTATGCAATATATTTTAAGGTTATGACAACAACACTGTGGTCTCTCACATCACTTTTGTTGGAAATTTGTACTGAACGATCCACCTCTGATTGGAACTTACCTCAATTACTTTCTCCTTTTTCTTTTGCTCCGTCTTTTTGCTGGGCGCAGCTGAGCATTTTTTGGGCGGCATTTTGTCACAAATTCAATGAGGAACTTCTTTGTGCGAAGAGATTGGTTCCTTTATTAAAATTAATCTGAGAATAGTGATTAATGTTGGGATAGTCTACTAGGGCACAAAATTCCACATCCGCACACACGATTTTCAAATGACAGTTCGTGCATATGTCAATTTTATTGGAATGCCTAACTGTCAGTGGGATTGGAATAGCCGGCTTGTATTGGATTTGAATGTGCAACGAACTGTTTGTTTTCATATTTTAAGTTGTACATTGTATTATTATTATTTATTACCAGGCAATTAAAAGTAAAAGCTGATTTTCAGTTTGACGAGCCTAGCTGCGGAGACATTTACATTTTATTGAGAACTTTTATTATAAATTCAATGACTTGTTTTTGTTACTAACAAAATAAATATGGAACTAGTTTTTTATTCTGTAGATTGGCAAACTGGGGTTATTGTTCATCTTTTCAAAAAGAGGGCAAAAGAGATTGCTCCCACTGCAGGGCATATTTATTTTAAGTCTCCATGCTAAAGTATACGCTAAGGTGTTAGAGGCGCCCTCCAGAGCTGTGATTGAGTCGAGGCTGGGCGATGAACAGTGCGGCTTTCTTTCTGGCAGAAACACATCCGACCAGCTTTTCATTCTAAGAATGTTACTCGAGAAGGCTTAAGAGTATGATAAACCAATTTACAGCTCTTTAGTAGATTTAGAGAAGGCATACGACAGAGTGCCTCGTGGTAAACTCTGGAGTGTTCTGCAAGAGTATGAGTTTGATGTTTCTCTTTTGAGGGTCATTCGGTGGATATACACTTACTGTTGCATCTGTGCCGGGTTAGCGGTTCCAAATCAACACCCTTCGCCAAGGGTGCGTCTTGTCACCTCTTCTTTTCAATGTTTGTATGGATGGATGTTGCAACGCAGCCGATGTGAGGAATGTTTCACATTGGGAGAGTTGAGGGTAAGCAATCTGCGCTTTGCACATGATTTGGTTATCCTCACATCCTCCCATACGGAACTCCAGCGCGTACTCGATGTATTTGTGACCGTATGAGCAGATGCTGGGACGAAGGTTAATGTGGACAAATGATAAATTATAATAATTTTCAGAACGCCTGTGTGTTTAGAACGCTGCTTCTTTGGGCTCAAGAAGCAATTGAGTAACTTAGTTATCTCTCGACACAACAAGTTGACTTTGTATAAAACTCTGATCATCCTAGTCCTGCTCTATGGCGCAGGGACATGGACGCAATTGAAAGCGGATGAAGAAGCTCTTGGTTGTTTTGAGAGAAAAGTTCTGCGTACGATCTTTGGTCCTGTTTGCGTTGATGGCGTTTGGAGGAGAAGGTTCAACCACGAACTGTACGGGCTGTACAGCGGCATGCACCTAGTTAAGCGTCTTCGGATCCAATGCTTAAGATGGCTAGGTCATGTAGAGCGGATGAACACCACAGCTCCGGCCCGAAGAGCCTTCGATACCGAGCCAATTGGACAGCGCAACAGAGGACGTCCTCGCACGAGATGGCGCCAACAAGTGGAAAAGGACCTCAACCAACTTGGTGTGCGCGGCTGGAGGCAACTGGCGAAAGATCGTGCTGTCTGAAGAGGCATGTTGCTCGAGGCCCAGGTCCACCCCGGACTGTAGCGCCAATCAAAGAAGAAGAAGTAAGACCAGAGGACTCAAAGAAGGCCAGGTGATAGTCACCCAAGATTCGCTCAGGAAGTGGTTTTCAGACCTAAGAAGTTATCTGCAGTAAATCGATACAGCAGATGTTCTTGAAGACACCTCCAGGACTTTAAATGGGGGTAAAATGAAAAATGCAATGAAAAAAATATTTATGCGGTTAGCCAAGCAACGACAGTATTTCCTTTCCGCCTACACCATCAGGTAAACTAGATGGCACCTTATGGTGCACCTATTTTGTATCCAGCATAGGACAGCTTTAAAGGTTTCTTTGAACGTTTCTGTAAGCCTGGGCCTAAACCAACAAGCCACTCTAACTAAGAGTTTCGCACAACAAGTAGGTTGAGATCCTTCTTCCCCTTTGTGTGCCACATTAAACGCGGTCAGCCTCCTGTGCGTTGACCCACATGTTTGACGATTTTTCTGGCTGGAGCTGAATTGTCCAAACGCTCTACAAGGCCTAGCCACCGTTGGCGTTGGATCCTTAGGCTAATGTCGCTGACTTGGATGATCAGCGCCTTATGTAGAGTCAACTTGGTCCTTCGAGAGAGGGCTCTATTACTCAATTGCCTCTTGATCCCAAAGAAACAGCGGCAAGGTTATCCTACGCTTGATCTCGGTACTGATGTTATTCGTACAATTTATTCCGGAGCCGAAGTAGATAAAGTTTCTGACTACCTCGAAGTTATAGATGCTCATTGCGACGTTTTATCTTTTTGAGGACAGCACATACTTTGCTTTGCCCTCTTTGATGAATAGCCTATTCTTTACTATAATCACGAGCTTTTAAATTAAAATTTAACGTAAAAAAGTTAAGGGGCTGACTACTGGCTCTATCACCCATTTTTTTTTTTTTTTTTTGAGGTAGGTCTTCGACGGAGGTTGAAGGAAATAGAGAAACTATAATAATAATAATAATATGGGTGCGTTACAGCCCGTAGGGGGCCAGGGCCTAGCTTCTCAGCAACCACTCGTGTTGTGCGTGCTATTGTTCTCTCACGAGTGGAAGGGACCCACAGTTTTATGCCGAATCGGACGGCTTTGTTTGAGAAGCTTTCTCTACACAGGTAATACTCTTTGAGCATTGTCAGTAACTCGAAAGAGGTGGGGTCGTGCAAATTGATTTCGTCGCACAGAGCAGGAATCGAGCCTACGACGTCGAGGTTGGGGTCGACGCACATACCCACAACGCCACGGCCACCACTAAATAGAGAACGTACTTAGAGATTATCTTCGAATAAGCATAGGAGCCTCCGCAAATACTATAGTTCCCTCAGGCATCCATTAAACAAGTAGGAGCGTACCTAACATTTATTAAGATCTGAAAAAGAAACATACAAATACGGGTTGAATGCAAGGCACATTGCCATTAACTGCATTCATCAAAAACAAAGGTGAATCTTCTTAACTATAAAGCAGACTGTTTGTGTGTCTGACCGACAAAGGCTCCGAAACTACACGTCGCAGAGCTCTGAAATTTTCAACAAAAATCTTTCTAAAATTTAGATGCTGAATGTGACAATTTTTAAGTCGGTACGACACACGGTTCGGAAGTTACGAGCACTTTTTTTAAACGGGATTCTCAAAATAAGGGTGGTTGCATCAATCCGTATAAAACCATTTCAAGTTGGGTAGTCGTGGATATCAAATAGTGATGGACATAATCGAATGATTTTAAGAATCAAGACTTTATTAATCGAGATATTTTAATAATCGAATAACCACTCGGATGACTACTAACCATTCTAGGGACTACTAATCACTCGAGTGACTGCTAATAATTTGAATGACTACTAATCACTCGAGTGGCTACTAACTAATTACAAACTACTAACACAAGATAATTCGATAAATGTCTTGATGCAATTCTTCAGGTCCATCGCTAGATTTTGCTAGTAGCACAGGATGGACTCGCTCAAGATGACACTTGAAATTCGCAGTATTACCAACAAATTTCAGTGTTCTTTTGCAGATTTTGCAATGTGCAGATTTTCCATCTGTGTTCTTCTGGAAAAATGTCCATACTGTTGATTTTTTGACCCCTCTTTTCATTTTGCAATTCCGTGAAATGAACCTACCATACACATGAAGTTTATGTAGTAATAATGCACTGTTCGATGTAAATGTAGTAGTCCATGCCATGCGAGTGGTTAGTAGTCACTCGAGAGATTAGTAGTCATTCGAGAGATTAGTAGCCATTCGAGTGGTTGATTAAGAATCGAGATGTTCTCGAGATGTTGTAAAAATCGATTATCACTCGAGATATCATTCGAATGCGCCCATCACTAATATCAACCATCCCCCAGTGTGTTGTAACTTCCATATATAAACACACATTTTTCATATTTTGCTTTGGTGCAACCATTAATTTTTTTCTATGACCCAATCGAACATACACGAACGACTGCCTGAGTCACCAAACGAAAAGGAAACAATAAACATTTTCGCACTTTTCTTATTTTGTCATATCCAAACTATCTATGCATGTACACATTCACAGCTACACAAATCATTCAATTTTGCTGAAATTGTGAATATTGAACTCCTGAAAGAATTAGCCGATTTAGATAAAATTTCAGAGCTATACTAATTACATAATGTGTTACAAGATAGGTTAATTTTGTTCATGGTTCATGAAGTTTGACTTCAATTTGCACAACAAGTGAACATCGCGCACAGGTACATAGATGGGTTTTACAAGAACTTTTTTTTTATGAATCGCTTGATATCCCTCCACATTGTGTGTAAATTTTTGAGAAAATACCGTAATTTCTGTTTGTTTTGCTGCAGCACACATTGATAATTCAAACTTCAACTTGTATGCACAGTCAACGAATTGTACTTATTATGTGTAGGGATGTAAATAAGAGAGGCATCAATGACGAAAGAAAATTCTGGTGCGAGCAGTCTTATTATTGTTTTAAATCAAGTGCGGAGTAAACATTATTCAAAATCGTCTTCAGTGTATCTACAACGGAACACTTTTCTCCACATTTTTCTTAATAATCACATTATCGCAAAAATGCCGAGGAAAAGGAAAGCTGTTTTTGATCCTCAGCAAGCATGTGTGAAAAGACGGCGACTTCTAAGATCTGCACAATCCCAAGAAGTAAGAGTCCAAGTTCGTGAAAATGGCAACATTGCACAGGCTGCCAGAAGAAGTAGTGAAACACAATACGAAAGATAAAAACGGACGCATGTAATGAATTGACTCGACGCAACCGTTTATTGATTGAGACTTCTCAAGTTCGCAGTGTTGGACTCCTGCGGCTGAGAACTAGAAAAGGCAAGTTACGTTCTAACAATTGGCGGTATATGAAAGAAGAAGCATTCAACTATTACCCATCGATGGAAAACTTCAACTTTCCACAAATCTCTATTGGTCGCATGTCCATTTGTGCCAAGCAATGAAGTTTGAGGGGGAGAGACTCCCAGTTTGTGTTGTGGTACAGGTAAAGTACCGGTCGAAGAAACAAACACGAGCAAAGCCGGGTACGAAATCTAGTAACATAATAGAACAAACAATCACATCACGAAAAGTGTATGCATAAACTGTTTTAAGCATGTGAAGCAATCAAAGAAACCACCGCCATGTGTCGCTATGGCCAGCTAAGTCGGCCAACAGACGACAATTCTACGAGGACTATGCACATTCCCAGCAAAAGACGACGATGACGACCACGACAACGACTACAGAGACGTAGACAGACCTGAAGTTAATGACTACGATTGGAAATGTGATGTGTGTGATGATGCCAAAAGGTATATCAGCTGGCGGCAGCAGCAACAGAAACAGCAGCAACAACGCGATGCGCAGCGCAGTTCAGTCACATCCACCAAAAGCGAGAGGGAGAGAATAAATCGGGGAGTAATGTAGACGGACCACACAGAATAGAGCCCGACCACCCAGTCAATGAGTATGAGACCACACACAGATTTTTTATTACGAACAAAATATATATATACATACATATACGATGACTGAAATATATCGCGTAGCGATACACCGGCAACTGCGTACGGATCTCCTTTGGATCGCGCGTTACTTCAACGGATACAGATACTAATTTCATTCTTTTGATTTCCCCTTACCCGTTTCTCCTTTAGATGCAAGTTGTCTTCTGATTGCACACGTGGGCTTATGCAAAAGCGACAGATTCGTTAATAGCAGCCGGCGTCATCATCAGCAACAGGAATGGAATATCAACACAACAACAACATGATCGTCATCAAGATCATCAGCGCCATGCGTCGTACACACTCTCTGAATAGATCAGCTCTAGTCATGGCATGCTTCATAGGCAGGCTTCATTTCATGTACATATGTATGTATGACAGTTTCTAGCTCATCTTAAAAACAAATAAACTAGACCGAATCGTTGCCCGTTGCAGTGCAGTGCGATGAGGTTCGGTGGTGCGGCGTCCGCGATGTTAGACTGGGGTGGCCGCGTCACATGCCATATCTGAGTCTTCCGCAAGATAAAAACATAACTCAGTAACATGGTCGAGGAAAAGAACCGATTGAAATGAGATTACTCGTATGCCACACATGTGGTGATGCACCGCCACACTGATCCATCTAGCACGTTCTGGTTTTTCTTGTGCACTGGATGAATGATGTACGGGCGAGATGCTTATCATAATGTTTCTTCTAGTTTAATCTCTTTTCGAGTTTGAGGGCGAACGCGAGGGCGACATGCATCGGCACTGTGCACACGTATAATTACATAATCTTAATCTGGTTGCCGGTGATCTGGAGATGAGTGCTGTGCTCGATACTCGACTGGATGTGCGTACGTGGTTTGTCGCTTGACATTTGACTCTTGAAAATCGAATTTCTGAGCGGGTAGTCTCTATATGGTCTGATTGGGATGCGAAGAATCGAAATATGCCGCAACATCTAAATCAGTCTCAACGGTTGGATCTTCTTAGGAATAATCTGATACGTTCGGCGAAGGGGTTGCGTGCGCATGTTAATCAATCAATCGAAATTCTTAATTCCATTCGTTTGAACTTTTCTCTTCTCTGAATTTCATCACAGCATTTATGTATCTCTGATGTGTCGACCCTAATCCCGATCAGTCTGCATAAAATGCGGGTGGGGGGTCCTTCGCTTGAATTACCATCCACAAGTGACACGATTCGAGAAACAATTGAAGAAAGGGTCACATCGTATCATAGCTGTCGTCTTAGGGAAAAAGGATTTGATAAATCACTATGCCGTTCTTCGAGGAGCTATCATCTTTGTGGTCCCGTGTATGTTATGGAAGCTGTCCATATAGAAATCGTAAACCAAATTGTTATCCACACCATAACTAGAACTTGAAGAAATCTCCAGCTATTCTACAATATAAGTTTTAAATTCTATACAAATGTAAAGTCATTGCGAGTGTCATTATACCTCAATGCCAGAAGAGAAGGTGTGAAGATAAATTTTTCCAAGACAAAGATAATAAGAATACACAAGAAACGAGGCACCTCTGCTACTAGGTAGGACCCCAATCGATGAAGGTTCAGAAACTGACGACGTATACACAAGAAAAATTCTTACTTCTCGCTTAGAAACGTCTGGAGGCCCAGCCTGCTCTCCACCTAACTCAAGTTTCGCAACGTAAAATACGTACCGTTATGCGGGTGTGAGTCTTGGAAAACAACCACCATCATTGTTAGCAAGCTTCAGGTCTTCGTCAACAAATGCTTAAGCGGACCCCTGAAGGTCTTCTGGCCGGTATGGATAACGAAAGAAGGCTTTGTGTGAAAAGCGTGACAGAAACACATCCCAGAAGAGATCCACAATGGTAAGTGGAGCTGGATAGGCCACACTCAACGTAAACCTGAAACGGATATGTATAGGAATGCCCTCACATGGGCAACATAAAGGAGAGAGCAGTCGCGATCAACCACGCTCAATGAGATGGGCATCAAATAATGATCGGAAGTGATTAGGTTGGTCCAAGACAGAGTTGAGTCCTCTATTGCGTTGTCCCAGTGGTTCGGAGTCGAAGACTCTTCGGGCTGAAGCAGTGTTGTTTATACGATCTACGTGGCCTAGCCAATCCGTAGATGCATGGGTAGACTCATGTCGCTGTACACTCCGTACGTGGTTGAATTTTCTTCTCCAGAAACCTTCAACGCAATCAGGACCAAAGACTGAACGCAAACAAAGAAAAGATAAAGCGTCTTCATCCGCTCTTGAGATAGTTCAGGCTTGCGTGCCATAGAGCAGGACAGGGATGATCAGGGTCTAATATAGTGTTAGCTTAGTCCTTGATGGACACACAACATCGTTGACTCGGTCAGAACGTTACCATAGACAACTTCGTGGTGGTGACGGATATCATCTACCTTGGCTCCCAAGTTACGAACAACATCAGTACCGAGAGTCTTTGGCGCTGTTTGTGATGAAGGTTTCTGGAGAAGAAGATTCAACTGTACGTGAGTCGAGTCAGGCGTCTACGCATGGACAACTCTGCTCCAGCCCGAAGAGTCTTCTACTCCGAACCACTGGGACAACGCAATAGAGGACGACCACGAACTCGATGGCGCACTCAAGTGGAGAAGGACCTCAACCAACTTGGAGTGCGAAATTGGAGGCAGATGTTCGTGCCAACTGGTTAGGCTTGTTGGCTGAGGCCCAGGTTCACCCCGGACTGTCATAAAAAGAAGAAGAATCTGGAATGCCTCTAGCCCAGCAGACAATAGTCAATCGGCTTTATATCGCAAGAACGAAGTGGCCAACCGACTGGCTTATCCAGAGGTCATAGGTGGATTTCTGTTTGGGCGGTTGGAAGATGAGCTATGGAAACCTTCAAAATTGCCCTACTGACCACCGCCAACTTTTTACATACCAGAGTCTCTTCTTGAGCTGACACGCATCCTGTTGAAACCACATGTCGTCCAAGTCTATATCTTCCGAGTCGGGCAAAAAAAAATGGATTTTCACCCGACCAATAACGCATATTTTGTTGACGAACCCAAAAATGAGCAAACCGGAAATTGCAGTTAATGCTCTTAAAGTTGCGGTCACTGACTCCGAATTTCGGTAGAAAGTTTTTATAATTTGCAGACGCTGCAAATTATAAATACTGTACTTTGAATATTTACTGAATTTTTATTCATTATATATTTTATGCGCGAATGATGTATACAAGATTACGTCTTTACTAAGATTATGCGACGTAGATTGAGATGAGAGCGGTTGAAATTACGTATGTAGAGTATAGTGTAATCCTGTGTGCATAGTCATTAGATAGATTAGTGAAAGAGTGTATTCACAAATTAAATTCAAGTTGTCAAACCCTTTATATGAGTCATCTGTCGTGAGTAGCTTTATTACAAACGATTGCAGACGAGTTGTTTAAAGGGAACCAAATGCAGTTCTGTGGTGGCCCGTGGCGTTGTGGGTATGTGCGTCGACCCCAACCTCGACGTCGTAGGTTCGATTCCTGCTCTGTGCGACGAACACAATTTTCACGACTCCACCTCTTTCGAGTCACTGACAATGCTCAAAGAGTATTTCCTGTCAGAAAAAGCTTCTCAAACAAAGCCGTTCGGATTCGGCATTAAACTGTAGGTCCCTTCCACTCGTGAGAGAACAATAGCACGCACAACACGAGTGGTTGCCGCGAAGCTAGGCCCTGGCCCTCTACGGGCTGTAACGCCACCCATGTTATTATATATAAATGCAGTTCTCAAAGCAAAAGAATTTAAAATAACATGAAACGAAGTCTTCGAAGCTCCACAGAAAATTAGGTCTACCTTCGGTTTGTCACTTCCAACAAGACAACGATTCGAAGCACACCTGTTTAGACATTGAGTTCCTCGCGTACTGCCGTGTTTTTCATCTTATCCCGGCAAGTAAATCCCACAATAGCACGAGGAAGTCTCGGCCTTTGTGATTACAGATCTTCCAAGCTGTTTCATTGTTGAACTCCTAACATTTTTCCAAGTTTTCGAGTCAAATACAACCATGGGCGACGTTTGTTTCCCTCTCCACATATCTATCATTCGTTTCAGGTCCATTATTATGTGAGACAGAAGGTATACATCGTCGGCGTTGTCAAGGCGTTTGAGTTTAGATGTAATATTCTTTTTTTCATGTAATTTTGTTTTTATTTAATTGATTACTTACTTGCTAGACAAAAACACTTAAAACTAGCTTAATTAACCTATCAATAACTTATTGAAATTAATCATAACCTACCTACCCTTTTCGGGTACTCTAAGCAAATCTAAGAATATGTATGTGTGCCTTTCGGCTTACACTACGTTGTTTATAGTCTTGACAGCCAATCGACTATTAACTTGTGAATTACCAAGGAAACTTCGAAAAAATTGCTAAAACTATCATAAGCCTTATAACTAACATAATCTATTATTAACCTTAAACTAACTTGACTATGCCCGTTGAGACAGATGCGTGCACCATATATGCATAGCATATATCGTCTATATTGGATTTTTTGTTTTGTTTTTTTTTATCTTAAAACTAACTTAAAAAATCTCTCGGAAGCCGAGATCTGTTCCGATGCAACCACCAGCCGCTTTTTAGCACACTCATTCCTATAACGAGCAGAGATCGCTCTACTTCACTTCGAATTATTCGAACAGCCTTCCTCTGTCTAATATGTGACAGATGGACCCCTCATACAAGCCTCGGCAATTTCTATAAATTAATCAGGAATACCTCTTCTTCGTAAGGGACAACAGATATATATTCCCAATTGATACTATCAAACGCCTTCTCAAAATCAAAATCAAAATCAGCAGCAGGTGAAGTGGAGATTGATACTTAACACACTGCTACATGATGACCCACAAGGTGTTGATATGGTCGACACAGAAGGATCCAGAACAAAAACCATCTTGTTCGATATCAAGCTTGTCTTCAAGGTATTCTTTTCCGGGATGATATTAGGTATTATCTTGTAACTATCAGCAAGCAGCACGCAGATGGTTCTCCTGTTTTCGCACTGCATTCCACTTCACCGGAGAATATTCGCTTTCCCATATTCTCCCGGCAAGAGGTAACTCAGCCAATGCCGTTGGCGCAGATCGAGCCAAATCCGCAGATACGCTCTCGTCCTACCACCGTATTGGTTTTCAATGCTTTGATACCGATAATAATCTCCTTAATCGGGGTTGTGCTGCGAATTCGAAAATTTCTTTCTACGGACACTTAAGTCTGACTTGGGTGCATATTCCTGGTCGTTAACCATGGCAACGTGGGTTGTGCAATACCTAAGCAATATATAAAAGGTTTTCTAAAAATACTTGACAACTTTTTTTAAATAAAACGCAAACCGTTTGAGATATTTCAAAAGCTTCATTATCGACTTGATGTACATTCAAAACATTTATGAATGAATCTCGACTTCCTTCATTTGGCCACGTTGGGCACGTTTGTAACAAATGATTCGTTGGAATTTTCAACGAATCGTCGGCAAATCGGCTAAAGGCCTCGCGGCCGCTATTTCGTTTTCAATGTCGGCTCTGAGCTTTTTCAACTTCACCGGCTTGTTGACATAAGCGAATGAGTTAACGTAGCTCCACAGAAAATAGTCAAGCGGCGTTAATTCGCACGATCGATGAAGCCAATCGACTGGCACATTTCTTGAGATAAGACGTATCCTGTTGAAATCAAATGTCCTCCAAGTCCATTTCTTCCAATTCGGGCAAAAATTGATCGGTAATTATGGCGCGATAACGACGACCATTCAAATTAACGTGACTATCGTTATCGTCGACGAAAAAACATGATCCCGGAATGCATACCGCACAGTTATTTTTTGTGGATGAACTGGTGGCTCAGCTCTTAAATCAAGACAATTTAAAATAATATGAAACGAAGTCGTCGAAGCTCAGAAAATTAGATATACCTCCGGTTTTCCACTTCCAACAACACAACGATCCGAAGCACACCCTTTTAGTACGAAAGCACCTTTTTAAATAAGCAGGAGCAGAAAATTAAAATTTAGAAATTTTTGGAATGCCATTCCGTATCTTTTACCCAAAAACTGGTAAGATCCTTGCCCAGATGATTACAAGCTATCATAGATGCTGAAGGAGGTGCCAAGAGGTACTGTAATTTGATTTGGGTTTTCCTCATAACTTAATTTTGTGTGTTAAAATTAAGTGTTTTTTGCTGAGAAATAACCTGTTTTGTTAACATTTGTCTTGCTTTTTCTTGTTGTTACTAAATGACATATTGATATTGAAACTACATCCCCGCTCCACATTGCGGTCATTTAGTGAAGGTCCATTATTCTAGGAGACTGAAAGTATAATTCCTCAGCGCAGTCAATGTGTTTGAGTTCAGATCAGGTAAGAGTTTACCAAAGATTCTATTGGGTTCCGCCATTTTTGTTTTGTTAATGAACAAAATATTTTTAATGCGAAAAACCAAACATATGTTTATACTGTCATTGTATACTCAATTTTGTGAGCTACTGTCGCTGTCACTGATCTATTTCTGGTGAGTAGCGGTATATACGGGAGGGCATGGGCCTGTGCATCCAGGGCAAAGTTGTTGATTGCTCTCAACTTGGCGAGATGCCAGCAACGATCCCTGTAAATGCACAGGTCAAGTTGACATACAGCCTCCCCGCGGCGCCCTCTGGATAACCTCTACTGCAGCCGCTTAGAGGTGAACCAATGTATGCAGCGACCCCTTGTCCGGGGGTTTAAACCAGGACCCGGTCCTCCAGGTTCGGGGGTTTCGCGTGGGGTTAACTTCCCCACCGTGTAAAACTCGCAATAGTTCAGAGACGGCAACAAGCCTCGGATACGGATGACCCTACTGCTGACGACCATGGACAACGAAATAAGGACAACGATTTTCGGTTCTGCACGTGGAATGTGAGGTCACTGAACAGACCACGTGCAGCCGATGAACTTGCGGAGGCCCTAGAAGCCTATAAGGCTGACATCACCGCCATCCAAGAGGTACGATGGGATGGGCCGGGCAAAAAGAGGATGAAAAACTGCGACATATATTACGGCGATTGCTACAAAGAGCGAAGGCAGCGCTTGTTTGGATGCGGTTTTGTTGTTCGAGGCAGACTTAGGCAAGAAGTCTTAAGCTTTAGATACATAAGCGAACGCCTCACAACAATCCGCATCAAGGCAACATTCGGCAACATCAGCCTAATTTGCGCCCACGCCCCAACGGAGGACAAAGACGATGATAGCAAAGATGACTTCTATGATCTCCTAGAAAGAACATACGATCAATGCCCCAGCTACGACACCAAGATCGTTCTAGGAGATTTTAATGCAAAGCTGGGCAAGGAAGAAATCTTTGCTAGAGTCGTCGGTAAACACAGCCTACACGACAACACGTCCGACAATGGACTCAGGCTGATGGACTTCGTGACGGGGCGAAACCTCACTGTAGCCAGCACGCGGTTCCCTCACCTCAACATTCACAAAGGGACCTGGCGGTCCCCTGATCAATCAACCGTCAACCAGATTGATCACATTGCGATCGACGTCAGACACTCCTCCTGTGTCCTCGATGTCCGAACGTTCCGAGGTGCCAACATCGACTCGGATCATTACCTTGTTGTAGCCAAGGTCAGAACTCGGATATCGATTGTACAACGGAGTAGAGCAAGACCAAAACAGTTTGACGTTGGAAAGCTACAATCGCAATCGACCGCTGGGAACTTCTCCGATCGAGTCTCCCTGAAGCTCTCAGAGAGTCCAACCCTGCCAGGCGAAACAATCGACGAACAGTGGAACCGTTGTCAAAACGCCATCAGAGAAGCTGCCTCTGATGTGCTGGGTTTTAAAATGCCACCTAGAAAAAACCCATGGTTTGACAACGAGTGTCGGCAGGCGCATTCAGCGAAGCTAGCAGCATATAAGGCGACGCTGGATAGAAGGACGAGAGCGGTTCGTGAGCTCTACGAACTTAAAAGAAGGGAAGAGCACCGGCTTCTCAAAAAGAAAAAGAAGGAGCATGAGAAGCGCGCGATCGAGGAAATGGAGAGGTGGTACGGCAGAAATAATGTCCGAAAGTTTTACCAGCGGGTGAAACAACTATCCAAAGGGTACAAACATCGGACAGAAGCCTGTCGGAACGAAGAGGGACAACTCGTAGTAGAGTCGCAGTCGATACTGAGAATCTGGAAGGATCACTTCTGCAGACTGTTAAACGGCGAAGAGGACACCAATACCGCTGTCAGGCAGAATGTTCCACTCCACGCAATGGACGACGACAGAAGAGAATTCCGTCCCCCCGATCTAGACGAAGTCAAGATAGCGATATCGAGACTGAAGTCGAACAAAGCTGCTGGAGCGGATGGATTGTCCGCGGAACTGTTTAAGGCAGCTGGAGATGATCTGGTTGGGCGCATGCACCAGCTCGTCTGTAGGATATGGTCGGAGGAAAGCATGCCCGACGAGTGGAATCTTAGTATCGTTTGCCCGATCCACAAGAAAGGAGACCCCTTTGACTGCGCCAACTATCGGGGGATAAGTCTCCTTAACATCGCATACAAAATCTTCTCTGCCGTTCTGTGTGAGCGCCTGAAACCATTCGTCAACAACCTGATAGGTCCTTATCAGTGCGGTTTCAGGCCTGGGAAGTCCACTATCGATCAAATTTTCACATTACGGCAGATCCTCGAAAAAACCCAAGAGATGCAGATCGACACCCACCACCTATTTGTCGACTTTAAGGCCGCATATGACAGTGTGCATAGAGACGAGCTATACAACGCCATGTCTAGTTTTGACATCCCTGCCAAACTCGTCAGATTGTGCAGGATGACGATGGAGAACTCTCGCTGCTCCATCAAGGTCGGTAACGAACTCACCGAGACCTTCAATGTCAAAAAAGGTTTTAGACAAGGCGACGCGCTGTCATGTGACTTCTTCAACATCGTGTTGGAGAAGATCGTGCGAAACTCACACGCCAACACTAGAGGCACGATCTTCCAGAAGTCCGTTCAACTGCTAGCATACGCGGACGATATTGACGTGATTGGCCGAACTCAGCGAGCCGTCAATGAAGCGTTTGCTTGTATTGAGACGGAGGCGGCAAAAATGGGTTTAGCGGTGAATGAGGGCAAAACAAAGTATATGCTGTCATCAAGAAAGGACACACAACATCGACGACTCGGTCAGAACGTCACCATAGGCAGCTACAACTTCGAGGTAGTGAAGGACTTCGTCTACCTCGGCTCCCAAGTAAATAGTGCGAACAACATCAGTACTGAGATTAAACGCAGAATAACTCTTGCCAACCGCTGTTTCTTTGGGCTCAAGAGGCAATTGAGTAGTCGAGCCCTCTCTCGAAAGACCAAGCTCACCTTATATAAGACCTTGATCATCCCTGTCCTGCTGTATGGCGCGGAAGCTTGGACTATTTCAAGAGCGGATGAAGACGCACTTGGTCTCTTCGAGAGAAAAGTTCTGCGTTCAATCTTCGGTCCTGTTTGCGTTGAAGGTTCTTGGAGAAGGAGATTCAACCACGAACTGTACGGGCTGTACAGCGACATGAGTCTAGTCAGGCGTCTACGGATTCAACGCCTAAGATGGCTAGGCCATGTAGAGCGCATGGACAACACTGCTCCAGCCCGAAGAGTCTTCGACTCCGAGCCAGTGGGACAACGCAATAGAGGACGACCACGAACCCGATGGCGCACTCAAGTGGAAAAAGACCTCAACCAACTTGGAGTGCGAAATTGGAGGCAGCTGGCTAAAGAACGTGCCAGCTGGAGAGGATTGTTGACCGAGGCCCAGGTTCACCCCGGACTGTAGCGCCACAAGAAGAAGAAGAAGAAGCGGTATATACGTTGAATTTAATTTTAAATTTTTTTTTCAACTTCCAATTACAATCTCCATACTCCACGAGTTCTTATAATCGAGCTTTACCTTTCTATGCGTACGTAAAAGGACCCATCAAAACGGCTACATCCGGTTAGTCATGAATAATTCTTTATTGGACAACAAACTACGAGCTAGCTGACAGGAATACATCCAATCATTAAGGTTCACACCTACGAACTTCCTCGAATTACTGCCGTCATTCCCTCGATTTAAGTAAGTGCTATTTGAAATTCTATTCACTGTGTCTTTACCACCCACTTAGCCAGGCTATAATATCGAAACACAACAGATTGCAATAAAGAGGCACACTGCAAAATATTCTTACTGAATATGGTTTGGCTCTATCATAATTTCATTCACCAATTTAACTTTCATTCATGACTCTTGCCGCCAGCCACACTCAATCTCAATCAGCACTCCAGATATACTATCTGAATATCTATTCACAATAATGAGCCATATAATTGCCATTGTTTTCCTGCACAGGACCAAGAAGGGCAAAAACTACGCTAAAGAAACGAAAATAAATAAGCAAGGCAGCTTGGCACGAATAACAAATAACCATACGTTATTAAATGGATACAAAACGACCGCCAACAGATCCATTCGGAGTATTAATCGCTTAACGTTATCTCACAGTGATGGAGGGACTACGGCAAGAGTAGACGGAGAAAGAGACAGAACGAGGTAAAAAGAGTGAACGAGAACTTTAGTAAAAGAGGAAAAAAAACTTTGCATTTGCATAATTGAGCCACATTACGTCGGCGCGGCGCTGTGTGTGGCCCAGCCCGCCATACAATCTCTACAGATCCTGAGAAATGTATGCATAAACATGTCTATACGCTGATCGTTGCTCATTGCGTTGGTTGGCATCAATCGCGAAGAGGGCAAGGCGATATGAGGGAAGCATAAGCCCAGATAGACGGTCACAATAACTGCATCTACAACAAATAAATGGATTACATATCAAGAACATGTGTCTTCATTCAATCGTATAGTCGGCCATAAGAAGACTGAATGAAGTGTCGACCGCGGAGAGATGCAGATGAGATGCGAGACTGAAACTGAAACTGAAACTCCGATCGTGGCTGAGGACGTGGTAGGTAGTAGTAGTAGGTATTTCACTCAGCGGTGTGATATTGTGTGTAACACTATGTGACCAATTAGAGTTGGATAACTTGTGCGACCATCAGGGAACAGCCTGTGCACATAATTTTTAACTCCGATTATTATCGGTGAACTGGATTAACGTGTCTCAAAACTGGGACACTTCCTAACGAACCGACACCTGATCGCGTTGAAATCGAAATTGAAATATGCTTTCGTTTAGTTGGTGGCACATTGGGCGTTGGGCATTAGACGTTTAAATAAATTGCCTGTTTTGTTGGAGGAATGTATTATGTGGGGCGATCTCGGTTGATACGCAAGGTTGGGCTAGTGTCAAAATTGTAAGACTATTTGAAACAGTCCGACAATGAATATCAGTCTTAATGTTGGCGACATTAACCGCTTTTGTATTGTGCTAGATTTTTAAGGTTGGGGGTCGAAAATAGCAAAGTCTTAAAGGGTATTAGGTTTAGGAGAATTGATATAGAGCCGGCTGAAACGGCTGAAAACACCGGACTTCTGCAGATTCTTGCACATCTATGGAAGTGCTTGCTGCGCCACCAGAACCTAGACAGTAAAATCTTCAGAACGAGGAGAAAATCGAGAAAAGTATTTATTTAGGATCGGAAAAGTAAGTGAGCAATATTGACGTCTTCGGAGTAGACGCCTACACCCATTTCATCCCGCGTCCAATCCGATCTGGAAGGAATGCTGATGGAGAATTTCTTCTCGAAAATATCTTGGGGTAGTGGACGGGCGCCCGTCAGTGCCATTGAAAATTAAATTGATCTCTTAAATAGTTGAGTGACCCGTGTTGAGTTCGGATCACAGTTAAAGTGGTTTTAGTTTCAGGGCTGTGCTGGATTCTACTTGTTTGCAGATAATTCCAGTAGAGAAAGGTGGACGCGTCTGCTTCTCAAAGCTCAGCTACACATGCAAGCCAATGTTTGTATCCGCTATTTTGATATCATATTTTAACAAGTACTAATTACGATAAATAAAAGCCAACACTTTTCGATTGTCCAGCTGGCTGGCACCGTTTTGTGTGAACGCCTTAAACCATTTCATACTGATCGGATGGGCCCTTATCAGTGCGATTTCAAGCGGGGAAAGTCTACAAGAAACCAGATCTTAACACTACGGTAGATCATGGAAAGGACCCAAGAATTCTTCGATTTCAATGCCGAATTTGACAAGGTGCATAGAGACGAGCTATCCATGTTCAGTGTTCCACTGAAGTCTAACTGAAGGTCGGTAACGAACCCACCGAGACCTTTAATGTTAAAATAGGTTTTAGACAAGGCTACACGGTGTCATCTTCAACATTAGCCTGGCGAAGATCCTTCCAGGAGTCCGTAAAACTGTTAGCATACGCCGATGATAATAGATGTGTTTTTTTGGCGTTTTACATAGGCATACATTTCAATTTGCACGTAAAATGCCAGTAACAATTTTTATATCGGAGTGGGTTATTCATCATTTTTATTTCGGTCTGTGAAGTTGTTCGGGATAAAAACAATGCTTCCAACCATTATTTTCTGTACGTTAACGAAAATTCATTATAAAACGTCATATAATTCATCCCTAAATTCATTCGTTCAGGCAAATTTGGCTGATTATTTGTTTCATATTGTTTTGAAATTGGCTAGATTCATACTGCTTTTGATTTCAGTAGTAGAAATTCGCCATTTGGTGGTGCCTCGTGGCGTTGTGGGTTTGTGCGTCGACCTCAATCTCGATGTCGTAGGTTCGATTCCTGCTCTGTGCGACGAAATCAGTTTGCACGACCCCACCTCTTTCGAGTCACTGACAATGCTTAAAGAGTATTTCTTGTCTAGAAAAAACGTCTCAAGCTTGGCCGTTCGGAGTCAGCATGAAACTGTAGGTCCCTTACACTCGTGAGAATACAATAGTACGCACAACACGAGTGGTTGCTGAGAAGCTAAGCCCTGGCGCTCTATGGGCTGTAGCGCCACCCATATTAATTCGCCATTTGGTCAAACGACTCTGTCGGAACATTTTGGTACTAACTTTCTGAGGTACAATTTTGACAGCGCGTTGAGGGATAGGAGTTAACATTGAAATCTTGAATATGGTGTAAAGAGTGAAATTAAATAGAAAATGAATACTTTTTAATCCAAACAATGTTCAAATGTCAAGTATAAGTGCAGTAGTTTTGTATAAAGCGGTTGTCAAGTTATAGTAGTTTTTGCAAAACATACTTTAAAAAATGGAAATAAACCATCATTTTACAAGCAATTCTTAAATAGGCACAAATAATACTGAATCATTTTTTTTGAAAAGAAATAAAAAGAAACTAATTTGATAACCGTTTAGCCATTATTTCAGCAAAATTATTAAAAATGACTACAAAGCGGCCGGTTACACCGCATTGCGGAGATCCACAATGTAACTCTTACGGGAGTAGCACTATATGCACAAACTGTCGAATAGAGTTTTGCATATCCCGAAGGAACTCTTGAGATGGAAGCATGTTTTCAAGATGGGATAACCATTTCCCAAATAATTTGTTACGTGTAATTTGGACCTTGAAGAAAACAAAATTATTGTTCCCATAAATAGGGGAAAATTAAGAAGACATCGTTTAGTGGATTCAGCTTTCCCACATTGAACCTTCGAAAAAGTAGGATACTACGAAGAATTGCAAATAGTATAAAAGCAAGATAAGTTGTTCGACCCGAAGAGAAATGGCAAATAATTTTTTGATGGCAAAATTGAAACTAAATTTGTCAAACGTGACGTTAGCAAATATTTTTTAAATTTTGTAGAGAACATCCCAGCAAAAAATACTTGGCTGATACAATGCAACTGTTGGCAAGGATTTTGGATTGCGTTATACATTGGCCAACAAAAGAGGAAAATCAGAGGAACTGGAAGAACATAAGATAAGGCCATTTTCAACCTGACCTCGCCACTAAGTTGAAACCAGGTGATGCTGTAATGGTAAATATATATATATATACATACATGGGTGGCCCTACAGCCCGTAGGGGGCCAGGGCCTAGCTTCTCAGCAGCCACTCGTGTTGTGCGTGCTATTGTTCTCTCACGAGTGGAAGGGACCTACAGTTTTATGCCGAATCCGAACGGCTTTGTTTGAGCTTTTTCTAGACAGGAAATACTCTTTGAGCATTGTCAGTGACTCGAAAGAGGTGGGGTCGTGAAAATTGTTTCCGTCCACAGAGCAGGAATCGAACCTACGACGTCGAGGTTGGGGTCGACGCACATACCCACAACGCCACGGGCCACCACGGGTAAATATTAAGATAAATTAAGTATGCATAATCCTATTTGGCACACAATATCCATAGTACTTTCTTTAAGAACAAATTCATTGTTTTTGTATTGGATATATAACTTACTTCGGTTTCAAAATTTAAACGTTTATCTAAGAAAAACATGCACAATAGTATTATTCAAAGCTTTTTTCTCATCTTCCTGCCAATTTGTGGATCGCATCCCAAAAGAACTGCGCCGGTTTGATAGCCAAGAATGCAACAAGCCCATTTTTGATATTCTGCTCTGACGTGAACCGTATTTCAGTGAGGGCGTTGTGTATCGACCGGAAGAAATGATAGTCAGAAAGTGCAATGTTTGGGCTGTAAGGCGGATGGAGTAAAATCCCCATTCCCAAGCATAACCTTCGCACCGTGGATGTTCGGCTTTGCCGTTGATTTGGCTGGTTGGCTGGGTTTCACATATGATTTTTTGCGCTCTGGGCTGTCGTAATGGATTCATTTTTTATCACCAGTAACAATCCGATGCAAAAATGACTCCCTTTTGTGACGTTCCAGCAGCATTTCGAACATACAAGACCTCGGCGTCTCTCGGCTTGTCTGCTCTTCTTGTGTTTAGCAACAATCTTCAAAGAACAATGCTTCCAGTTCTTCATCTTCAAATTGTTTACGTTCATATGTTTTCCTGTTGTTGGACATTTGATTTGAACGGTCTACCATTCGTCTCCGTTGAAAGAAAGACCTACTGTGCTGTGCGCTAAGAACGGAAGCTTCGGGGAAATTACCAAACCAGGAATGATTTTTTTGGCCTAACGATTGTTTGCACAATGCCTTAGCCTCAATCGAACTTTTTTTAACGTACTGAAAAAGATTAAATATAGTTTCTTTAACTAAATATTCTTCCACAAGTGGAATTGCTGTTGTTGTTTCAACTGATGCCGCATACCTGTAGCAATTCTTGCAAATTCCGATTTAGGTGCAACAACTATTAATCACCAACCCTCTAGTGCTAATTGCATGAACTCCTTCTTGACAACGTCAAAGGGGTTGCTAAATTTTGTTTGCTGTATGTGGCAAATGTTTTTGATCCAAACTGACTGCTTTATATCTGTACAACTGAGGAAGGACATGCTAGGATTTCTACAAATGCATTTCTTGCATTTCTCTCCAGCAACACAGTTCCAGTTTGTGATATCTAAGTTAAGGCTCTTAAGAGTCACTTCATTGGGTTTCCCACTCAAGTTAGACTTTTGAATATATATATACGTGTCCAATTATATTGCTTGGTGATCGCTTGGAAGCAATACCGAGCGAATAAATCCAAGCAGCCTCCAGAAGTCTTTTTCCTTCACGAAGTGTCCGTATAGTATCTCTGAAGTAATCGGTCACTTGGTCAACATGTATCTCTACTCATATAATTTCTATGATTTCTTCTTGTGTAATTGGACTATTCAATATAACAAAAAAGAAAATTGCATTACTTATTCATAGATAGATAGGTAGATATGTTTATTTTGTTTCAAAATTACATTTAGTTATCGCACAATTTACATTATTTGCACATAGATATGAATAACATATAGTCTTACTACTGAAGAAGAGTGTTTTAACATGTTAAAGTGTTTTTTCTTGACAGATATATATATATATAAATTGAGAAAACAACGAAAAAGAAAAACCCCATACAAAGAGAAAAAAAAAGTAATAATAAATAAATAAGTGAATAAAATCAAATCAAATGATGATAACAATACGTTTTAATAATATAAAAAAAAATTCTGGCGTTCTGTTATATTCTCAGACGAATCCAAATAAAAAAACCCCAGAAATCTGGAGACTTTTTCGGGTACTCCTTAGCGAATGCTATTCGTTTTTGTCGGTTGAATTTGTTCACCAATGGTTTTTTCCTGGGTGGCCATGACTTGAACCCCTTTTGAACTATTGTTCTTCTCACATTTTCTGGGTGGACTTTGATGTTACTGTTTCTCTCAAGGTTAGCACTCACTTAATTTGCAGTTATGAATGGTTCTTGGTCCACCATACGCTATATAACACGTTTATCTCTTCCGGTGAGCTTTAATGGGCGGCCTGATCTTAGCTTTGATTCGACCCGTCCGTCGTATCTAAAGCGATCAATTGTTCTCTGAATTGTTGACCGGCTTCTTGATGTTTCCTTTGATATTTCCGTATAGGACATTCTTGTTTCCACGTACAAATTTATAATAAACTGCCGCTCACTAACACATAACTCTTTTTTAATCTAAAAAAACAATAACTTTTTCTCGGGTCAACAACGTCAATGCACAAATCAACAAGCACGCTCTGTCAAGAAACAATTACCGTTGCATATACAGTGTTTAAAGTAACAATATTACCAGCTGTACGCAAACTTTTGTGGAGTGAATTTCGAAACTTGTTTTGGTTTTTGTTATTGTTTTTTTTTTTTTTTAAATAAATAACAATTTTTGATTTATTTTGTTGAAAACTGAAACCTGAGACGTTGTTTAATTGGAATTAACCTTTCAAAAATATTTTTAGCTTATATTAGGTGAATGACAGCCATTTTTTTCCAAATTGCATCATTGTACGCATACTTTTGTGGAGCACTTTATATATATACATAAAATATTATTACAAAACTACAACAGGATATTCATACACACATTGCATGAGTAAGCGAAACATTCCATTACTTAAAATTAGGTAAAGAGCTCGTTTATAAGAGGATTATCAGGGATGCCGCATCTGACTTTGAATGATTCAGAGAGCCTATGTATTTTGTTGGAGATCAATTCAACATTAGCCTTATAATGTAAGTTCATAGTAGATTTATGCCAAGGAAGATTCAGCATCATTTTTAAGATTTTGTTCTGTGATATTTGTAATTTTTTTTATATAGCACTTAGCACATTTTCCCCAGACTTGGCACCCATACAGAAGAATTGCTTGGAATATAGCTTTGAATATAAGTGTCTTGTATGCGTTTGAAAATAAAGACCTTCTGTTTATAAAAGGGTATAATGCTCTTAAAGCAATGTTATACTTTTTAAGAACTTGTGAATGGTGTTCGTTAAAAGTCAGTTTTTTATCAAGATAAATGCGGAATTTTGCCGCCAGTTTGCAAGTTCCCTAAGATATATAGGTTATTTGAAGGTAGGAAGCAAGACTTTCTTCTTATGCTAAAAAAGATAGCTTGAATCTTATCGAGATTCATTTTTATTTTCTATTTTGAAAAATACTCGAGTAACAATTCAACCGCATTTATTAAGTTTGTCTCAATATTGAGACTGAACTCATGCGAAGACAAAATTGCTGTATCATCAGCATATATGAAAGTCAGACGTAAACAAATTATACAGAACTGGACTAAGGACTGAGCCTTGAGGAACACCAGCAATGACGCTAACGAGATTAGAAATACCACTCATGTAAGATACTTTATACCCATTTTGAAGAGATGTTTGAGGTACACATTTTTAATGTTGTGTAATCCACCGGTTTTCCTTACCTTTAACCTATTTACGAAGAAATGTGTACCTTCTTCTGAAATAAATTCGTTAAAGGGAGTTTCATGATTTGAAGAATTGATAGTTTGAAGAACATCGTCTACTGCAGAATTTGTTCTGGCGTTTCCTACGTGCTGAGACACAGTGCAATTGCTTTTTCTCTATTTGTAATATATGTATTTTATTTTTTCATTATGTTCCAGAAAGGCTTGGATCCTTTGTCGAGTGTACTTAGTTTGACGTTCCACTTCTTATTGCGATGCTCTTGTATTTGGTAATTAATTATTTTGGTAAGCTGTGTAGCTGTATTACGAAAAGCTATATGACGGTACCTTTGCCAGGTTTTCTGTGCATATTTCTAAAAATAAGTTCTAAAATGTCTGGGGGAAGTATCAGACTAATATTTTTCTTCTGAACTCTTGGGATATTATTGTTTGCAGAGGTTAGGATGTTGTGCGAAAACATTTGGACAATTGAATCAATATCCTCTTTGGTTGATATCAGGTCGAGATTCATCGAACTGTCTCTGAGCTGTGTGTTTAGATCTCTGCGATATTTTTTCCAGTCAGTATGTTTGAGATCTAGGTAGTATTCTTTTTTCTGCACTCCTGACCCACTTATTTTAGTAAGAACTGGATTGTGATCAGAGCTGAGTTCATTTATAGCGATTGGTTGAGATATCAGACTAGAAACATTTGTTACAAAGAAGTCAAGGACAGACAGATTGCCATTAGCACGAGAAGGTACGTGGGTAAAACTAGCATTGCTTATTGGATTAAGATGGAATTCAACACAAGTGAGATTTTTAAATTTGTTGTCTAACCCGTTTGCATAATTGCTATAACTTTTAATGCAATTATAAAAAATACTTTTGTTATTTAATTAATTATATTAAGCCTCGAATAGTTTTTAAACTTCGCTTTAAAAATTGTTCCCGCCGACAAACTGTTATAATTTTGACTCAGAAAGTTAGAACGAAAATATTCCGAATGAGTCATGTGTCAATTGGCAATTGGGCAATATGCGAGCGTCTGGTGGGCGAAATGCTATGGTTTCTCGGTAGAGTTTAGGCTCATCACCATCGCTGAAAGAAAAACATGCGCTCCGATGTTGATGCCTCTAAACTACCCTCATGAATGAAGTCCGTAAGCTGCGTAGAACAATATGAACTCAAAGCAATTTTTTGGTCGTTCGACATATACTATCGTGTTTAATTTAAAAATTTAAAAATTTAAAGCTCCAGCTTAATAGGTCAACTCTGGTGTAGTGCAGGTGTATGCACCAAATCTAGAGTCATAGTACGCGGCTTTCCTGGATGAAGTTGATGCGGTCATAGAATAATTCAATGCTGTCAACTGACTATTACCTACGGTTGTGCTCGCTGAAGCTCATTGATAGACTACCTCTTCTGCCAAGGCGTAAACTAAGAGTGAACAGGCATACGGTGGGCGAAACTACAGAACAGTAAGGTGAAGTAAAACTTTGCACGGCATCTATCGCATATAAAGGAAAACTGTCGCCTTTGTTTTCAACAGCTGTCACTTACCTCTGCACTGGATATTTGTGGAATGAAGCGGCTTAGTGTGGCAGCTGATGGTGAGAAAAAGACTGCGTGGCTTAAAACACCCGGTGTTTAAGAAGCCATCAGAGAGCATAAGAGGACCAATAAAGACTGTATTCTCTTGCGGGACACAGCTTCTCGTGTGGGGGGGACATTTTACTCGGACGGAGCGAACACTTTTCGGAGTTGCTCAATTCCGAACAGAAGCGAAGAATAGTCCAACAGTGGAGGGAGTCATTTTGGCAGATTAAATCGCTAAAAGTGGACAAATCCGCCGGTGTGACAACGACCTCAATCTTCTTCGATGGATGGCGTCGAACTTAAATCTTGGCTACAACAAGGAAATGGCCCGAGTTAATGTTGACTCCTCGGAACGTTCGCAAATCAAGAATACTGGAGGAGTGAAGTCGGAGGCAGTTCGCAACGTGATCAATCTGTTTGACGGTTGATTGATCTGGGGACCGCCTGGTCCCTTTAACGATGTCTAGGTGGTGTGCGTGCGTCCTTGTTACAGACAGATTACGTTCCATGACAAATGTCCACCATGAATACTGTATTCGGGGAAGGGAAAGTTTATAGAAGAAGGATAATGGATGCATCAAATCCGTTTGAATTTCACAAGTAGGTATATATGGTATGTACACATGTATGAACACACTTTATTTGTAAAATCAGTTTTTTTTTTATTTTTCATTGCCTAATGCATACATGTGTATGTACATATCTTATAATTAATTTCCATTCTGCACCGTCATTAGAAAGAGGTCCGTAACTACAGCATTTCTCCAAAAGCGATCAACAGGAAAAAACCCGGTGTGTTGAAAATCCTTTTGCTTTGCCTCTTCGTCATTGTAGTTGTGACCTATATCAAGCAAGCCAACATATAATTAAGAAATTTAATTTATTTCAATTGGTTTCAACAAAAATATCAGAACTTACATATGTATATGTTTTATGAATGTAGTCGCCAGGAAAAAATTGAACGAAAAGAAAATTACATCTTTCGCGAATTTGTTTGGAAATGAACTTTCGAATGAACGAATTGTTTCGAATCGTTCGAATGTCAAAATGCAATCTATTCGAATTTGACTAAAATTCGAATGAAAATTAATCTCAAAATAGGGCTGAATGTGAATTTTCTTGTGGGTTTTCTAGTTGGCGCCAAAAGGGAAAGAAGATAAGAAAAGAATCGGAATGTTTCTTAGCATTTGCAATTTCGATACTTTTGATCAGTATGTAATTTGCATCTTGCTTTAACCCTTGTGTCAATACGCACAAACTATTAATAAACAAAAACTACTTGTGAATCTTGACCTAAAGAAAATTTTTTAATTTTTTTTATATGATTAAAAAGTAATATTTAAAAAAGCTATTAAAAATCCCAAGACAATACGGTACCCATTTAGAATTCAAAATATATCAATACTTCTTCTTCTTCTTGTTGTGGCGCTACAGTCCAGGGTGAACCTGGGCCTCGGTCAACAATCCTCTACAGCTGGCACGATCCTTAGCCAGCTGCCTCCAATTTCGCACTCCAAGTTGGTTGAGGTCCTTCTCCACTTGAGTGCGCTATCGGGTTCGTGGTCGTCCTCTATTGCGTTGCTCCACTGGTTCGGAGTCTTCGGGCTGGAGCAGTTTTGTCCATGCGCTCAACATGGCCTAACTATCTTGTGCGTTGAATCCGTAGACGCCTGACTAGACTCATGTCTAGTGATGGGAACTATCGAATGAATTGCACTATCGATAGTTAGTAACTGAATAATTTCAACTATCGAATGATTTTATTCATTCATTCGTTCACCGACTGGGTTGTTTGAACAATACACGCCAGTGTTGAAGAGTAAGGAGGGGGCTCCCGTTTTTTTTTTCTGAGGTTTCCTTAGGAGGCCTAATCCTCGATATATATAATTATCACAAAAAATAAATCCAAACCATCTTCCCCGTCTCTTACCCTAAAGGGTGCTTTTTTTATGTGAGTTCCCTTTGCCTCTCACAACGAACTACAAAATCAAATACCATTCTTATTTTATTTAATGCATGCATAAATACATCATTTGTACTTCATTCCATTCATAAAATTCGAAGTTCATTACATAGTACTAACTTACTAACTAATTACATCCCTCATTCCGGTGTGTGGCTTTTTTTCCATCGTCTATAAGCCAGAATTGCTATTAAGGAGATTATTTGATTCAATTTTTCTCCCTTCAGGCGATTTCTTTTTCAAACAACTAAATCCATTCAGACATTTTTGCATCATACAACTGAACGATTCGTTCATAGCAGCCGATAGTCCAAAGTCCAAACGAACGAAAAAACCATTCATTCAACTAAAACCATTTGAACATTTTTCCATCATACAACTGAACGAATCGTTCATAGCAGCCGATAGTCCAAAGTCCAAGCGAACGAAAAAACCATTCATTCAACTAAAACCATTCATTCGACTCGATAGTCCAAAGTCCAAGCGAACGAAAAAACCATTCATTCAACTAAAACCATTTGAACATTTTTCCATCATACAAATGAACGAATTCGAACTCGTCTCTTAACTGAGTCGAACTATCGGCTCGAACCAAACCATAGAACAATCTGTCATGCAAATATTTTGGCAATGTGTGTATGCATACACAAAATTCTCTCTCAGAGAAGCTGCCATGCCGACCATTTGACTCAGTCCAACCAGCCATACAAGGCCCCTTTTACACGAACTAAAATTGACAGCAAGTATTTCCATTTTTTAGGCAGAAAGGTGAAACTTGCTGTCAAAATTAGCGTGTGTAAAAGTAAAAAAAGTAAAAACTATTGAATATTTTTTTCATTCAATTTGATGAATGAATGGTTTTCGACTATCGAATAAATGAATAGTTTGCAACTATCGAATAACTAGATAGTTTTTATTCGATAGTTCCCATGACTACTCATGTCGCTGTACAGCCCGTACAATTCGTGGTTAAATCTTCTTCTCCAGGAACCTTCAACGCAAACAGGACCAAAGATTGAACGCAGAACTTTTCTCTCGAAGAGACCAAGTGTGGTTCATCCGCTCTTGAGATATTCCAAGCTTCCGCGCCATACAGCAGGACAGGGATGATCAAGGTCTTATATAAGGTGAGCTTGGTCTTTCGAGAGAGGGCTCTACTACTCAATTGCCTCTTGAGCCCAAAGAAACAGCGGTTGGCAAGAGTTATTCTGCGTTTAATCTCGGCACTGATGTTGTTCGCACTATTAACTTGGGGGTCAAGGTAGATGAAGTCCTTTACTACCTCGAAGTTGTAGCTGCCTATGGTGACGTTTCGACCGAGTCGTCGATGTTGTGTGTCCTTTCTTGATGACAGCATATACTTTGTTTTGCCCTCATTCACCGCTAAACCCATTTTTGCCGCCTCCGTTTCAATACAAGCAAATGCTTCATTGACGGCTCGCTGAGTTCAGTCAATCACGTCAATGTCGTCCGCGTATGCTAGCAGTTGAACGGACTTCTGGAAGATCGTGCCTCTAGTGTTGGCGTGTGAGTTTCGCACGATCTTCTCCAGGACGATGTTGAAGAAATCACATGACAGAGCGTCGCCTTGACTAAAACCTTTTTCGACATTGAAGGTCTCGGTGAGGTCGTTACCGACCTTGATGGAGCAGCGAGATTTCTCCATCGTCATCCTGCACAACCTGACGAGTTTGGCAGGAATGTCAAAACTAGACATGGCGTTGTATAGCTCGTCTCTATGCACACTGTCATATGCGGCCTTAAAGTCGAAAAATAGGTGGTGGGTGTCGATCTGCATCTCCTGGGTTTTTTCGATGACCTGCCGTAATGTAAAGATTTGATCGATAGTGGACTTCCCAGGCCTGAAATCACACTGACAGGAACCTATCATGTTGTTGACGAATGGTTTCAGGCGCTCACACAGAACGATGTTAAGGAGACTTATCCGCCGATAGTTGGCGCAGTCAAAGGGGCCTTCTTTTTTTGTGGATCGGGCAAAGGATACTAAGATTCCACTCGTTGGGCATGCTTTCCTCAGACCATGTCCTACCGATGAGCTGATGCATGCGCCCAACCAGATCATCTCCAGCTGCTTTAAACAGTTCCGCGGACAATCCGTCCGCTCCAGCAGCTTTATTCGACTTCAGTCTCGATATCGCTACCTTGACTTCGTCTAGATCAGGGGGACAGAATCCTCTTCTATCGTCGTCCATTGCGTGGAGTGGAACATTCTGCCTGACAGCGGTATTGGTGTCCTCTTCGCCGTTAAACAGGCTGCAGATGTGATACTTCCAGATTCTCAGTACCGAATGAATCAATTGGTAAACGAAAAACACCGTGGTATGTGGGTTTTGACACAAGGGTTAAAATGGATGTAAAACGTGTATTACTAAAAATGTCAGTCAGGTGGTGGCCCGTGGCGTTGTGGGTATGTGCGTCGACCCCAACCTCGATGTCGTAGGTTCGATTCCTGCTCTGTGCGACGAAAACAATTTTCACGACCCCACCTCTTTCGAGTCACTGACAATGCTCAAAGGGTATTTCCTGTCAAGAGAAAGCTTCTCAAACAAAGCCGTTCGGATTCGGCATAAAACTGTGGGTCCCTTCCACTCGTGAGAGAACAATAGCACGCACAACACGAGTGGTTGCTGAGAAGCTAGGCCCTGGCTTCCTACGGGCTGTAGCGCCACCCATATTATTATATTAAAATTTTAATGTACAATGTAATTTCATAAATTCATAGGTGCCATCGAATTTCGTTGATATATTGGGAAAATGTCTCTGTTGAAAAGATATTCTAAAATTGATTATATCTGCTACCAACAATCAAGCGTATGTCCTTGATTAGCCGAAAATGTTTACAAAACTAAATTCGTCAAAGATATGCAAATATTCATGTCTGTAGACGAAATGAGGAGACACCCAATCTTCTTGATTTTCAATCACTTCCTCATCATTTTCAAATGAATCAAGTCATTTCAACTCCATACTGTAGTAGGCATATATTAGGTCTGCACCAAATTATGAAGACTGTCATGTTTTAAGGAGTGAAGGTAAAAACGTCTCAGTACTACGGAAACACAATTAAACCAATTGTGTAACTTATGTCTATTTCTAAGATCTTGTTGCGTTCTTGATGACGTAAGAGATGCCATATGTCAACAGTTACAGCAAATCATGAAAAATAAAAAAACTTGGAATTTCATTTGGTTATTATTCTTACGAGCTACTAGTTCAAAAAATAACAAAAAAAACTTAAACTAATTCAAAACTTTTGAATAACTGCAAAAAAAACTCGAATATAGATTTTTTGACACATCAATTGATTTGACAGAAAACCAAAAAACTAGTCAAAATTACCCACAGAAATTTCTTGGGCTAAAATGGGCAGGCTCGGGAATTTAAAACCCATATTTTTGTCATACGGGAACTGACATTCGTAGATTTGCGTTGTTTTGTATTGTTCTGTACTGTTAATTTTGGGTACGAGAACAGACCTAATGTATTCGACTGTTGAATTTATAATCACAAAAAACGCAACGATTCTATGTCACTGTCTGTATTTAAGTACCAACTTAAAGACTTATGATGCACTATTTCTTCGGCTTAGGTTAAATTATGCTTGATATACTCTTGGAATCGTGCAAACCACTAACAATAACTTAACTTGTTAAGTGGTTAAATCGCTAAGTTGGGTATCAGCGAAAGGAACTGAGACTTTTGGTCTAAGTCTGCCTCGAACAACAAATCCACATCCAAACATGCAACTCACTTCATGCCTGGCCCATCGGCGGGCAACCCTTTCTGGATGGCGTTGATATCTGCTTTATAGCAGTCAAGTGTATCCGCGAGTTCTCCGGCTGCACGTGGTCAGTTATGGAACTTACTGGATTCGTCAACAGTAAATCCGTCCGTTGGACCAACAATGACTAAGTGCTGGCAATTTTGCTGGCACCCCAATAACCTAAATTCGTCAGTATCCGAGGCATGCTATTGTCTCTGGTCAATTTGATATTACTTTTGCATTCCGAAGTTGTTCTAGGCTAGTTGTAGTCGGCGACAGAACACAGAAAAAAGAAACACAAAGAGAATGCTATATTATTCGTTACAAATTTTAGTTTTTTTAATTATTAATTTGAAAAAAAAAAAAAGAGTGACTGATCACAGGCAAATGCTTATTTTTTTTGTGAAAATCTGTTTAAAATTTTGTACAGTGAAACGCTGGTAGATTAAATAAAAATAAAATTAGCACAAAGGAAATCAGAAGGCCTATGTCTCAGGCTTGAACCAATGACATTCTTCTCGCAAAGACTTAGCTCTTCTTCATCCGCATTCGCTGTACCAAATCTTATGATCTGTACACTAATATGAGAATCAACGTCTTGCATAAAATCAACTCCTAACACAGAGCGAGCTTGTTCCAGGCTCTCCAACCACGTCCATTTCACGCTCGTATTGTACTCATGGCCCACACACCTAATAAACTTCACAAAAATCAAATCCATACCTATATCAGTCACGTATTGCTAATCTATTCAAATTTATTTTTACCGTTCCATTTACAAAAATCAAATCTCATCGTGACGTATTATTACAACATGGGTGGCAAGCAGTTCCCAATACAACAAAAAAAAAAAAACTATACAAAATCCCCAACACCGAAAGACCGCAGCGAATTCCTAATTGAGATCGATGTCCAACTTTGACGTTTTTTAATGGCAATCCAACGCTTTAGCAACAATCAATTGAGGAACGGGTACATGATTAGAGCGTCGTTAGCATAGATCGACCAAAATAACGACTTCGTGTGAATTAGCATGACACATTTCGAATTGACAATATTGTTGAGTCCCCATTATACCTATGAAATACCGAATCGTGATAATCAAATAATCAGGGTGTTACCAGTTAGTATGGATGGTAAAGAATTAAGGCGCTAAGGTGATACTATACACATGTAGACCATTGCAAAAAGACAAAAATCGAACGTGATGTGTTTTAAGCTTTCTTGAATGAAAAAAAGAAACTAGTTTGAACTCACAATGCGCGGCGCGCGGTGAATGCATGCATATGTGTGTACAATTTTATTCGTTCATTCTGTGCGTGTTAATTATTTTTTAATACATCCTCAACCGCTGAACCGAAATTAAAAGAAAAGAAATGATTGAAACTAACCGGTAGGAAGGGTAACCCAAAGCGTAGCGCAGTGGCAGCCTTTGGCAATCCGCCCGGCACACACCGTTCGCATATAAAATGCAGAATTCATTATCATCATCCAATGACCCACCACAGTCAGCCGTGGTGCCACTGAGTGACAGAGGAGCACAGATCGACGCGAGGCGAGGGCCAGAGATGGCAAAAAGTGCACGTTTGCGCACAAGGAACCACATGCGCCAAGTATTGGTATTGCTACCGCGCGTACGCTTAAGTCGCGACTACCCGCGTTGATGATGACGATGACGCCGCACCGTTGTGAATGGTAGTAGCGAAGACGATGTCAGCGATATTGGCGGTGTTGGCGGTATCGACGCGGCGTCTGTGCAGACAGAAATTCACTCACTAGCGGCAAATGATCAAAGCCATCGGCAAAATTATTACAAAGTGATGTAGCATGACTAAGTACAATTATTACTCTCTCTCCCCGTTGATGGCCAAAAGAACCAAGAAACAACCATCAAACGATGGCTGTGCGGAGACAACAAAAACAATAATCATAATGATACTAATTATGACTTTTATTACGATAATTCTTTTTTTTTTCCTAGACCCCTTTTACTTCTGTGCTGAAGAGATACCGAATGGAGACATTCACTTAAGGTTGTGCTCCCATTCAAGGAACATCACCATCAGCCGATGAGAATGGGAGTGTCAGAGTCTGGATCTGGGCCTACGCTGTGCTCATGACATCTTACTCTATGAAAACCATTAAACTCCCATGACATATCTGTTCTCAATATCTGGCTTTCTCTGTGTGTGCCATTCGGCTCGCTCCGTGATAGGGGCGACCTACCGCAGGCAAAGACTCTGAATCCGATCTCCTCGCTGACAGTTACCACTCTTTTTATTTTCAGGTAACAGGCCGCGATGCTTGATGACCACTGAACTGGTGAGCTCATGAAAGAGAAGGACAGAGAGAAGGGATTTTTTTGGTTTATCGATTTTCCGACTTTCAATTATGCATCCGCCTTGGATATGGAAGATTAGGTGTGAGTGCGTTTGAATTAGTGATGGCATAAGAAAACTTGTGTGTTGCCTAATCCTCTGCCCCTCTCACTCTTTACTAATATCATTTTCGATTCTCGCACCTTTTTTCGGTTCCCCTCTTGTTCCAGAATCGGAAAGATCCAATGAGGCATCAGTTCTTTTCTTTCAACTTTTCACCTTCTCTTCTGTCGATCTCTCTATCTATTGGCATCCTTATGATGTTGGACTTCCCTGTGTTCTCGACTGATTCCGCTTAAATTTCAAACAAAAGAACAGATTGGCTTCGAGAATGTATTGAGTTGTAAACGCACAGTGACACCTTAATTGGTCTTTCGTTGGAATTGCGTGTGCAGTCGATTTTTGATTTTTGTCTTTCACATTCTCCAATTGAAGTTAGATGGCAGCATAATAGGTTTTTTGGGCAAACATACAGGGACTCATGTTAAGAATGATAAATGACATAAAGTTGGGTGCAATAGATGATAATGTGCATGTGTCCTTTCATCTCCTTTTCTTACCACAAATCCTTTAGATCTTTTCATCGTTTCACTTCAGAACCCATGGTCTGTCTATGTATTAACTGCGTGAGAATATGTCTGATTGCGAAACACATTCACTAAGTTTTGTTGCTATTTCAGATGCAATAGTGTATACGGAAGGTGAAAAGAAGGATCATATCTTTGATCTTTTGATCTTGAACAGACCATAATGAGTACTTTCGACCGTAAAGGCGGAGAAATTGAAAGGAAGTGCAAAGATGCGTTTGCGTATTCATGTAATAGGGACAGTAAGTCAATATGTGGGTGCATTGATGTTTTAATGTTCGCAGAAAGGAATGAATAAGGTGCTGGGATGTATGACTCGGCCTTAGAGCATGTAATTAGATTTGTGTTGTTATACTTCAACTCGTTAATCTCCGAAGACCAACTTGTATTCATTTTCAGTTCATGAAATTTTTTACCAATCAATGCCTCTTAAAGATATGGTCGAATGGTAGAACATGAACATTATAACATATTTTTTTTCAAAAGCATCATCGAGGAGGAAACGACAAACGCTGTCAAACTTTTCAAAAACAAAGAAATGATGAATGAAAAAAAATGCAATTGATTATACCATACTATTTCCATTGCCAATCCTGTCTGCAATTTATACATATGTACGCATATGTATAACAAATGATGTCTGCTCTAGAACCTTACATACTGTACAAGTTCAAAAGCGAAACCCTATGAACCTTAAACTGTTCATATGACTATTAAAGCCGGATTCGACATCATCATCAGTGTTTTTCATTGACGAGATGATGGGAGATAGATTAGCTGTAACTCTAGAGGTCATAAACTATTAAAAAAATCTATCGTTCTCGTAAATCACAGTACAGAGTTACCGACATTAAGGTACACACACTCCGAAGATTTGTCGAAATACAAAAGGGGCCCGACAAAGTAATAAAAAGCAGCATCCCAAGACTTTTGGGACATCATTCGATTTATATGGTTTGATATTATCTATTACACTTGTCTGGTATGTTTTTAAAAATCTTTTTACAAACGTTTGATGATTTACACCTAAAGATATTATTCACGATTGAGAGCTTCCCTTTAATGTGTGTGGCCTTGATTCCGTGTCAGCTTCATCAGCTGCATGATCATGTGTGGCCAGAATGTGTGGGCATTTTTAAGGCCGCATTATTTACTTGCATTGCTATATCTACTAATTAAAACCTCTGAGTAGAGCGCCATTACACGAGGTACAGGCTTTCAAAATGTGAATATGTTTATGAGTGAGGTAAGTATTGAAGTTGATGGAGAGGCTTGTGCATAAACATTGTATGAATAACTTACAGCCCGGCAAAGAAGAAACTAATTAGAATAACATATCATCAAAATAGATTTGAAGTATGCCTGACACTTCCGAATGTTTAAAAACACTCCCTTTTTTGATACCTGTTTTTTTTTTGAAAATATGACACTAATTATAAATGGGAAAGTAAAAACGGTCAGAAATTGTTTGTTGTGCAACATTTAACATTGCTGCCATTTGCTTTTGACTCAAAATGTCATCTCCATCCAATATCGCTTGCAATTCGGCGTCTCCAAACTTTTTTGGTGGTTTTCCACGTTCTTCATTTCTCACTTAAAAATCATTATTTCTAAACCGTTGAAACCATCTTTTGCATGTTGCTTCTGATAGAGCATGATCACCATATGCCTCGACAAGCATTCGACCAAATGAAAACAAAAAATGAATGCTTTCCGCAAATCATCACTTTCTGGTACAAAATTCGACATTTTTAATAGAGGTCTGCAATGAATGTCTTGAAACCAGTTTCAAGACATTCATATTTTTTCGAGTACATTATTCATTGGACTCACATCTTGAAAAGAGAAATGAATGAAGCACCTTATTTTTGATTTCTGAGTGAGTACTTCACCCTTTAATAACCAAACATTAGTGTACTCGGATAAAGCGAGTACACCGAGTACATGTTGGTTTAATTTTATTATTATGTAAACTCATTATTCTAAGTGTATTCAAAATGTAGCAGAATAATAAGGATGTGCAATACATTGAAATAAAATAAAGGGGTAAGAACGTTTTATATGTATGTATTATGTGTATTTCTTCCAAAATATTAGGCATTTCAATGTTCATTGAAATTAATACAAATTTCGGTTTTGTTAGTATTATAATTTAAGAACTTTAATTGGTTTATCCAAACTTGGTCGGAACTTATGCCACTACTTTTTTCTGAGATCGACTGTCTAGCCGAAGAAAAGACCCACTCCGAAGCTCTAGCTAATATTTTACAGCTTGTTTTGTATAAAAGGGAAACTCGAGTTGATGCATGTGCCACAACTGTCATACATTAAACTCGTCAAAAAAAAGTCACATTTGTGTTTTGATTTTCACGGAGCTCGTTCTTGTTACATGTCTTTATTGTATAACGCGTCTTCAAAGAGTGGTGCATCATACGGTACCTTACATACTACACACAGACCAGAAAGGCGAAAAAGGCACAGTGTCATGGCGTCTTTACTGCGTAAACTTATTTTTACTTCACTGGCTCTGGTTGTTTGTTAATAAATAATAATTAATCATAACTCCTACACTCGATGAAAGTAAAAGACAGAGACAGCAGCAGATCATTTGAGTAAAACACCCACGAATCAGACCGAAATCAAACAGTGTATTCGTTTCGTTATCAGGTGATCGAATGTTGTAGAATGTTTGTTTCTCGAATAGCAGTACTCATATTCAGTGCAGACTATACCGAATGATTTCAATTAATGGAGTACACTGTAAAAAAAAACTCAAATGAGTACATTCATGCAGACCTCTATTTTTAACACGATGAAAAAATATGAAAATATATTTGTCTGTTCAATTACTTGATGTATACTAAATATTTTTCACAGATGTCATAGCAAACAAACAAAAAAATAAGGGCTCGTTCACAACAAATGTTCCCTATCGAGACTGTATAAAATAGAATTCAGTTGAAAAGGAGTATAGAACAAGGTTTCTTAATACAGTAGGCTCTCGATAACGTGAACATGTGAACAAAAGATAAAAGCCCATTCTTATGAGCGGCGAATTGCCAACACGAACTTTCAGAATCAACCCCATTGCAACAAATTTAAACAAAATGTTATAATTCTTCGTATGCAAAAAGATGGATGTGAGATATTTGGACAATAGTCAGTCTAAGTGTTCTTATTAACCGAACAAAAATTGTGTTGCGTCGTACTTTTTCAAATGTTGGGGCTCGTTCAAAATAAATGAAAATGCTCCATATGAAAGAACTGTCAAAGTTTGCGAAGTTCATATTTCATATGAATGACCCTTTACGTGAACAGAATTTTTCTTCTTTGAAGTCTCCATAACTTGAACAAATAATGATAGCTCTAAAACGTGAACAACAATTTTTGCTTCAGGTTAACAGTAAACTGTAGTAATTTATTTTGAAATATCTTATTCTTGTTACTGTTTTCGGTGTGTTGCACGCTATTTTATTATTATTGTTGAGAGTATATGCAATGTGACCTTTAGATCTCTTGGCCCTCTTTTGTAACTATGCTTTCTTAAGAGCTCCTTTCACATGCAATTCTATTCAGAGTTGTATTAAGAGTTATAGTCCCATGTTGCGCAATGGTGGAAAAGATTTGAGCTAGACTATACTTCTCTAAGTCAATGTGAGAATGAGGGCTGGTTCTAGAGACTTCAATTATTCCTCTGATATTAGGTGCTTACCCAAATATATTAAAATATCCCAGTATGTATTCTGGAATATTGTTTGATTCTCCACAGAATCTGCAGATTCCTTCTTCTGATGCTCCTATTTTCCTTAGGTGTTCCCTGAGTTTGCAGTGCCCTTTTGGGAGGTCTGTTAGAATTCGGATAGTATTCTTGCTCATTTTCATACTTGCATCAAATTTCTACCGATCCATTTCATTGGCCAACAAGCTCGGCTTCTTAAGCTTTTGTAGACATTTAAACACAACCTTGTATTTGATGAGGAATCACGATAGCGGCACGACTGTCCGACATTATTGGTACGTCGCAGTTGGTATAGTTCCTGTCAAGATTTGCTTGACCGCATGTGTCTACAGCAAGGACATCTGCCTAAAAGATACTGGTCGTTTGCCCATGAGTTCATAGTTCTTAGTCCGGGGTTCAAACACTCCTGCTCCTGTTACTTCCGTTCTTGGTCCGTCTGTATACCTTTTAAGCGTATTGCTGCTCCATCCGTGGATTATGGATTCCTTGCTCCAATCTTGTTTGTTGCTAAGCTTATGGTGAAGTCCTTTTGTTAATTAAATTTCCTAACCGCCGTATCTCTCGGAATGTCCGGAGTGGTAACTTCTTGACTAGTGCGTCGATTTGTCTCGATTAAATGCACCTGTCTTTTCCTATCCCTTCTTTGACTTTGTTGTACGTTACTTCGTACCAGTTTGTTCCTCGTTGTTCCTTACAACGAACTCCTGGAACTATTCATATGGCGCTACAGTCCGGGGTAAACCTGCGCCTCAGCCAACAAGCCTCTCCAGTTGGCACGATCCTTAGCCAGCTGCCTCCAATTTCGCACTCCAAGTTGGTTGAGTTCCTTCTCCATTTGAGTGCGCCATCGACTTCGTGGTCGTCCTCTATTGCGTTGTCCCAATAGTTCGGAGTCGAAGACTCTTCGGGCTGGAGCAGTGTTGTCCATGCGCTTAACATGGCCAAGCCATCTCAAGCTTTAAATCCGTAGAAGCCTGACTAGACTCATGTCGCTCTACAACCCATACAGTTCGTGGTTGAATCTTCTTCTCCAGAAACCTTTAACGCACACAGGACCGAAGTTTGAACGCAGAACTTTTCCAAGAGACCAAGTGCGTCTTCATCCGCGCGAGTTTGGTCCTTCGAGAGACGGCTCTACTACTCAATTGCCTCTTAAGCCCAAAGAAACAGCTAACGGCAAGAGTTATTCTGCGTTTAATCTCGGTACTGGTGTTGTTCGTACCATTAACTTGGAGCCAATGTAGATGAATTATTTTACTGCCGCGAAGTTAAAGCTGCCTATGGTGATGTTCTGACCGAGTCGTCGATGTTGTGTGTCCTTTCTTGATGACAGCATATACTTCGTTTTACCCTCATTTACCGCCCATATAACTGAATAACTTCTGGAACTCCCAAAAGAAAAAAAAGCCTAATAAAGCTAGTTCCATTTGTTAAGCAAAGCATTGGAATAAGCTGAGGATGGGATAGTTAGTCAAACTGACATTAAAATATCGTACAGTAATTTTCTTGCTCATTCAGATTTTCTTGTTACTGTTGATGTCATAAAATATTATTTTATTTGTTCTTTAGAAATAAAATAAGTTTAAAATTAAATAAATAATTCAACTGTAGGTTTATGTAATAGAAAAATGCATATAAAACAACCGCTTACAGTGGAGTACTATACCGGTTTTTAAAGCCTAAGACCTTCTCTTTAATCCTGCTTTTTCATTATATTAAAAATGTTATAAAATTAGTTATAGTTAGATTATTGTTACTTTTAGATTTATTGATATTGTTTTTTCATATTGAGTAATTTTTTTCGTAAATTCTTTAAAAATGTTGTCTACTCTCCCATAGTAAAAAATGCCTTTTTTTAACACCTCTACCAAAAACAGTTATCAATTTTTGGAGTCGAACTTACATGTTCTGATTATGAAAATAAGTGCGAATACGTTTTAATAAAATTAATATTTATTACGTTACTCACGATCAACGACGAATTCAAAGAGAATAATTAGTGAAAATTGCGAATGACGCTTACTTCTTCTGAAAAGTCTAGTTTTATTTTCAACATTGTCGTACTCTACCCATATGCAGGATTATTGACCAGGTTTCTGGGTATAATACTTTATTGTACCTATTGTCTTTGTCACCCCTACTTCCTAAACGGGGTGAGATAGACCACATCTCATAAGAATATAATTATATGGGTGGCACTACAGCCCGTAGAGGGTTAGGGCCGAACTTCTCAGCAATGACTCGTGTTGTGCGTGCTATTGTTCTCTCACGAGTGAAAGGGACCTACCGATTTTTGCCGGCTCCTAACGGCCAAGTTTGAGAGCTTTTTCTAGACAGATGATACTCTTCGCATTCAGTGACTCAAAAGAGGAGGGACCGTAAAAATGATTTTTGTCGTTCAGATCAGGGAACGAACCTACGACGTCGAGGTTGGGTTCGACGCACATACTCTTGTAAACCCTAATCCAATACATAGTTATCAATTTTTGGCGCCAAACATATCGTCTCCCAACCCACATTTCTGTGAAAAGTGCCTTAAGGTTTCCTTGTCCACGAGCAACAAATATGTTACATTTCTATGTAAGCGATTACAAATTCATCCCAGCATTTAACTCACATTCCGCCATAAGCTATACACTATTACAGTCAGTCAGTGAGGAGTTTTAACAATTCAAAAACATCTACAAAAGCAGACGATAATGAAGTGTACAAATAAAATGTTTTCACTTTCCAGTACTGTGTTGTCTGTCCTTAGCGACATCAGAAATATGAGACATCACATCTCACCTTAATTTGATCACCTACACGACGTCACTAGAAAGTACATCAGGAGCAGGCGTTAAATTATGTAAACATCTCTAAGCAAATACATACGGTACGTATGTACATATCCATAGAATTACCCAAGCATTGATATTTGCTCTTGTAAACAACATCGCACCAATTTGATTGTATAAATTCATCCGACACACACTTCATATTATCCATCCGAGCAATCGTTTCTTTCAGACCAAAGTCAGATGTCCAATCGAGCGAAACAAAAGCAACAAATGACAACCAACAAACAACAAAAAACAGAGCCTGTCAACAGGATAATATCAAGCAAATAAAAAAAAAAAGGAAAACAGAGCAAACATTGACAACTAGCCGTTCTCTCGCAAATCCATTTGATAAAACGCGAGTCGGTGTACCGGCCAACGAAGGAAATAAACACAATAACAACAAGAAAAATAACACAAAAACCGTTGAACACACATCACCGTTTACTGCAAGAAAGCAGAGAAGTGAAAATGCTGCTACACATCGCATCTCAAAGTCAAAGATAAACCGGGGGCAGAAGAAAATAAAGACGAAGAGAAAAAAAACTAAAAAAAACGTAAGCAACAGCAACAATAACAAAAACACAACACAGAAGAAAAACAACATAAAAAAGAAGTAGACAGCGTATTTCAAAGTCGTCTTTGGTGGTCTCTCGGCCCGTGGCCATGCGGTTTCGTGTGGTAGGTAAAGTGAACTACTCGCTGTCCCCCCAATTACCACCGATCTTTGTTCTCTCTCCGCTGTCAGCCTCCTGTTTTCTATCAAACTTATTCATACACAAACATATGTACATATGTATATGTAATCACAAGCATATATCCGTATGTATATAGTTATGTTCTGAAATTTATACGGTGTAAGGTCTTACTTAAATCAATGGCATCAGGAGGTCATCTGAGACGGCGTGAAGGCAAAAAAGGGAGTCAACCAAACCAAACCAAAATAAAAACAAAAAAATTAATATCAAATTGCAGGTTAGGTTAGGACAATCTGCTGTTACACCCTTCCTCTGCTCGAAAATGCATTCAAGTCTCAACAACAGAAGACGCAAATAAATTGAGACATTAAGCCTCTGTCACCGTCATAGATTGACTGGTTACTGTTTTGTTCTTCATCTACTACACCCACACATGCAGTCTCACGACCAGGCGGTCGCATCTCCAGCAGCCCACACATTGGATGCAATTTTCAATTCTGAAAAACTCTTAGCGCGGTAATAAACATTCCGACCCTCGCCCCCAAAAACTCAAAGTGAATGTGATTAAAAATTCACTCCATACACACTGGGAGCGATCTCGGTCCCCCAGAGGAGGGCATGAGACGACAATAAAGCGGGGACAACAGAGCTCCTTAGTGTGCCAGAGTGCCGCCGCCGCCGCCGCCAACGACATGAAGACGCGAACGACAACAACAACCACGCAGCGAAGATGACGATGACGAAGATGATGACGATGATTCTTGCGTGGAGGGAGTATAGTATCAGCTCCTTTGGTGTTGAGGGATTTTATTGCAGCAAATAAATGTGTGTATACGATCAATTGCTACATTAACCATTTTACGGGCGGTTGCAGTCTGAGCAGGAGCTCGCTGCCGCTATATGCCACCAATCGCCTCGGTATCCTTCAGATTCTGTGGCGCTGTCAGCGTTGAGTATGATTTCTGGTTCAGGCGGGGGTAGCATTTGCTTAATGGATGCCACCATGACAGGGCAGCAGGCACAATACCAACAGCAGCAGAATCATCATCATCGGCAGCAAAATGATTCTCGCCGCATGGACCCCAAACGATAAACATTGTTGTGAAGCATAGCGGAAGCAATGTGTGTGGTCCTTTGCTCTGTGTGCGCTGCGCTGTGTCCAAACTCCATTCCATTCAATTCTACACACGATTGATCGCTCGCTGTGTGTGTTCATGTGATATTGGCGGCTTTTACACGAACTAAATTCGTCACTAACGGGACTCTTCTTGTTGGCAAGGGAAGTGAAACGTAAGGGGGGTTGACCGAATTGCATGTACACGAAAAATCTTGGGATTCGGCCTATTCTCTTTTGTCACCCTTCGCTTATTTTTCGGTTGCTTCATTCTTGTTCTCGAAGCGATGGGTACTGCATGGATGCTATGCATATGTGAGAAAGAGAAGGGGCGTATGTGTGAAAGGGTGAAAAGATGATCGAGGATCGAGATTCATTCTTCGTGTTTTCCCTTATCTTTCTTCGATTTATCCTTTAGTATCGTGTGCGGCCTTGTGTGGCTGGTACACGGACGAATTATCAGTTGCGTACCACAGATGTTTGATGAGGCCGGGGATTGTTGGAATGAAAATGCATTTTATTAGGGGCTTTATTGCAGGAAGACCTTGTTGATGATGTTATGCTCTTATCTACTGTTTATTAAATTTTTAGAATATTTTTTGGGATGTATTTTCAGGATTTAAATATGGACGCATATGAAATTTATTGTCATGAACCCTTTTAAGTACGCATGTAATTGCGCAAAAAACTGCAACTTTTTTTAAAAACAATTATCAAGAGGCATCGATAATTGTTTTTATTGGGTACATTATACATAATTGTCAGCAATTTGATTCGCAATGTCTATTCTATTTTCTGTAAATGTACATAAATGTATCACAGTATGCATTTCAACATCAAAAGCGTCACTTTGAATTTCTCCTTATCAGAAAAATTTTCTCCGCGCAGAACCATCCCGGTTCGCGACGAAATAAAAATGACGAAAAATCCCAATCGTTGGGATCGTTGGGATCGTTGGGATTTTGTGTGTAAAAGTGGCTTGGGATCACAAAAGGGAATACGATAGAAATTGCTCCTCGATTTAACGCAATGTAAAAGCTGCCATTGTATTGTTTGGGGATTTGTATGCGTATCAGTGTGGGGATTTTGAGTCGACAGAACGCGTTCTCTCTCCTGCTCTCAGAAAAACAAAAAAGTGTTTACTTGCGAGAGCCGACTCCACGACGGGCAGAATCGAATTTCGTCAATTTCTTAATCCGTTGTGCAATTATTTTGTGGATGTGAGCAATTAAAATGTTGAATGTTGGTAGCGAGCGGCGGCGGCCTGCTGCTGCTGCTGATTGTGAAGTGTGAGTGAGTAATAGGCGAAGGGAAAGAGAGCAAACGAGCGGCGGAGAAATGTAAAAGAAAACACTACAGTCGGGGTCGATAGAATAGGACCAGATGATATTGAAAAATACCAAAAATATTCCAAAAATATAGCAGCTATTTCTGACTATTGATTTACACCAGAAAAAAAATACTAGAAAAGTCTTCTGATGCATGGTGATTTATGAAGAATAAGTAAGTACGGGCAGAAACACGAGGAATATGAAATTATTTTTTCACAATACATTTTTATTTGTCAAAATCCTCGTGTGTAACTTGTTACAAAATGAAAATGAATGTGTATAGGTATGCAGTATTTGCAAATAACACTACGCGCTAAAGGAAGGAAAAAGAAAACCGTTTACCATTCTGGGTAATATATTTTCGAAAAATCCATGATTTTCTCTTTGAAGGAAGTGTCCATAATGCAATGACCTAAAACGATGTTTAGGTTTAGTCGAAGTGAGTATTAAATGCAATCGAAGAGAGTTAGTGAGTTCAATTTCATTGAAGGTCACTGAATCAACATCAAACATCAAATATGTTTGAAAAAAAAAAACCTTGTAAACTCGAACAGTCTCTTTTAGCCACGACTGTTGGATCGTCGTTCACGCTCTCGATCATTCTCTCATTTTCTCATGTCTCTTCTTTTGCCGCACACATCACACTTACAAAAACACAGTCCCCTCCAAAATAGACATTTCAATTTATTCTCAGTCTCTTTTTGCTATTAGAAAACGGGCCGAGCCTCTTCTCCATTCCATATTCTAGCACATAACATCAAGCATAATTGAAATGTTAACCCACACTACATTGGCCGTCCACCACACAGATACAAATCAAAATGGCCGTTAAGTATTCCAGACTGTGTGCGTGAATACATTCGCCATTCTTCACACATGGCTTCATATATGTGAAAGCAGACACACCCGTGGGTGTGTGTGAATTCGAATTTGTATCTAGATTGTACTCTTGCTCTCTAGATCGCAGCCGCTGCATCGACATCGACCAGATTGTCGTTGATCCTTGCTTGAGGAACATCTTTGCCGCTGTCGCTCCTATCTGGATTTACTCGCTTAATATACATTTCGTTTGGAGTTTTTGTTTATTTGTTCGATAATCTCTTTTTTTGTTACATATTTCATTGAAGAATCTACAAGATATGCATATGTATTTTTTATATTTCCATAAAAAAATACAAAAAATTTCAATAACACAATACAGTTGGTGTGGAAATGTGAGATCCAAGAAGTGCAGTCAGTGTGTTGTTATTTAAGAGTTTTTTTTTTTGTTTTGTTTTTCCATTATTTTTTGCCTTTGTAAATCCAAGAGAGTTTCAGTTTCATCAGCAATACGAAGTTGTCGATGAATACGAATATAAGATATCGAAAGGAAAAAAACGTGCGTGTTCTGTGGTGAAGAATCGAAACGAAAATTCAACCTCTACAATGTTTGATGAAATGCAATGTTTTGAAAGAAAAATTGTATATTTCATCGTTGTCGCACAAAGGGGTGAATAAAATAGTGCAGTTCTGAAAATGGAAACAGTGAATTGATTGAAGATTTTGTACTTCGAAAGTAAATCTAAAGGTCTAGTTAAAAAAAAAATAACACATACAAAGTAAATAAATAAATTGAGAGTGTTAAAGAAAAGAAACGAAAAAAAGCATAGTCCACACATTGCCCAGAGATCGAAAAGAGAAGAACGAGAGAAAAATGGTTGTGCCCACAATGGATACCCTGCCAAGAGTTCCTGACACACATGGAGATGTCGTCGACGAGAAATTATTCTCGGACCTATACATAAGGACAAGTTGGGTAGATGCACATGTTGCACTCGATCAAATAGATAAGGTAAGCAAGAGATGTTTCTATACATATGTATATACATTTTTTTTAAATTCAAAGATAAGAATTTCATCTATGAGGCTGAGTGTTTAGAATTTACCTACGAAGTAGGAATGAGGAAATCACGCAGAAGTTCAATGAGTTGTTCAGAAATCGTTGTAGGCACGTCAACATTCGCGTGAAATCAAGAAAGTGGTTAGCGATTATTTCACCGACTTGCCTCACATGTAAAATGCATTTGATTTTCATACATTTGAGCGCGCAATTTACATGATTTATTGGCAGGCATTTAGATTGGTTTGTTGAAAGAATTGAACAACCGAAACAGTCAAAAGTGCTCGTTGATGTTTATGCATTAATAACAAATTGTGTATTGTATTGGAAGTAATGACGGGTTGCTGGTCATTCGATTAAAATATAAGAGAAGGATGTTCTTTTCACCGTATGGTTGCTGTCTAGAATTATGTTCCATGTTCCACTTAATATTTTTGTTTGCATACGCCACGATCTCATTGACATCTGGGCACATTATTGATGTGATAAGCAACCTTTGACACTCTCAAACCTAGTTACTGCTTATCATATGGGTCAACTTATAGAGGAATCAGATCTGACGACATCCTCCGCCTGAGAAAGATTAATCAACTCAAATCAACCACCCTTTAGATTATTGGATTAATCGTGAATTCTGAATTTTAGAATACACCCCAATTATGCATTTGGTGTGTGTTTCCCTAACAATTCTTGATCAGAACATTACAGTCTAATATTTCAATTGATTCGTTTCTGAAGAAACTTCTATATTAACTCCCTCTTAACTCTCTAACTTAAATTCACGAATGTAAACTAATCGTAAATGATTCGATTGTAAGGCCAAAGGAGATATTTTTAAAAGGATGTCATCCAGTAAGGGATTGATTTTCAAGGCCAAGGTTATTGAGTGGGCTTTTTAGAACCCTTATCAGTTGTTTCTGTTGAAGTGCTTGGTAGAAGTATACACTATTTGCTTAAACAAATATTTGTAAGTGTAATTACATTGGAAACATAAACTGTCAAATACAATGTATGACAATAACATATCTTAGAGCATTCCTACTTAAACTACATATTTGCACCATCACTATCGTCGTAAACCATCCCGCATCACAACCGCACAGGCGCGCACAACTTAAATTATAATGTTTCAGTATTGAATGTCTTTATATTTTAAATTGAGTCATTAAAGTCGGCGATAAGATGCCCATATAATAAAGACAGTTCACCATTTCGGTACCCAAAAAAAAAAAAACCAACAAACGAGTTAACAACTTTATACAGCAAACAGCAGTCTGTGGCGGCAACAGCAGGCAGGCTGGGGAGTCAGTTCAGCCAGTCAAGCAGAGAAGCCGCAATCCAAAGAACCAGCAGCAGTGGGTGAAGTGTTGTGGTGATCCCCGATTACCGTCGTTGTTGTGAATAGAATGTGTGAGAGGGAAAACAGATATATATATAGAGAGAGAAAGAGGGCTCACCCCACATGCCCCCTTTGATCATGGTGCACAAAAAAGAGTGACCGAAAACAATAATAAAGAGGAGAATAATAACACAAAACCGGAATGATAGATGTCCGAACGAACGAAGACCGTCGCTTTTGGCACACAACACATTGAACGCGAACCAAGTGTAAAGAGAAGATCAGGATACTGCATCGTATCTATACTCTACTCTTGTAAGCCACACGGCGAAAACAAAAAGACGAAATACAAGATTACGACACGACGACGACTACGACGATGATAATAATAATGATGATAATGATGATGACGATGACGACGATCACGATGATGGTGGCTCCGTCGACGGCGGTGGCGGCAGCGACTACAGCGACGACGATGAGGGCGACCACCCATGGAGCGAGTTGTTGTCGTTTCGAAGCAGGAAAGACTGAGATAGAATGATTGGGGACCACAACTCTTTTCGTTGTCATTATTATTGTTGTGTTTTGCCGTTGTTGTGGCTTTAGCGTGACGGCGGCTGCAGCGGCAATGGCGCGCGCGATTTTCACGATACCTCGCGCGTATACGCATTACAATAATTTACAAGATGTACATACATATGTGCTTTAAAAGAAATGGATTACTCGCGGAGAGTAAATCACAAAAGGGAAGAGGAGTCCTCCCTTTTCGGAAAATTGTACCTATACATGAAAGAAGGAAAAAGGAAAAAGAAAAAGAAAACTTATCGCTTTCAACATTCCTGCATGTGGGTGGCGAGAGATTTATTGGAAAATGCTCAAGTATTGTTGTTTCGGCTTGACATAAGGAATTCATTCATTAAGCTGTCAACTTCAATGGAGATCGTATATGACTGAGAGAGCGTAGGATGTTCAGGGTTGGATAGAGGCATAGGGTTTTATTGGTTTAGGTTTTAGCGGTTGAATGCTAACATCGAGCGTGGGGGTATCACAAAAGACCTTTAAGCTAACACACCGATAAATTGTCATAAATGAATGGGGCGATGCATTCAAATGCGGTTTGTTTATGATGTGTTTTTGGAGCGGGAATCATTGAATGAAATTCATGATAATTGAGATATGTTGGACTCTCTGAGGTTTGAACTAGTTTTAGAAATTCGAGCAGGCGCATGCTGGGAATTCCTGGAAAAGTGGATTTCAAGGTTCACGCTTTGCATGCGATGTGAAAATTTAATTATGTCCGTGGAGCGGGTGGTAGTTGACATTGTTCATCTGTATATGTATGTGTATTTTTACGGTAGACTCTCGATAACGTGAACATTTAAAAGCAAGAGAGTTTTTTGTAAGGTTTTGTCTTTAACAAATTAAGAATAATGCGCATTTTTTACTATCATTTATTTTATTTTAAACGAAAAATGATTGCATAGGAACATATAAAATAAAATGCTGGTAGTAACATCAAAAATTACTGAGTAAGGGCATCACCGATTCAAAAATCAGTAATTTTCTGCATCTTCTTCTCCAAGGGGATTTTCACTGCTTTTTCCCTGAGGCACCTTAACACACTAATGTCATTTTAACTAACCAGCAGACCGTCAGCCCATTCCAAGACTTTACTAAGAATGGAAATGACTTCATGACGATTAATATTTTCTTTTTGGAGTTCTAGTTCGTTGTTAGGAACAACGAGAACCTGGCGTGCAACAAACCGGAGACGGTATCAGACGAAGTATTGTATCGGGAATGGTGTACATGATTTTTTTATACGTTTTAGAGATATTAACATACAAATATCTGTTCACGTTATCCGTTGTTCACACTAGCCGGTATTCATACTCAGTATACTCCGTTCTAAACCACCAGTAAATCCGCATATATGTACCTTCCAATAGGAAACGTTGTGCAAGTATGATCAAACATTTGATGGCAAACAAATAAATTTTGTCTAAAGATGACAACTTGAAGCGCATTCACACTCCTCGTTATTACTGTTGTATACACTTGTTAATAAAGATAAGTCAGACATGTCTGTAAATGATTAGACATTGTTGCTTTGAATAAATATGCCTTATCAGTGATATAACAGCATAATGCGGCTTTAAATGGCACATGATTGAAGTTCAAGTGATTGTTTGCGTATCACTTGACGGCTTTGCTTTGCTGACATAAACAAAAAACAACTGTCAACAAAACAATCATTAATTTCAAGGGTCAATGTAGTCAATATAGGTTCTCTCTCTCTCAATAACCACTTAAATTCATCTTTAAATTAATATAACAAGCCACTTTTGATTTCTAACCAGAAAAAAATGTCAGCTCTAATTGTCAACACGAATTGTCATTTAAAATGCTAAAGTATCAGCGGAACGCAACATTGGATTTTTAAGTGTACTAAAGGGTGATTTTTTTAGCTATAATCTATCTGGCAACACTGGTTTAAACAGCTGACTCACGTTTAGTGTTTTGTTTCACTGTCTGAAGATGTTTCAGTTTGGTCTATAATTTAACCATGAATCGTCTTACAAACGAACAACGCTTGCAAATTATTGAATTTTATTATCAAAATGCGTGCTCTGTTAAGAAAGTTCATCACGCGCTTCTGCCATTTTATGGTCAGTTTGATCGACCCACACACGGGTATGTAAATTAGCAGAATTGTCGATTTTGGAGTGAATACCAGGCAGAAGCATTGCAAGAGCTACCAATGTATCCAGAAAGTCACATTTTGGTGCGGTTTATGGTCTGGTGGCATCATTGGACCGTACTTCTTCAAAGATGATGCGAATCGTTACGTAACTGTGAATGGTTAGCGCTACCTTGAGATGGTATCCAACTTTTTTTTGCCCAAAATGCAAGAGCCTGACTTGCATGACACGTGATTTCAACAATACGGTTCGGCGAACATTTTATTTCACGTTCGGGACCGGTCAATTGGCCGCCTTGATCGTGCGATTCAACGCCTTCAGACTATTTTTCGTGGCGGTATGTTAAGATCCATGTCTATACAGACAAGCCCACTTCAATTGACGCATTGGAAGACAACATTGAAGCATTTATTCGTGAGATACCGGCCGAAATGTTGGAGAGAGTATGCCAAAATTGGACTAAGCGGATGGACCGTTTGAGGCGCAGTCTAGGTCAACATTTGCATGAAATAATCTTCAAACATTAAATTAACTGGACCGTACTATCGATTCAAATAAAGATTTCATGCATTTTTCTGAATTGTATGTGTTTTATTTTTGAAAAAAAAACTTTCCTATAGCTTTTAAAATATCACCCTTTAGCACATCCGATCGGATATTATTGGAACATTATTTAGGAATTATGGCACATAAGGCAAATCCACACTATCGACGGGCAAGTTTGGTGTGAAGTGAAGGCTCCACAAGAGAACCACTACAATTTACACCGCACCCAGTAGAAACTATACACATACTTGTGTGTAATTCATATTTGTTCCTTTATACATTGTGCATATGTGTGTGAATATTTATACACATAATAATAATAAAACAAATGAAATAAATGAATTGCTCCGCTCATGGTTATCGTTCCCGTCATCACTATTGTCGCAGGGTTGTCTCCCACATTGATAAACATCGAAACCACTGAAGCACGCATCGTACCCAAATGCTGTAGGAATTCACTTCATGGCTTACGTGCTCGGAATATATTCGAATGCAATTAGAAGTGGAATAGCAAATCAAAGTATAACGACAACAAAAAGGGAAACACAAAGCCGATGAGGTGCTGTTTTTGAAGTACTATACGCCCGCACATATCCGGTTTCCTGTTTCTAGAGTGTCCGTGTCGTGTAGCCGTTCATGTTTGTAGGTATATCATATCGGTGTAACGTCATCTTCGCGAATTGATCAAAATGATTACCTTCCACTCAGCAGGTAACATTTCCGAAGGGTAACCCACATTACGGAACGAAACTACAGTAGACCAACCGCTTCGGACGGTGCCGGCAGTATTTGGGAGTATCTTTTAAACTGTTTTTGTTTTTTTTTTTCGTTTTGTTGTTGTTCGCCTGAACGACATCATGAACAAATGAAGTTATTATTGTTATTTTTCCCTCTATCGGTTGTCCGACAGATCGACCCTCTCCTCCATCTCTTGACATAAATAGAGATATAAACCGGGAAAAAGTCAGAAAATACCGGAAAGGCAAAGAAGACGTATCCCGAAGCCTACGATGAAGATATAAAATCGGTAGAGGGAAGATAATAAGGTGAACAAAAGAAATGAAAAAAAAGACAAGCTGAAAGTTCGTGCCGGTCAGATGGTCGCACTACACGTAGGTAGGGGAGAGTGAGTGATCAAACTGATCGTGAGGGAGGAGCAAGACAGAAGAGGTTGAGAAATACAGACAGAGGAAGAAATGAAAGGAAAATTTCATTGAACGTGTGGAACATGCACACGCTTTTCTACTGCATTCGAGAAGTAAGTTAAATGAAGCGAGACTCATTTTCTTTCTCGTATTTTCGGTGGAATTCTGGTTGCATGGTCATTACGATTGTTAAAAGGGGGCGATTTGCGGGTAAATGTTTTGTAAGAATACGCTGATTCCAATGAGGGTTTACTTTTAAAGAAATGCACACAGATGTTTGCTTGCAATAATGAGGAACACGAAGTCGGTAAAAAAACGCTTGATGATTCCAACGGATGTGGTAGATGATAGAAGTTTTACTGGATGGATTAAGGTTTGTTTGGAAGAAGGATGTTATTATAAACATCCTTAGTCGCCGACAGAGAATTCATTGAAGCCAAATAAATCTTTGCCGGAGGCTGTGTAGTTATTTTTCTTTTACTAGAAGTAGTTTTGTCGAGGTCTACCCAAGTGCCTCTGTAAATGTGCAATGTTCTGAATAATTTTGAGGTTACAATTCAGATCAGATATAATCTGATAGTCTAATTTGGCATCGCAATTTTGAAATTGCCCAAAGTGTTCTTACTTATCAGGCAGACGAACCATGAAGGGTCTGAGCTTGAGCAATTGCTGCCTTCCATCGGTGACGGTTCTGAGCACGCTGCTTTCAGTCATCAAGGCTAAGCTGTCTTACATCCGCGATGACTTGGTCTTTGTACCGGAGGTTCGGTCTTCCTCTCCTTCTCGAACCAGGAGGCTCGGATTCGAAGACCCTCTTTGCTGGAGCGTTGTTGTCCATTCGCTCGATGTGGCCGAGCCAGTGTAGTCGACGGATTTCTGCCTTCCGGACTACATCCACATCCTTGTACAGATCGTAGAGCTCGCGGTTGTGTCTTCTCCCCCATTAGCCTTCCTCACAGACGGGACCATATATCCGACGTAGAATTTTTCTTTCAAAGGCACTAAGAACCAGCTCCGCAGCCTTACCTAATGTCCAGCTTTCGGCTCCATAAAGTAGGACTGGCAGGATAAGGGTTTTGTAGAGCATCGGTTGCCAAGGGCGATCGCTACGATGTCATTCGTGAAGTTTACATTTGCCGCGAGGTAGACAAACTCCTTTACTACCTCGAAATTGTAGGTGGTTGTAGGTGGTCTAGGTGGTGTGCGGCGGATGGTTTTTTTCCCGACAGCATATATTTTGTCTTGTCCTCGTTGAGCTTTAGACCAGCTCGTTTCGCCTGTTCCTCGATTGCCGTGAAAGGTTCCACTACGGCGCGTTGGGACCGCGCGATAATGTCGATGTCATCAGCGTATCCCAACAGCTGGACTGACTTGTAGAAGATAGTGAATTCCGTGTTGGCTTTTGCCCGCCGCAAAGTCCAGTACCAAATTTTGCTTTGGGATATCGTCGTAAGTCACGTTCGTCACGTCAAATTAGCCCGAATTATCGAGTTCCGATAAGACCAATTCGCGGTGGTGGTCTCCACGTTCCAAACAAGAGTGTCTTACTTTCTTCATATCATCACACTTGAGACCACTGTCTCGGTCCATCTGTTCCACACCATATTGGCTAGCCACATTCTCTTAACGACCTCCCTCCCGACATGGAATCTTTAGTACTTCCGTCGAAGTACCTAAGTTATTGATAAGCAACCACCTCTATGGCCATAATCTTGAGTCATTGGTATATTTTACAAACTAATGTCCCCAGTCCTTGAAGTTGCAGCCACGATTGTTCCCATAACCAATTTCTTAGCCACCGATCTGGAAGAACAAAAACATATCACACCACACCTTCTCAACGATATTAGGTCCCGCATACCACATCCATTTTGGGTTTAATTTTATGATAGTTTCAAAGAGTTTCCTGGTCAATCAAAGAAGTCGAGAGGCCAGAATCAAAGAAACAGCGGAAACCGAAGAGATAATGTCGACAATGATGTGGATCTGTGTGGATCGTAATGATGTTGTTGATGGCCCAAAAGATGAACACCACTTTACTGCTGCTACCAAGATACTCTCAGTTCGATTGCTGCTGCTGCTCCCCTTTTCTTTCGTTTAACTTTCAAAATGCCTGTGACTATAAAAAAAAAACAGAGCGAACCCTGCAGGCATGACTGTAGGTCGAATTGAATACCTCTCACTCGAACAAATGTGTCGTCTGAGTCTCTTCATCCCTTTCTTGGAGTTTTTTTTTTTTTTTTTGTATTTGATGTCATGTCGTATCTTCGACCGAAGGGACCATTATCATCATTATCCCATATTTTGTGTGTTACAGTATACAGTCATCATGTGTATAAAGGAGGAACAACAGCAGTGGCTCTGGGAGCAACATCAGCAGCTGCTGCAACAGAATCAATATCTTCTCTTTTAAACGGATTTTCGATGTTGGTGGTCGTCGGATCTGTTTGGTGGTTGGTTGTCGGTTAGTTTTTTTTTTCTCTTCTGGTCGGTCACCATCACATTGGCTGCCACCATGACCGACAAGAGAATTAACTAATAAAAATTCATTGACGTCGTCATTGTCGTTCCCCCTCATTCTTTCCATTTCCTACTCTTCAAGACTGTATACTCCAAATCTAGACCTAGATAGAGGCGAAACAAATACAAAAAAAAAAAATAAATGATACGACCACACCGGGCGGCACCGACCGTCTAAAGGCATGGGTACACGAATAAAAAGAGAAAGAGGCTCCCTTCGCCATATTTGACGGGCTTAATTATGGGAAGGTCGTCATTAATGTCAGCATTGCATTCGCTGTAGTAATTTATAATTTGAATGCCTCACGACTTGGCATTTCTGTGAATCTAATTAGCTACTCGTATCTGAGTTTTTATACGTATGCGAAGGCTTATTTAGCCGATCGTAAATTCTTTGAATTTCATTATACAGCCGGTGTGCTGTTCGCCTGGTGGTGGTGCTGGTCGAGATGGTGGTCCGTGGAGTGAGAGACATTCATACGTCGCGTCGTTGTCGTCGTCGTCGTCGTTTCAAAAGGAGGCACACATCACACCGCCACCGACAATGTCTGGGTGGTCATTTCATTCAGTAGTTGCTAGCAAATATAGAAAAGACGAAAAAGAAGAGAAGGGAAAACAATAATTTCAAATGTGATCAACTCGTGTGGTGCACGCGGACTTGAAACCATCACACTAATGGACCATGTGTGCGCCAGACATTCAACACACATCTGTCCGTCCATTCATTTGGCATGTTGCGTTTGCTAAATATTTGGATAGATACACGTACCCCACAGATACGTGTTCAGCTGTGCGCGATCATTATCACAAACATATGTCTTGAGTGGGTGTGCAGAAGGGGATGGGAGGATGGGGAGAGGTTTGGTAGGTAGGTGGATGGTTGAGCCTGCCGACATGCACGTATTTTCACGGGAGCTGTATCTTTTTTAGATCTGGACATCTCTACTAATGACTGACTGATTGAAGGGGGAACAAATAAAACAAAACAAGAAAGGAAAGATCCCCCGCCGCCAGCACCGCCACATGAGGCGAATTCAAATCCAAATTCGAATACGAATCCGAACAGAACCGAAGTGAATGTATTTAAAAAAAAAAATAAATAAAAATAAAGAAACATGAGAATATAATTCAGACACACAGGGTCGGTTGGTCGTTCGGCTGATCGTTTGGTTCGTTGGCTGCTTGGTTGGTTTGTGTGTCTTCTGGGTGGTCCCGTTGATGTTGATTATAGGTTCAAAGAAAATCGCATGAGGGCACCACCCAAGAAGATGGCTATCAATTTTATTGTCATGCGTTAAGTGGAGTTGTAGTAGGTATCTATAGACTTGTTGTTGGAATTCGCGTCCCATCGTTCGTTCGGTACCATTCAGAGAGCATATATTTTATGTGTTTTTTTTTTTTTTTTTTTTGTATTTTGTTTATATTCGAAAAGTGTCATTTGATCATTGGCTTGGCGACGAGTTGGGTGGATTTTGCATGAAATGGAAGCAGATATGTGTGCGTGGGTCTGAATGAATTTATTAATTGATTTTCGGGGAAGGCGAGTTTTTTCTGTGATTTTTTTTGCTGTTCGTCTTCCAATCGAATTACATTCAAATGAAGACGTCTGGGGATTGATTGAGTTGCTCGTTAGGCATGGCGCAGACGAACTTCGTTGGTAGGCGTCTTAGGTGGTCCGATTGAAAGTAATATAAGCGATAGAAGACGGCTAATGAGTGATAGTGTTTCTGTTTGTTAAGCGGAATTCTAGCTTACATTACTAAGAAGGTGTGTTTCTGTAGGGATCAGCAGATGATCGTAAGGGCTTTGGGAAAAAAGTAAAGAGTATGTCTTGATCGCCTAAATTGGATTTGAGCTCATCGTCGATTTAGGTGCGTGACGTTTATACAAGAAGCCAAGTTCGTCTGGAAGCCTTATAAATGGTTCGTCTGAAAGCATAGTAGGCATGTACATATTACACGCGGGGTATATTCAAGCCTTCTACTCCTTGTTCATTCGTCCCCTGTGTAGGTTTTATTTCTATTGCATCATGTTTGTTAATGTGTCTCTTTAAATATATCCTCAACAGTGGACGTTCACAATAGAGTTAAAACTCGAATTTTCCAGAACTTAGAACCTGAGGCTTTGAAAGCTCATTCATGAGTTGTCAAAAATAACCAAACAGTATAGTTTTCACCAGTAGTTCTCTGCGCGTGAGAAAACTCCACATGAATGAATTGTCAGAGTCTGCGAAGTTCACAATTCATGGCAACCTCATATGAGTGGGCCTTCATGCATTTAATGCTCTAAGATTAAAACTTAAGATTCTAATTTCTGAGCGGTTTTTCTTAGCTTAGCACATATCCGTGTTGTAAAAGACTGCAATCTGTAGAGAATGCAATCTCTGAATTCAAGGAAAGAATTAACTGTTTTGTGATTTAATCAATTGACTTCATTTGGGACTTCTGGACTTCAGCATCGAAGTCATCATTCTATTTGAAGGCTTGATTGGATCAATCTTTACGACCAGTCTGTTGATTTGAAATCAATTGATTGCAAGTCTATCGACTGATAGTGCATTCTTTGAAGTCACTTTGAAGTCTTTAGCATTCACTTGAAGCCACACGCATTCAGTTGAAGTCTTTGGGACTTCAAAAATTTTCGATGCAGTCTTTGGGACTTCAACTTATTTTCCATGCAGTCTTTGGGAAGATTGCAAAATCAAAAGATTGCAGTCCTTTACAACTCTTGCACATACAGGGGATTATTCCTCTTTTTGGTATTTTAAAATTAAAAAGGTTATCACCAAATTATGCACATTGAAAGTACTGAAACAAGCCTAGGATGTGTTGCCACAAAGAGTTCTAAAGATTCTAAAGATTGGTAAAACTTGACCTATTGATACTCATAACTCGGACCACTATGACAGCGACGATGATTTGAAATTGGCACAATTGGTGCAAAAAATTCAGAACTGCAATGAAGTTCTTCATCTCTGTGTGGAGGAAATCAAAGAATGGACTCGATATGTTTTTGAAGGCATATCTAAAGATTGAGATAACAACGAACACGATGTTGTTGATGTCACACTAATTAACAAGCATTGAAACGTCAATAATTTAAACAAATGATCTAAAAAGAGCACTCTCCAATAGACACTTGATCAATCTTTTGGCCCGTCGTAACGATGTTCTTGTACATATTAAGTTCAATTAAGCCAAAAACTGATTGTGTGGATATATGCTACAAAAAAAAAAAAAGATTTGTTAATTAATAAAAGAGATTTTTATAAAGAAAAACATTTTTCTTTTTAAAGGAATTAAAAAAAACGCACGGAAATCATAACAGTTCTGAAATTAGAACAAGGTGGTTTTAATTTCTAAGCGTCCACTGTACGTATATTTTGTACCTACGAGCCGTGGATGTTGTGCATCTTTTTGTTCACTTTTATTCACAGTTTGCCATGATAGATAGGAGAGGTAATTCCTATATTAATGCGGTCTCAAGTTGCATATTGTTAACTTTTGATAACATCTCGAAAGTTTGTAGTAAGTTGAATCAGAAGGCACAATAAATCAAAATGAGGTACTCCTTGAAAGGCTTGACATACAAAGGTGGTGTACCTACTAAAGTCCTTTTGAAATAGTCCAGAATTTTGAAACACCTGCTAAATTTATTCCATATCTAATTATTGTGGACACCTACCTACACGTGCGTCATGGAATTTTATTTATAGATGTTATTAAAACCTCCAAATAAAGATGTCAATTTCATATTCTCAACCATTTGAACACCTATTTCCGAACCCGGGAGACCATCTTCAATAATTAGTTATGGTTATTAACATGTCGTTACCTGGTCTTAAAATGAATAACGCCCAGTCCCACAAGCATCTTCCTACCTGGAATTGACATCTAAACCAGATCCGTCTTACAAACCTGGACATCCTTTCCGTCACGGAGGATTAATTTAAATCCTGCAAAAAACAATTGAACTTGGTACCTTCATTCGAATCATGTACATCGATCAAAGTAAGATGTCATGTCCCCTAATGCATTACTCGGGCTCACTATGAAGTGTTAACAACCACGAAATGCCCTGATGTCTTAATAACAAAGAGACACCCGACTGATTTTTCGGAAGAACAAAAAAAAAAAAAAATACGCAAAGAGAAGAGATGACAAGACTCACGATGATCATCATGACGACGACGACCTACCTGGTGATCCCTACATATTTGTGAATCTCCGTTGTTTCTCTTCAGCATTGCGACGACGTGCCGGGCCTATAATTTCGGATTTGTGGAAACACACACAACGGGCGAGATTAAAATAAATTCTTAGAAGTAAGATGTAACCAAAAGAAGAACGGTTACAAAGGCAAGAAGAGGAGGAAAACATCGAGAAAAAGAAAAAAAAACAGAATAAAGGTTCCAGCATCCATCCAAAACAATTCACGAAAAACGAAGCGATTTCGAACGAAACTCTGGACAAAAGACGATGAGCATAGCCGCAAAGCCATATACACTATTTCGGTGGAAGACAACAGACAGCAGACAAGAGACAAGATACAAACACCGTTCATTCGAACAGCAAACCTCTCTCCGTAAGTAGATTGTGATGTTTCCGAGCTGCGGGCGTTTCCCGAATCCCAATACAATACATAGAAAAAGATACATCTATACATCCGCCATAAATCGACAACAATTGCCACAGCAACCAACCAACAACTGGGGCCTTTTCCTTGCCTTCTTCGCCGGTTGTCGGTTGCCGGTCGTCGCCCGCCTGCTGTGAAAAGTATGCTGGCTGATGTCTTAATTATCCGTAGACACACACGGAAATGCTAAAATCGATTCACCATCCTCCTGTACCAAGTACGCCAGGACTACGGAGATATTCGTACTCGCCTTTCGTACTTTTGCTGTACGGATTTCGTTATTTTTTTTTTTGTATCTATTCCCATTCTTCCTCTAGGTATTTATTTTATTCGTTTCTTTTTTTTCGGTCGTTTTTACTTTTTTTCTGAGATAAAGGTGTGCTCTCTGGGTGCTATGACAAGGTGGTAGAGGATGGAATAGGGAAGGTTGTTTTTTTTTTATGGGGGATAACGAAAGAGGAGCGCATCGAGCCAGGCGTTCGTGGAAAATTGAGTTGTTGCCTTGACTCTGGTGGGGGTTTGGCGGTAAAAGCGCTGAGCTTGTGAGGTCTCGTTTTTATGATGGGACCCAATCTGGGAACAATTCGTATACACATCTCCGTTCACGAAACAGCCTTATGTTTGTGTGTTTATTGGCCAAGTTGGGTGATCAGTGGTCGTTGGTTGGGTCTAGATACGTACATACGACGTGCTGGTTATAGGCTTTGATTCATCAGAAATTGTTTGGATTTTGTTTTTCTTTTTTGGCGTGTGCATAAGGTGAAATGAGGAGAGTAATTGGTGGTGAATCGAAAGTATTCGGGGAACTGAAGATCTCATTTCATGTGTATTGCATTTGTATCTTTCTTGGAAAGATCGTTAAACTCGTGAATATCAGCGATTTTCACAAAGCGTAGGTAAGAGTGAGAGATTAGTCTTGTTTGTTTAAGGCTTTGTTTGAGCTTGTTCAATTTTAATTTTTCATTTTGCTTCCAAATGCATACAGTCTTGATTCAGTTTATTAATTATAGTTCTTTTCTTCATCTTACAGGGCAAAGCGCGAGGGAATCGAACGGCGATATATCTACGATCTGTGTTTCAATCTCATCTACAATCGCTAGGCTACTCAGTGCAAAAACACGCTGGTAAAGTGCTTTTCGTGGCGATCTTAGTCCTAAGCACATTTTGTGTTGGACTAAAAAGTGCACAAATCCACTCGAAAGTGAATCAACTTTGGATACAAGGTAAATAAAGCCTACAAAAAAAAAAAAAACCCTGAAGAGAAAAGTAAACATTTCTTTTCATTTTCATAGAAGGCGGTCGTTTGGAAAAGGAACTGGCGTATACACAGGAAGCCATCGGTGAGGTGGAATCTTCAACGCATCAGTTAATTATTCAAACAGCACACGACCCAAATGCGTCCGTGTTGCACCCGCAAGCCCTGCTCACACATTTGGAGGTTCTCAAGAAGGCGACTTCGGTGACGGTGCACATGTTCGAGACAACGTGGAGTCTGAGAGACATGTGCAATATACCGACAACGCCGAGCTTTGAAAATCTGTTCTTTGTCGAGCAAATGTTCACACATGTGATACCATGTTCGATTATAACACCTCTAGATTGTTTTTGGGAAGGCAGTCAGCTGCTGGGCCCAGAGTTTCCCGTTCAAATACCGTAAGTTCTGTTAGTTTTCTTTAAATGAGTTATTGTTTAGAATGTCTTTTTTTTTCTGTTTAGTGGCATGGAAAAGCGAATCAAGTGGACCTGGTTTGACCCGATGAACTACCTTCAATCGATGAAGACAGACATGCCAGACTCGGCTCCCATCGACCTTGTCGAACAGTATATGAAGCGTGCCGGTATTTCCTCCGGTTATACAGAAAAGCCGTGTTTGAATCCACAGGATCCTCAGTGCCCAGACACTGCTCCGAATAAGAACAGCACTCAGCCCCCAGATGTGGGTTCCATACTCACGGGCGGTTGTTATGGATACGCAACAAAGTACATGCATTGGCCGGAGGAGCTCATTGTGGGCGGAGTCGTTCGCAATCGAACGGGCCATCTGCGCAAGGCCAAAGGATTGCAGACAGTTGTTCAGCTTATGACCGAAAAGGGAATGTTTGACTCGTACAAGGGTGAATACAAGGTGCATCACATCAGTTGGACGCCGGAGAAAGCAGCGGAGGTTTTGAATGCCTGGCAGAAGAAGTTCGCCTATGAAGTTGAGACCCTCCTTAAGAACTCCCGCATCTCAAACTCGTACGATATCTACGTTTTTTCCTCGGCATCGCTTGACGACATTCTAGCCAAGTTCTCAAATCCCAGTCCGTTGAGTATAGTCATTGGGGTGGCGGCGACTGTTTTGTATGCGTTTTGCACGTTGATTCGTTGGAAGGATCCGGTGAAAGGTCAAAGCACTGTGGGAGTAGCTGGCGTTCTTTTGATTGGAATGTCAACAGCTGCTGGACTAGGCCTCTGTGCATTGTTGGGAATTGTCTTCAATGCCGCCACAACGCAAGTTATCCCTTTCTTGGCACTAGGTCTGGGCGTGGATCACATCTTCATGTTAACTGCGGCTTACGCTGAGAGTAATCGGAAAGAGGAAACCAAATTTATCCTAAAGAAGGTCGGTCCCAGTATCTTGTTCAGCGCCGTCACAACAGCCGGCAGTTTTTTTGCCGCTGTGTTCATCCCAGTTCCTGCGTTGAAGGTGTTCTGTCTCCAATCAGCGATTGTGATTTGCGTTAATCTAGCCACGGCCTTATTGGTCTTTCCCGCCATGATATCCCTGGATCTCCGGAGGCGGATGGCCGGTCGGGCGGATATATTCTGCTGCTGTTTTCCCGTTTGGAAAGAGAAATCGGTAGCGGCTATGGCAGCTGGCCCATCTTCATCTTCACATTTGAATAACAATCGCTATGGAAATCCGAGAAATGCGGGATATCCCATCAAAAACTGCAACAATCGTAGCGCGGGGGTGGGAACTCCACTGAATCAAGCGAATCAAGAAGAGGCCCTCCTGTCATGTGCCGAGAAGCGAATGCTGAGCTTTTCGCTGTCTAAGTTTGCCTACAAATACTACACACCATTCCTGATGAAAAGTTCAGTGAAGTTTCTCGCTGTCATACTGTTTACTGGCACGCTTATCTTCGGATTATATTCGTCAATGAAACTGCAAGACGGCTTGGATTTGATTGATTTAGTGCCAAAGGACACAAATGAGTACAAGTTCTTGGACTCCCAATCGTCAATGTTCGGATTTTACAGCATGTACGCTGTGACTCAAGGGAACTTTGAGTATCCCAACAATCAGCAGATCCTTCACGACTTTCACGAGGCTTTCGTTCGAGTGCCGCATGTGATTAAAAACGACAATGGTGGACTACCAGAATTCTGGTTGACAATTTTCCGTGACTGGCTGGTTAACTTACAAGATATCTTCGACAAGGAGAGACATGAGGGCAGGATAACCCAAGAAAGATGGTTTTCGAATGCAAGCAGTGATGCTATTTTGGCCTACAAACTACTCGTGCAGACTGGATACGTGGACAATCCAATCGACAAGAGCCTGGTGAACAAAAATCGCTTAGTTGACAGGGAAGGCATCATCAATCCGAAGGCGTTCTACAACTACCTCTCCGCATGGGCGACTAATGATTTATTCGCTTACGGTGCTTCACAAGTAAGTGTACACGAAGCGTTCTGATGTAGCAGCAAGTTTTATTGTTTTCTTTTTGACTCCAGGGTAAGCTACGTCCAGAGCCACGGCAATACTATCACGTGCCTACCGAGTTTGACTTGAAAATACCCAAGAGTCTGCCACTCGTGTATACTCAGCTTCCATTTTACTTGCACGGCTTGACAGACACATCGGAAATCAAAAGTCTTATCGGGCACATTCGTGACTTGAGTGTGAAGTTCGAGACGAGGGGACTGCCGAATTATCCCTCAGGTAATCATAAGCTTTACAATGATTTATTGAATGGTTGTGTAACTTTTTTTTTAAATTTATTTCATAGGTATTCCATTTGTCTTCTGGGAGCAATACATGACCTTGCGGTCGTCACTTGCGTCTATTCTCTGCTGTTCATTGGTTGCGGCTTTCGTTTTGGTATCCATATTGTTGTTGTCCACATGGGCTGCACTTCTAGTTGTGATCGTTGTTGCGGCGTCGTTGGTGCAGATATTTGGCGCTATGACATTGCTTGGCATAAATCTGTCAGCCATACCGGCGGTGATCTTGATCTTCAGTGTAGGACTAATAGTCTGCTTTACTGTGCACATTTCATTGGTAAGAAAATCATTTAGTCTCATCTGACTATAGTGAAACTAACATTCGTTTTCATTGTTTTAGGGTTTCATAACTGCTGTGGGAAATCGCGAACGGCGTATTTTGCTTTCAATGCAGGTCTCAATGGGTCCCCTTGTTCATAGCATTCTCACATCAGCACTGGCAGTGTTCATGCTCTCGACATCGCCCTTTGAGTTCATCATTCGACACTTCTTCTGGCTTCTACTGGTCGTGCTGTCAGTTGGCGCCGTCAATGGTTTATTCTTCTTCCCCATCATTTTGAGTATGATCGGTCCCGATGCTGAACTCATTCCAATTGAGTATCCCGATAGAATATCGACACCTTCACCGATTTTATCGCGCAGCAAACGAAGTGCCAACAAGACTGTTATAGTAAATGGCTCGTCACGGTCGCGTTGCAACAAACCTCACTATCATCACAAGCATGTAAATATCAGTGATCCATCGCTCACCACAATCACTGAGGAGCCACCATCATGGAAGTCATCCTCATCATCGATAACTATGAGCAACGATTGGAACCAAAATAACGCTGGTAATGGTGTCGGCGGCGGCAGTGGTGGTGGTGGTGTTGGAGGCAATGGAGGTGGAAACACCAACAGTACGAACAACTATCACTATCAACCGCAACAACAAACGCCACATCCACAACAGCAACAGCGCTCCCAGCAACACTATCAGCCACCACCGAATCAGTACCACGGATCATCCAAACGAGAGAACAACTATTGCGGTGGAGGAGGTGGTGGTGGTCTTGACTCGGGCGTTCACTATCCTGAATTACAAAGTATTGTAGTGCAACCTGAAGTGACAGTTGAAACGCATCACTCAGATACGAATACAACGAGAGTAACGGCGACAGCTAATATTAAAGTTGAACTTGTTACCCCTGGCAGAGCGTCAAGAAGTTATAATTTCACTAGCTAGCGTTAAGGTCGTTAATTATTATTTTTCTTAATTATAAAAAGAATTATTTATTTTTGCACTTAGTACCATTTTTTGTATCTTCTGTTTATTTGTTTTTGAGAACGCAAAGTATTTTGAACGAAAAAAAATATATGTATGTACATAAGAGAGATTATTTAAGTATAAAAGGAATGAATTCGTAGAGATATATGTATCTGTTAGGATGCTTGTTTAGAGTGCTAGTGTTCGTATTTTAAGTTAATCATATAATTTGTTTCACTCGTTTTGTATATGTACTTACTTATCCCTAAGTTAATGTAATCCTGTGCAAACACATTTAATTCGTTTGCGAAAACTATTTATTATTTTTTTTTTATCATTTTGGTGTGTATTTAAGACGACCTACTAGACGAGATCGTGTGAGTTAAATAGCAGTTTATTTTATCTATTTTAGTGTATGTACATTATTTTCTTGTTCAAACAAAGCACAAAACAAAAAACGAAGCAAATATATACATATCAAATGGAATATGTTTATATTTAACAAGACTGCAGTATAATTGACCAGAAGGCAACAATATTAAGTACATATATTTATACTATATACACTTAAGACTGAAGTGATACTACAAGAATTTTTTTTTGTTTTTTTTTTTTATTATTTACAACAAATTGCTTAATAATGACTGCATACACTTATTATTTTTGTTAGAATTACCATCTAATCTCTGTCTGTCTTGTGTGCGGATTGTTTTCAGTGGACTTTAGGTATAATAAGTGAATTTGCTTAGATTTTTGGATACCCAATTCAAATTGCTCAAATCCCTCTGTCAAATCATCTTTTGTTGAAATGTCAACCTAAATTCAGACGCATGTCGTTACGAGAAGCCTTCGCATACATATTAGAGTGACTTTTTGACCATCAACTGTAGTTACAAATTCGAGTATTTATTTATGTACACAAGCGCTAAATGTCCAATGGGATAATTTTATTTTTATTTTTTACAAAGTCAAAAGTTAAACTAAATTGTATGAAGGCTTTTCGTCATAACTAACAGATCAAAGTGACAGTCAACAATGTGTTACGAACTCCGAAAAATCAAACAGTCATTCGTAGTAGAATCATAGTGAAAAATGTGCTCCAAATTTCGTGAAAGTTGCTATCACTGAATACGAATGAAACCGACATTTTTATATTATTCCACGGCAAGTTATTTACATCGCAGTTTGTGATTCCGGTCGGATTGCGTGATACGATCGTATCGTAACTTCGAATCGTACGAATGGATTGTGTGCTAGGGTCGATCCAGTTAAGACTATTCAGACCAAACGATCGAAGACCAAAATCTTTCCTCATTTTCAACTGGAAGAATGCTTTCCATTTTTGTTATTTGTATATCCCCGCACACAATTGATTTGTAAACGTAGTAAAACGTAACGAAAACGGACAGAAATATTTATTCAAGAAACTGCATAAGCAACACAATTAATAACCTATTCTGGAAAAGTGTGAAAGAAAGAACGTATGTCAATCAACTTCCGTTCAGGTGTTTCTAGAAATACCTACTATTGCTCATGACTCATGTAAAGGTCCGTTTCCGAGATAATTTAAAATTCTGTGCACGAAATCAATGATTTTAATGTTTCCCTCAACGATTCCATTGGAAAAAAAAAGATAATTTATTTTATATATTGTGCGTTGCCTGTTCACGTGACAACACAGAATATAATCCCAAATTAAACGTCCCAATCGTATACTGTTTACACGATCTAACAAGTGATAAGTGAAATGTGTGTCATTATGTAAATTTTTATGATTCAATTTAAAATAGACTGCGATATTAAGATAGTTGTTAACGAAAGAAAACGAAACAAGAAAAGAGAAAAGAAAAAAACAAACAAAACACATAAAGTAAAAGAAGAAGCCCCATGTCGACTTAATCAAAGATAATTAAATGTACAAACTAAATATTATAGTTGATAAACAAAAAACGAATTCCTGCTAATAATTATTTAAATCTACATTAATTCATTGTAAATAATTACATATTAGACATAAGGCTAACTGGTGAAGGCAAACGAAGTGACGTGAGAGAAGCACATTATTTGTCCGAAGTGGATTTGCAAAAATGTAACATTGTCTTGTGAATAATAACGTTTAAGTGTAGAACAAATTAACAAATAACTGTACGCACAAATGCTAATTTAAAATTAAGAATTGAATTCAGTCTAACTTCATGTATTTTCTGACTGCAATTTTTCGATTTTGATAGTTAGAGTATAAAGTAAATACCCTATTTGTATGAATATTTAAACACACAAGCACAAAAAGTTATTTATATTATCGAATGTAAGCGATCGTTCAATGTTTGTAGCGACAAGAAAAACGTAAAAAGAGTTAACAAATAAAAACAAAAAAACGCACGAAAAATGAGATTGAAAAAATTAACAATAACACTTTGAAGTTTTTATTTCACTTAACTTTTTTTTCTTCTTTGTGTGGCACTAGAGTGCGAGGTGGACCTGGGCCTCAACCAACAAGCCTCTCCAACTAGCGCGATCTCTGGCTAGCTGTCTCGCACACCAACTTGGTTGAGGTCCTTCTCCCTTTGGGTGCGCCACCTTTAAGGCGGGCGTCCTCTGTTGTGTTGACGCATAGGTTCGGACTCGAAGATTCTTCGGGCGGGAGCTGTGGTGTCTATCCGCTCTACATGACCTAGCCACCGTAGGCGTGGGATCCGTAAACGCCTAACTACGTTTATGTCGCCGTACAGCCCGTACAGTTCGGGGTTGAATCTTCTACAGAACCCGTCAACGCAAACAGAACCAAAGATCGTACGCAGAACTTTTCTCTCAAAACAACCAAGAGCTTCTTCATCTGCTTTCACTAGCGTCCATATCTCTGTGCCATAGAGCAGGACTGGGATGATCAGGGTTTTATACAAAGTCAACTTGGTGTTTCGAGAGATGGCTCTGTTACTCAATTGCCTCTTGAGCCCAAAGAAACAGCGATTGGCAAGAGCAATTCTGCGCTTGATCTCGGTACTGGTGTTGTTGTCCCTATTTACTCCAGAGCCTAGGTAGACGAAGTCCTTGACTACCTCAAAGTTTCTGCTGCCCAATATGACGCTCTGTCCGAGACGTCGATGTTGTGCGTCCTTCCGTGATGTCAGCATGTACTTTGTTTTGCCCTGATTTACCGCTGGACCCATTTTAGCCGCCTCCGCTTCAATGCCAGCAAAAGCCTCATTGACGGCTCGCTGTCCAATCGTCCAATCACGTCAATGTCGTCCGCGTAAGCAAGCAGTTGAACGGACTTTTGGAAGATCGTGTCTCGGGTGTTTACGTTTGAGTTTCGCACGATCTTCTCAAGTATGATGTTGAAGAAGTCACATGACAACGTGTCGCCTTGTCTAAAACCTTTTTTGACATTGAAGGTCTCGGTGAGTTCGTTGCCGACCTTGATGGAGCAGCGAGAGTTCTCCATCGTCATCCTGCACAACCTGACGAGTTTGGCAGGAATGTCAAAACTAGACATGGCGCTGTATAGCTCGTCTCTATGCACGCTGTCATATGCGGCCTTGAAATCGACAAATAGGTGGTGGGTGTCGATCTGCATCTCTTGAGTCTTTTCCATCTGCCGGAGTTTAAATATTTGGTCTATTGTGGACTTTCCTGGCCTGAAACCGCACTGATAAGGACCTATCAGGTTGTTGACAAAGGGTTTCAGGCGTTCACAATAAACGGCAGAGAGTATTTTGTGCGCGATGTTAAGGAGGTCCTCGATAGTTGGCGCAGTCAAAGGGGTCTCCTTTCTTGTGACCCGTACAAACGACGCTGAGATTCCACTCATCGGGCATGATTCCCTCCGACCATGTCTTGCAAATGAGCTGGTGCATGTGCCCAAGCTGATACTTGTTTTACCTTTTGGTAACACCTCTCCATCTCCACGACCGCGCGCTTCTCATGCCCTTTCTTTTTCTTTCTGAGAAGCCGGTGCTCTTCCCATCTCTGAAACCCAGCACATCAGTGGCAGCTTCTTTGATGGCTTTTTGACAACGTTTCCATTCTTCTTCTATTGAATGTGCAGGCAGCGTCGTACTTTCAGAGAGTTTCAGGTAGACTCGGTCGGCAAAGTTCCTTGCGGTCAATTGCGATTGTAGCTTTCCGACGTCAAACCGTAGTGTTCTTTCTCGACTCCGTACTTCTCTCGATATTCTCATCCTTACCTTGGCTACAACAAGGAAATGGTCCGAGTCGATGTTGGCTACTCGGAACGTGCGGACATCGAGAATATTGGAGGAGTGTCTGACGTCGATCGCAACGTGATCAATCTGGTTGACGGTTGATTGATCAGGAGACCGTCAGGTCCCCTTATGGATCTTGAGGTGTGGGAACCGCGTGCTCATCACAGAGACGTTACGCCCCGAGGCGAAATCTACCAGCCTGAGTCCGTTTCCGGATGTGTTGTCGTGCAGGCTGTGTTTTCCGATGACTCTAGCAAAGATTTCTTCCTTGCCCGGCTGTGCGTTGAAAGCTCCCAGGACGATCTTGGTGTCATAGCTGGGGCATCGATCGTATGTTCTTTCTAGGAGATCATAGAAATCATCCTTGCTATCGTCATACTTCTCCCCCGTCGGGGCGTGTGCGCAAATAAGGCTGATGTTCCCGAATTTAGCCTTGATGCGGATTGTTATGTGGCGCTCGCTGATATAATCAAAGCTTAAGACTTTTTTGCCTAAGTCTGCCTCAAACAACGAATCCGCATCCAAATAAGCGCTGCCTTCCCTCTTTGCAGCAATCACCGTAGTAGATGTCGCAGTTTCTCATCTTCCTTTTGCCCGGCCCATCCCATCGCATCTCCTGGATGACGGTGACATCTGCTTTGTAGCAGTCTAGGGCCTCCGCGAGTTCATCGGCTGCAAGTGGTCTGTTCAGGGGCCTCACATTCCACGTGCAGAACCGAAAATCATTGTTCTTTAATCGTTTGCGGGGGTCGTCAACTTTGAATCCGTCCATATCCGAGGCCTGTTGTCGGTTCGTAACCGTTGGTTTTTTATGTGGTGAGGGAGTTAACCTCACGCACAACTTACAACTGGTAGGCCAGGCGCATTATTTGACCCTCGGGCAGTGGGGGGTCGCTGCATACACTAGTTCACCACACAACGGTTGTTGTGATGACTATCCAGGGGCGCCACGAGGAGGCTGTATGTCAATTTGACTTATGCACAAGCAGGGATTGATCTGGCATCCTACCAGGTTGGGTGCAGTCAGCAACTTTGCCCTGTGTACATAAGAAGGAAGAGGAAGAGGAAATTACTTCCTTCTCAAAAATGAGTCCACTTTCCCCTCACTATGGTGTCTCTTGGAAAGACATAAAATCGTTGATATCCTTGTCCATTATCGTTGTAAGCATTGCAATTAAACACTACACACCTCATTTTAAGGTCATAAACAAATTCTATATATTAAATTTAAATTTTTCGAGCCCAAGATACAACCAATGCTTACATCCGCATACATATATAGAAGTAAGTATCATTCTTGCCTAGAACTATTAACTATATCTTCGTCGCATTTAACGTTCGTGTAATTCCCTATCTCTTGTTCGAAAGCAATTTTGTTTGTGTAAGTTGAAAGCTTTTGCCGGTGTTCGTGTGACTGTCAAATGAATTCAATAATAATAAAATCCTCAAATGACGCCAATGCAATCAAAAAAATAGTCAACCATTGTTTGAAAATTATTCGTTATGATTTAAATGTGAGATAAACACTTTTCAAGCAATCATTCAAATACTGACGTTTGGCCATAAGAAAATGAAAGCAACTGCGAACCGTTTTTTTTTTTTTCAATCTTACATCATTGTCCATGTATAACGATAAAAAAACACGGCTTATAATTTAAATGTAGTGCTAAACAACTGGTTTCCTCTTTAAATAAAGACATCTTCATTTCTTCAAAAGCAATCATAAAAGCTCCTGTCTATATGAACGGGTTATTGTCTAAGATAAGAGGTTCACGTACATAATTAGCATTCTTCGGAACCTAGTCTGTGCATCCCATAACTTGGGGGCAGTGGTTCAGATACATACTTTTTAGCCTTGTAGTAGAATAATAACGCCATTGAAACTGTTACTGGTATTGGTTGAAAGGAGTATGTCAAGAGTACCTGTATAGAAAAAATTAAAGACAGACTTCAAGCAATGAAGAGGTATAAAACCATTCCAAACTGATTTTATTATTACTAAAATATTCACAATCCTACAGTCTATCTGTTCGAATTCGTTGCAGGTCCCTTTTTAGATCTATGACTTTCTTGTTTGTCAACTCAACTATAAAGCAGATCAAACTGAGGACAACACCAATAGCGAACGCAGCGAACACGTACTGAAAGTAGTCCAATTGTAGTTGCTGGATGACCACTGTCTGCTCAACCAGAATTTTTGAGTATTTCATGGTCACAGCCATGCGGAACGCCTCCTCTTCCCAGAACAAGTCCAGACCGGCCTGCTTGATGTACAGAATAAACTGATTGAGGCTTTCCTCCAGACAGGAGTCGTGGGGCAACGGAAACACTACGTACTGTCGTCCGAAACAAATCTCCGACAAACGAAAGAACTTTTTCTTCAGTCCTCGCTGTTGCTTGTCCAGGAAACGCCATCGGTCCTGTCGAATGGTGTACGCATAGCAGCCGTTGAAGTTATTTCGGTGTTTGAGCATTTCAAAGTATGAAACAGGATACAGTAGCTCAAGAAAGTCCCTTCCAAGCATTTGAGACTGTCGAATCGATTCGAGCTCATAATCGATTACCATAACGCGAAGATTTTCCTTCTGCAGATCGCTCACCGTGTCAATAGGCGGCTGAAACACCATATTCGTGCAGTAGCTGGTTAGGTACGTAGAGTAGATGCAGGAGAGGATGAATCCGAGCAGGAAAACCAGGGTGAAGAATGCAAACTGGCGAATGGAGGGCGAGTTCATGCGTTCAGCCATGTTGGGACTGTAGACCAGCAGTGCCAAGCTACGGAGAAAGTAGCGTTTCTGGGATCTCTTCGGCGGCGGGTCAATGTACCGCAAAAGCAGCGCGACGTAGACAATACTTAGGCAAGCGACAATCCAGGTGGCTCGGTCAAACGCTATGACGACGTACTTACTCTTTGGCACCTCGCTGCGCAGTGGCACCATTACGCACCAGCGTACTGATTCCATGGGGTAGGTGGCACCCATTCCCTGTAAGTCTCTCCTGGAGAAACTGTGAACAGTGAAATCCATGCTCTGGCTATGGAATTCGAGAAGCAGCTTAGCCAAGTCCAGGTCGGTCTTGTATTTGGGGATGAAGGTAATGTTCATGTGCTTAGCAAACAGTTCGATGATGATGGCGTGTCTTCCGGCCATTGAAGTGACGCCGTTCTTCTTAAACGGAAACACTCTTGGCGCGTCTTCCGTAAATGGCACTTCGACCTTGTGTCCCCTCCAATTGTCGGTGTTGTTCATGAATAGTTTGCTCACGTCAGTAAAGCTGGTTTGGTTTATCCACTTCAATTCCGGAAAGGGATCCATCGCAAAGATCTGCGCAGTATTTGAGTTCACGTCGTCGAAGAACACCACGACATTAACGAATTGGACTTGCCACAGAAACTTTAAGAAGTAAAATTGCCGCTCTAGTGCCAGTGGAGTTGTAATGACAAAGATAACCTTGCACCGATGCATCCCACGAAGTTGGTCGACAGCAGCATCAAGAATCTTCCCCGATATGTATTCCGTGAGGACGATTGAAAGAGCGTTTGTGTCGACGATATCCTTCACTTTCTGCCTGGATTCTTCACAGATCACTATCTGCGGTACCTGACATTGTAGAGCGAGTTCTTCAGGCAAATCGCGGAACCGATCAACAGCGTTTGTAAAAATTGGAAACGTTCGAAAGCGATAGACGTCGTTGAGTCTGCAAATAACGTCCACAACGTAACTAGTGTTGAGTTGCGCCCATAGGGGTTGCACAGCGGCTGCCAGTACGAGGAGACTGATTGAAGAACTTTGCATATTTCCTGTGAAATATTGCTCAAATAATGCACTCGCTGTGTGTATTTATATGGTCAGAAGTTTGCGTGCTTAGAGAATTCTGTTTTTACCAAGTGGACTTAATTATTGAAATTTGTGTTCAGTTCTTTTTTTTTTGTTTTTGTGCAGATAAGCATCTTTCCGAGAAGGGTAATTATCTCAGTTTAACACCACAGTTGAGCTTTATTTATGACACCAAACTGAGGGTCTATGGAATAGGGTCAATGTTGAAGGCAATTGATTGTCCTGGTAATTTGCTGAGCTGGGGGCAGTTAGTGGAGATGAAGCACAATTTGCTTCAAAACCGGTGGGATTATTTGCAGATACATACATAGTTATACTAAATTCTTGGGCCAATTGGGTCTGAGTTGAGGACAGTCGATTAGGAAAGAACATGATGAAACTATTTAGGAGGATAGCAATGAGGGCATGTGACTTGTTAACAACTAACTAATAACACTAATTTTCTATATTTTGACACAAAGTTGTAGAGTGACGTAGAGTTAAAAAAAGCTATAAGATGCTCAGGGCCTTTTACAGAATTCGATTCTACTTTGGATACTATTCGAATGTTATCTCCGATTTTAATTTTGAATGGAGCTACATATCAATGAAAATATAATATGTCAACTTTATTTAAAAAAAAAACATTCGATTTTAAAACGAGCAATCAAACTAAACTGGGGCATGGGCTTATATACACAGAGCAAAGTTGGTGACTGCAACCAACCTGGTAGGATGCCAAGGCGATCTCTGCTTGTGCATAAGTCAAGTTGACATACACTTCACGTGGCGCCCCTGGTTAGCCATCACAACATTCCGCCGCATGTGGAGTTCATTCCCTAACTTTGATATTGTCTTCATATAAAGCTTCGCCTGGTTTCAACAAAAACAATCTGCGCCGGAAACTTTTCTTATACTTATTCCATTCCGAGAACAATTGAGTGAAGATCAAGAATACATGCAAAAGCCAATATGTCAAGCATGTTGCAACACTAACCCATAACAAAATAGAGACTGGTGGGACAGGACCTTCACATTCCTGTCTGCAATGAATCAACAATAGTAGAGACCAAGCTATACGCTATCAACAAACACAAAGCCTTGCATATTCTCTGATACCCAGGCTGTTCTCAATGTTGATGTCACAAATAACAAAATACTCTGCCAGAATACAACAGACTAAAGCTAATGTCGGTGCCAGGCCATGAAAACCACTGAGGAAATATTTAGGCAGATGAACAAGCCGAGAAAAGTGTTAACAGAGGCATAGACCAACACATCCAGAACTGGACTACTAAGAGTAGGCAAGGGAGGTGAGACACAGGGAAAGCTTCACCTCCCTTGCCCAAAAGATGGAAAAGCATGCTGTCCGATTTAGCTTGTGTAAAAGTAGTCCAAGCAAACCAAAACCACGAGGGTATCAAACATTCAAACTGAATTACAATTAAGGTTGCTCTACAACTAAGCAAAATGCAACTCCACAAGCTAAGTCTCACTAGCACAGGTACCTGTAGACATTGTGGCGAGGCTAGGAAAACAGTGGATCACAGAAACAGGGAAGGACATTCCATATAGGGATGTTGTATACTCTTAAAGGCATTTAAATCCTAGATCAAGAGAATTAGGTACACATCCCATGTACTTCAACTCATTTCAAAAATCATACAAATTCGAATATGAATCTTGGTCGGTTTTTTAGTTCAATACCGCTTATGTCTTCTAGCTTAAAAGAAATGCTTTTACATTTTCACCGATTCGTACAGATCCCACCAACATTTCTTGACGCGAATTCTCATCAGACGCTGGACAAGAGCAGGGAGAACATGCTTTTGTAAACCGTGATGGTCTAGTTGTTGGTTGTTGCAGTCGTGGTCCTAACCACTAGACCCAGGATTGAATTCCAGTTACGGCAAATAGTTCTGATGTATTGACTGCTAACCAAGATAGTTTGCATATTTTCTATTGCGTTTTTTGTTTTTCAAAAGTGCAAACTGTTATTAGGTTTGTTCAGATGTTGCATTATTCAAATCTAATTGCTACTATATTATCAAAGCTCATTATTTGTAATCATAGTTGGGGGATATTGATACTTTTCAGGAGAATAATTCCTATTTGACTTGGTAATGAATGTGGGATTGGATGAGTGGTTGAACATGCCTTCTCAGATTCATTGTTAGAGCCAATAATGCAATAACCAACATGAATCCGCTAAATAACACAGACATTAACTCAATTAGACTTCAGACTCAACATAAAGTATAAACATAGGCCAATGTCCTATGCTGCAAATTGACCTGCAAAAATGGTAATTTTTGGGAGTACGACGCGATGAGCATATACTATACATATACACCTAAGTCTGTTTTTACACGGTAGATTGGTTCCAGAAGAAGCAGTGTAAAAAAAAACCGTGTAAAAAAAGACATTGATCGTATACAAAAATAGGTGATTGGTTCCTAATCTCGAAAACCTATTAAGATTATTACCTTTTATCTTAATGCGTTAAATTTAATGTCACGTTAAAAAAACAAATTTTCAAATAAAAAATGTCTTTACCAAGCACGTCTGATGGTATTGATAATTCACAAAATATTGACACATTTCAATTGCTCTGACCAGTAAATTTGCTTGTATGCATAAAAAGGGAATTCCCCTAAATTAGTGCTATTCACATTTGCTTTGACCAGTAAAAATTGCTTGTACGCGCTAAAAGGGAATTCACTTAAATCTTTAAGCTAGTGTTCGCAAACTATCGATAGCACTATCAATACTATTGATGGTTTCAGACTTTTTTTCTTTCATAAATACTTTTTTGTGATATGAACATACTTCGCAAAAAATAAATTTGACAAAAAAAATTTAAGTACATAAGATTTCAAATCGTGCTAAATGGAATAAAATCGTGTAAAAAATTAAAAATATTCAATTTTCAAACCGTGTTATATCAAAACCGTGTAAAAAAAGACCGTGTAAAACCAGACTTAGGTGTATTTAAATTGAAATAGTTGACCAAATGTTTTAATTTTCTTATTTCAATTTGTTTCTATTAAATTGTTTAGTATTAAACAATATTCATTTGATATAGAAGAGTGATTGCTATGCCTAGAAAAACTACTTGACAAGTAACCGAATCGATTCTTCGTCAACAGATTTTGGATTACGAAAAAAGGTTATGCCCGAACATTTACGAAAGAAAAGTAGATTAATACTTTAAATAAATTGAACGTTGATACATAGTAACATAGTATTGTAAAGGAGTAAATTAAATGGAATTTCATTCCACCAGCGTCACCTCATATGGGGGGAATTGGGAACGACTTATGCGTTCAGTGAAGCAAATGTTAGTTAATATACAGCTCACTCGCCATCCAAAGGACAAGCTTTTACGGCTGCTTTCTCGCCAGATGTTTGATAATGGGATTGTTCTTCGAAAAAATTTGTTAGCGAGTGAACAATACGCGCATAAATTTCGCGAACTTTGGGTCAGTGAGAACTTACCTTCACAAAAAAACGAATTGGTTTGAGTCAGCAAATCCAAAATCCTTAATCCGGACAAAAAACACATATTACGACTGAATTAAAAGTTGTCGCAAAACAAAGCAAGCCATGGCCTGTGGTGGTCCGTGGCGTTGTGGGTATGTGCGTCGACCCCAACCTCAACGTCGTAGGTTCGATTCCTGCTCCGTGCGACGAAAACAATTTTCACGACCCCACCTCTTTCGAGTCACTGACAATGCTCAAAGAGTATTTTCTGTCAAGAGAAAGCTTCTCAAACTTGGCCGTTCGGAGTCGGCATTAAACTGTAGGTCCCTTCCACTCGTGAGAGAACAATAGCACGCACAACACGAGTGGTTGCTGAGAAGCTAGGCCCTGGCTCCCTACGGGCTGTAGCGCCACCCATATTATATATTATATATGGCCTGACGACAAAACAAAAAACTCATTTTTTGGACTTCGAACTTACCATTTGGAAAGGAACCTACAAAAGAAACTTTTAGTCGTCAATCTTTATCTTGTCATTCTTTAATCTTTTTCTATGTTATTCTGGAATATTCCTTTTTGTTATTTTCAACTGTTGATTGATAAAACTTACGCTAAATATTTGTGGTGGCCCGTGGCGTTGTGGGTATGTGCGTCGACCCCAACCTCGACGTCGTGGGTTTGATTCCTGCTCTCTGCGACGAAAACGATTTTCCCGACCCCACCTCTTTCGAGTTACTGACAATGCTCAAAGAGTATTACCTGTGTGGAGAAAGCTTCTCAAACAAAGCCGTCCGATTTGGCATAAAACTATAGGTCCCTTCTATAGCACGCACAACACGAGTGGTTGCTGAGAAGCTATGCCCTGGCCCCCTACGGGCTGTAGCGCCATCCATATTATTATTATAAATAGTTGCAGGCGTATTTCCCAACTTAGTCAATTTAAAATCACGGCAATAGAGCTGGTAACATATAATATAAACATACTTAACAAGTATCAAGCTGCTCTACAGGTTCGAATTCGATGTGTTTTAACTATTACCATTTAAATTGGAATGTATTATTAAATATTTGAATTTGTTATGAAATTATGTCTATTATCGAATTTATTATTCTTATTTCTAAATTTGTCTGCATTAGTGATCCCTCTCAGGTGTACAAGCAGATAATTCCACAGCCTAACGACTTGGGTAAACAAATTACTTTGCGACACGAGCCAAGAATATCTTTTTTGCACTATCATTAATGATATGCGAAATTGTTGGAATTGTATCTTATCACTCCACGACACGACAACAGACAACGGCTTCCGACTCACAGACTTTGCGACAGCACGTAATATGGTCATAAGTAGCACAAGGTTCCCTCGCAAAAAAATCCACACAGCAACCTGGCGATCCCCGGATGGTCGAACCGCCAACCAAATCGACCATGTGCTTATTGACGGAAGACACGCGTCAAACATCCTGGATGTGCGAACATTCAGGGGGGCAAACGTCGACTCTGACCACTTTCTTGTTGCAGCAAGATTCAGAGCTCGACTGTCCAATGTCAGGAAGCTGCACCAGCCGACAAAGAAAACTTTTGACATTGGACGCCTAAGCACACCGGAGATTGCCAGAGCCTACGAAGAGCAATTAAGTGAGAGACTCTCCGGTATGCCTACGTCAAGTGCCAACGAGATGTGGTTGCATTGCCGCTCGGCCATCAAAGAGGTAGCGGAAACTACATTAGGCTACCTACCACCCCCGACAAGAAACCCGTGGTATGATGGCGAGTGTGAGCAGAAAAAACGTGCAACCGACGAGGCATACCAAAAAGCGCTGCAACGGAAAACAAGAGCAGCGCAAGAGGAGTACCGGGCTAGAAGACGGGAGGAGAAAAAGCTTCTACGCCTGAAGAAAAGGTCTCTCGCAACCTCCCAGCTCAAGGATATCGAAGAGTCTAGGGACAAGCAAAAAATACGGGCCTTTTACAAAAAAGCCAAAAGCCTGGCCACAGGCTTTAGGAAAGGCACCCAGGCTCTTCGAAATTGCGAGGGTAACCTAGTTACGGACCCCCAGGGAATAGTGGATGTGTTTAAGCAGCACTTCCAACAGCTGCTTAGAGGGCCTGACCAGGAGAGAGTGATAGGGAACCAGGAAATCCCAACTCCAGTCGACGAAGAAGTCCTTCCACCTAGCTTTGAAGAAGTCGGTACAGCCATTAAAAGGCTGAAGAACAACAAAGCCGCAGGCTCAGATGGTTTCCCATCGGAGCTTTTCAAAGCTGGGGGCAATGTAATGGTAGGGAGCATGCACCAAATCATTTGCCGAATTTGGGAAGATGAAAGCATGCCCGACGACTGGAATATCAGCTCCATATGCCCCATCCACAAAAAAGGCGATCCTACCTCCTGCAAGAACTACAGAGGTATATCCCTGCTCAATGTCGCCTACAAGATCCTATCCAGCGTACTGTGTGAACGTCTAAAGCCGTTTTGCACCGCACTAATCGGCACGTACCAGTGCGGCTTCCGGCCCGGCAAATCGACTACAGACCAAATCTTCACACTAAGGCAGATCCTGGAGAAGACCAGCGAGTTTCAAATCGATACTCACCATCTTTTCATCGATTTTAAAGCCGCATACGACAGCATTCATCGCAAGGAGCTATTCGAAGCGATGGCCGAATTCGGGATCCCGGGAAAACTGATCCGGTTGTGTCGCACCACGCTAACACATACGCGATGCACCGTGCAGTTCGGTTCAAAAACCTCTGAACCGTTCGAAACCTGCACCGGATTTCGGCAAGGAGATGCGCTGTCGTGTGATTTCTTCAATCTGGTACTGGAGAAGATAGTGCGGCGGGCAAAAGTCAACACGGAAGGCACTATCTTCTACAAGTCAGTCCAGCTGTTGGGGTACGCGGATGACATCGACATTGTCGCGCGGTCCCAACGAGCGATCGTGGAAGCTTTCACGGCAATTGAGGAACAGGCGAAACGAGCTGGTCTTAAGGTCAACGAGGACAAAACAAAATATATGCTGTCGAGCAAACAACGATCCGCCGCACACCACCTAGGCCAAAACGTTACAATCGACAGCTACAATTTCGAGGTAGTAAAGGAGTTTGTCTACCTCGGGGCAAATGTAAACTCCACGAATGACATCGTAGTGGAGATCCGACGTAGAATCGCCCTTGGCAACCGATGCTACTTCGGTCTGTCAAAACAACTGGGCTCGAAACTCCTGACTCGAAGGACCAAAGTCATGCTCTACAAAACCCTTATCCTGCCAGTCCTACTTTATGGAGCCGAAAGCTGGACATTAAGTAAGGCTGCAGAGCTGATTCTTGGTGCCTTCGAAAGAAAAATTCTACGTCGGATATATGGTCCCGTCTGCGAGGAAGGCGAATGGAGGAGAAGACACAACCGCGAACTCTACGAGCTGTACAAGGATGTGGATGTAGTCCGGAAGGCAAAAATCCGTCGACTACACTGGCTCGGCCACATCGAGCGAATGGACAACAACGCTCCAGCAAAGAGGGTCTTCGAATCCGAGCCTCCGGGTTCGAGAAGGAGAGGAAGACCGAACCTCCGGTATAAAGACCAAGTCATCGCGGATGCAAGACAGCTTGGCCTTGATGACTGGAAGCAGCGTGCCCAGGACCGTCACCGATGGAAGGCAGCAATTGCTCAGGCTCAGACCCTTCATGGTTCGTCTGCCTGATAAGTAAGTAAGTAAGTATCTTATCATACAGACATTCATGCTGCCGATTTTACATTAGATTGTAAAGAAAGCAGAGCGCTCTATCATTGATGTGGGTTTTGCAGTGTTTGATGACACTAGGTAAGTCATTGACATACAATAAAAACAATGTAGGACCAAGAATGGATTCTTGCGGTACCCCGCTATGCATGTTGAGGAAACTTGATGACCTCTCACCTCACAGTCTGTTGCATTCCGCTGGGGCACGATAACATGATGGAGATGAAAACATGTTGTCATTTCGAAGTTTGTTACACAAAATTGAGTGATGAGTGATTTATCGTATCAAACGCGTTTGAGAAGTCTAGTAATGTTAAGATGTAGTAATGTTACTTCGTGGGCGCTAAAAAGGATCTGAAGAAAATGCTTAAAGAAACTGTTAAATACGGACAATTGACAAAGCATCTACCTGACGATGGTTCATTAGGCATTTTAATCCTCCAGCCGCCCCACACATGGTTCGGTATAGGAAAGCAGCAGGGAAACGTGTTATGTTTTATCTTCGACACACTGAACTCTTGATGGAAATGGAAACTTGCTTTAACTCTAGACCCCAATACTCAAAGTCAATCTCAATGATTCTCAAAAGCCGCATCTCAAAAGTCAAAACCATGCCTGAGTCTGACATGATACATTTCAAGGGAAGTTAAGTAAATTGTTGGCAACTAATAGTGAATCTAAAACAGCATTTCTGCAGACGATGTAGTACGGAGTACGTGGTAAAACTTCAATAGCGTGCTAAATGGACTCGTTCTCGCCCAAATTTTCAAATGGGTGATTTTTTTTGCGACGACGTACTGCCTCCAAACAAATGGCATTAGGATGTATAAGCATATTAACCGTTACGTTGAAAACAACCGAAGGGATTCTTACTCGACCAGTTGTAATAATGATTCTCAATACAAAGCTTATTTGCTGAGTTAAATTTTTGTTCCGAAAGTTGGTACGTGTGCTTATGTCCATTGCATTAAGTGTCATAATACTCTAATGTCAAAAATATGTGACATTTAATTCTCAAAAAGCAAAGAACATACTCACATAATGGATAGCCAATCATTACTTGATGAATGATATTTTATAAATTATAAATTTTCACAAGTAACATCAACAATTAAATATTTACAAGTGTAATTATCGAGTGATACCAATCTTTAATAAACAAAAAGTTTTATCTGGCGATTTTTCAACAAGTCTTCAACATAGTCAGTGATGACAGTGAAATTTGACTTAGTAGTTTTAACTCAGTAAGTTGTTTTGTTGTTACTTCCCGTGCAAAATCTTACTAAGCTGAGTACTGACCAGTCAAAAAAACACTCCTAATGTAAGTTCTGAACAGCTAAAGTAAGGTTTTTATGCATATTGCAATTTCGTAATTTGATATTTTTGTATTGAACAAATGTTGTAATTCGTTCCAAGGTGGGCAGAATGCAAGACTTTTCTCAAGAAGTGAGAATATCAAGTTAGTGGGCATCATTAAGACTGAGGGCACAGACTCCGGACGTAAAAAAAATATACATGTGCATCTATGTACCCTCGAACCCGTATTACATTTTCCTCAACACAAAGGAGAAGTTGATAATAAGCTTGGCCTGTAGAAATCTAGGGCCTAGCTTCTTAAGAAGTTTTTTCTAAACAGGATAAACTCTTTGAGCATTGTCAGTGACTCGAAAGAGTTGGTGTAGTGAAAATTATTTTTGCCGCACAGACCTGGGATCGAGCCGACGTCGAGTTTTAAGTGCGTTGGGGTCGACGCACGTTCCCACAACGTCATGGGCCACCACAAGTTTTGAGCAGTTTCAAATTGGCATCATTTTTAAAATCCTCATCACACGTCAACACTCTTCAGATCTTCTCTTTTATTATATAATGTCAGGGTTAAAGTAGAACTTCAGGCAAACTTATACCTTGACGTCCATCGTTTTCTCGTATAAACATCCATGTATCAATAATGTCAGCGTTGTGAAGAGATCTATTATGTTTAGACCCTTGAGTGCCATATCTATGTCAGCAAAGTTAACAGCTAAATGCTCACAAATCACATTCGCAGTCAACAGTAGCAGCACTTACAATCATTTGCCACTCAGCCAACAATTTGCCTATCGCCAGCCCTCAATCACATGTAATTGAAAAGTAAACATGTCAAAATTACCCTAGCACTCACCTCAGTTCCCACGTTGGTTGTGAATTGCAAATGCAAAGTTTGCGCAAATTATCCTGCGATAAATCAACGCAGGATAGGGCCATTAGGACAAAACTGGTATAAGTTAAAGTTCTGTTGTATGATGGAGTGCATTGGCATACAAAATGTGCACAGTCATCCGTCAGGCGTTGTTGCTGCTTCTGGCGTACACAGTCGTTGGGATTCACTTTGATCGACTCACTGAAATCTCTCGGCTCATTCGGTCACAAGAGGAAATTCAGTCCGTTGTGGTGTTCTCGCAGAAGAGTGTCGTCGGGGAGTTGCCAGGTTTCGACGGGTTCATACGCTGGCACAGCAGTGTTGTTCCTGTGATCCTGATAGACGGTCACACCTGTGACACCAAATCTTTGAGTCACCTCCTCGGCGGGCGGTCAATGAGCTTCATTTTCATGGATGAAATAAGAAACAGAAGGATGGTGAAAGTGGTAAATCAGACCCTTGTGCACATACACTCGTCAAAGATGGTTTTCGTCCTGCAGAGACTGACAGAGGATGAGGAGCTACTGCTAAGTTTCTTTAGAACCTGCCTCCAGCTGGGAATCGTGAACATTATCATTATGTGCGACAGTCGAGTTGTGAGTTACAATCCCTTTCCAATCGTCATCCTGGATAACTTGACCAACGCCCCCGTTGAAAATTATTTCCCAGATCGTGTCTACGACCTGCAAGGATACACGTTCTATGCGCCTCTCCTGCAGGACGGGGCCAGGGTGTTCATCTACCACGATAAAAATGGCGTTATGAGGGCTACGGGCGTCAATGCGGAGATTTTTCGCACATTTGTTCAGAGACACAACGCCACCTTTAAGAAAATGGAGAATGTAACTAATCAGAGTAGTTTTGATATCAGCGACGGCTTCAATCTGCTGGAAGAGCGTAAGATCGACATCCTCCTGCATACATTCACCTATTTCAATCCCGATCGCTTTGCGTGGAGCTATCCCATCGCACAAGTGCAATGGCAAGCCTTGGTACCATACGTCGGTGAGATACCGTCGTACATGTATCTGATACTGCCTTTCGACAGCAAGGTCTGGGGCTGTCTCGGGCTGAGCTTTGTTTACATTTCGCTCATCTGTTACTTAGCTCTTCGGTATTGTCAGGGGCTGACAGAGTATGGTCCAGTGTTCTCGCGCAGTCTGACGCAGTTTCTCTACATGCCACCAACGTCAATGCCGCTAACATTACGCGCGATCGTCCTCGAGATGCAGATATTCTGCTATGGCCTGATTTTTACAAACGTCTACCTGGCGTTTCTTTCTGCCTTTCTAACGACCACTGTTCAGGGTAAACAAATCGATACGTTCGAGGAGCTCTATCAAAGCGGATTAAAGATACTGACGTCGACTTTCGAATCGGGCTTAATCAGCTCTACCGACGTGTTCCATCCACGCCATCGCAATATATTTCGCATCGAAGAGATGGACTTTGTGGAGGAGTATCGCAAGAGTTTGAACAGAACATACGCCTTCGTAATGGCCGAGGATCGTGCCAAGTTTTTTATTGGTCAACAGAAATATTTGAAAAAGAAGCCGATGCACGTTTCAAGATGCCCCCTGGCGCACAGGTTCTTGACGTTCACTATGCAAATGGACTCTCCGTTTCTCAGCAATTTCGACGCCATTTTGCTGCAATTGTACCAGACGGGTTTGTTCAAGAAATGGGAGACCGACGTCTTTGACATGGCCGTTGCGACAAACTACTTACAGCTGTTCCGGTCGAGCGATGAGGACAGCTTCAGGCCGCTCACCATATCGCATCTCTTTGTGTGTTGGATGACGTTCGTTGTTGGGCTTAGTGTGTCCTTTGTGGTTTTGATTATAGAACTTATGAGGTTTAAATATAGAAAGTAGATTTTTTAGTGCATTTCATGGTTTATTTAAATTCAAAACGATTTGCATGTGTTGATTTAACGTAGTGTCGACTGGAAAATCCAGAAATTGAGTTAAAAGCTCAAAATTTGTATAAAATTTGTTACTATAAGAAAATTGAAAGGCCGAAGAAAAATTAAGTTCGTTCAGAAAGACATCGGAATGAAGTGATTTCAAAAAAATATTTGTTATTAGTAAAATGAAAATAAATGAATAACGATCTTCTTTGGTCGTGTGGCTGTGGTCGTGGTCTAGTCCAAGATTGGAGGATGAAGCACAACCGACCATCTTTTTGATCACTAAGTAAGTACTCAAAAAAGCTTGGCAGTATGCCAAACCCAGCTACAGTTGGCTTTGTAGATTTGAAGAATGCACGACAAGGCATTTTTTTTAACAATCATTAATTACATTAAGTCTAATTGGTTTGGCCTACGGCCGTCTGCCAGGTTGGCAATAGGATTTCAAGCTTAATTTGATTACTAGTCGTAATTATTATATAAATAAAACTATACAATGTTATTAAAAATCCCTTTCTAACACTCGTTTTCTGTATCGTAGAGTTGTCCAACCCTCTCTCTCCATTCAAAATGCTTCTAGAATATCGTTCGCAAACACCAAAACACGAAATTCCTTCAAAACTGGCCATACTGCAAGAAAATGGAACACATCTTTCCTAGTTTTCATGTTGCAAGGTTTGCGGAGTACTAAAAGGTCCGTGCGATGGGGTATAAAATTTAAATTTACTATCGCCCCTCTCATTCTGAAAATCGTACTGATTTTGTCCAGAGAGTAGCAGTTAAGAAAATATGTGTTTTCATTTAGATGATAGTCCAATACTCCAATGTGTTGTAGTAATTCCTGAACAATGATGTTTCAGAGTCTTCTGTATATCTTCCATAGACCACTTGCTTGAGTTTCTCCAACAACGAATTAAATTTTACTCTAAAGAGAAAGGTTGTTCATCTGATATGATAACTAGGTCCATTCCACAGTCTGATGAAATTTACTTCCAGCATTGCAAACACCTCTGCTCGTTCTTAAACTGCTTAAATATTATGTTTGGTATCATTGATTTTTCCATCTCTAATACTTTTATTATATAATTAAAGTGCATTCTCATGGTTTGCAAAAACATGGGTGGAGGTTCAGTTTCTTTATGTAACATATAAGTGGACGTATTTGTCGGTAACCGGAACATCCTCTTTAAAAAAGTATCTAAAGAACTTTTCAACGGAATCATGTGGTCTATAACCCCATATCTGAGCTCCGTAGAGTAGAACTGATGCAGCAGTTGAGCAAAAAACTGCGCTATTCGAAATATGGTTATTTCTAATGCAACGGTCCATAACGTTGGAATAGCCCGCTTTGCATCCGCTAATTCCGCTTCAAGCTAACATTTAAGTTTGCTCTTACTAACATACATCGATGTTTGTACATGCGCACTTTTCCACACGAGAGTAACTCCGACCTCCATCTCTAAACACAATAATTCTTGATTTCTGTAGGTTGACTGTTAGATTCCAAGTATTACAGTACCCGTCAAGCATGTCAATCATCCGCTGAAGACTGTCTACTGAGTCACCCAGAAATACAATGTCATTTACATTAGCTATGGGCAATTGCGAATAAAGACAATCGAATAATTCAATTGTTCTAGCAATCGCAATTATTTGAATTCGAATTGAGCGCAGTCGATTGTTGAATTTCGATTCTTGTAGGTCCGATTCCCATCGCCAACGATTGTGTGTATTCGCCGATTCTTCAAGTCAGAGAGGGAGATTGCTAAATTGTGTGTATTCGTCGATTCCTTAAGTCGGAGGGAGATCACTAAATTGTGTGTATCCGCCGATCTCGCATCATCGATCGCCCATCTCTTTTTCATTTCGTTTCACTTCTAAAATTTAAATTGTACATTTATGAGAGTGAGAGTGCAAACCTCTCACTCATTGGGTGAGAAAGACAAAGAATACAGTCGAACCCCCAAAATTCAAATAGCCACGGAAACCAATAATATTCAGATATTTGGTTTGAATTATAGAAAATTCGATTAAAGGATGTTCCAATTACAGAGGTTTCGCTGTATTTCGATTCCCAATGTTCCTATTTTGGTAGGTATAGTTTCTTATTGGAGACACAGCCTTACGCTGATTTTATACACTGACTCCAACATATGAATAAATCGAGGAATTAGTACCTGGCATTTTGTTGGTGGTAGTAGGTACTGAGAATAATCGCCTCGATTCGATTATTATTCGATTGTTTTCTGATAAGACCGAATAAATCGACAATCGAATTAAAATTTTAACAATTGCCAATTTATTCGATTGTGAATTTCATTCGCAATCGCCCATAGCTAATTTGCATACATCAACGCTGGCATTTTTACTCCGCCGAAGTCATCAATATAGATGACTTCGGCTTCCCTCCTTGTACATCATCAATTTAGAGTACGAAAAATAATGCGCTCGGTGTAAACCCTTGTTTAACTCCCATTGAAGTCTCGAATTCTTCTGAAGTTAGATCACTATCCCAGACAACTGCGGCACTACTCTCATATAGTGCTTTCAGGATGCGAATAATTTTAGTTGATATACCAATTTTGTACAATTTATAAAAGAGTGCTTCACGGGGTATAGTGTCAAAAGTCGCACATACGACCGAGTGCGTCGATGTAGACTCTGGAGTATTCTGCAGGAGTAACCGGAAACATCATCTCAGAAATGTCTCCAGCATTTTCAAATAGCACTCGAGCAAATGTGCTTGAATTTGGGAGAGCTGAATCCTTTTCAGTCGACTGTGCAGTATTCGCTATCATGTCGAAGTCGGTTGTCTTCGACAGTATTTACCCCGACTTCATTAAATTGTTGCTTCTAACAATACTCTGTCACATGATTAGTTTTATTAAGACTTCCTTGGTAGGGTTTGAGACTCAGTTGCAAAAATAAATGAGTTTGTGTGCTCTATTGCCAATTGAGCTATCGAAAATTCTGTAATACTGAATCCTGACAAAACTAAAGTCGTCTCGTTCTCTAAACAACCTCCCCTAGTCAATTTCCTGCCAATTGAACTTAACTCAACTCGTGTAAAAAAACTTGGAATAATGTGCAATAGTCTTCATCCCAATGTGGTTTGCCAATCAGCAAAATTCTCACCATCAATGTAAGACGAAGAATACGCTCAGAATCGCAAGAGCACTCATAGTTCCAATCTTGACATATGGATCTCAATTGTTCGCAGATTGTGTTTATTTTTTTTTTTTTTTCAAAAATTAATAAGAGCAATCAACGCGGCTGCACGGTATGTTTTCAATCTACCCAGATACGAACATGTCTCGGAACAACGTCACATTCCCTGAGGATGAGAACTGTAAGCATTTTTAGGCTACAGATTGTGCATCTTACTCTTCGGAATTATTCGTATGAAACATCCACATTATCTTCTGTCGATCGAATCGTAAGATTACCGTAAGACCGTACTTCATACTTGTTTAATCGCACCCGAGCATCTTCATTGATGCTGTCCATCTCATGAATCCCCTTCCTTCATTGATACGGCCAAAGACTGAGTACAGACAATTTTGTAACACTTGTTTCTCTCGCCCGAACTGTAATAATTGCGACATTTGTATTTTATTTGTAAATATACAATTGTGCGCAATTGTTAAATGAAATGAACATCAAATTTAGTCGGTATATACAAACTTTAGCAACGATGCTAAATCAACACCAGCAACACCTGGGCGTTGAATTTCGGTTTCAACTTAGTATTCATTGACATCATCGGAAGGACACAAGGGGCTGTCAATTGGGCGTTTTGTAAGCATCGAGAAGGAAGCGGCCAAGATGGGGCTTGCGGTTAATGAGGGTAAGACAAAGTAAACAAAACGTCAGTATAGAAAGCTATGACTGTGAAGTAGTGATAGACTTTGTCTCCCTAGGCTCCGAAGTTAATACAAGCGTTGGCCAACCGCTGCATTTTCGCACTCGGAAGGCCACTGAGGAATAAAGCCTTCTCTAGAAGAATCAAGATATCTCTATATAAGACCTTGATAGTCCCAGTCCTGCTGTATAGCACATGTACGGATGGTGTTTGGAAGAGGAGACTGAACGACAAGCTCTATGGGTTGACCAGCGACATCGATTTGGTTCGAATCTCTCGTCTCAGATGGCTAGGTAACGACTACCGAATGGACACCAATGCTCCAGCCCAAAAAGTCTTCGACTCCAACCCGAAGGACATCGCGGTAAAGGAAAACCCCGTCTACAATGGCGCACGCAGCTAGAAGGGGACCAGCATAAATTGGACGTGTGTGGCTGGAAGCAACTAGTACAAGACACCCCGGACTGTAGCGCCAGCTGAAGAAGAAGACGATTTGTTATAACTCTCATCCATGGTCATGGAATATGAGCCAAAATATATGAGATCGCGAATACATGCTGCCGACATGACATTTCTTCGTGTTGTTGTGGGATTTACTCGCTGCGATAGAGTGAGAAACACCGCAGTACACAGAAATTCAACGTCAAGCAGTTACTTCTCTGAAGGGAAAAAGCTATGCTTCGATGGTTTGGATACGTGGCACGAATGTCCCCATCATCACTTCTTCTAAGGCGTCCCCTTGGCAGAACCAGGACGAGGTGGTTGGATTAAGTAAAAAAACTCGCTTCGTTGCACCCGGGAATAAATGGCTGAGGATCGAGTGGTCTGGATTTCAATTTAAAGTGTCATGCGTCATGCTGCTTCACTGAAATACACTTTGATAAAAGTTCAATCGCTTCTTCAAAATATATTGACAACAGATAAGTTATAAAATGTGTGTAGACAATATGGTTTGTATCCGATTCAGAACTATTCCTCAAATGACTATGGCTACGGTGGTGGGAATGCATATATTATACATTCCATCAAGTCAAGCAGGCGTTTAATATCCCACTTATGAACCCTGGTTAAGTAGTAATGACCCTAGCTACTTTCTCAAACAAGGTAAAACCCTCCAAAAGTTTGCTTACTCTCAAGACATCAAAATTGGTACATTAGCCGGTGTTACAACGAAAAGGAGAAGAACGCCCTCCTTTTGATTTGCCAATTTGTGACCTGGCTTTTTCATGAAACAATGTCAGAGGAGAATAATTAAGAAGAAACATTTCCTACTACACTGCTTTAGCTAGATCTTCCCTTCCGTATTGTCTTCCCACACATTCCCATATTTAATTTGAAGGACATTCGAGAATATGTATCTATACAGCATCCCTTTCAGACCATTTATCCCCAAATGGTCACCAGTGCCACCAACGATAGGAACCTCAAAAAGATTCGCATCCTCTGACCCATAGTTCAACTTTCCGTTCAGCCAATTTAATTCAAAAAAGTTTAAATAAAGCGTCATTGTCGGTTTCCAATCGATTTGCCACCGAATACAAATTACATATGAAACACTAGCGCAACCCCAATGCATTCTCATGCCAAGTTTTTTTTTTCCAATTTCAACAGACCACTGGGATGGACAAAGAAAGCAAAGGATAACTTTCTACTCTGATGCCTTCTTATTATTTTTATCGGGTCACTTCGCATTGAGTAAGGACAAGCTCCACTTCCTTTGCAGTGGAGTGAAGGAATGGTCTGCAGCAGAGAAGACGGTTCCATCTCATCGACGAGAAGCAACAGAGATCACCTGGTGCCTATTGCTGGTGCTGGTCTTCAGGGGGTAGGAGAAACAATATTTTCATTCTCAAGCAAGGACTTGTGTCTGGTGCAAGCGAATGTGAACGGTGGGATGGCCTAGGCGTGTGGGGATGATGTGTGTAATCATTTGAAGGACCATAAATATTATTTTCATCTTCCATACAGTGTATAATGGGAGGCGTAATGCTGTTACAGTTGAAAGGTGCATAAGGGCGATGGTGGCAGAGCCGGAGGCGCTCTCTTGTATGCCTTGAAGTGGAAGGAGGTGGTTATCGTTCGGTAAACGATTTGTCACCCAGAATTTATGGTGTTTCGATAAAAGTTTTCCAATAAGATGGCTCTCCCGCTGCCAAAGGTTCCTTGTCTAATCAAAGCAAACATCGGGCACACAGTATGTTTAGCAAGGGGGGTTTCGATTTTCGAATGAATGTTTATTTTATTTTCCTTTTTGTATAAAAATAAAGATCGTAAGCAAGGGTCTAGCTTTAAGCAACCACTCTTATTTCACGAATTTATGTTAGCAAGTATACATGTATGTTTTAAGCAGAAATGACAAATCCACGCAGGGTGGAAAATAATTAAGCGTGATTACTCTTTTGTGGGCTTTAAGTAACCAGTCTGATAGAGATTATAATTAAGAGATCAGTGCCCCCATAGTAGCCACAGTTTGTATCGATCATATATTTATGTGTATACAGAGAAGCAACACCAGGCTGAGCCGTACAGTTTAGTATTTTTGATCAATTCTTTTACTTTTGCTTTTCTGAATGAAATAATCTAAGTTTGTTCGTTATATTTGGATTCATTAGAAATCCTTTTTCCAATTTGGAACAATCAAGTTCAGGCGTTGATGTCCTTATGTGCAAACGTTAATCTCCTCTTTATGTTCTTTTCTGTCAGTCAGTCGATTCAGATATCGGCTGTTATCATACATCAATGAGGAATTGAATTCCTGTTTTTATTCTTCGTTTCTTAAATGCGAAATTTAATCGTGAAGTAAGCTCAAGCGACTCATCTTCTGGTGAAAAAAAAAGAGTCCTGATATATTCTTTCTATTCTTTCAGATTTCAGAAAACTTTAAAATGCAGAAGAGAATTGGATAGACAATTTTTTTGGAGCTCGGTATGAGTTCTTCAGATCGGTTACAGAATTGCTTATGTCCGCTTAATCATAAATATGACATAAGATGGTTTACCATCAGAGTTCTTCAAAGCTGGTGGGGATGTTCTGGTAGGAAGCATTTACTGGATTTGGGAGGACGAAAGCATGTCCTACGACTGGAATATCAGCTCCATAAGCCCCATCCACAAAAAAGGCGATCCAACCTCTTGCAACAACTACAGACGTGTATCCCTGCTCAGTGTCGCATTCAAGATCCTATCCAGCGTACTGTGTGAACGTCTAAAGTTGAAACCTGCACCGGATTTCAGAAAGGAGATGCAATGTCGTGTGAATTCTTGAATTTAGTACTGGAGAAGATAGTACAGCCGGCGCACGGCTGTGAACACGGGAGACACTATGTTCTCTAAATCAGTTGGGCTATGCAGATGACATCGACATCGTCGCACGGTCCCAACGTTCCGTGGTGGAAGCATTTACGGCTATTGAAGAAGAGGCGAAACAAGTTGGTCATAAGGTCAACGAGGACAAAACAAAATATATGCTGTCGGCAAAGAAACGTTCCGTCGCACACCACCTAGAACAAAATATCTCAATAGTAGTTTTGAGGTAGTAAAAAGAGTTTGTCTATCTCGAGGCAAACGTTAAATCCACGCACGTCGTTACAGTGAAATTCGGTGTATAACCACTCTTGGCAACCGATATTACTTCAGTCTGTCGAAACATCTGTGGTCAACACACCTAACTCGAAGGACCAAAATCATGCTCTACAAAACTTTTATTCCGCCAGTCCTGCTTTATGGAGCCGAAAGCTGTACGATAAGCTGTAGAACTGTAGAGCATGGTGCCTTCGAAAGGAAAATTCTTTGTCGGATATATGGTCTCGTCTGTGAGGAAGGCCATTGGATGAGAAGACACAACCGCGAACTCTACGAGTTGTATAAGGATGTGGATGTAGTCCGGATGTCAAAAATTCGTCGACTAGACTGGCTCCGCCACATCGAGTGAATGGACAACAACGTTCCAGCAAAGAGGGTCTTCGAATTCCGTATAGAGACCTAGTTATCACGGTAAGGTAAGTTAGCTTGGTGTTAATGACTGGAAGCAGCTTTCCCAGGACCGTCAGGGATGGAAGGCATCGGACCCTTCTTGTGTCACCGGCCTGCCATGTAAGTAAGTATTACTCTTTTAAGCACTGTAATCTATGTTCTTATATCAGAGGCAATCCCCATCGCTTTTTGTATGCAAATGCGATAACTATGGCATGAGTTTGAACTTCAGGCATGTGATTGATGCATGTCTGTAAATGATCAGAACAGCGTACCGTATAGCCAGATTGTGTTTTTGATTCGCATCTTAATCCATCAGTAAATAAGCATAAACAAGTTTCTCAAAAAAAATGGGCATTGTCGTTGTTCCCATAAGTAATTTTGACAATTAAAACTAATTGAAGACAAATTTCAAGTTGTTTACCTGATTGAATTGCTGTCAAATTTAAGGGCATTCTGTTCTACTTTGCACGTCCCGTGAATCACAATGTCCTTGCTTTTGCTATACACTGTTCTTCAGTTCTCCATTGGTACCTCTCAGAACTGATAACATCAGATTTTCTTTTATTCTCGCACGTTTTGTTCATAATAGAAACTTTTAAGCGTTTTCAGTTGCCGGAATTTGTCCGGGAATTGAGAGTCCTCCGTCCTCCATCGAGACGTATTATTCCAATCATATTGTTCGATTTGTCAAACTTTTTTATGTCGGTCGATACGCAGAAGCGTGAATCCTTTTTGCCAATCAAACATTGAATTGGTTTATTATTGTGTGTCTGTCTGCCAGCTACTACGTGATATAATGCACTTCGCTGCTAGATGAATTTTCACCGTATCCCTAACCAATCCTTGATTCGGTTTCACCTCCACCCACAGAAAAGTTTCATTTCGATTTCGATTTAACCTAAATTAAATTGTTTGCTTTGTCAATGATCCCGCCGCGCCGGGTGATGGACATTCTATGTTTTCAATTTTGAATTGCAAATTGGAAAACTAAAAATTGCTATGCATAAACCGAATGTCGGTCGATTTCAGAGCGAAGCATAGCATATTGTCCTTAATTTAGTTGTTGGTAAGGCTAATGTATAAATGGAGTCTTTTTGTTTTTGAAAAAATTGTCTAAATGGTCGAAAGAGGAAGGGGGTTTGAAAAAAAATTCGAACTAATGGACGAATGTGGATGCTAATGGACTCTTAACTGGATTTTATGAATTTCGATTATCATGCTAAAATTGACTTCAATTACAGGAAACAAATCGTTTTTGGTTTTTTGTTTTGGGCGACTTTATGGGTTATGTTTCATTACTAATTCTGAGTGGCATTCAGCTTCAAGAGTTTTAGCTGATAAACACAAATTTAGTTTTGACTAAATGGTCAAGGACTCTCTATGGAAATGGTCATGCTTAAACGATTTGCTGAGGTATATTATTTTGAATCCATTTGAGGCGACTTGTTATGAGCGGCTCGTTTTGTTTGAATTGAATTGATTTGAGCACTGGGAAACGTTGTTGTACGAGAGTTTGTTAGTCTACGCCTTGAGTATCTAGTGGCGCAAAATTATAGTCAACTAAGCAACTTTAAACATAAAAACATGCTTTAACGTTTCTTCTAAAATATAGGCTTTTTGAACAGACGCTGGGGTCGTCAACAGTAAATCCGTCAGTATCCAAGGCAATTGGTCGTCTCTGAACATATTGATTTTTTACGTGGTGAGGGCCTTAACCCCACGCACAACCCCGAACTGGAAGGGCAGGCCCATTTATTTTACCCCTGGGCGAAGGGTCCGGCTGAGTCCGGTATCGGTAACCTCGCTGAGGTTGTGAGTGCCGCCGTTGACCCTATATGATAAGGTTCCTCCCGCCAACTCTACTTCAAAATCCCGATATGACCTTGAAGGCAACCTTTTAGATCTGAGCTCCGAATATGTCAGAGTAGCTCTAAAAGGGGGTGTACAAGGTAGCTCTGGATGTCGTCCTTGGCTAATCTGATGATAAGCTCCTCCGCCGCCATCCGTTAAGAAGATGAGTCCTGTTACAGACTCGTGCAGGTAGGCACATGCAGCCAAGCAGGAGGCCTACAAGGCAACGCTGCATCGAACAACGAGGGTCGTTCATGAGCTTTACGAACATACGAGAAGGGAAGAGCACCGGCTTCTCAGAAGAAAAAAGAAAGAGCATGAGAAGAGAGGTATTATAGCAGGAATGACGTCCGAAAGTTTTATCAAAGGGTAAAACAATTTTTCCAATGGATATAAAACTCGGACAGAAGCCTGTCGGGATGGAAATGGGCAACTGGCAGTTAAGTCGCAGTCGATACTGAGAATGTGGAAAGATCATTTCTGTAAACTCTTAAACGGCGATGAGGACCAAAATACCGCTTTCAGGCAGAATGTTCCACTCAATCTGGACGATGACAGACGCGAATTCCGTCCCCCAGTCTAAGACGAGGTCAAGATTGCAATATCAAGACTGAAGTCTAACAAAGCTGCTGGAGCGGACGGATTGTCCGCTGAAATATTTAAGGCAGCTGGAGATGATCTGGTAGGGCGCATGCACCAGCTCATCTGCAAGATATGGTCTGAGGAAGGCATGCCCGACGAGTGGAATCTCAGTATCTTTTGCCCGATCCACAAGAAAGGGGACAACTTCAACTGCGCCAACTGCCGAAGGAATAAGTCTTCGTAACATCTCGTATAAGATCTTCTCTGCCATTTTGTGTACCCGCCTGAAGCCGTTCATTAATAATCTGATAGGTCTATATCAGTGTGGCTTCAGGCCAGGAAAGTCGACAAAAGATCAAATCTTCACACTAGGGCAGATCCTGGAAAAGACCCAAGAAATGCAAATCGACACTCACCATCTGTTCGTCGATTTCAAGTCCGCATGTGACAGCGTGCACAGAGACGATGGAGAACTCTCGCTGCTCCATCATGGTCGAAAACGAACACACCGAGACCTTCAATGTCAAAGAAGGTTCAATCACGAACTGTACGGGCTGTACAGCGACTTGAGCCTAGTTAGGCTTCAACGCCTACCGTGGCTAGGTCATGTAGACGGTATGGACACCACAGCTACGGCCCGAAGAATCTTCGAATCCGAACCTGTCGGGTAGCGCAACAGAGGACGCCAGCGTTTAAGGTGGCGCACCCAAGTGGAGAAGGACCTCAACCAACTTGGTGTTCGAAACTGGAGACAGCTAGCCAGAGATCGCGCTAGTTGGAAGGGCATGTTGTTTGAAGCCCAGGTCCACCCCCGACTGTAGCGCCACACAAAGTAGATGAAACTGCCGCTGACTAGTCTCCACTTTCCAACTTACATCAATAAACTTCAATCAAACACTCCTGATAATGACAGGTCCGATAAAGAAATCTATCTGCACTATCAACAAACATAATTTCACGGCTATCATTGAATTGTTTTGTGTTTTTTCTTTGTTTTTACGGATCTAAACTATAATAGCAAGAAATGGACACAAAGGTATAATTTAAAATTAAAGTCATGGCAATCAAATTGGCATCGCAAGGTTTTAAGCGTAATTATTAAAAAGAAGTCACGCGAAAGAAGCCCATTTCTAAGAAGCTGAACTTTACGAGTGCGTCAAACTGAAGCTGCGCATTTAAAAGTAAGATATTTAAGGTGGCACAAAAATGCTGACCCAGCGAAAGAAGTCTTACAATATGAGATTGAAGGTCTGATCTGAAATCGAAGCAGCAAAGTTGGTGTAACTGCAAGAAAGATTAACCTACTTTTTAAATTAAAAAAAAACTTAAAAATATAAAAATCTTCATCTTCTGAAAACATTTTTCGATTTTCTTTTACTGAATATATTTAAATTTTAAATTGATGTTTCGGGTGACTCTAACTTTATCTCTAGTTGATAACGATAAAGTGGGCTTGAAGTCGACTATAATTGGCAAAACACGTTTTTACGTGCTAAGATAATTTTAAAGTGTACTTTTGCTGACAATAATTAAAAATTGTATAACGTCCTAGGGTGAATAAAAATATTGGGAAATTGTTGGGGTTTGGTTTAAACACACCATTCATCTTCACATACATAATTTATTAATAAATAATATTTTTATAGCGAAAGAAAAGTAAATTGCGCTATGATATTTAAAATGACCGCTACCGCACCAAGCTCGTTGCGAGATACCCAGACGACCGGTGCCTATGACAGTTCAAAATAAAAAGGAAGAAAATTTGTATTTCGGGCAAGGCCCATTCACATGAGCGGCGAATTGCAAAAGCGAAATTTCAGAAACAACAATTTTCCGGCAAATATGAACAAAAGGTTATACATCTTGGCATGTAAAAAGATTGCAACTGAATTATCGAGATTTGTCATCTAAAAAAACAGTTCGCTTAAGTATACTTATTAATGATTTAAAAGTTTTTTGTTGCAAATCAATCATTCTCTTCACGAACTGTCAAGCTGAGTTCGAAACACTAAAATAGGAAAACGCAATCAATAAACCGCCAATACCAAAATATTCGCAGTGAAGTGTAAGTTTTCACCCGTATTTCTCTGCGAATGAGAAATCTGCATATGAATGAGTTGTGGAAGTTTGCTTTTCTGAAAGTTCGCGTTCGCAATTTGCCACTCATATGAATGGACCTTTATTGTCCAGGGCCTGTTTCACAGATCTTACATCATATACATTGTATGATTCTGCCAGCTGCGCTGCTACGTACAACACATATCACATGAAACATGAAAATTACACTCTGTTTCACAAAAAATTATCATACACACAATATAACAGATTTTTACAAATTCATTATACATTTCCCTTTTTTGTGTATTCACTGCAAAATGCTAAAACAAGAGGAAATAAAAAATAATGGGTGATTTTTTAAAAGCTATAGGAAAGTTTTAAAAAAAACACATACAATTCAGAAAAATGCATGAAATCTTTATTTGAATCGATAGTACGGTCCATATAATTTAATGTTTGAAGATTATTGCCGTTGACCTTGAATGCGCCCCAAATGGTCCATCCGCTTAGTCCAATTTTGGCATACTCTTTCCAACATTTCGGCCGGTATCTCACGAATAAATGCTTCAATGTTGTCTTCCAATGCGTCAATTGAAGCGGGCTTGTCTGTATAGACATGGGTCTTAACATACCGCCACGAAAAATAGTCTGAAGGCGTTGAATCGCACGATCAAGGCGGCCAATTGACCGGTCCCGAACGTGAAATAAAATGTTCGCCGAACCGTATTGTTGAAACCACGTGTCATGCAAGTCAGGCTCTTGCATTTTGGGCAAAAAAAAAGTTGGATACCATCTCAAGGTAGCGCTAACCATTCACAGTTACGTAACGATTCGCATCATCTTTGAAAAAGTACGGTCCAATGATGCCACGAGCCCATAAACCGCACCAAACTGTGCCCTTTCCTGGATACATTGGTAGCTCTTGCAATGCTTCTGACCGATATTCACTCCAAAATCTACAATTCTGCTTATTTACGTACCCATTGAGCCAAAAATGAGCTAACCATAAAATGGAAGAAGCGCGCGATGAACTTTCTTAACAGAGCACGCATTTTGATAATAAAATTCAAACAACCCTTTAACTTTTGAGGGCCAGGGCCTAGCTTCTCAGCTCAGCAACCACTCGTGTTGAAGGGACCTATAGTCCCGACTCCGAATGACGATGACTACGAAAGACAGAAGTACTCTTTAAGCATGGTCAGTGACTCGAAAGAGGTGGAGCCGTGAAAATTATTTTTGCCGCACAAAGCAGGAAAGGAACCCACAGTTGGGGCTTCATATAACAAGACCTTAATAGTTGAAAACAGAGATGTTATTAAGGTTACTTTATGTATAAAGTGGTTTATACTTTTTCTCTATTTTAGAGCGCTTACAACTGTACTATAGACTTAGTTTACAGTTTATTAGTCCATAGTTTACAGCGTTAATATTTTGTTCTTTTATTACGTAACTGCTCATTATGGATTACACTTTGTACTCTTCCTAAAACGGATTTCTCTCTAAGTCGAATTTTTTTATGCTACATTTTTAATTCAATTTCCTTCAAATTTCCCATACAAAAAATCACTCTCTAAGTCGAACTCTCTCTAACTCGAACCAATTTTGACATTCAGTGACATTTCGATCTAGTGTGTTGAGTTGCCTTTACGCTTTTTTCGTGCTAATATGAACGAAATGAGAAATTTATGTAGCATATGTGATGAATTCGGTTTACTCTAAGCTCTCATTTTGAGTGGCGTCTGCAAGCATTCTTGAATTAGGAAATAAACTGAGATGAATTGACAGAAGTTGGGATATTTTGTGGACGGTTGTTGTCAGTTAATAAACTTATAGAAAGAAAGAAAGTATGATCTAATTGTGAATGTTCTAATCGATCACGCAGGAATGACTATATATCTCACTAGCACCGTGATTGAGTGTAATCTTAACGATTACTTATATGATACATGTGGAATTTTTATGCACAATATTATCAACACGAATCCAACGTACTGTGTACGTAAAGGTCCAATTCGCACAATCTTTCCGTACTTACAATGTTATCATCCTTACTCTGGCTTTGTAGAGAAATGAAGTAATTGACTAGAGCAAAACTATTCAAGAAAGATATATTTTGTTATAGATAATTTCTATCCGTGTTTTTGATTTCATAATCACTTTCTTCTTCATCCTCTCATCTCCTCTTCCCTTGGTTTGAGTTTAGGTTATATAAATAAACGATTATTGTATATTATAATTTTAATTCTGTACTAAAACAATGTCGATAAATTTTGCTTTTACACCGAAATAAACGTTTCGGTTTTCTTGTTAATGATATCTTGAAAAACTTACTTTCTTAACTGACCTTAATTATATTAATTTCCTTGACTTCTTAGAATGTTAGATCTAACAACCCAAGTAAGTAAGTAAAGTAAGTAAGTAATTCATTTATAAATAATTCTTAACAAAAGGGTGTTTTTTATGCAATAATTTAAAAGCTATGGCTAAGCCGTCAGCCATTTAGCAGAATTTTAAATTGTATTTGAAATCTTTACGTGCAAACTCAAATTATAGTTCAAATGTATTCAGTCATTAACAGTATTCTATATTTATAAATTGATTTTAAAAAAACATTTAAGAATTTTCCAGTCAAATTGGTTTAAAATGTGTAAGGTTTCGAGCCTTGTTAATGTCTGTTTTCCAAAGAAGGTTATCCTTTGTGGTCTGAATATTGGGCATATACGTATAATATGAAAGCAGTCTTCCTTCGATTTCAGATTACAAAGTGTACAGAATTGGTTGAACATTCCATTATAGGCGTTACCATTTAGTGAAAGAACTTCACATCTTGCTTTGAATATCAGAGATATTTCGTCATAACTAAATGAGTTATGAAAATAGTTTCTTTGGTTCAGATCAACATTTTGTTGACTGTATAGTATTCTGCTTTCTGACTCTCGAGCTTTTATTTTTAACGTATTTCGGGTTTTGTTTTCGTTCGTTTGTATAATGCGGTATAGTTTATTTTTCAAAACACGTAGATTGTCCATATCAATATGTAGGGTCTCGCCACAGTCGTAATTAATAGTTTGCCACCTTGCATACCACCAATCTGCGTTCCTTAACTCGAACAAGAACAGTTTCTTTGCTATTCGTGAATCGTCATATCTGCAAATCTTAAGTATGAAGTCAGCCTGTGACTTGACTGTGTCCGTTGACAATTTTGGTAGACCTGTTTCTAAATGTATAGCGTAATTAGGAGTATTTAAAGGGAGATTGAAGAGTTTTTTAATGAAGTTCCTTTGGAATGCTTCAATTTCTTCATACTCACCCCCCACACTTGCGAGGCGTAACAGAGGGTGGATTTAACGACTGAGTTAAATATCTCGTATTTTACAGATAGATTATTTTTTTTGTTGAAGAACACATTTTTCCACGAAAGGTTGAGCAGACTTTGAGAGCTATTTGCGTCATCTTTAAGATGTTTACTGAAACTTAGAGTTGGATTCAGTTTGACTCCCAAATATTTCACCTCTTTAACGGTTTCAAGTGGTTGGCCATCGTATTTCCATTGCCTTTTTATGTGGATTCTTGGACATCGCTTAAAAACCATCATATTCGACTTTTGTGTATTGAGTTTTAATCCCCATCTCTTACAGTAACATGACAGGCGGTTGTTCATCAGTTGCATATGTTCCGGAGATTCAGCAAGTACGACTAGGTCATCTGTATATAGCAACACATTGATTGTGGTATTAGCAATTCTAACTCCCCCTGTCAGAGCATCTACTATGTCGTTTATATACAGAGAGAAAAGCGCGCTGAGAAGGCATCCTTGTTTCACACCTGTATTTGTTTCAAGCCACTCTGAATAAGTAGTACCATTACAAACCGCTGCATTGGTATGCGTGTACATTTCTTTAATAGCATTTATAAATTTTGACGATATGCCTAGTTGTGATAGCTTATAGAAAGGGTCATTTCTATTGACAAGGTCAAAGGCAAGGCAACAACCCAAGTATGTTTTCACTGATAAATAAATTCTTTCGAAAGAAAAATAGCGATCTTCCGTGTCTTAAGCTTCCCAGGACGACAGACAACGAATACATACTGACTACAGCAGGTATTGATCCCAATAACGCCGTACTCGACGATGCTTTCTTTGTGGTCGAAGACCCGCAAGAAAAAGTTGAAGTCTATGCGCAGTGTTCCAGGAAGTGCACAAGGTGATCGTGAGTGTTCGCCTGAACCACGACCTGGAAAACAGCGTGCAATCTAGCAACTCTCAACTTCGAGAAGATCTGCAGCAATGGTGATCTGAGAACATCGGCTTTGTCCAGTTCAATGACGAAAACATGGCAGACAATGTCATCGCCGACGAAGGGGTTCATCCCCCGTTCATTTCGAAGGCAGATCTTCAAGCGGTCTTCGCATCAATAAAGAAGAAAAAGTCGGTTGGAATCGATGGGATCTCCAATATTGTGCTAAGACATCTTCCTCTGGAAGTGGTCACTATGTACACAATCCTTTTTAACAATGCTCTGAATAATGCAACATTATCCTGAGCATTGGAAAACTGCGATGGTACAACCCATATCCAAGCAAGGAAAAGATTCTTCGAATGCGTGCAACCTCCGGTCAATTAGTCTCCTCCCGAACATCAGCAAGGTATTCGAGAAGGCGATAAATAGAGCTCTGATCAACTGGACAGAGGACAGACATATAATTCCGGATAACCAATTCGGTTTCAGAGCGCGGCATGACACTATTCATGCCGCGTCGAAACTGGTGTCGGATATCCAATGGAACAAGAGCAAGAAACAATGCACGGGCGCCTGCTTGATGGACATGGAGAAGGCCTTCGACGCCGTTTGGTTAGAAGGACTTTACTATAAGCTCAATCGGCTAGGCATTAGTAAACCACTACTGTACCTACTATATAATATGCTAACCGGTAGGCGGTTCGTAGTCAAGAATGGCAACGTGACCTCTACAGGTATTTTTGAAGTTAAAAATGGTCTCCAACAGGGTGCCGTTAATTCGCCGATCCTGTAACATTTTCTTGAGCGATCTGATAAGTTCTCTTCGGCACGCTATTGCGTATGCCGACGACTTGATCGCGTACAGATCAGGCAAAAAGATCGAGGACATCACCAGTCTCACGCAGGGTGACTTCGACTCATTCATGAGAGATTGCGATGACTGGAAGTTGAATATCATCTTTCAGAAGTCGGAAACCATTCTGTTCAGGACGCCGTTGTATAAGGCTTCCGCGGATACAAAAAAGAATTGCCGAAAGTTCTTAATTGTTGGACGGCACGGGCAACCACTGGAGCAAAGGACTGTAGTCAGATACCTTTCGATCTGGCTAGATCAGAATCTATATTTTAACAAACATATAGATGCTGCTCTAACCAGGCCCGAGGCGCTTTCGCTTTTCGCTTACAAATATACTGTTTTACAACAGCCAACTCGATGCAAGAGTAAAGGTAATCTGCTACATGGCCCTCACACGGCCAATGCTCACATATGGTTGTCCCGTGTGGTTCAACGTGAATGCAAGCTTGATGGAAAAGATTCGGGAGCTTGAGAGGGCTTGTCTTAGGGCTTGCCTTTGCCTTTACAGAACACCAGAGTCCCAGTACATACAAGTATACTCCAATGAGGTCTTATACAACAGGGCCAACCTGATACGAGTGGACAATGTCCTGGTGAAGTTGATCCGAGGTCCCACTGCGAGAGCGATAAACTCGGTTAATAACTTGATCTTTGGGACTCACTACCCCAATCCACAGTACCACGAAAGGGTACGTCAGACTGGCTTCGTCCCCCCAGAAGGATTTCTCCATTTTTATAAGCATGGTCTGATACAAGACATAAATGCGGTACCACTCCTCTTTCACATCGCCCGCTCAACTGTGGATGGGCGACTCACCCACGACCGCTCCGTCGTACAACGAGCTGAGGAAGATCTTCTCCGCTTTAGTATGGCGGTGTCGAGTCGGGATAAGAGGGATGTTTTTGGCTGAGAGAGGGAACTCCCTCGTCGAACCCTTTAGACTGGGGTTAGAATGGGCTGTACAGATCTCCTCAAAAGGAGTAGTCGCTCAGTGTCTTGTAGCGGATTTGATCCAGCTACCTATGGCCGACTTGCAGACTTAATGTAAGATAGTTGTAAGCTGTACATATAAATGGATAAAAAAAAAAACAAAAAAAAAAATAAAAAAAATGTAAGTATACACATTAGTACACCGAGTGTACAGTGCGTATGATTAAATAATAAAAATGTATTAAAATGAAATTATTGAGAGTTGACTGTAAGTAATCTGCTCTTTGCAGATACTTTGGTTGTCCTCAAATCCTCCAAGAAGGAACTCTAGCGTGCACTCGATAGGCTTGTAGCCGTATGTGCTGAATGAAAATAGAGCTCATGGTAATATCCAGATATTTGTCAGTGGACTCCCATTGAAGCAGGTGGAGACGTTCAAGTATTTCGAGGACTTTTTCATGAGTGATGGGAGGAGTAATGTTTACAAACTGCCGAGATGAGATTTCTCACATCGTCACATCTTCCAAGATGTCCCTTAAATGCGACTCCATCAGTAAGGGGTCCCTTTGGCAGACCCAGGTTGAACCAAGTCCAAAAGCTAAAGCCTGTTAGGGAACTGTGATACCCATAGTCAGTCTACTTACAAGGATCGACTACTCCAGTGTCGTTAAGTTGATGCCAACGGTAAATGTTGACTGGACCAGATTTGAAAACAGGATAGATACGATTTTTAATTTTTCACTTGGAGATTCGAACCGGGGACCCCTCTAACCATGGGTAGGTACTAAATTAACTATGCCATCCAGCCGTTTTTTCCTTCCTCATTTGTGTGCCAACTCCAACGCGAGCGTAATACAAATAATCCAAGTTGGTTAAATCAATAAGAATGTGATAAGTTATGGTAACACATCAATTTACCATTCCCTCGCAGTAGTAGTCACTTTCAACGCTTAGTGGCAATTTCGCCGGCGCAACGGTTTTCCATCCACGCGCATGTGGACGCAGCAATTGACCAGTCACACGCAGTAGAAGTTCCGAGTGACTCCTCCGATAGGTTTAGGTATTTTATACTATTAGGTATAAGTTCAGTTCTTTTTGGAGCTCTGGTAAATCTAGACCAATAAAAAGTAATGACACGTGTGTTTCCTTCTCTTCTAAGCACTGAACCCGCTTTTGAACCATATTCAACGAAAACACTAATGCAAGACAGGAAAGAAAGTCAATGTATTTTTTTCTTACATTTTGGATGTAATAAGAGGTGAGGTTAGATTTGGGAAGGGGAGTGTGAAGGTTGACCATCACTTCCACTCGAAGGCCAAAGAGCCCATTGTAAGTTTCTTCATTAGTGGAGTAGAAGATACTTCTAACCTGCAATGTCACGTGGTACTTGAAACCACCCCATGCTCTTTATGAGTTTGAAAAGAACCCACACATCTACATACGCTATGTCCGAGGTTTCTGTGGAGAATCTGGGCCGGCAAAGATCACGGGATTCCTAGTTCCATTTCCCTAGCATTGTTCAGAATGGACAGAGTCCTGTGATAACTCCGACGAGCTTACCGCTCGAGTTTCCGTCTAATCTGCAGAAGCGTCTTTGTTTTCATGATATTAAACTCTGGCTACGGTGATCTTGTCGTTTGACGGTCGATTCTTGCAAGCCAAGAGTTGGCTTCTTTAAGTGTTGTGTCATATTTGATCCGATAAAATCCTTTGATCGGTGATTGCAGTGATGTGTTCGCTTCGCTGATGTCCATATCATGATACTTGTCTGGCCAGTTCGTCCGCTTTTTCATTGTCTTCGATTGAGCTATAGCCCGCGATCCAGCAGAGTTTGACTTTGCTTTGCCTGATGGACCTCAGTGAGTCATAACATTTTATGACAGCCTTTGGTTTCAGTGCAGCTTGGCGGTCTACAAAGATGGTGCTATCTAATAGAGGGATATCGGTTCCTTGTAATTGTTCGGCTGCTTTCTCTATTGCCAGGGTCTCTGCTTGAGACTATATCGGGGAGTTTGAATGTTTCTTGTGTATGCGAAGTTTTCGAGTAGAATCCGGCCCCAGTATCTGTGTCTATTTTCGATCCGTCGGTGAAGAAGGCGACGTGGTCTTGGTCGTTGAATATGGCGTTCGCTAGCCACTCGTCTCTGTCGGAGAATAGGTTTGCTATTTTCAGAGAGAAGTCCGTGTGGAAAGATACTGTTGCGATGTGAGGCCATTGGAACCATGACTCCTCCTCAGTTCATCTATTATTTTAATTATAGCTGCATGTCCATAGTTGACTTGTTTCCGCAGAGAGCAGCCTTAATCCCCACTCTGGTGAACAGGACTGGCTCAATTTTTTTTGGGTTTCTACTCACACCGTTCTGTCTTACCCACGAACAGAGCTCCTTCAACGCAGATTTCTTTAGTTCGCTGGTAGTTGTTAGACACTTACTTTATCAAGATTACTTGGTCACCTAAATATGCTATGGTCTTTGTGCCATTCTTTATGAAGCCTTTCACGATTCCACCTGTGTGATTCCTCTAGTTGTCAATTTCATAGAGCAATGAACGTCTGCAATGATAATTGCGCTGTTTAGCATCCAGAGTACATTGATTATCTTGTCGAATGGCCATTTGATGTCTAGGAAGGCTGCCTTTGTAAATTAATATGTTCAGTGAGCTCTATTTCACCAAAAACGCTATTCTGTGGATGATCTGCCACAGATATGGCTTTAGAGTAAGCGTGTTGACTATAATAACCATAAGTTGTGTGAGTTGATAAGTGCTCTGATAAATATGTAGGTCAAGAAGTTTTTTGTAGGTTTTTAACAAAAGTGGAGAGAGACTGATTGGCATATAGTCTCTTGCGGTACCAAGTGTGGCTTGCCTTACATACTTTAGGCACTAACCTCTTTTCACGTCGTTGAGATTTACCCGTAGATAACTTCCTTAGTTCAATTGAGCTTGTGCTTAAACATGCATATTCTAACATAAGAAAACGAATGTGAACGAAAAAAAGCCTTGAAAGTTATCGGATCTGCTGTCGGAGTTATTTGCTTTTCTTTTTTTATCGACATTACTACTGTTTTGTCTTGAAGAAACATTTCGTTTTCCTTTTCCCAAAGTATTCCATTTATAATACATGCAATATGAATGCGTGTGACATTCTTACTGTCGTACGACAGGGATTTCTACTAGTATTAGAAGATAGACCTTCTTTTGTTTATTTTTTTCATTACAGAATGAGATCTCAAAATGCTGTGTTTTATTTTTATCTTAAGAATCCTCTGACATCAACATCCCGCCCTCGGTTGCTTCTCATTGAGCGCACTGTTGATTGTCACATCGATTGCGAGTGCATCTTTGGAAGTCCTTGAACCGTATTAAACTCTCTCATTTCCACATCAGTCCCCAGTCTTTCTCTTTCTAAGTGAAGGTTTAAATTTTCTCTTCTCCCCATCACTCTATGAGGAAATTGGATTTCGTATGAAAAATAAATGCCACCCTCTCCTCTCTAGCTTCCTAGCGTGTCTATAGGTTGTGCTCGCTTATTTAACGGCAAGTGAAACCACCACCTTTCCAATATCCAAGAGTGCCAAACAAACACACAAATCTAATGGCTGTCCGGTCCTACCTGAAGTCCCCATCTCCTTCTCCACCAATCAGCAAACATCCAGCTACACGAATGAGTTCCTTTTGCCCGCAGTCCCGTGAAACGAGATTCAAGATAATCCAAAACGAGGGAGAAAAAAATCAATTTTCCGCGGCAACTAAATTATTAATCGCGAGAAATGTTGCACCCTAATCGAGTTCTTCTTCTTCCCTCGTTGCCACTCGAATGTGATTCATCGTTATCCTCCGTCTACAAGCACTTGTCGGACAAAAAGCGAACCATGTACGCGCTCGGATATAATTGAAAGACTTCATTTCCCATCTGTTTGTTTGTGAGTGATACGAACGCGGATGTTGCTCCTTGAGCGTTCCTTAATAGGATTCGAAGATTTTTTTTCTCTCCTTTTTGCAAGGAATTATATATGTAAAACCAATATTATGCTTATACCATTTCGGGTACTTTGGCACCGTCGAAGTGATGGGCGCTGAATGATGATTCGCCTTCCGGGTGTGAGGGATGGAGTGCAGGAGTAATTTCCTTAAATCACTTCGTCCTTGAGGCGTAAGGTTGAGAGAAGCGAAGTTCTTAATTCATTAATATTTCAAGGGACATCACAACTTGCCTTGGCACAAACTGGAGCACATTGATGTGGTGGCAGGCGCTTCTTAGACTGGTTGTCATTTTGAATGGTTGCATTTCGGAGCAGAGGTGCTACTGATTTTTGTGACAGGTTGACGCCGTTTTCGGTCTTGCACGAGATGATTTTTTATCATTTTTACCGAAGAGCAAATACTTTTAAGGATTGAACTGCTGATAGACTTATGAGTCGAGCTGTAAATGCTCTAGCGAGGAAGGGCATTCGCATGAGAGGGAGATCTCGTGTGTAAGGAACACAATGGAAGACCGGTAAGGAGATGAAATAATAGTATATTTAAACGGTACGGTTAAACGGAATAAATATACATATATTCATATAAGACTCAATCCCTGGGTCCGCCAATAAACACAACACGTGATCACCAGGAAATATAAATTAAAAATACGTATGAACCATATTGTTTTCAAGGATCATGTCTACCTACTGAGATCGAAACAATTACGTTCTGATTGGGCAATCAAATAGCAAAAGTATATAAGTTGGTACCATAAGAAAACCGTATAAAAGCGTCCAACAGTATTCTTAAACTGGGTCCCTGCAAAGCATGGACTTCATCCCCATTGAGTGTGCTCTAGGCAACGGGAGCTAGCCATCACCGCTGCATGGTCGAGGAAACCAGAGCATGTAAGAAAACCTTCAACCAACTATAGAACAATACAAAGCGAGCAAGGAGATATCCAACTTCAGTAATTTTCCCATAGTCTACATGGGACATGATTGTGAGAGTAGTGGAAATCTCTTAGTTTACTGCATGAACTGCGTTCCTTCACTGTGTTGAATATTTGACACAGAAAGTTGAAAAATGTGGAGTAACAAGGGAATTTTGAAATAAAAACTGCGATTCACCTCAGTACTTCGGCTGAGGTGGGATGTCAGCTGTTCTGAAAAGAGAAAATTATTTAATATAAAAAATGCTAATGAAATCAAGGCGTAAGGGAGGCAAAAGTTAGATATCTTTTTGCTCTCTTATTTCTGCACCAAACAGCAACTGAAGATCTTGTCATTTTACGTACTCTCCACTGCCTACGATCTTTGTGCACAGAAAAGCAAATAACCGAAGCATTAAATATATATTTTTATTACCGTCTCGAAAATGCCTGCTTTCACGTGGGCTTTCCGAACGGCTTTTTGTGCAGACGACTGAATTTGACCCACTAGCAATAGGCGTTTCTGATACTCGTATTCCAGACCTTAAAACTGATTTAGGAAGCAATCATCTAAAGGAGTCCCCTTCGAATAATTGTTCGAATATATGTGAGTTCAGGCATGTCTGTTGGAAAGGACGACTAAAAGCCATCGTTTGTCAACACAAAATGTTAAAAATCCAACAAGTAGTACCCCAGGTGGAATGCCAGTTACACTGGAATAACCAATTTTTGGAGTTAAGTTCTATGAATTCTATTGATTGTCAGGTATTGCTTTAATTGACCTTTTTTTAAAAAGTTCAGGTTCACATGACCGCCACCATTACTATTTACTCATGGAACTATGCTCGCATTATCTCAAGATAAAACAACTCCTTCTAAAACGTAAGTAACTTCGTAAAGCACATCTCGAGCAAGAAAATGCAAAACCGCTCTAGGTAACGAATTAAGGCTAGAGCTTAATCAAATAACAGGATGAAATACGGAAACGAAAGAAGGCAAACTCAAAGCGAATGAAAACATTAACATTCAGTATTTCACAGATGAAGAAGAACTTGGACGTGAAGCTGACTAGTCAAAAGGCAACCAGGCAAAAAACGAGAGGGCGGCTCTTCGGGCGGAAATAAAATTATCCAAATAGAGTCGCAATACAACTTACCAACTGGACTGAAGACCAACGAATCCCATTAACGTACTCCGAATTGCGAAAGGTGGTCACTTGATGAGATTTCGATAGTACTCTACAAAGGTTTTTATATAATGCAGTCCCTCATTTGTCTTTTCCAACACAAAATTTTCTTGAAAACTTAAAACATCAACACTTCAAAATAGTTATACACATACCTTCGAAAAAAAATCCATTGAGAAGTCGTTGAAAATGAGAAACATTGCAGTCTGCCTCTCTTTATATTAACCTTAGAGAAGTTTAAAAGAATAGACAAAATAAATATATAGTGGATATAAGTTCGAGTTAAAGGCAGTTCTTTGAAAACGGATTTTTGTATGGAAAATTTAAAGGAATGCCAAAAAATATCAAACAAAATGTATTATAAAACTAGGTACGTTCACATTATAAAACCCGGTTGTACGACATGTCGAACGACCTGGTAGTAGAGAATAATTGGACGCTCCGTACGGCAGTCGTAGCGACGGTGGTCTGGAATTCCAAATTTTTCAATTTTTTCCCTCGGTGAAACCACTTTTTTGTCGTTCGGCAGTAATCCTATCGGGTTTTATAATGTGAACATACCTATTAACAACGAAAAACATCACATAATAAAAACATAGCAAAACTTTTGAATTGGAATGCGAACGGACTGCCGCAAAAGCTTGGCGATACATTCTTAACGAAGCAAAGTTGTCTGGCTATCACTTAGTAGGGATGAAGATAGAAGCACAATTACTGAAATTATGTACAAACAGCTTATTCCAAATCACCAATTTATTTTAGAAGTAAACAGTCAACTATTGACCAATTATATCGTATGTTTGATGTTGTACATAAATAAAACATTTGAACAAAACCTCGAGTGTTCGATAAAGTTTCTTGACGTGTTTCCAGCAAACTAACTCCCTGCATCCTGTAAAAGAGCATGGGAAATAAAATGATACCTGCTGGTATACCGCAAGGGAGTTCTTGACATTCTACTATACCTGCTGTGTACTTTTGACATACCACAATACGAATACACAGCTCAACAGCAATGTTAAAACGTACGCTAGATCAAATACATGAATTGACAAACTTCTGGCAAATTATGCTTAATGAATTCAAATCAACACAAATTAATTTTTTTTAAATGGGTATCAATAAATTGTCAGTTTTTCTAAATATTCTTTTGCTTATGATATACAATATCTCGGGATGACTCTTGACGTAAAACATGTGAATAGACCACTATAAGCCACATCACCACTGACTTGTTGGTAAACTTTCCAAGTTAAGAAGAAATTGAAAAAAAAAAATGATTGCATAGAAATCCTAAAACCCTTTTGGACGAACTGTTTAAAACCTTGTTGTTGTACCAAAGCAAGCCATTTGAACATTATATAGACTTTTTAAGAGGCTTTAAGGCTGCCAGCGAAATTGCCGTCACGCTTATGTACACATGCCATTGCTGGTCCATTGTGATAACCAGTGCCGTTAATTTGTTCTTAGTGAAAATGGTCTTTTTTATTTTGCCTGCTAAAGATAACATAAAGAACTTTGTTTATAAGCATAAGCGAGAAAATGGCAGGATGGCGCAGTTGGTTGAGTCCGTGCTCTTTGTTATAGGGGTCCCTGGATATCTGCAACGCGTTTGAGCTCCCTCCAACTAATTCCTCAAGAACTCGATTCCTTTTCAACTGTTTTGCGCCTAGGGCGTCCAGCTGTTTTGCCTAGGGCGTCCAGCTGTTCTGCCTGCCTGCGTAAGCGGATTCCACGGCATGGCCTGCTTCGTAATGGAATTGTCTTCGCGCCGTAGGGTGTGTCCAATTCACTGCAACTTTCTCCTTCGTTTTGTGATGTTTATAGGTTTCTGACCCGTTCTCAGGTAAAATTGCTCGTAAAAAATCCTAAGTATGCTTCTTAAGCATCTGTTAACAAAAGATTGCAGCTTTCGTGTTCTAACGGTGTTCATCGGCTCTACATTGGAGCTTGGTTCTTTAGCTGTTGACATAGCTTTTCCAGATTGTGGATAGCATTCCGAACGCAGCTTTAGCCTTCTCGATTCTGTTGCTCAGGTCCAGTTCGATGCCACCGCGATTAGCCGAGACCACACTTCCCACATATGGTAGGCTTTCTCGACTGCCTGTCCGACAATGTTCAGTTGGGCGCGGTTGTCAGAATTACTAAGGGCTTTAGTTTTTGTCGTATTTATTTTGAGCCCCACTTTGTTTGCCTCTGATTCTAGATTATGGGCCATGAAATGAAGATCCATTATCCGATGCGAAAGGAGACAAACATCGTCAGCTTTTTCAAGGTATTTAACGTCATAGTCCATCTTGTCGACTTTAAGGCCGTATATGACAGCGTGCATATAGACGAGCTATACAACGCCATGTCTAGTTTTGACATTCCTACCAAACTCGTCAGGCTGTACAGGATGTCGATGGAGAACTCTCGCTGCTCCATCAAGGTCGGTAACGAACTCACCGAGACCTTTAATGTCAAAAAAGGTTTTAGACAAGGCAACGCGATGTCATGTGATTTTTTCAACATTCAACATTGTGCTTGAAAAGATCGTGCAAAACTCACACGCCAATACTAGAGGTACGATATTCCAAAAATCCGTGCAGATGCTAGCATACGCGGACGACATTGACGTGATTGACTGAACTCAGTGAGACGTCAATTAAGCGTTTGCTTATATTGAAACGGAGGCGGCAAAAATGGGTTTAGCGGTGAATGAGGGCAAAACAAAGTATATGCTGTCATCAAGAAAGGACACACAACTTCGACGACTCGGTCAGAACGTCACCATAGGCAGCTACAACTTCGAGGTGGTAAAGAACATCATCAACCTTGGCTCCCAAGTAAATAGTGCGAACAACATCAGTACCGAGATTAAACGCAGAATAACTCTTACCAACCGCTGTTTCTTTGGGCTCAAGAGGCAAATGAGTAGTATAGCCCTCTCCCGAAAGATCAAGCTCTCATTATATAAGACCTTGAACATTCCTGTCCTGCTGTATGGCGCGAAAGCTTGGAGTATCTCAAGAGCGGATGAAGACGCACTTGCTCTCTTCGAGAGAAAAGTTTAGTCCTTGGTCCTGCTTGCGTTGAAGGTTCCTTGAGAAGAAAATTCAACCACAAATTGTACGGGCTGTCAAGCGACGCCTAAGATGGCTAGGCCATGTTGAGCGCATGGACAACACTGCTCCAGCCCAAAGAGTCTTCAACTCCGAACCAGTGCGACAACGCAATAGAGGACAACCACGAAGCCGATGGCGCACTCAAGTAGAGAAGGACCTCAACCAACTTGGAGTGCGAAATTGGAGGCAGCTGGCTAAGGATCGTGCCAGCTGGAGAGGATTGTTGACCGGGCCCAGCTTCACCCCGAACTGTAGAGCCACAAGAAGAAGAAGTCATAGTCCACGAATGGCATAATTTCCATGCATCAATGCTACACGGAGTACATTGCTGATAACCACCAGAAACAATGGTGGTGACAGCATGCACCCTTGACGAACTCTACTTTGGACCTAACATTCCTCTGACAACTTACCATTGTGCAAAACCGGACACTTACTACCTTCATATGTGGCCTTTATAATAGCTATGAGTTTTGCCGTAATGCCTCTCTTGCGCAAGGCCGACCAGATAGCATATCGATTCAAAATATCAACAGCATTCTCGAGTTCGATGAACAATAGATGTAGCGGAGACTTATAATCAACGCATTGCTGAATAATGATCCGTAAGGTGTATATGTGGTCGATGCAGGAGGATCCAGCTCTTTGATCCGTTCCAGTATTATTCGAGCTATTATTTTTTTATACTGCTGGCAGAACGCAAATTCCACCCCAGTTTCCGCATTCCGTGAAGTTTCCCTTTTTCGGAAGCTTGATGAATATGCCCCTATTCCAATCCTGTGGGAATGGCTCGTTATCCCAAGCTTTGTATATCACCGGATGCAGCAAGTCTGCTGATACATTCGGTGCAGCTTGAAATAATTCAGCAGGGATGCCGTCAATACCCACTGCTTTGTTTTCTTGAGGGACTTGATTGCTGGTATCATTTCGCCGGTGCGAATTCGGGCATTTATTGTGACAGATATAACATTCCGCCATCGTCTAGGTGGATTAAGAAAGTCGCAAAGTGTTGTCGCCATCTAGTGAGTTGCTCTTCATCCGAAATCAGAAGCTTACCATTAAGACTTTTCGCCGGGTGTCGTTTGCAATTCCGACCAACAATGAGTTGCTTGGTGATGTTATAAGCAGTCCTACTGTCGCACGTATTCGCTGCTTCTTCAACCCTATAAGCCAGTGTGCCGTTATACTTCTTCTTCACCCGGTATTGGAATTCTAGTTCAGTTTTCTCTACTGCTGAGGCTGATGCAAATCGAACTTTTATTGCTATACGCTCATCGATCCGTCTCCAGGTATCAGCTGTAAGCCATGTGCAATGGTGTTTCTGTCTTTTACCGACATATGTGCTTGCTCCAGTCACAAAAGCATTTTTCACAGCATACCAATGGCCATCCACGCTTTCCTGTCTTGAGCTGCTGATTGCTTCTGCTTCTAAGGCTTCTGCTCTGTGTTGGTGTACTTGTGGAGCTTGAGCTTGAACCTATCGATATTGTACCCGGTATTGAGCAAATTACAGCGCTTGCTATTGACGGCTGCAGTACGAAGTCGTATATGAGCTACCATAAGATGGCGATATCGCTCTCGCCCGATGTCGGCTCCACGTCTGTTTCGGACATCTAAATTTCGCTAGCGTCCAACCACCATATATCAGCCCAAAAATGTCCAAATTATGCCGGGTGAACTCGCGTTCCATTTGGAGGAATCTGGCATTTTTTGGCCCTTCCTGAAGTGAGTCCAAGAGAGTCTTAACATTCCAGAATCCAATCTTTGTCCATGTACGATAGCTAAAGGTCGTCATCAAATTTTCCGTCCGTATCCGAGGCGTTGGTTATCGTTTCGGAGCAATTCTTTTATTTCCGATTGAGACTCGCAAGGGCCTATACCAACCGACGCTGATCCTATTTTCTTGCGCTCGTTGGCAATCCTAGGATAAATTCCCAGACGGCACCACGAGGAGGTGGGAGTAGGGCTTACTAACAGAGCTGTTAGGTTTTCGGCTGCAGTGGTTCTTTCTTGTTATTTACCTAACCAGCTCTTATCTGGGCAGCTGCCCCTACGAGGCCCTTGTTAGTCGTTTATCGTCATGCCGGGTAGGATAGGATATTGTGGGCGACGTTGAGCAGGGACATTTCGTAGAAGGTATTTTCTGTTTGTCCCTAGACTCTTCGATATCCTCGAGGTTGCGAGTGACCTTTTCTTCAGTTGTAGACGCTTTTTCTCCTCCCGTTTTCTAGCCCGGTACTCCTCTTGCGCTGCTCTTCTTTTTCGGTTGCAGCGCTTTTTGGTATTCCTCTGCCCCTGCACGTTTTTTCGGCTCACACTCGCCATCATACCATGGATTTCTCGAATGTGAGGTGGTTAGGTGTAAGTTCGGAAGGCACTGTTTTCTACAAGTCGGTTCATCTTCTGCTCGCACTCATCATTCCACAAGTTTCTTGTCGGGGCCGGTTAAGTAGTTTCCACTACCTCCATGATGGCCGAGTGGCAAGCAACCAAATCTCGTTGACGTTTGTGTTCGACGTAGGCATACCGTAGAGTCTCTGACTTAATTGCTGCTTCTAGCTATCTCCGCCGTGCTCAGGCATACCATTTCAAAATTGTTTCTTTGAATAGTGCTGCCACGAGAAAATGGCCAGAGTCGACGTTTTGAATGTTAGCACCTCCAGGACATGTCTTCCGTTTGATGGGCGGTGGATCGGTCTGAGATCACCAGTATTCTGTGAGGATTCTTTTACGGAGGACCCTCGTGCTTATGGCCATGTTATGAACTGTCGCAAAGTCAGTGAGTCGGAAGCCATTATTTGTTGAAGGCTGTGCTATCAGTTTATTCTGCCAAAGGCGGTTTTTTATGGTTTTGGCATTAGTCTCCGAGCTTGACTTTTTTATCGTAATCCACACGCTCCGTCCGAGAGGTTGTAATAGTCGTCTTTGACCGAATCCTAAGTCTAATCGGTAGAGACGTGTCGATGGCCTTCGACTTCAACCACTTTTTCACAACCAATCCAAATATGAGTAACCTTTCTTTTTCATTATCCCTTGTGTTATCCAGCGTAGTTTCTAGATCGCAATAATATCCTCCTTGAACTGTGTGAGGATATTTTTCAGTTTATGAGCTGCCTCTCGAGTATAGTTTTGTTACATTGCTCGAGCACACTCGCTCCTCTTTTGCGCAGTTTCGTTGACGTAGGTCAGTCTTTTCTTCCGAGACTTCTTGCTTCTTCGTAACAATTGAGTTTTTATGTGGTCTGGTTGTTGCTCTATAGACAACCGAAAGGGAACACAGTTGCATATGCAAGTTCACAAGAGTTCACAGAGAAAACAACCTTGAACACTATGAGCGGATCCAGACGTGGATGTAGTTCGGAGGGCAAGGTTCGACTGAGTTCACGACATCGAGCGTATGTCCACCAATGCTCAAGCTATGAGAGTCTTCGAATTGGAACCTCCGTTTAAATCATAGATCAAATAATCGCGGACGCAAGACATCTTGGCTTTGATGGCTGGAAGCAGCGCGACCAGGGTGTTATCGCTGAAAAGTAGACTTTCAAGGGTCGCACGTCTGAGAGGTAAGAAAATAAACACACAAACATCTCAAACGAAATCCCTTTCTAATGAGTTGAGCAAATACGAGCTGCCAGTGCCCAATAACACTGTTAAGTTTTAATGTGTGATCCTTTCCAGTAATGTGATCCACATTTACTCATTCCATATTCTATTCAGTTAACAGCACACCTAAGCACTGTCATGGTTGGGTTTATTGAATAATAACGATAATCATACAACTTTGAGTAGACACAAAGAAAAAAAATACCACCAAGGACCTTGGTCTTTCGGTATCACTTCAGACAACGTCCCATAAAGAAGCTAATCCCCCCCAACCACGCTTGCAACTGAACTTTATTTCCGTCTCCTCTTGCACCTACCCGCAGAGCGGTGCTCCCACAAAAAGCACAAAATACACACACCAAAAGAAACCGCAACCAAAGCGAAGACCAACTTAAAATGACCCAGTGTCAGCGACACCGGGTGTTGTCTGGTCTCCTTCAGCACTGCAATCACGCCAGCTTCCATCGCCTCCTGGGGACTCAGGGCACTCCATCGCAGATACAGTCCTGAGCTGTCCGTTCTCAGTGTGAACGACTTCAGGACTTCATAGAATGGTGAGTCAAATTGAATCGGCAGTGACAGAAACATGTTGGGGATGCAGAAGTCTTGGACTATCTTGAAAATCGGTTTCCACAGCTTTGACTGCTGGTAGTCGATCATCTTCCAGCGTTCCTCTTTCACGATGTAAGCGAACGATGTGTTCAGCTTGTTTCTATAATTGGCCAGCGTGTCAGGGTCGGTAACGCGGACCCGTTTTTGCAATTCGCTTGGAAACTGTTTCGTTTTGAAGAACGCCGTCTCTTCGTAGTCGAGCAGGATGATCTCCAGACCAGTCTGCAGGATGTCCTCCACGGTTTCCGGTTGTTTACCATAGATGGTGGTGCTGAGGAGGCTAGTCAGAGCACCTATGTATAAATTTGATATAAAAAACCACGTGAACACGAGCAGAACGTGCATGAGGGCTCTGGTCCCCCATCGATTGGGTTCGATTGCCGTTGGCGATGAAATTGCTGTCGGTTGGTTAATCAACCTGGCCAGGGTTGACTGCATTGACCGGCCCATAACGACCTCTTGTTCTCTGGTGTAGTTCGCTATGACGTGCACTGCCAGAAAGGCAATGAATAATCCGGCGATAATCAACCACATTTGGTGACTGAATGCGTAGACGACATAGAAGCAGCGGTCGATTTCCGGCACGACGGGCATTATAATGCAGGCGTTCGTATGGGCGATTGGATAGCTTCCGTCAATCTCGTATGGCAGCAGGTACGTGTACGCATGTATGCCGACGTCGATGACTTTGTCGGTGGTCAGTTCGACGACGCGCTTTTGGTGCAAGTGGAGAGAGCCATTAGAGATGTTGATGAGATAGAAGCTGGCATTGATATGCCGGAGGAACTCCTTGTACATCCGACCAACTGTGCCCGTGATGACCATTTTACCAAGCTTCTCATCATAAGCCTGTAAGTATTTGGGACCTTGGTGTAATCACGTAATTAAGGACATGTGAAATTCTTACCTTCATGACCAGCGGCTCATCGACAAACACCGGCGTGGCGAACTTGTACCCCATAACGTTTGCGACCTTGTTCCAGAAATATCCACTCACAGGAACGCTTGTCAGGTTCACGATTCGAATACGATCAGGGAAGGGATTGTATGTGAGGACTTCATTCATTGCGTTGTTTGGCGAGTACGTCAAGATGACGTCGAGTATATTGACCTGCCAACACCACCAGAAGAACTTAACCAAGCTAAAACCCGTCACATCAGCCGTTGGATCCGTCAAAATGAAAACCATCTTCATCGAGTGGATTTTCGTCAGTACCAGGTCCGACAAGTTGCGAATAGGGTCCGTCAGTCTATCCATGATAACAAACCCCAGCCCATTGCTGCTCACTGTGTCGCGGAGACGCACGTTTACCGGAATGTCGTCGTTCAAGCAGATCAGTGGTGTCGCAAAGAGCCGCTGCAGAGCTTCCTCCAACGAAGGGCCACTGACGAAAGACCGGGCGGCAGATACGTTGCGTAAGACAACGAAGGTTTCGAAATGAAATATGTCGTACAGGGGCTTTGCTGCACTCACCACGAACTGAAAGTCGTACGCGGCAACTGGGTGAGCTGCCAGGAGCAGCATAATGTGAATGTGTATCCGCGAGGACATAGCGAAGACTAACTGAATCCTCCGCGAAGAGGAGGTGTTTTATGCATTCCGTAAGGCTTTGTTGGATGTGTGACATGGCAGTTCAATGGATTCGATGTTTGGTCTAACCACTGTCAACATGTCAGGCGAAAGGATTGCGTTTGTCGTGTGCAAACGGAGTGCAATTCAAAAGGTGTACTCAGAGCAAACTTAAAGCTTTGTGAGTCTCGCATATTTGATGATTTCAACTTGCGAAGCAATTTAATTGGTGGTGACTTAAGTCATTTGCCGCACATAAATGATCAATGAATTGACAGGAAGTAGCCGGGTTTCTCAGGGCATGATAGATAATAGAATCGTATGCTTTTGTGTTTACTTTGTGCGGGACGAAAGGGGCTGGCGAAGTAGTACGTAGTCTTAGGCAGATTGTAAACTTTGCGCATCATCGTGAGGGGGAATTCATTGAAACAATCCACCTGTAATTAATATTGCTTGAGAAATCGGTATTTTTAAGGACACTTTCTAAGAAACTAAGCAAAAGAACGTTGCTTTTTTAGAAGGGACAGCATACCGTTTACATACAGACCTTTGATGTCCACCAAATCCAAAATTTTGTAAACTACTACAGCTGTTGAATTAAATGTTTGCTTTGAAGCTTCTATTCCGAAAGTAACTCGCAAACCACTTCAATGTTCGACCACAAACACCTGTCTTCTCCAGCATTTTAATGATTTTGACGTGGCAAAGCGTGTCAAAAGTTTTCTCGAAATCTACAAAGATCACCAGCGAGTTAAGTTCTTATTCAGAGTGCAGTTTGTATTATAAGCAAATTCACTCAGTAATTGGTTGACATTTCGGTTTCTCAGAAAACCATATTTATTCTTATTTATTATATTGTACTTCCCAATATAACCTTGTACCCTTCTCGCCATCACTTTGTCGATCGCTGGTAGAATGGAGAATATTGTATTGTAGCTAGGTCGTACAGTGGCAAATTACATCGCATGACTTTGCTTCAAATACTTATTTACCAATATTTACCAGTTACGTTTAGATTTATTTGCGTTCATCCTGTTGATTCCTTTGGTTTCTGATACGTGTTCAGGAAACACTGACTGTGTTGTACTCGATTCTGTACCACTGTGTTTGAATGTTGCATTCATAAGTAATCGATTTAATTTTCTGCGAGTTTGTTTCCTACGTCTGTTGCAACACAAACTGCAAATTGAAAATTTCTGGCCATGACTTCATCGATGTTATTGGTGGCCTTACCTATTGTTAATGAATTAGGTTAATTATTGAATGATTGAACAATGAATGCCAAAAAAAAACACTTTATTTTTAATTTACAAGTATAATATAGTAGTTATAAATAAGTATAATACCAATCGATGTTCACTGCGTGCTGACCAAGATCCAAGTGAACGAGACCATCTGCAATCAATGATAAGCAACCATAATTCACCTTGGTATGCAGTGCACTTCATCTGTCGTATTCATAGGCGATAAAGTGTGCGTGCATCGTCCGATTGGAGTTGAACACGCGTATTGGATGATGCACAAGATGGTCCGATCAGATGCAGTTGGTTTTGGATGGCGCGATGTAGATCGTACAGTGAGTAAGAGTTAATTTTTACAAAAATACAATGATTCACAATTATGCATTTGTAACATAGCAAAACTAAACTTATTTTATATAATGCAAAAATATACACGTTAAGGCAAAAAAACGAACAAGAAAATGAATAAGCAGCGTGACGGTTTACAAGCATACCGCCCGCCCTGGAATATATTTCAGGACATAGGAAGTTTGGCCAGTTTTGCAATAGGACGAACATATGATCCTGCGTTAGTCCTGACAACAGCAACTCGTACTCTCCCATCAGACCCATGTGTGACAGATTCAATTTTACCAAGAAGCCACTTTGTTGGCGGTAGATTTGGCTCCTTGATAACAACAACGTCACCAGACTTCATGTTTGGGGTGATCTGCATCCACTTTGGTCGAACTTGAAGAGATGTCACATACTCCATTTGCCATCGCTTCCAAAATCCTTGAACCATGTTTTGGATATGGTTCCAATGCGACAGTCTGTTTATTGGGGTGCCAAGTGTCGTTGGCTCTGGAACAGCAGTAAGAGGCTCTCCTATGAGAAAATGTGCGGGAGTTAAAACATTTAAATCGTTATCAGAATTAACACATAGGGGACGAGAAATAAGTATGGCTTCGATTTGTGTCAACACAGTATATAGTTCTTCAAATGTTAAAGTTGATGAACCGATAACTCGTCGGAGGTGTAACTTTACGGACTTGACCCCGGCTTCCCACAAGCCACCAAAATGGGGAGCAGCTGGAGGTATAAAATGCCAATTGATGTTGTCCTTGGACAGCGATGTGGCAACGATTTCATTAAATTTGTCTGACATAACTAATTTATACATCTCTGTCAGACATCGGCGAGCTCCTTGAAAATTAGTTGCATTATCCGAGTAGATATTCGAGCAGAGTCCTCGTCGAGACTCCAGATGAATTGCTTTTGTTGTCATGCACACAAATAATGCAATGTATGCCTTTTGAAATTTAGGGTTCCGTCCGCGAAATAGTTTGATCGTTAACGGACCGGCATAATCGCATCCGGTATTGTAGAATGGACGACTAGGTTGAACACGATGAGTGGGTAAGTCTGACATCAATTGCGAACTGGTAAGCCTTCGTTGCATGAAACACTTTTTGCATTTGTGCACAATACTGCGGATAATATTACGGCTACCAGAAATCCAGAATTGCTGTCGGACGATTGCAAATGTGGCTGAGACGCCAGGATGCAAATAATTATTGTGTATGTCTGTGATTAGAAGCCACGAAAGTTTATGTGATTTAGGTAATATTATAGGGTGTTTGATACTGAACGATAGCGATGTGTTTTTTATTCTTCCTCCAACACGAAGAAGTCCGCTTTCATCAATAAATGCGGAATATTTTAGTAATTTAGATTTCTTTGGCAATTGCCTGTTTTGAACCAATGACCGAATGTCTTCACCGAAAGAGTCTTCTTGAACTGTTTTAATAATAATTTGTTTGTCATGTCGGATTTCACTAACAGTAAGAAACGCACAAATGCGATTGGGTTTTTTGACACGACAATTGTTAATAAACCGAAAACAAAACGCGAGTATTCTCTGGATTTTGAACCATGAAGATCTTGTTTCAAGCAAATGTTGAACTGGTCCTAAGTCCGTAGATGACACAAACACTTGACGCGTACACTGTCTCTGCTCGAGCGCTGACTCATCACATACTGACACGAATCTTGAATCTGGCCAATGCTCTTCTTCTAACGAAAGCCATGGGGGGCCTGTCCACCACAAACTATGACGAGGAAGAATTGAAGGAACTAAACCGCGCGATGCGCAGTCAGCTGGGTTGAACTCCGAGGAAATATGATACCACGAGTCTCTCGGGATAACCTCGATTATTGCTGCTGTTCGATTGGCTACAAAGGTGTTCCAGCGGCGGGGCGGGGATGATAGCCAATGTAGAACAATTTGCGAATCACACCATGCTGTCACCTTGGAAATTTTAGTTGAAAACGCTGATTTAACCAGACTTAACAGCCGAGTTAACAGTAAAGCTCCGCAAAGTTCCAAACGGGGAATAGATATCGGCTTCAGAGGTGCAACTTTCGTTTTTGATGCAACAATAGTGATTTTGTACTGCCCTTCACCGACTCTACATCGAGCATAGACAACAGCTGCATACGCGAGCGACGATGCATCGGAGAACCCATGTAGTTCTACTTCGTCCAACGTAGAAAAACAATTTCTTGGCACCTGAACTTGTTCCAAGTATGGAAGCTCTTGCCTGTATTTGGTCCAACGTTCGCCCAGTTCATCAGGTAGCGGGTCGTCCCATCCTAGCTTCAATTTCGACGACCATAGCTCCTGAAATAGGATCTTAAACAGTATGATGGACGGTGCTAAGAGTCCCAGAGGATCAAAAATTCGCGATACATCTGATAATATTGACCGTCTGGACAGCGTGATTGTCGGAAGACATCTGGACATACGAAACGAATATTCATCACTCACCGGATTCCAATACATGCCAAGGACCTTCACAAGTGAATGGGAGCGTTCAGTATCGAATATTGTGAACTCACACTTATCCTTTGGCAATGTTGCAAGAAGAGGCCAACAATTTGAGCTCCACTTCCGCAATTGCAGCTTGGCCTTACCAAGCAATTCAACTAATTCAGCTTGCAAGTCGATAAGTTCCTCTACTGAACTCGATCCCGTCATGACATCGTCAACGTATACATCTCGCATAAGCACTTGAGACGCCTTTGGAAACTCGTACTTGTAATCATCAGCCAATTGCTTAAGTACTCTGACAGACAAAAACGGCGCAGATGCTGTGCCATATGTCACAGTGAGTAACCGATAATGTTGAACTGGATCTGAAGGTTTGTCTCGCCATACAATTCGCTGATAATTAGTGTGTGAGTCCTCCACCCAAATTTGCCGGAATATTTTCACCACATCGGCAGTAAAAACGTAACGATGTTGCCGAAAGCGTAGACATACTCCGATTAAATCCCGCTGAGTTGGAGGACCTATAAGAAGCGAATTATTCAACGAACACCCATTTGAATCCTTGACGGACCCATCGAACACAACTCGCAGTTTGGTAGACGAGCTGTCGAGTTTGAAAACCGCATGATGGGGTAAGTAAAAATGTTTGCCTGGACGAGATTCGATTTCTTCTGATGAAATTCTTGCCATGTGCCCGAGTTTTAGATATTCCTGCATAAAATCCGAATACATATCCTTCAATTTTTCATTGCGGGCAAATCGACGTTCATGGAATGTAAGCGTGAGATTGCTGACGATAATGTTTCACCGAACGTTGGTTCAATCGTCTTAAAGGGAAGTTGAACCATGTATTTTCCATTTGACGAACGAGAAAATGTTTGTTGAAAATGTTGTTCGGCTTGATCAACGATGTGCGAATTAACTGGTGCGAGTTCTTCAAGCTCCCAAAACCGCTGAAGCAACTGGTCAACATCAATGGCAGCATGAAGAGATGAAATTGATTGAGAGTCATCCGACGATTTTTGTTCAAAGAATTCTCCTGTTATCACCCAACCAAACGAAGTGCGTTGTGCGAGAGGGCTACCATTTACACCTTGAATTTGTTCCCCTTTCAATATGGTCCACAACTTGTCTGCTCCCAAAAGAACGTCAATTGAAGCAGCTTTATTGAAATCTGGATCAGCCAGCTCACGATTCGAAATATGCGACCAGGATGATGTGTCTATTGACCGAGAAGGCAAGCACGAAGTCAACTTGCTTAGGATGAATGCGTCAGTAGACAAGCGATCAGAAGAATATGTAGAGCGTAAGGTTATGGAAATAAATCCTTTGGTGTATCCTGCTTCCAACGAAGATAATCCGAGAATAGGAATTCGGGCATGCGTCCGGGGATACCCGAGCCTTTGAGCAAACGATTCAGCGACGAACGACGATTGAGAACCGGAATCAAGCAATACACGACAGTGAATTAAGTTTCCCCGAATGTCTTTGACTTTTGCCAGAATAGTGGGAAGAATTGTTCTCCTAAGGGAACTTGGACCTAATGAGTGGTTTTTAACAATTGGTGATGTGGGTTGAAATGAATTGGATGAAGTCTGAAGCTGTGAACATTGTGTAGACGACGAAGGAGTACAATCAACATTATTCGATTGTAGAGGGTGAACTAACGTATGATGTCGTGATTGACACTCATGGCAACGAGACGAAGACCGACACTTTGCTGACGAATGTCCAACCCGAAGACAGTTAAAACAAATGGAGCATTTAAACACGAACGATCTGCGCAAGTCGACATCTAACTCAATAAACTTTACGCACTGGTATAACAAATGGTTTTTTTTTGCACATTGGACAACTTGGTTTTAGACTTGGCGACGAATTTATATTAGCTTTACTGTCATTGCTCGATAGCGTTTCAGAGAGATGTGTTTTGATGGTTGATGTAGTTTTTGCACGAGATAAAACAGAACGACGTACAGATTGGCAGGATTCCAAAGCATCACAACGTGCTTCCAAGAATTCCAATAGTTCGAGAATTATACTATCTTCCTGCGAACCGATATGCACTGCCCAAGCTTGCCGTGTATCGTTATCGAGCTTGTTCAACAACAGATATATAAGCCATGGATCGCGACCGGTTTTATCTAAGGCCTTAAGTCCCCGCACAACTTCATCAGCCCCGTCAGTTATTTTCCGAAGAGTTTGCACATTCGTTTCACTGATTGAGGGAAGCGATAAAAAGGTTTGTATAAACGATTGAACGATTAAATTAACCCGATCGTATCGTTTTTCTAGGCGATCCCATGCTTCGATATAATTTGAATCGGTTATGGGAATGTGCCTTAGAAGGTTAGCGGCATCATCCCGGAGAAATGATTTTAAGAGATGAAATTTTTGCGATGATGTTAAATTCTGTTTGCAGTCAATTGAGCCGGTGAAGAGATCGCGAAAGCAGGGCCAATCTTTGTAATTACCGGAAAATGGTGGAATAGATATTTTTGGCGTATCGTTGGACGAGGAATTCGAAGCACTATTGAGCTTCTCGAGGAATGAAGTTTGCTGAGATACGAGCTGTTCTACAACCGAGGTGTCTTTATTAGCTTCTTTTGTCCCTTTGCGTTCCCTAATAGCCTGTCCGAGTAACGAGTGAGCTGCGAAATACTTGGACTCGTATAGTCCAAATTCATTTTCGAGCTCTTCACTTAATGATGCATCCTCCAGATTTTGTAATAGTTCACTGTGTAGGAATGAAAACTCTGACCACGTACATTCCACTTTTTCGTACCGATTTTCTAGCTCCTCTAGACTAGTTGCAGGATTAATCGTATCTACAAAACTAGCAGCACGAGTCAACCGACCTTTCGCATTTCCGAGTTTAAGTTTAATCGCGTTCATTCTGTATTATTTTGTATTGCACTGAACTTCCGGGTGTATTCAACGTTAGTTTGCGCTTCTAACAATTTTATATTCTAAAAAATACAAATAGTAGAATACAGACGACAATATTACACTGATTCTCACGCACAGAATTTCAAATTTCGAATTTATCACGCACTTATGTATGGATTAAGTTTTCTCTAGCTCATACACACTTAAATTATTCGGCTAAGAAGGACCAATTTATATTAATGAATTAGGTTAATTATTGAATGATTGAACAATGAATGCCAAAAAAAAAAACACTTTATTTTTAATTTACAAGTATAATATAGTAGTTAAAAATAAGTATAATACCAATCGATGTTCACTGCGTGCTGACCAAGATCCAAGTGAACGAGACCATCTGCAATCAATGATAAGCAACCATAATTCACCTTGGTATGCAGTGCACTTCATCTGTCGTATTCATAGGCGATAAAGTGTGCGTGCATCGTCCGATTGGAGTTGAACACGCGTATTGGATGATGCACAAGATGGTCCGATCAGATGCAGTTGGTTTTGGATGGCGCGATGTAGATCGTACAGTGAGTAAGAGTTAATTTTTACAAAAATACAATGATTCACAATTATGCATTTGTAACATAGCAAAACTAAACTTATTTTATATAATGCAAAAATATACACGTTAAGGCAAAAAAACGACCAAGAAAATGAATAAGCAGCGTGACGGTTTACAAACACCTATTAAATTGTTTATTAGTCGCCAGGTATTTTTGCATCTTTTTTATACTCTGCAAATTTATTTCTGTAATACTCCAATTTTATTTTCACATAATTTCGGTAGCATTTGTACTGATTTTTGTAATACAGACTTCTTCTTCTTCTTTGTGATGCGCTACAGTCCGGGGTGGACCTTGGCCTCAACCAACAAGCTCGATCTCTTGCTAGCTATCTCCAGTTTCGCACTCCAAGTTGGTTGAGGTCCTTCTCCACTTGGGTGCGCCACTTTTAACCGGGCGTCCTCTGTTGCGTTGCCTCACAGGTTCGGATTCGAAGATTCTTCAGGCCGCAGCTGTGCTGTCCATCCGCTCTACTTGACCTAGCCAACGTAGGCGTGAGATCCGTAGACGCCTACCTAGGCTCATGTCGCAGTACAGCCCGTACAATTCGTAGTTGAATCTTCTCCTCCAGAACTTGTTAACACAAACAGGACCAAAGATCGGGCGCAGAACTTTCCTCTCAAAGAGACAAAGGACTTCTTGATCCGCTTTCGAAATTGTTCATGCCTCCGCTCAGGACAGCAGGACTGGGATGATCAGTGTCTTATATAGAGTCAACTTGGTCCTACGAGAGAGAGTTGCATTACTCTATTGCCTCTTGTGCCCAATGAAATAGCGGTTTTTAAGAGTTATCCTACGCTTGATCTTGATACTGTTATTTGTACAATTCACTCCGGAACCGATGTAAGTGCAGTCCTTTACTACCTCCAAGTTATAGCTGCTTGTAACTCAGACACTGTCTGTTATTTTTCACTTTATTGTGCAGCTTATCCCTTTCCTTGCACAGAGCTAGGAGTTCCGCTTTTATCCAAGGATTTAGTTTTTCTCACTCCTTGTTTTTGATATTTACGTTTGACTTTTCGTACACACATTCAATGGTGTTAACTAACTTATTATTATATAACATTATCACATTTCGGAAGGTTCCAGTTAACTTTCGATGATTGCTCACATACTTTGTTCTCCCTTAGCACTGATTTTGTTGTGGCTTTGCTCTGTGGCTCTCGGTTCAAGTTCACTCTGGTAATTGTTTCAACAATATTTTGCTGGCGTCAACCTGGCGATGCCCAGTGTTGCAACTTTTATTACACACCAATTATTTTGTGCTGTCGGGGTAACTGCCCAGCCACACAAAACAAAAATCAACCCCAATGAAAGGGACGATGAAAATCACCAATTCCGTCCACCCAACCCGGATGAAGTCAGGATTGTCATATCTAAACTGAAATCCAACAAGGCTGCTGGAGAAACAAATCGATACCCATCACCTTTTCATCAATTTTAAGAAGAGAAGAGAAGAGAGAATGCACGCTGCTCCATCAAGGTCGGTAAAGACCTAACCGATAACTTTGATGTCAAAAAAAGATTCAGACAAGGCGACGCGCTGTCATGTGACTTTTTCAACATCGTTCTTGAAAGAATTGTTCAATACTCGAACGCTAACACCAGAGGAACAATCTCTCAGAAGTCCGTCCAACTACTCGCATATGCCGACGATATTGACATTGTCCGAAGAACGCAGCGTGATGTCAATGCCGTTTTTGTGGGTATTGCAATGTCGGCTGCGAAGATGGGTGTAGCTGTAAACGAGGATAAGACCAAGTATATGCTGTCATCGAGAAATGACACCCAACACCCACGTCTCGGTCAGAACGTCACAACAGACGGATATAACTTTGAGGTAGTCAAAAACTTTGTCTACATAGGAACCGCTACCAACTCAGACAAATACACCAGCGCTGAAATCAAACGAAGAATAACTCTTGCCAATCGGTGCTTCTTTTGGCTAAGAAAGCAATTGGTAAACAAAGCCCTCTCTCGAACAACCAAGGTAACGCTTTACAAGTCCTGCTATACGGAGGCATGGACTCTGTCAAAAGCGGATGAAGCAGCTCTTGGTTGCTTCGAGAGTGAGTGGAGGAGGAGATATAATGCTCCGGCCCGAAACGTCTTCGAATCCACGCCCGAGAGACGGCTCAGTAGAGGAAGACCCCGACTCAGGTGGCGCACGCAAGTGGAAAGGGACCTCAACCAACTATGCGTGCGGAACTGGAGACAGCCAGCTAAAGATCGAGCTGGCTGGAGACGCTTGTTGGTTGAGGCCCAGGTCCACCCCGGACTGTAGCACCGCCTTAGAACGCCACGATGGAGTACATTTAAATAATCTCCCTTCTAGGTCATTAACATATTTGCCTCAATATATTTCGGTAGCATTCCTCTGGTATTGAAGTACGAGATGGTGTCATGAACAAATTGTGGTTTGGACCCCTCTTGTGACCAGCAATTTGGGTCAAGTTTCTATAAAATTAAACACTTTCTGTCTTTGGCTAAGACTAGATCTTCTTTTATTTTAAATTCAAGTCCTTCCTCCCGACCGAACAAGACACAGGTGTTAGGCAACGACTTGGAGTGATTTGCATTGTGTGTGCATTTGCCGAGAAAATCCCTTCAAGAAATCATTGCAGCAAGAGTCCTGCACTCACACGTCGTTTATTTCCTTCAACCTTCAACATCACAACAGCTGTTTCACGCCAGAGTTACTGGAGCATGCAACGTTGTCTCAATCCTTGTGTGTTGCTTCCTTGAATCAAGATATTTGCTTGTCACAAAACGAACTGATGTGCACACAAGCCTTCAGATCCCCGTAAGCACTAAAATAATTTAATATCCATCTCCACTCTGACTGCGTGTGAGTGTGTGTTTGCATCACTTCACGGAACGATGCCGTTTAGCTTGCATACATGGCAGAAGGCGAACTTTCCAAAGACTGGCGTAACGCAAAAATATGCTCCAACGGTCATGTGCAATGTTTCCTTATCAATTTATACACGTTACTCGCTCGCTCCCTAAAAAATAACGCACAATCTGCAGCCACTCTTCCACCACAGAGCTTTGTTGAATATATTTTTTTCTCATCTTGAAACATTTTCCGAAGACATGGCAAACGGAAGAGGAGATCCTTGATTTATTGCCTAGGGGATTATCAATTCGATGGCCTTTAGATGGTTGGGGGTTTCGGAAATTTATGACCAACCATGGTCGGCTTTTGACCGAAACAGATACATAAATCTGTGCTCATCGGAGGGCGGGGAACGTCAGCCTAGGGGATGTCCTGCTGACGTTGTCAGTTGAACAACCTCAATGATTGCGCTAAGCATGACAAGCATAACTCCTACTTGTTGCTGTTGAGCGAGTTGCGGGTTAACGTATCGAATTCGGTTTCGGGGGATTGAAATAAATTTCCTGAACCGTAGTTTATTTTCTATTAAATAGGATTTTCCAGTCAGGACTGAACGGACATTAGTCCTGAGAGGAAAACCTTTTTGACATTTGAAATCTGCCCGATGACAATGGAAATGAATCTAAACAACGTCTCATTGGGTTGCTTGTGAAAAGATTTCACTTTGAGCGACGACGATCGGAATTTATAGCTGCAGTCCATCACGGGTAGCAGCTTCGCACAGAAGAGGAAGATGATGGCAATTTTCTTTGAGATGCCGTTCTGTCTGTGTTCATATATTTTTGTCAAACTCGAAGATCGCCCTCACTATTCCAACGGGTACCTGTTGAGACGTGTGGTTTATGTGTAATAATATTTAATTCTTGCTGGACTTTTGAATGTAGTTTCCTACAAGAAATTAATTTTTATTTCATAGTATCCACCGTCAATCCCAAGATAGAAGAGTTTAACCTTATCTACAATGATGCTTATTACTTCAACACTGTATCCAGAGTATCCAAATCGTTCACTGAAATTGTCGAATCGATTCAAGATATCTGTTTTTACTTTCTCTTTATTTCTTGGTTTTATTGTGTTTTTTTGTTTACATAGTTATATTATCTGTAGTGGTATACTGTCTGCGGAAGACTGCTTTCGCTTAAGTACACGTAATACGATTGTGATATCACCATTTAAATTTCTAGTCAACTGTGAGCCCAACATATTTGTGTGTTCACACATTATTAATGTACCTGACGTATCTATCAATTTCCCTGATCCTGATCCTGCTACGTCTACTGAAGTGTCACACACAACTGACAGTTTCTCACAAACAAATGTTGAAATATCGGATAAAGTTTACTTGATTCGAACAAACTGAGATCATTAATCGAACAACTTAAGGCTTATTATCTTTTAGACGGTGTAAACAATTCGTTTGTAAATGCCCTTCCTTTCACAGGCTTACGGTACCTAATTGCAATTCTTAATGCATGCACCTTAATGCATGTGGTGGTCCGTGGCGTTATGGGTACGTGCGTCGACCCCAACCTCGACGTCGTAGGTTCGATTCCAACTCTGAGCGACAGAAATAATTTTCACGACCCCACCTCTTTCGAGTCACTGACAATGCTCAAAGAGTATTTCTTGTCTGGAAAAAGCTTCTCAAACTTGGCCGTTCGGAGTCGGCGTAAAACTGTAGGTCCCTTCCACTCGTGAGAGAACAATAGCACGCACAGCACGAGTGGTTGCTGAGAAGCTAGGCCCTGGCCCTCTATGGGCTGTAGCGCCACCCATTATTATTATTATTATTATTATTATTATTATTATTATAATGCATGCCTTAAACTCGGTTACATACCTGATTGTTGGAAAAACAGCTTTGGTAGTTCCGATTGGTATGCGTGGTAAGCCAAAAAACGACATCAACGGCATCTACTAGATAGAATCCAAAAGCGGCCGATAAAACTTATAGGAGACAACGATATCGACGTACGGTATCTGCTTTGTCCGTGTATTTTAACAAACGATGCTCGAGTGAGCTAGCCAACTGCATTCCTCCTCTCCTTGAATTCACCCGCAATACACGTCTCGCAAGGAATGCACATCAGTTTACCCCTAAGCATGCTTTCGGACGCACAGTGAAATTTAGAGGCTCCTTTTTTAGCCGCACCACACGAATATGGAATGCTCTTCCCAGCTCAATATTTTCCATACTCTACAATCCGCAGATATTTAAGACCAATGTGCACATCCCTCTCTTCCTCTATACCTTTGGCCCGTGCTGTGTCTTGATCCCGGGCAATTATGGGTATTAATAACCCTTTGAGCATTCGCAAATTATAAAATAAAGCAAACTTAAGGTAACAAAAGAGAGGATTGACAATAACTTAACTGTGAATAATATACTAAATCATAAGGATCAGGAAACATGTCAAACCAAAGAGTCCACTGGATTAGTTTTATAAGATGTTTAAAATGCCTTTGATACGATTTGGCATGATGCATTAATATACAAACTTATGAAATTAAACAAACTTATAAAAAAGTACAAAATGTGAAATCCTCAGAATAAAATATGACATATGGACTTCTTCAATGTACTGTTCTTGCCCCAGATCTTAGCAATGATGTAAATATTGCTATGTTTACCGATGATACAGCAATATTTTCATCTGGAACACACTATTCGAACGTCTGTAATGTGCTGCAAGCTCCACTTTCCAAATTAAAAAATGCCTTTACGCTTAGAAAATGTTTGGTTTACACGAAAGACGAACGTTTTATTTTAAACAATGTAAAACTCCAAATAGGTTCTATAGATATTCACTGGTATGAGCACTGCAGAAAGCGCTTAAAAGCACAAACTTCAACTTCAAATATGCCAAAATAAGGTTATTAACATTATGCTAAATTTGCCACATTATTACTCAACCCGCAGATTTCACAGCCAAAACTTGTTAACCCTCTTAAAGAAAATTTAACACAAAGATTCTATAATAATTGTTTTACCCTTGATAATAAGCTTATTAAATGCATATAAATCTCAAATTAAATGTTAAAAATAGTAAATATGTGGATAAATATGTAAATGAGGTTAAATAAATATATTTGACTAGGGACATTGCAATATTATATATTAAGAATTAAATAAGCGTATTATCATGTTATTTTTCCTTGAATCATAGCTTCCTACAAAAACCTGACGGGACCTGGACATCATCCAGTGAAGAAACCCTTTTTAAACCCTTCAAGTCTGCAGGACCTGACGGCATTATCTCTTCGGAGCTTCAAAGATCAGCAGACCTCATCATGCCTTGGATTCTCAACATCTTCAAAGGCTGTATGAGTCTAGGTCATGTTCCAGCTCCTGGACTCGGCGTTAATCCACAAAAAACGGATATCGTACTCTTCACCAGAAGATACAAAATCCCCCAGTTTGACCCCCACCTCTATGTAGCACTATATTACAGCTAACTACCATTGCAAAATTTCTGGGTCTCACGATCGATAGCAAGCTAAATTGGAAGCTCAACGTCCAGGAAAGGGTCAAGGAAGCCTCTTCTGCCCTTTTTAGCTGCAAAAAAGCCATTGGATGCAAATGGTGCCTACAACCACGCATCGCTCACTGGATTTTTACCTCTATTGTCAGACCGACACTTCTGTATGGAGTTTCAGTTTGATGGACAGCACTAAACAAGGATATCAACTGCAAGGCACACAACGGAGTACAAAGATTGGCCTGCCTGTGTATCAGCGGGGCACTGAGAAGTACTCCGTCAGACGCACTGAGTATTCTCGTCCATCTTCCACCACTGGACATATTCCGGAAACAAACAGCAGCCAGCACAGCCTTGAGACTCAAAACACTTCGTCTGTGGTCCGAACTCAACATTGGCCACTCAACCATTCTCAAGGAATTCAACTTCCTTCCCAGCGACACTGACCGCTTAATACCCGAGGTTATCTTCGAATAGAAATATCTCTATCAGCATTCCTTCCAGATCGGACTGGATATCTGACAGGTAAACGTTGGAAGATCCTCTGCGTATTTTCACAGATGGATAGAAGACACAGGAAGGTGTGGGTGCGGGTGTCTATTCCCAAGATCTCAACATTGCTATCTCCTTGAAGCTCCTTGAACATAATTGTAGTGTTTCTCAGGCAGAAACCATAGCGATTAAATAGGCGTTGTCATGGCTAAAAAACAACGTGATATCGAAAAGGGATATCACCATCTGTTCCGATACTCAGGCCGCTTTAAAATCCCTGGACAATGTCATGTTTTATTCAAAAACATCCCTTTATTGCAGGCTGTCTCTTAACGAGATGGCTGAGCATTTTAACATTCACTTCATGTGGGTGCCGGGACACTGTGACATACTGCAAAGCCGAGGAACTCGCTAGGTGTGGTACAACCTCGTTCCTATCAATAGCAGGAGTACCACCTTGCATTCCAAAATCTTTTTTCATACAATTAAAACCAACAATAACAAATGGCTAGAAGGCACACCTGCCTTAAAACAAAAGAAATCTGACCATCACTTAACCTAAGACGGTCACTCAGACTACTTTGACTCAGCAAATTGAAGTCATAGCCGGGCACTGTGCAATTGGCACTCATGCTCGCCCCATATAATGATTTTTGCAGAAGCTGCATGGATGAAGAGGAGGAGGAAAATACTCGTTACCTTCTCTGCTCCTGTAGTGCTCTTGCCAGTCGCAGGTTCCTGCACCTACTACTTCAGCGCCAGTAACGAGCTAAACAGTGCCAGCATTGGCTAGCGAAATCGCTTCACTAGAAGCACGAACTGGTTCCAGTGTTAGGAGAATTCAATCCGCGTGGTATCACAATGGGCTTAACCTGGCCTAAGTGTGACTACCCTTAGCAGTCAGCCACTATAACCTAACCTCACCTATCTAAATATTTTTTCTGTATCTCACTATTTCATTATTAAAACTTTAGTTGTAAAGGACACATGTCCTAAACTTCTAAATATGAATGTTCTTAAAAATGTAAACGCTTTGCTACATAAATAAACAAATGAAATGAATGAGTGAATCATTTTCCCTTATATAGTAACATCTGTTCTTGTGCAGACATTCATGTCTTGATTTCAGTTTTTGGGATATGCGGCGAACCAATATACATTGCCTCTGTCTTCAGTGCGTTAATAATAAGTTCATATCTTACAGCTTCGTTTACGTTCTTGTGGTTGTTACAATCGCTGCATTGGCCGCTAAGGTATACCATATACTGTACTATATTTCAGCAAGAATATAACATTATTGGTAGAAATAATAAATATTAGACGGACCAGACGGTGAAACACGATATACAAAATATTCATCTTCACTGAAGATTTTAAGAACTGTTACTTTAAAGTTTTTTTTTCTCATAAGTAGTTTTCAAACCACTCTTCCCCGAACCTTTTCTAGCTGCCCCAGTTATAGGCGCAATATTATAGTCGGCAAAAGTACACTTTAAAATTATTTTAGTACGTAATAAAGTGCTTTGATAATTACAGTCGATTTAATTGGTCTGTAGTTCACAATTTCGGTCTTCTTTTTGCTTTTGCATATCGGTCGAACTGTTGCTTTTTTCAAAAGATGCGAAATCATCGCTTTGTCTATACTCACATTTATCAAACCATTCGTCAATTATTTGATAGGTCTTTCTTAGTGAGGTTTCAGGCCGGGGATGGTGGACTCATCGATCAAACTTCCATACATTCTGCAAAAGACCCAAGACACGAAAATCGATACCACCGCCTATTCATCGACTTCAAGGCCAAGTCGTGCACAGAGATGAGCCATATAGCGCCACATTGTATAGTTTTGACATTCCCACCAAACTCGTCAGGCTGTGCGATGAAGAACTGTTTGCGTGTTATCTTTGGTCCTGTTTGCATTGATGGCGTCTGGAGAAGAAGATTCAACCACTAACCAGCGCCATGAGCCTAGTCAAGTGTCTACGGATGCTACGCCTACTACGGTTGGGCCGTGCAGAGCGTATGTACAACTCAACTCCGGCATGAAGAATATTCGGATCAGAACCTGTGGGACAACGTAACAGAGGACGTCTTCGAACGAAATGGCGCACACAAGTGGAGGAGGACCTCAATCACAACTGATGGCAACTTGCGAAAGATCGTGCTGGCTGGAGAGGCCCAAATCCACCCAGACTGCAGCGACAAAATACAGAAGAAGGACTACTTCTCCTTTCTCGACACGTGCATTAATTGTTTTGATGTATTTTCGAGTTCAGCGTACATTGTATTATTTTAACGAAGTTCACTTAGTTCGATCTTTGCAGTCCTATTGAAATTAAGAACACAAAAGATAAGGCACGACAAATTAGACAACCATTCAATGCTACCTCCATCTCCTGCTACACATTGTAAGTTAACCAACTTCAATGCTCCATCTGGCAACAATGACAAGGGCCCCCTGTTCAGCCGTACCTCAAATCAACTTTTGGCCAGAATACCCTCTGATAATTCACGTGATAACGAAAGAACCCTATATATTGCGCCGCGGGCCGTTATGGTACACAATTGTCCAAAAAACCTGCACAAAGGAAATTCAAGGTCTCATTAGGTGTTCACTTATTCCCTCACAGTCGTGTGGTGCACCTTCAAGGATATCATTTGCAGATTCTTATCAAAAGAAAATTCCTCTCTCTTTCAAAGGACATCCTCTGGTACCGGTTGGAGATTACCCAACAGCAGAGCAAGCTTATCCCCTTTCTCCGTCCAACCTGCATTACCCAACACCTCCTGTTGCATTAAGAAACACTTGTTATGTGCCACAGAAAACGAATTTCGAGCAAGAAAGTTGGTTGCATATCCTCTTATCTGTGATGGAAAGGGAGGAAGGCAGATAGAGAACAAAGCAGATTCCACATCTACCAGATTGAATGCAATTTAGTTTGTCCCGATTTAGCTGTGACATAAGCTAATCCATGGTCGAGGTGCATACCTGACGGGGATGTTTGCAGACTCGTGACAGAGAGGAATGAGCGACGAAGACAAAAAAGGACAACCAAAAGAAGATGATGGCTTCCTTGAGTGTGAAATGAAAACCCTCCTTCGTCACAAAGGGAGGAGACAACAGTGTTGAGGACTCTGAAGAACTGAAGGATTGTACCAACTCAAGCTGTCACATAAGGACCCCATTATCACCAACATTATAGTACCTCGTGCCCATCAGTGGCTTTGTTGTAGTGTGATGTAAATCTCGACAGCAACCGTCCTCGAGAATGTGTCTTATCGGCGAAATGCAAAGGACTTGAAGACAATCTCTCTGTCTCAAAGGACTTAATTGCTCTGAGACAGCCTAGTGGCCATTCTCTACTGAAAGGAAGAAGGGATTGCATCCGTAATTCAATTGCTTGTTACTAATATCCTTTTTAAACGAACGCTGAAAACGTCCCTCTCTATAGCTGTGCTCCTCTTGGTATTGTTTGGCGCAGTACACACTCAAGCCCACATATAGAATGGAAGGTCTCTGTATTCATGAGTTAAGGAATCACCCCCAGGAGTGGTGTTCGCCATTTACGATGGCAATATCCTTTTCTGTAATGCTAACCCCAGATCGGGCGATGATTGCAAGTTTTTCTCTGTGGATATTGAAAGTGTACAGTTCAATGGGTTTATTCAAAATGAAATTGAAGGACTTGCTGGACGTGTGGGTGGTCTTGTGAAATTTCAGTTTTCGCTTGTTCTTATTTTTCGGGTGTGGCTGATGTTTATGCCACCAAAGTGACCGTTCATTGGAATGGCGACAGGCCTTCCTGGTGGTGGTCTTTTACATGTGAAAAATATCCCCTTGTGTACAGTCCATGCCAAGAGATGGGTTTGAGCATAAATGGAACTGGAAATGGTTGTATCGTCTGCGAATGGATGGCACTGTTACGTTAACAAGTATTGGGTTCGACGTACGCCAGTTGGTGTTGGACTCTTGTGCACGCAAAGAGGTGTGCTGCGATGAGGATGAGGCAATTTGGGTATGAACTGCGATGATCATCAAGCACGTGAAACGATGAAAAATATTCAAGGAAATGAGCTTGTCATGCCTTTTCTAGAAGCTACATGAATGAGGAAGTGATAGAAGGCATCTTTTGCGTATGCTGGATTTGACGTCTCTTAGATACAAATTCCTAGCAGCTCAACCCCATCAGTGGTTAGTGGACTGAATCGAATCAATCTGAAAGGCGTGATAATGTGTTAAACTTGGTCTTGACGCATCCTTTCACACATCTGAACCAGAAATTTCAGAAATGTTGAGTTCAGTATGTTTGCTTGAAAACTGAATATGTTCACATCCAGCCGAAAATAAGTGGAATGTCATCTGTAGTCCTTCTGATGTATCTTCGGATCTAAAGCAACCACCTCAACCAAAACAAATATAGAAATATCAATTCGAACCTCGCAAGTCTACAAAGTCAATTCAGAATTTAAAAATGTTATGAACAAAAATTATTTATCTTACAGTTTGAGATTACAACTAGGCTTAAAACTGAAGATTAGAGTGTTGGCTCATACGTGTCGAACGGAGCTATGTACATTTTTTAATTTATTTATTTATTTATCTACAAAACACTTACAGTACTAAAAAGTTTTGAACAATTTTACATTAAGTGTAATATTAAGAATATAACTTAGGGCCTATTCGGAAACGCAAACTTTGAGCAAATTTTGCAAATCATATCATTCGGAAATGCATCTTAACTATAAAGCAGAAAGATTGTGTGTTTGACCGACAAAGGCTCCAAGACTACACGTCGCAGAGCTCTGAAATTTTAAACAAAAATTTAGGTGCTGAATGTGACAATTTGACAATCGGTACGACATACGATTCGGAGGTTACGATCACTTTTTAAACGGGAAAACAATTCTCAAAATAAGGGTGGTTGCATCAATCCAGTATGAAACCATTTCAAGTTGCGTAGTCGTGGATATCAACCATGCCCCAGTGTGTTGTAACTTCCATATATACACACACATTTTTCATATTTTGATATCATGCATGTACATATACACAGCTACACAAAATAATTAAATTTTGCAGAAATTGTGAATATTTAACTTCTGAACGGATTAGCAGATTTACATAAAATTTCAGAGGTAGACATAATGTGTTACAAGATAGGCTCATTTTTTTTCATGGTTCATGAAGTTTGACTTCAATTTGCACAACAAGTGAACATCGCGCGCAGGTACGTAGATGGGACTTCCAAGAACTTTTTTTATGAATAGATTGATATCCCTCCACGTTGTGTGTAAATGGAAAAACCGTAATTTCTGTCAAATACCGGTTAAAGAAACAAAACCGGGCGAAGCCGGGTACGAAATCTAATATAATAATAATATAATATGGGTGGCGCTACAGCCCATAGAGGGCCAGGGCCTAGCTTCTCAGCAACCACTCGTGTTGTGCGTGCTATTATTTTCACACGAGTTGAAGGGACCTACAGTTTTATGCCGAATCCGAACGGCCAGATTTGAGAAGCTTTTTCTAGACAGGAAATACTCTTTAAGCACTGTCAGTGACTCGAAAGAGGTGGGGTCGTGAAAATTATTTGTGTCGCTCAGAGTTGGAATCGAACCTACGACTTCGAGTTTGGGGTCGACGCACATACCCACAACGCCATGAGCCACCACGGGTACGAAATCTAGTACACGATAAATCAAACAATTCTAAATCGCAGTAGCGCAAATATTTTTTGCAAATATATGCAAAATTAAGCAAACTTCAAAATCGTGTTGCTTTTTTTCAATTGCTGGCTTTGCGGGGACGGTGTATGTTTCAGAGAAGACAATTAGGGAAGAAGAAGAAAGGTAAAAGTTAGAACATACAAAAAACTCATTAATTGAACTTCTCTAATTTAACAAATGCTAGATCTTGGACGCATCAGGAGATAAGACTCCTTATTTCAATCCGATTGAAATTCGAAACAGATGTAATCTGTTTCGGGATGCAGCAAGGTGGAAGTATTTCGAGCTTTCCATGAAGCTTATGGAAAAAAAAGACCGCACAGAGACCCACCTAGAAGTTTATTAATTTCGACTTTGGAAGATCGATATGAAAATAACCATGAGATCGAAGACGGCTAGGATTCGCCAGGGTCGAAACGCACCCATTAGGAAATGCTAAGCGCCTAAAAAGAACAACTATGAACAACGAAATGCTGGAATTTTTAAAATACAGAGGCTAGTGAGGAATTCAGCCGCAGATGGATGGAAATTGAAAAGGAACGGATCAATATACTAAATGATATTAAAATAACTTTAGACCTAATTGTCTATTTTTTTTTTCAAATAACTACTAAACGCGAATTGTGGTGGCGCGTGGCGTTGTGGGTATGTGCGTCGACCCCGATCTCGACGTCGTAGGTTCGATTACAGCTCTGGGCGACAAAAATAATTTTCACGACCCCATCTCTTTCGAGTCACTGACAATGCTTAAAGAGTATTTTCTGTCTAGAAAAAGCTTCTCAAACTTTGCCGTTCGGAGACGGCATTAAACTGTAGGTCCCTTCCACTCGTGAGAGAACAATAGCACGCACAACACGAGTGGTTGATGAGAAGATAGACCTCGACTCCCTAAGGGCTGTAGCACCACCCATATATATGTAGGAATATACATCACATCACATCACAGCCGATTGACAAGACAGTTAAGCAAACAGAACTGAAATACACGGCAATATGATAAACAGACATACGAACATACAACAGGAGACCTAACGGGATCTGATCAGGCGACAATACGGCGACAGCCCAGCTGTACGACACAACAGAGTACGCAACGGAGAAGCAAGGGAAAAACCCGAACACACACGTACGCACGAGAACAAACGACACGACCACGACGCATGAGCCAGCAGCCAAGGGTCATTCCGGAAGCAGTCGTCAAACTGAAAAGAAGTAAAGAAAGTAAGCAAATTCGAAGTGTTTTAATTGAAATAAATAATAAAGAATCCCACATATATATACACTAAATGCGAATTAAAATGAATTAAGAACCGCATGTGTTGGATTTATTAGCCATCAATATATCCAACGACATACGCTAATTGATAATTTCTGAGAAAATTAAATTCGTCCATCTTTTTTTCGAATCTACTTCAGTTCTTGGCCACTTTATGAACTTATTTCGACGTCAGTTATAATCTTTATAAACTTGATAACAATAGAATGCGAAGCTCCTTGACCAATATTAGCTAATTTCCATAACGTAATGTAGAGTGCTGAGCACAAGTACAGGCCTTTCGGCTTGTGTTTTCCAAAAAGGCTCTAAAATAAACACAAGTTCCTAGAAAAACTATTACGGGAAAAGTTAAATGTAAGAAAACCTAGCATCTCCACTTTATCCCTACGTGTAGCGTTATTCTTTTCATTCTGAAATGGTTATAAAATACGTCATCCGGAAAAGTATGCATATGTATAGATTTGACGCCGTTGCAAATTTATACAAAAAAGAAATAGTTTTCTAGAAACTATTTTTTTTAATATTACTATTGCAACCATCTATAATGTGTTAAGATTTATATTCAAAATGCTAATTATTCAGAGAAGAAAAGCATACAATCGTACTCAATCGTTGTGAAATTTTCAAATAGTAATTGTCTAATATGGATAGGCCTACTGGGCAAGTAAAATTGAATTAACACCGAAAGTTATGATTTGCAAAAATATCATTAACGAGCATTACTTCACAAGCTGTATGTCTAGTTTTCAAGGATTTTATACCAAGCAATTGACACATGTGGGCCCGTGGTGTTGTGGGTATGTGCGTCGACCCCAACCTCGACGTCGTAGGTTCGGTTCCTGCTCTGTGCGACGAAATCAATTTTCATGACCCCACCTCTTTCGAGTCACTGAGAATGCTCAAGGAGTATTTTCTGTCTACAAAAAGCTTCTCAAAACTTGGCCGTTCGGAGTCGGCATAAAACTGTAGGTCCCTTCCACTCGTGACAGAACAATAGCACGCTCAACACGAGTGGTTGCTGACAAGCTAGGCCCTGGCCCCCTACTGGCTGTAGCGCTACCCATATATATATATAATTGACACATTGCCATAAAGTTCGATATAGTGCGTATTCTAATGCATATTACAAAATATGCATTTGGTAAATCTCTTTTGCACTTTTTATTAGAATATGAGGCAAAATAAGGATTCCATATAACAACTGCATATTCAAGAAACGGCCTGACCATTTATAGGTAAAGGGATAATAGGACGATAGGATCAGTGAATGCTTTGGTATTACTCTAACTGAAACCGATTGCTGAGTTGGCTTTAGATAATCCATAATTTATATGTAACTGATTGCTCATAAGTTATACAATTCACTTGGGAAAAATTAGCCGAACCAATGGCGTAGATGAATTGAAGAGGAATGGCTCATTTATTGAATGTAAATGATTGACATATATGAACATTCAGAGTTATACTGTTGTTATTATACCATATGAAGATGCCATCAATGTCAGATTGAAGTGATAAGCAGTCATTAATATCTCTTATGCTCTTATAAATGTTTACATCATTGGTGAATAGTAAGCAATTGCTGTGATTTATTGAACAAGTAATTCCATTAATGAAGATTATAAAAAGTCAAGGCCTAAATGACTTGACTGAACCCTGAGATACAATTAATTGGTTTGGATAGAGAGTCCAATTCAACTCTCTGTGTGCGATTTAGATGAAAAGAAGCAGCCCAACGGAGGGATACAGAGTAAGATCCAAAGGGGTAAGGTTTTCAATGAACAATGAATGGTTAATTCAAATGTTTTAATAAAGTCTGTATATATTGCAACAACTTGCTTGTTGTTTCTCATCTCATTTACTATCAGGATGAGTCAATTGAAGGGTTAAGCAACCCGATATTTACTGTGATGTTGGAGGCGGTTGATCTGCCGTGAAGATGTTGAAGAGCATCGATCACTTTCAACCCTTGCGCAATTTCCGCCGTGATGTTACGCTCTGTTGATTGGCTGCCTTCCACTTGGACGTAAAATATTCTGTAATCAGAAAGCTGTAGACTATTCTAATCGGGTAGAGGGGAATCATATCTGATTCAGCTCATAGATGAGGTCCTCTACCGAGACCTTGTCGAAGGCAACGGTTTTATTCACGGTCGGCGGCTCAAGTTCAGTTTTTGTGCTACCAGACACTCCATGTTCTTGCTTCTGCTCAAGAGCGATATAGGCCATCTCAAAAATCCAAGGCGTAATTGTGATGAATTTCCAAGGCAGACTTTTGCGTGACTTCTACTTTGCTGGACTCAAGGCTACCCTCAAGGTTACCTACAATCGTAGTATGAAACGCGTGGTTCTTGTTCTTTGGGCAAAGCGCAAAGCCTGCATACTTTCGAAGAGCTCTCTAATTATATCTATCGGGACTTAGTAAACGTCTGCCTGGAAGTAGGCACGCAACGCCTCTGGCTGACCTCGGCATACATTGCGCAGGACCATGTAGGGCACCCATCGACAGGTTCACCGTGAGGTTTGATTTCAATAGGCTTTTTGACAGATACGCGTGACTACTGTTAAACTGCTTTTTTAAATTTTGTTCAGTATCGCTTGGCAAGGCGTCATCGCATACACCATCCATACTCGACCGGTTAGACCACATTCACGTAGTAAAGAGACTATAGCAAAGACGGTGACGAATCGATTCGTCGTTCTTGACTTGGCTTGGCTTAATCGACTATGTGACTCCTAAAATTCAAGAACATGGTGAGTTCTGGTTGTCTTATTTGTTGAGAAACCATTCTGGTGAGTACTTAATTTCACGCTTTGCTAGAGAAAATTAGCCGCCTACATCATTCGACATCAGACATTTGGACTATTTTCTCAGCGCATATGTAAAGTCTCAGGTCTTCAGGAATAAACTAAACTACGATTTATGCTTTGGAAGCCAACATTTCTCGTGTTATCCACGAGATACCAGTCGCTCAATCACCCAAAAACGGACCAAATCAAATGGACCACCATTGACGTAGTCGTGGCCAACATTTAAATGATATCTTTTCCAAAAAGTAAATGCCCTTTCATACTTCGGTGAGGATCAGGCAATAGACTTGTGAGAAGATGAAGGAAACTTGTTTCGTAAGATTTGCTCCAGCCAAAGATTAGAGGTTATGTACAGGTTGTTTCTGTCTTCTGGTGCCGTGCGATAAGTCGCAACATTGTCCGTAACCACAGGTGTTCAAGAGCAACTCCTAGTCGAAGTTGATCCTTTTCGGTTTACCACCTAAACACTAACTAATGTGAACTCAACCTCATTTAGTGTTTTCAACTGTGTTGAATGTTTACAAAGTCGTTGCAACGCATTACACAACCTTAATGTGAGAGAGCTCTTATTAACCCCGAAACAGTGTAGAAATACGGGCGCCAATCTCTTGGGGTCCTCCACCGCTGCTTCGCGGTGTCAAATCCTTGTTGCTTCCCCATTTATATTTTGCTTATCATGCAAGCAAGCACAGCAAATTCTGTGTCATCCCCATTCCTCCAACACACACACACGTGCATAGACTAACCGCCACTCCAGGGCAACTGCGAGCACGTCTGTTGAGGGATTAAGAATCGCTGTGCTTCTTGTTTGCCTTGCTGCTAAGATTCGTAAATCCATCTCATACCGCTATCGCGTCACCACCTTAATTGCATTCACCGTACCTTCTGTTGCGTGCTATAATTTTTTAATTAATAACGCTGTCTTGTTGTTGGCAACCTTTGGATGCACTCTGCACTTGATTTTCTTTCACTCAGGGAATCCTGCACGGACTTAAATGTATTGGCGTAGGAGAAGGAGGAAGATCTAATTGTTCTGAAACACTGTTGTATTCCTGTTGCAGCAGTGAAAGAAATGATACGTGAAGCTCGTAGATGGAATCTTGGGTAATTGCATCACGTGACTGAGCTCAATGTGGTCGCACATAGCATTACTTATGAACTGAAGTTGTATAAAGGCTATGATCGCTTGGTTATCTAAAGTTTTCATGGCCAACTACCGATTTCTAAATTCTTTTGGTACGTATTTTTTCCACCATTCAAATATCCTGCATCATTTGGATACATGACATACCCCCAACACACGGATCTGTTTATCACCTTCCGTCCTAACAAGTATTCTGTTGATATATAGTCGCCACTAAGCCTCTTAGACCACAGCTAATTACTCCAAGAAATTCCTAAGAGAACAGCATGGCTGTACGAGAAAGCCAATTGGAGAGGAGTCAACAACTTCTTTAGGAATCTTAACTGGTCACTATGCTTCCTCGATAGTGACGTGAATGCCGCTGCTGATGAAATCAGAAACTGCTGGGCATGCGATCCTTCACTCCGTATAGGGTGAAGAGTATGAAGCCCAGATCAAATGCATGGTAGGACTCGAGCTGTATGGATTCAGTCAGGTTGGGAGAGTTGAGTTTCCGGACATACAAAGCCAAGCTTGGTGAGGAAAACCGGAATATGTTTAACTTTTCTGTCAATAAGTAGATTTCGCCACACATATTCCGTTGACTCTAGAGGTTGTTTTAGAACAACTTTTCTTTCTGGCTCACTCAGATTCTTCATATAATTGTTTACACTAGGGCAATTAAATATTGGCAATGTCAGAAAAATGAGGGCATGGGCCTGTGCATCCAGGGCAAAGTTGTTGATTGCTCTCAACTTGGCGAGATGCCAGCAACGATCCCTGTAAATGCACAGGTCAAGTTGACATACAGCCTCCCCGCGGCGCCCTCTGGATAACCTCTACTGCAGCCGCTTAGAGGTGAACCAATGTATGCAGCGACCCCTTGTCCGGGGGTTTAAACCAGGACCCGGTCTTCCAGGTTCGGTGGTTTCGCGTGGGGCTAACTTCCCCACCGTGTAAAACTCGCAATAGTTCAGAGACGGCAACAAGCCTCGGATACGGATGACCCTACTGCTGACGACCATAGACAACGAAATAAGGACAACGATTTTCGGTTCTGTACGTGGAATGTGAGGTCACTGAACAGACCACGTGCAGCCGATGAACTTGCGGAGGCCCTAGAAGCCTATAAGGCTGACATCACCGCCATCCAAGAGGTGCGATGGGATGGGCCGGGCAAAAAGAGGATGAAAAACTGCGATATATACTACGGCGATTGCTACAAAGAGCGAAGGCAGCGCTTGTTTGGATGCGGTTTTGTTGTTCGAGGCAGACTTAGGCAAGAAGTCTTAAGCTTTAGATACATAAGCGAACGCCTCACAACAATCCGCATCAAGGCAACATTCGGCAACATCAGCCTAATTTGCGCCCACGCCCCAACGGAGGACAAAGACGATGATAGCAAGGATGACTTCTATGATCTCCTAGAAAGAACATACGATCAATGCCCCAGCTACGACACCAAGATCGTTCTAGGAGATTTTAATGCAAAGCTGGGCAAGGAAGAAATCTTTGCTAGAGTCGTCGGTAAACACAGCCTACACGACAACACGTCCGACAATGGACTCAGGCTGTTGGACTTCGTGACGGGGCGAAACCTCACTGTAGCCAGCACGCGGTTCCCTCACCTCAACATTCACAAAGAGACCTGGCGGTCCCCTGATCAATCAACCGTCAACCAGATTGATCACATTGCGATCGACGTCAGACACTCCTCCAGTGTCCTCGATGTCCGAACGTTCCGAGGTGCCAACATCGACTCGGATCATTACCTTGTTGTAGCCAAGGTCAGAACTCGGATATCGATTGTACAACGGAGTAGAGCAAGACCAAAACAGTTTGACGTTGGAAAGCTACAATCGCAATCGACCGCTGGGAACTTCTCCGATCGAGTCTCCCTGAAGCTCTCAGAGAGTCCAACCCTGCCAGGCGAAACAATCGACGAACAGTGGAACCGTTGTCAAAACGCCATTAGAGAAGCTGCCTCTGATGTGCTGGGTTTTAAAATGCCACCTAGAAAAAACCCATGGTTTGACAACGAGTGTCGGCAGGCGCATTCAGCGAAGCTAGCAGCATATAAGGCGACGCTGGATAGAAGGACGAGAGCGGTTCGTGAGCTCTACGAACTTAAAAGAAGGGAAGAGCACCGGCTTCTCAAAAAGAAAAAGAAGGAGCATGAGAAGCGCGCGATCGAGGAAATGGAGAGGTGGTACGGCAGAAATAATGTCCGAAAGTTTTACCAGCGTGTGAAACAACTATCCAAAGGGTACAAACATCGGACAGAAGCCTGTCGGAACGAAGAAGGGCAACTCGTAGTAGAGTCGCAGTCGATACTGAGAATCTGGAAGGATCACTTCTGCAGACTGTTAAACGGCGAAGAGGACACCAATACCGCTGTCAGGCAGAATGTTCCACTCCACGCAATGGACGACGATAGAAGAGAATTCCGTCCCCCCGATCTAGACGAAGTCAAGATAGCGATATCGAGACTGAAGTCGAACAAAGCTGCTGGAGCGGATGGATTGTCCGCGGAACTGTTTAAGGCAGCTGGAGATGATCTGGTTGGGCGCATGCACCAGCTCGTCTGTAGGATATGGTCGGAGGAAAGCATGCCCGACGAGTGGAATCTTAGTATCGTTTGCCCGATCCACAAGAAAGGAGACCCCTTTGACTGCGCCAACTATCGGGGGATAAGTCTCCTTAACATCGCCTACAAAATCTTCTCTGCCGTTCTGTGTGAGCGCCTGAAACCATTCGTCAACAACCTGATAGGTCCTTATCAGTGCGGTTTCAGGCCTGGGAAGTCCACTATCGATCAAATTTTCACATTACGGCAGATCCTCGAAAAAACCCAAGAGATGCAGATCGACACCCACCACCTATTTGTCGACTTTAAGGCCGCATATGACAGTGTGCATAGAGACGAGCTATACAACGCCATGTCTAGTTTTGACATCCCTGCCAAACTCGTCAGATTGTGCAGGATGACGATGGAGAACTCTCGCTGCTCCATCAAGGTCGGTAACGAACTCACCGAGACCTTCAATGTCAAAAAAGGTTTCAGGCAAGGCGACGCGCTGTCATGTGACTTCTTCAACATCGTGTTGGAGAAGATCGTGCGAAACTCACACGCCAACACTAGAGGCACGATCTTCCAGAAGTCCGTTCAACTGCTTGCATACGCGGACGATATTGACGTGATTGGCCGAACTCAGCGAGCCGTCAATGAAGCGTTTGCTTGTATTGAGACGGAGGCGGCAAAAATGGGTTTAGCGGTGAATGAGGGCAAAACAAAGTATATGCTGTCATCAAGAAAGGACACACAACATCGACGACTCGGTCAGAACGTCACCATAGGCAGCTACAACTTCGAGGTAGTGAAGGACTTCGTCTACCTCGGCTCCCAAGTAAATAGTGCGAACAACATCAGTACTGAGATTAAACGCAGAATAACTCTTGCCAACCGCTGTTTCTTTGGGCTCAAGAGGCAATTGAGTAGTCGAGCCCTCTCTCGAAAGACCAAGCTCACCTTATATAAGACCTTGATCATCCCTGTCCTGCTGTATGGCGCGGAAGCTTGGACTATCTCAAGAGCGGATGAAGACGCACTTGGTCTCTTCGAGAGAAAAGTTCTGCGTTCAATCTTCGGTCCTGTTTGCGTTGAAGGTTCTTGGAGAAGGAGATTCAACCACGAACTGTACGGGCTGTACAGCGACATGAGTCTAGTCAGGCGTCTACGGATTCAACGCCTAAGATGGCTAGGCCATGTAGAGCGCATGGACAACACTGCTCCAGCCCGAAGAGTCTTCGACTCCGAGCCAGTGGGACAACGCAATAGAGGACGACCACGAACCCGATGGCGCACTCAAGTGGAAAAAGACCTCAACCAACTTGGAGTGCGAAATTGGAGGCAGCTGGCTAAAGAACGTGCCAGCTGGAGAGGATTGTTGACCGAGGCCCAGGTTCACCCCGGACTGTAGCGCCACAAGAAGAAGAAGAAGAATGTCAGAAAAATTGGTGAAGATGGCAAAGGTCTGACCAAACCTACTTCTTGGCAGAAGGCTTAGCGGGCCAGAAATGACTGCAACGCAATAATTCGACGCGTGAAATTCACCCAACGCGGAAGCTTTTAATGATCGGGAGCACCGCTTCCGCAGCACCAGGTGTACTGGTGATTTCATATAATAATATAATATAATATAAAGGTGGCGCTACAGACCGCAGTGGGCCATGTCATAGCTTCTCAGCAACCAATCGTGTTGTGCTTGCTATTGTTTTCTCACGAGTCTATGGGACCGACTCCGAAACGCCAAATTTAAGAAGCTCTTTCTAGACAGGAAATACTCTTTGATCATTGTCAGTGACTCGAAAGATGTGGTGTCGTGAAAATTATTTGTGTCCTACAGACCAGGGATCGAACCAACGACGTCCAGTTTCAAGTGCGTTAGGATCAACGCATCTGTGCACAACGTCACGGGCGACCACGATTTGACAGTTTATCTCACTGAAAAGCGAACCCGAAGAGAACCCGGCAAGATAGTTGCGTTTGGTATTTCTAAGCTATTTGACAGAGTTTGGCTTAAAGCTCTTTGTCGAAAATGCGTGCCTGCGGTGTAGATTAATCTTTTCTTTTGTGGATTAGAAACTACCGAAACTGCCTTTCGAAACGTTCAATTCAAGTTGTCTTGGGTGGCTTCAAGTCTGACATCTACAATATATATGTTGGTGTCCCTCAGGGCTTTGTTCGATCTTCGACACTCATTTCTATAAATGATCTCATACTTGCTACTTCTAATCCAATCCACTTCCTGTCTGATGACAGCACCCTCAGATTTTCATATTCGTTCCAAGACGCACGACTACGGCTGTATGGCGGAGTTGGTTAAGTGCCTGCAATTGGTAATAGGGGTCCCAAGTTCGAATCACAGTGAAAGCAAGTTATTAGGCTTTTGTCTGGTTTTCAAATCTAGTCCATTCACCATTTGCCGTTGGGTATCACAATTAACCAACAGTGGTCTTAGTGTGCTGACAATGTGGCTGGCTGGCAAACCTAACTTAAGACTCACGACTCTGCCCTTCGGACTTAGTATTGGAACGGCATAGAATTCAACGCTTTGAAGCCTCAATGCTGTCTTCTGTCACTAAAGAAGTCCTTAACAATCAACTAATTTCCACCAAAAGCGCTCCATCCGTGGTATCAACTAAAGTGCTGCGAATTGTTTAGGTTTGACCTGGCCTCAGTCAGCATTTCTCTCCAACTAGGGCGATCTTGGGCTAGGCGCCTCCAGTTTTGTACAACCAGCTAATTAAGAACTCTTTCCGGCTGGTACCGCATTGTTCCCAGGGTTGGCCTCAAAGACTTTCCGAGCTGTAGCGTTAGTGTCCATTCTCTCTACATGTCCTAGCCATCTGCGTCGAGACAATCGAATTCGTTTGACGAAGCCAATGGCGTCTCATCGTTCAGTCTTCTCCTCCAAACTCCTTCTTCACAAACGGGACCGAATATGATTGGAAGGATTTTCCTGGGACTCTCAAGGTCTTATATAAATACAGCTTGTTTTTTCCGAAACAAGGCCTTATTTTTCAATTGCCGCCTAAGTCCAAAAATACAGCGATTGGCCACGGCCTCGTTTTATCTCCGCGGTGATATCATTTCCGGAGTTTGTTGCAGAGCCTAGATAGAGAAAGTGGTTGACTAAATCAAAGCTTCATCTGTCTGTTGTGGCACTTTGCTCAAGATGTCTATGTTGATGTACCTTTTTTGTAGACAGCATGTACTTTGTCTTACCTTCATTCACCGCAAGACCTTACTTGGCCGCTTCTCTAGATGCTAGCAAATGCCCCTGTGACAGCCCGTTGAGTTCTTCTGATAATGTCGATGTCATCGTCATATGCGAGCAGTTGTGCAGACTTGTGGAAGATCATGCCTCTTGTGCTGACGTCTGAGTTCGGTACGATCTTATAGAGAATTATGTTAAAGAAGTCACATGAAGTCACGATCAAGTGAAGTCAAGATCCTTAACGAATGAGTTTTGCAGGGATGCCAAAACTAGACAATGCGTTGCAATATACTGTCATACACGGCCTTAGAGTTCGTGAATAGATGGTGGGTATCGACTTGAAACTCCTCGATCTTTTCCAAGAACTGCCGTTATGATTTCGCTGGCCTGAACCCGTGCTGATATTGACCCATCAGGCGCTTACCCAAGGCGGCAGAAAATATCTTATGTGCTATGTTCAGGAGACTTATACCTCTGTAATTAGCACAGCTTAGAGGGTCTCCTTCATTCAACCAGCTTTTACACATGAATAGGTGTATATATTTTTCCAAATCATTGCCAGCTGCTTTGAAAAGTTTAGCATGCAGTTCATCGGCGCCAGCAGCCTTGTTGAACTTCAGTTTGGCCATTGCTGCCGTAACCACTGACGTCGGGAGGGAGGAATTCTTGTCCAACATCGCCTATATAGAATTTTTCTGCCTTATTGTGGTATTTTGGTGGTCACCCCCACTATACAGTCAGCAAAAGTGATCTTTGCAAATTTTCAGCACGGACTGTAATTCTACTACTACATTCCCATCCTTGCCCTTGCAGGCTTCCGCTCGGTTTTTTTTTTAACTTGACATGTCCTTTTTAATATGTACTAATATAACTCGTGTTGTGCGTGCTATTTTTCTGTCACGAGTGGAAGGTACCTACAGTTTTATGCCGACTCCGAACGGACAAGTTTTGAGAAGCTTTTTCTAGACAGAAAATGCTCTTTGAGCATTGTCAGTGACTCGAAAGAGGTGGTTTAGTGAAAGTTGTTTTAGTTGCACAGAGCAGCAGACATGTTCTTTTTACCATCCCTCAATCTCCTTGATCGCTCTCTTCTCATGCCCTTCATTTTCCTTTCCGAGAAGCCGCTGCTCTTCCCATCTTTTCTGCTCGTAGTGGCGTCTTAAAAGTATTGCTAATGGTGTTCTACACTTGATGTCGGTGACACAGAACTTTCTGAGAGGTAAAGGGAGACTCGATCTAATTCTCTGGTGATCTCCTGCAAATGAGATTGTACGGCATTGAATTTGTTTACAAGTTTCCTTAGTCCAATGCACTAATATTTCACCCCCTTGAAATGAAACAAGGCGTATATTCACAATGTTCGTATGTGGTTTCACTAAACTTATAGCAGACAACAATATCGCGGGTTCATTAGACTCGCTGGAACATCGACATACTGTGGCTTTTGATCCGTGTTTGAAATGTATCGCTATTTTATGTTTTAACAAACGAACTGCATTTCACCTATTCTTTAATTCACCAGCAATACGGGTGCAGTTAAATTAAGAGACTCCTTTTCCAGTGTACTACACGAACGAATTTTATGCTCTTCCCAGCCCAATTCTTTCCCACAAATTACAATCCTCAGATATTTAAAATCAATGTACACAGGTACCTCTCTCACTCTCTGCGTGCTGTGTCTTGAACCCTGACACTTAAGGGCATTAGTAATCCGTTCAGCACGCGCGCACTAGAAATTAATTTTCAATTTTTGAAATGAAAGTGAGGTAGGTTGGGAGTCACAAGGCCGCATGATTTCTAAGCCCGATTATCTCAACCTTCTTCAAGCCGGCTGTTTCATCTCCCATCTGTTCTATTCCACTCTCAAACCACCAGAATCACTTAACTCAAAAAAAAGTTCCTCGCAACCACCTTTCAACTTAAGCCTCTGCAACTCCAGCAACTAATCATCATCGTAGTTTCTCAAGAATTTAATTGCATTGCGGTTGCCGCTTCGCTAGTGCCCTCAACTAAGCTCAGTCTCAGATAAGTTTTATTCGCATTTGCCCATTCAGGAATCTCGGCAGCTTCCTTCGCCCTGTATATTTCATATGAATTCTTTTTGTCTCTATGATGGCAATGGGAAAAAACAAGAAACTGCAACGCACATAAAAGTTTCGCCGATTTAATTAAAAGTCCTCCAGCGTGGCAATTTTTTTTCGCAAGGCCTGCGTCTCGCTGTGCCATCCGAGCGCACTTAAAATTCATTTAAACATTTCCGCAGCGCACTACACCCACAAGCCACACGCCAGATTATCCTCATTCATTACCTCGCAATTATTTTGCAAAACGATGCGAGCCATGGCAGGGAATTGCAAATCACTGAACGAAGCCATAAATCCTTCTTGACCGTCAGTCAGTCTGTTGCGAACTAATTTGGGCGCGTCGCCACACTCACATAAGTTCAGTGCCGTCACACATTTCGAACGCGCCTTGACCTGACAGTCGATTAAAATCCAAGAAAGACAAAAAACGGGAGAGCCGTCGTCCTCAGTCATATGTTTCAATTAGGAATATAATTTGGAGCCAGAACTGCCGTAAAGCATGAAATGGGAGTTCATTCTGGTACTGATGCTCAAGCGGAGGAATGAGAATGCGACAAGGAGGCATGTTTGGAGGAGAAAAGTTTTAAGTGTCATTTATGTTCAGGACGTGAGCCTGACTATTTTTTCTTTGTTCTTTTTATTGGATGAAGGGATGTGAGAAAATTGTTCATGTGGATGGTTTGATGTCAATAAAGTAATTTTGGGACGAGTTCAAAGAACATCGGCTCCTAAATGAAAACGTATCGACTCACTTTGTGGCGGTTGACTATCCTGTGGGGAGTGAGAACGTATTTCAAATGGCAATTTAGCGAAAGAATGAAGGTAGGAGTGGCAGTTAATGTAACAGTTTGGGTGTCATACCATTTTTTCGCAGATTTATTCCCGTAGCTGGTTTGCACAGCTTGGATCAACTTAGAAGAAAGATTCTATGTTCCGAAGAAACTCAGAATAACCTCTTTAATTTTTTGTAATTACTAACTTTTTGGCTGCATACAATTTGGGTATACAGTCTTGACTCTACAGTCCATAGTTAGTTGATGTCACTCAATTACGTTCGGCACCTTATTATCTTGGTTGATGTCAATCTTCACATTGCCCTAGGCACCTTTTTTTTGGTAGCGACAGTGGCGTGGCGTGAACGATTTTTGAAATTTTTAATATTTTGTATTGCAAGTCAAATACACCTAATTCTGTTTTTATACAGTGGATTGGTTCCAGAAAAATCCATGTAAAAAGATAATGGGAATTCCCCTAAATTTGTGCTATTTAAATTAGCTTCGGCCAATAAATTTGCTTGTTCGCGCAAAAAGGGAATTCCCTTAAATTTGTGATATGAACATACTTCGCAAAAATGAAATTTGACAAAAATATGTAAGCACAAGCAATTTCAAATCGTGCTAAATGGAATAAAATCGTGTAAGAAAAAAAAAATTTAATATATTATTTTCAAACCGTGTTATATCAAAACCATGTAAAAACAGAATTAGGTGTGGTTACAAGAAAGGCGATTCAAAAATAAATGTACATGGGCGACTTGTTAGACGGTGATGGTTAGATCTTATAAAACATCATCAAATTCGACCCATTTTCCCCCTTCCGGCTTCAATTTCTTGTTGCGCAACAATAACGGCACTCCAATTTGTAATTCGCCATCGTCTGGTTGGAGGGCCTGTTTTTCAAGCTTGTCAGGGTCGGCTTGAGTAAACCATTGATGTCACATGATCTGTAACATGATAAGAAGTAGAAAGTTTTGTCGTGAAAAGTGGCGGTGTAAGTTCTTCCACGGTCTTTGACATAAAATCTGGCCAACAATAGGAGCGGTCTTGTTTTCAGTTTTCACTGCAGATCTTATATTCAATGCTGCATTTAATTGGGTACTCCTACAATCTATTACCGTACATGTCAGGTCCGAAGTTGCAATGTGACTTCAAACAAATTCAGTGGTTTTGGGACGACTGGAAGCTGATTATCAAAGTGAAACGTCAAGTTTGAAACTATCCTTTTCAGAGCCCCGTTGTATATGGCATCATGGGATACGCGCAAAAGCTAAAGTAAATTCAGTATTGTTGACAAACAGGGACGACTGTTAGTTGGAAAAATTGTAGTTTGATATCTATATACGCATTTGGTTCTTCCCAGATGGAAAAGATTAGGTGGTTTGGACTTTTCTCCGGTGTTGTCGTACAGCCGAGTCTGAGTAAAACAAGCTTTTCAGACAACTACTCAACTGCTAGTAGTATCATATCATCCCTTCACATTCAAGCCTCTGTCGAGCAATCAATTGCCTATAATAATTCGTACACGGTCCCAAATAATATCAAGTTGTAACATCATCAGAATTGGAAAATATTATCGAAAATCTAAAAACAAATCAGAAAATCCACTGGTTTCGATGGGCTCAAAAATGACAGCCTTAAAAATCTTCCCAGCTCTGTATTCATGCAGCTAACTGAAATCTTTTACAGCTGTCTAAATCTGGGTTACTTTCCTAAAAACTGAAAGGCTGCTAAAATATACTAAAACAATATTAAAACCCGGTAAACCGCCTAAATTACCCACCAAAGGCCCATTAGCCTACTAGGCTCTATTAGCAAACACCTTGAGAAATTGATTAAGAATAGAATAGTGTCTCTCGTTGATAAGGACGTTTTACCCCCAGAGCAATTTGGTTTCAGAGCTTTTCATAGCACTGCTCACCAAATACATCGCATCACAAAACACGTCAAGCAAAATTTTTCAGTAGGCAATAGCACTGGTATGGTTGTGTTGGACTTAGGAAAAACGTTTCATACTGGTGGCATAATGGCTTTGCTACATAACCTACTAAGTGTTAATCTCCAAATGTACCTTATAAAGATAATCCATTCAACCTTTTAACACGAAGTTTTAAGGTATTTATCTGAAGAACAACAAATTAATGCAGGCGTGCCACAAGGGTCTGTTCTTTCTCCAGTCCTTTTCAACTTATATACCTGTGATATTACCAGATTTTCTAACTGTGATATAGTCTTATTTGCCGACGATACATGTATTTATTCATCCGCTTCAACTGGTTTCAATGTTGAAACTAACTTGTAGTCAGCCATAAATAATTTCGAAGAATTTTGTAATTCCTGAAAAATTAAATTCAATGCTCCGAAGACCCAAGCTATTTTCTTTACGCGTAAGAGAAAAGCTTGTCTACTTCTCAGCAAGAACCTACTACTCAACGACTTTCAGATCGACATCTATTTAGATAAACGCTTAACTTGCATGTCTAAGAAATCGTTAAAAAAGTGCATATCACGGTGAGGGTCCTCTATCCATTTATTTGTAGAGCCTCACGACTGGACATTCACAATAATTAATATTAAAGCTATTTTCCAAGCCATCATTTTCTATGGATCACCAGTGTGGGACGAGTGTGCAAAGATTCATCTGCTTTGCATCTGCATTCACCATGGTATTTTCCACAGAGGTACTTCATGAAATTGCTAACATGGAAATGGTTATACCTAGAATTGAAAAGCTAATCCACAAATATAACATCTCTTGCTTAACATCAGAAGATAACTTGATTTCAAGTCTAGCTTCGTAAAATGTACAATCAATTTTTAATAAATTATTTATTTATCTATTCAGCCATATTTATTTACTTATTTATTTCTATTATCTATTTACATATCTATTTTATTCACATATTTATTATTTCTTTATTTGTTTATTTATATCTACCTACTTGTTTATTTATATATTATTTATTTTTGCATATATTTACTTATCTATTTATTTATTTTGTCCTCTGTGAATTATGTGTCATAGTTGTTAAACCTTTGAAATCAAGTTGTAAAGACGCCTCTCTCTTCCCCTTAACGACTCTGTGGTCTTTACTGAAGGTTTTTATTGGCTTTTCCTTCAAATTACATATGTGATATATTATCTAAGAATTTTTATAAATATTTCAGTAGTAAGGTAATAACACGGGATCTCTGTAAGTAAGTAATGTAATGTATAACCATTGTAAAATTGCTGCCACAATAATTAGAAAATAACAATATAGGTCGTGATGCACGCGTCTGTACAACATGGACATAATTAGGATAGTATAGTTATGATGTAAGTTTTAATTGGAGGTTAGATATAAAAACGTTGTTTACATAGTTAAGCTAGTTTTAATCGTTTTTGTCTAACATATAAGTATTTGAATTGAAGAATAAGCGAAAAATGAAAGAAGAAAACTTCAATTTACCCACTTCTTCAATTCATCGTTGATGACGTTGCTAACTGAACCGGTGGTTACAAAAAAATTGAGGCATTTGCGAAAATATTCCTAGCTCCTTACGAATTATGAGACAAAATTTGAATAACTAAAATAATGTACTGTATGCCAAATCGTTTCGACAAAAACGCACTTCTGTTAGGCATTTCTCGTATTCCTTCAGAAATCATGTTTCCTTAGTTTTCTTGAATGTGCTTTCATGATCGGTTTGAGTTGAATACCTCATTTATATCTTACAATATGGCTTTATTCAGAATTATATGTGGGTATTCATAAGATTTACCATTTTATTTAAACATATTCTTAATATACCTTACCCTATTTTCTGTTGGACAAAGTAGCAGAATGATATGATAACGTAAGCTTGAGTGTTCCCAGAAATTGTCGCTGGAGTAGGAAACACACAAATATGCTGTTTATATGCACATATTAGGATATCCATGTTGCTTGTTCTATGGGTACATAGTTGAAAAGTAGATTTAAAGATAGATTTTTATAAGGTAACCCGATAGGAATCGGGTAAAATGGGCACCCCGCCACTTGTAGAGAGAGGTACATTACTAAGTTACACATATCTAAGCCCTTCAATAGCAGACGTCTTTCTGACGACTTTCTTCATTTAGCCAATTTCGTCAGTGCAACGCGCTTACCTGCTAATCCGTCCGCTCCTTAAGTTCGACTATAATATATAATAGGAGTTAGTCTACAATTCATCGGTCTACCATTGTGTGATCTGTTCTATGGCTAGAACACACATTAATTGTGGATATCATCATTCGCACAACAGGACGGAGCTTCAGTATATTACAGTACAAACTCGCAACAATCGATTCGTGCAACTCCTCGATTTTCGCAACATTAAAGTCTTCCCATGCCCCGCGACTGTATACATGCAGCTTTTCGAAAAGGACACCTCAAAAAGTGCAACTTCTTGTCTTTATCAATCTGTTCTCATTTGGTTCGTGGTTCCTCACGTTACTTTAAAGTTGGATAAAGGAATTGATATCAACTGTTTCCAATCTGCTTGGAGACATTTTTTTCCAATATTAGTCGATTTTTTAAATGAAGAGATCTTGAAAGTTAAAACTGATATTACAGCTCGATCACTCAAAGCACATGTGCTGAAAATTGACTGAAGAGAATAGTACTGCACTAGACGACATTTTTTCTCTACAAAAACTAAAAGAGCATGTGGTTTTGAAGAAACATAAAGTCCTAAAAACAATAACGATTTGCTCCAGTTTCATAAATGAAGTATTTTTTATCACATTGCCATTATTTCTATGGAAACAAAGACATGTTGACTACAATTTCTTATTCAAGAAAAATTGCCAACCGGTAATTGCAACAATCTCTTTTGCATCCACTCATATGCATTTCAAGGCACGTGTCTGGCTTTGATTCCTGATACGACATAAATAATGTTCACAGGGCCACCTCCTTCGAATCACTGAAACCGCTCAATATGGTGCTGGGATCCGGTATAGTGGGGATCAGATATGAAGTGGTCAAAATAGACGAAAATACACTCCAATCTTGCCTGGACCATGAAAAGTTGTCCGTAAAGGGTGATGTCTCCAGAGAATGGTGCCCGTAAGGATGTTTGACTGTATTACTAAAAGAAAAGCCTTTCATACGACGGGAAGAAAAAGAAAGGTATTGCGTATGAAAAAAGAATGAGAAACTCCAGCCAGATTCGCTTTTGTGCCAAGGGTCCCGATTTATTTCAAAGTTTTTTTATTCACATTCTGTGTAGTTGTAGCATACTTACATCCATACATAGCGCTTTAGTATAAAATCATTCAGTCAATTTTACCATCACATTTTCTATCGGAGACAGTTTAAGTAAATTTTAAGTAAAGCTATTTTAAAGACTACTTTGTCAGTGATGACTATATCGAATCTACAAATTATTTTCCTCCAGTTTTACTTAAGATCAATTTAGGCGTTCATCGTGTTAACAATGGATCTTTGGTTCTTCAAAAGTCACTTATATTTCATCTGTTGAACGCCAGAGATTGTCTTTGACTAGCATTAAGGGGTGGTACCATTAAAAAATCTGCTTCATCTTTCCGGATGTAGTGTCACCACGGTATAGAGGAAGACACACAGCCTCCACTTGGACAAAAACCCCAAGACACAATCAATCCGCAGAGAGGATTTTGTTTTCAACAAAATTAAAAAAACAAAAAAAAAAAAAAACCCTAAAGAAACTGTTTTAAGTCCTTCACGTGTTTACCATCATCTCTCGCATCCAACCCCAGCACCACCGACAACAACACTTCAACTTAACTTTCTATTGTTCCTCTTCGCACCGCACCAGCACATTGTTTACTGTTTGAAGAGGGACTCCCCATTCCCCGGCCTTATCCAGTGGATTGGAGCTGCGTCGTTTGAAAAATACTCAGCACGTCGGTGAAGTGCTTACATGACCTACATAGGTAAGGACTTTGGGCGAACGTCGGGTATGCGAAACAGAGGATGGCTTGACATCGAAATGAATGCCAAAAAAAAAAAACAAAGGCGAGAGAGAAAACGGAACGTTCCCAGCAGATTGTTGCACAAGCTTCACTCGAAAGACAAAGCAAAGCGATAAATTAAATGCAAAATTATATCACCATCTTCCGCAGAATCGCATCCATGTTGTGACTTGCGTCTGTCTTGGCAATAAAACGCTTTGGCAGTCACTTCCCAGGAATAACGACATTGTTTGCATCTACAATTGCACACGACGGTTGAGGGTAGATGCGTAGAGGCTGTGTGCATGCAATAGCTGCATTTAGAGACAAATTAGTGTTCCACGTTTGTTTGTTTTGTTGCCATTATAGACGTTATGGACTTGGATTGGCGTTTGCCCGTCTGAATGTGAATGTTGTGGTGGCCCTTCAACAAATTCTTTGATGAGCGGTCGGCATATCTCTCCACGAGAAAGCACGCACAAAACTTGTGTATATTTCTCATATCCAATAAAAATGCACATTTGATTAACATCTCAAGCCTCTGTGCGTTTCTGCCTGTCACTGTCCACTGTAAACAGGTCTGGTTTCAATTAAAATTCGATCAGCCCAACAACGCACACCTTGTCGGACGCAAGAGAATGCACTGCATGACAATTAATCGAAAATTGCCAACATATCACAATCTCAAAACCACCAGATTCCTGATAGATACCAAGGACATTGGTTATTCGAATCCCAATTCCGGTCAGCGGCGACGGTATTTGATTATGCGCGGCTGCAATATTGGAATTTTTGTGTCGAAGGCCGGCCGGTGGTCTGGTCAGTGTCACTGCGGGTGTAGAATGGCCAGCGGTTTGGTTGGGGGCAAAAATGAATTATCGACAAACACCAGGACCTTTCAATGAGACAGGAATCGGCGGCTTTGGGTCGACATTCAGCGACGCGCTTTGCCACCTTTTTTGGCCGGTTGCGGGAAAACTAATCAAAATGCGTGCGGTTTGTTCCGATAATACAGAAAACACGCAAATCCGACGTTTGAAAAATTAATGCCAAGTGGTTCTGATGATGGGCAATAGGCTGGGCTATAGTGTGTTTTGCAAGCGTTGGATATCAGCAATTTAAGTAGAGTGAAATGACTTAAATGGAGACAAGAAAGAACGTGTTCCTTAGCACATTCCCAATTTAAAAAGAAGACCTTCATCCAGACAGGAACATTTTTCGAATCCCAAATTGTCCATATATCATATGCAATTTTATTTCCAAGGAACACGCATTCGATTCGGATTCGCTCCAGAGTATAGTTTCCCATAAGATCAAATATATCAACACAAGGTCAGTTCGCGGTTTGTACTGCTAGCAATTGAAGGTACTACCCTGAAGCTAGCAGATAGTGCGAAGTATCTTGGTATTATCCTGGACAGAATATTTAATATTTTATTTTGGAAAAATCAAGAAGGCAACCTACGCCCTATACCTGAGCAATAGAATGTTTGGTAAAAGGTGCTGCCCACCCTCAAGACAATCCCGCAATTGTATACAGCGATCGGAAGGCGTTTATTGACATATAGCAGTGTAGTATGGTGGCAGGCAATCCTGAAATCCACTACTCTTAATCTGCAAACTAGAATACCACGCACTAGCATGCCTAGGCGTTACGGAAGGAATTTCGCCTTAAGGTGCTATTGAAACCATTTGACTTATATATGCAAGATACCTCTGCCAAGAGTGGTATTAGAAGCATTCAATCTAAGTACTGACTGCAAAGTCCTACTGGACATGCTAGCATACTGAATATACTACAACTGGAAAATTTCGAAAGGGACTGGTTCGATTTTGATTTTAATGTCAAGGGAGAAGTGGACGACAAGTGACCCCATCAACAATTAGATCATGCATTGGCAGTCAAGCGGACATTAATGCAATCTCGGCTTTACAAATCAAGTCCAAGCTGGACGTCAGCTGCCATTAAGATCTTTGGGATACTTAAGGATACACAACAATTTGCTCGGAAAGGCCAAGCAGGCAATCGTAAACATTCACCCTATTGGGAAACGTCGACAAGAAAGTGTATGAGAGGATAATAGGAACAGCAAATGAACGGTTAAAAAATCCATCCACATGTGAGACTACTTGGATGCTATGGCCCTGGTACAACAGACCTAATCGGACGAACTACTGAAACGCAGTGAAAAGCTGCTCAGAATGGTAGTTGGTGTGCTTATGGAACTACCTGAAGTACCATGAGAACACAATGGGTCTTAGTTATAGGTTTGTAGGTGCTGTGGACACGAAGAAGAAAGAGCGTATAGTCTTCATAACTATGTCTCTGTGGGCCTCCGCCGATTGCGAAATGTAACTCTAGGAAGAACATCACGATCTTATTGCCAATAACATCTCTTTACGGGTTTATTAGAACATAGGGCAGGTTCAACTAAATAGAACCGGATCCGGAGTTATCATAAATAGGCTCGATACGTCCCTTGTGATTCCTCAGCGGCCATCACAATGGGATGACTAAAAAGGTCTAAATGTTATGTGCTTTCGGCCCGCCAACTAGCTAAGCTAACCTAACCTATGAAATCAAATAGTTATGTGTATGGTACTATGTGAAAGCACCACCCCGTTTGTTTTTAAGGTAGAGCCAATCGACGCCGCTTCTCTAATCGGTATGTTTGAGTTCTTGCAGCAAGCTTACTTCTAAGGTACCCTTGCTGAGCTGTATCGGAGAATTTCGAATGACAGAAGGCAGTCAACTGAAAAAGAAGAAACCATCCTGAAAGGGCTCTTCCAAGGCAGCCTGACTTAATGCTACACACCCTCCACCTGAAGAAAGGTGAAGGTAGTCTTCATACCTAAAGCAGGTAAAGCAAGTTACTGTAAAGCAAACGATTTCAGACCAATGAGCCTTGCTTCATCAACGCATTCATAAGGAATAATCTTAAACCTGACGCAATCTCTCGTGCGAAGCATGTGGTGTACCAGTATGAAGTGAGCGTTAAGATACAAGTGCCTCGATAGGGAAGTGTCCTTGTTGTGAACGAGCCCTTATTTTGTTTGTTTGTTTGACATCTGTGAAAAACATTTAGTATACATCAAGTCATTGAACAGACAAAATCATATATTTTCATTGTGTTAAAAATGTCGGATTTTGTACCATAAAGTGATGGTTTGCGGAAAGCATTAATTGGATGGAGATGACACTTTGAGTCAAAAGCAAATGGCAGCAATGTTAAATGTTGCACCACAAACAATTTCTGAACGTTTAAAAGCTATGGGAAAGATCCAAAAGTGTGGAAAATGGGTGCCACATGGATTGAATGAAAGACAGATGGAAAACCGAAAAAACACTTGTGAAATTTTGCTTCAAGAACACGTAAGAAAATCGGTTTTGTATCGGATTGTTACTGGAGATGAAAATTGGACTTATTTTAAGAAAAATTTAGAAAAAATCATGGGTTAATCCGGGAGAACCATCAACATCGACTGCAAAACCAGATCGATTCGCCAAGAAGACAATGCTGTGTGTTTGGTGGGACCGGAAAGGTGTGGTGTACCACGAGCTCCTACAATCTGGTGACACCGTTAATACTGATCGCTACCGACAACAAATGATCAATTTGAACCATGCATTGATCGAGAAACGACCAGAATTGGCCAGAAGACAAGGCAAGGTAATTTTGCTCCATGACAATGCACCTGCACACAAAGCAAAACCGGTTCAGGATACAATCAAAACACTTGGCTGGGAGCAGCTACCCCACCCGTCGGATTCACCAGACTTGGCTCCTTCCGACTACCATTTGTTTTGGGACACGCATTGGCTGAGCAGCACTTCGATTCCTACGAAGAAGTCGAAAATTGGGTGTCTGATTATTTAGCTTTAAAAGACGAGCAATTTTATTGGCGTGGCATTCACAAACTGCCAAAAAGGTGGTTAAAATGTGTAGAAAACAATGGCCAATACTTTGAATAAAATGTTTTTACTTTCCCATTAATAATTAGTGTTTTATTTTCAAAAAAATGAATGAAATGGTATGAAGGGTATATCCAGTGTTGTGGATAAACCCCTGGATGTCAAGGAATATGCCTTCGCTGCATAATAAGACATCCAGAGAGTCTTCTATAATGTAGAAACCAAGTCAATTACACTTAAAAATGCCAAAGTTGAGCAATCCGTGACTTCAGTAATTGTAAGTCTGTTCAGCAAGAGAATCATTTATGCAATCTTAGGCGATTCAACCATTAAAGTTGTAGCCTGTAGGGGCACCTCTCAAATTGGGGTTAATTCCTCCCTTCTGTGGGTGTTAGTCGTCAATGCAATTCTTGAAAACGCTGACATTGTCTTAATAGGTTTTGGTAAATTTCTCTCGAACCTTAGTGAGTCACGCGATTAACACGTTTCTCAGGTGAGCAAAATCTTGCGGTCCATTTACCCACAAAAAGTTCATTCAGCCCTTTCCAGCCAACCATTGAGGGTATAACCCTCACTTTAAGGGAAAGCGCGAAGTACCTTGGACTGAAGCTAGTTAAGAAACTAAGTTAAGCATTGATGAAAGAACTAAGTCGGCAACCTGTGCCCAATGACATCCCAAACCCAGAAAAAAGCTGTGAGTGTACGCAGATAATGACGGGCTTATATTGATATATGGCAGCGTAGTTTGGTGGCAGGCTTGTCTTAAATCCTAAAACCTAAAGATGTTGACAAAAATACAGAGACTAGCATGCCTAGTTGTGACCGGAGCAGTCTCCACCACTCCTACAAGGGGTCTAGAGGGTCTAGAGGGTCTGGAGACTCCATCCTTGTTTACACATAAGGGTCGAACATGGGTAAAGAAACAAGCGTGGGAATCTTCTCCGAATTGTTAAACATGCGATTTTGAATCAGACTGTGTTTCCCAAGTGGAGGTCCTGGCGGTCAAAAAAGCGGGCAAAACGATATCCTTGTTCGAAATACCATAGGCTGACATTAAGATTCTAATTGACAGGCAGGTTGCCACTAAGGCAATTTCGGCTATGGAAATCGAGTTCAAGCTAGCAAGCTGGTGCGGTGCGAAGAACTGAAGGTCCCTGTCCTACGCGACATTCGCTCACTCTATGCTGGGTCCCTGGTAATAATTGCATATCCGGCAATGATGTAGCAGGTGTACGTGCTGGGAAAAGTGGTCAAATCTGCACCATCCCAAGTAATCGCATGTTTCCTTCCATCTCTGATTGATTTCAAGTATATAGTAAGCAATGGAATCATCTTCCCACCTGTGAGACTACTCGGAAATTATAGCCTGGGTACATGCAAAAATCGATAAACTTCTCAAATGTAGCAAAAGGCTGCTGCGAGTTGTATTTGAAACAATTACTGACCATAACTATCTAAAATATCATGAACAAAAAATGCTACGTACTCATGACACCAACTCATGACGACGAAGAAACTGAGGACACTACTCACTACCATTGTCAATTCTCCAGTATTTGCATAGACAGAGAACACTGGGTGAACTCTTCTTCCACAACCTCAAAGACACATCAAATATCCCATTAAATTCTTTTTGCAGGTTTGTCAGGACCACCGGAAGTCTGGAAGGGACAGCGCAGCATCCTCACCTTTAAAGGCACCCGTAAAAAAACGAGTTGGAATAGAGGAGGTCTTTTATCCTCTTGGGCGTCACAATAGTTCCAAGCCCAATTTCGAAGGGGTCCCACTGCGTCTACCCACTAACCTAAGCTAACCTAGACGTCAGATCTATGGGCGACTGGGTCAATGCATTCATGATAGGGAAACTAAGAGACTTCTGATTGCCTTAAGCGTTAGATTTGCTAACCCCAGTTTAAACTCTGATAAACCTTATTTTCACTGTATTCTCCACACATTCTCTCAAAAACCCATCCCAAAAACCAGACTCCCTCCGAAGATTCATCATTTCCATTTCCGGCTTGGAAGACATGTATTTTGTATCAGCCTTGCATCATTAAATTCCCTCCCGGCAAGCAGTGTTGGTCTGTGTTTCCTGAAACGTCCTCTCGAACGATTCCCCTAATCCTTTGAGTATGCAAACGAAGTCTACCGTCCACTTATCGCATCCAACGCATCAGCAAAGCCTCAGTGGTCTCCATTGTACGAGCACACACACATATCATTTCGTACCCGCTTTTATACTTGTCTGTCACATTATCTCCGTCGCCACGGTTCGTGTATGCTCACCGCATATAAAATTGCATGGCTCACAACAGCTATTGCCGCCAAATGCATCGCACTCTGCCTGCGGTCAACTGGTATGTGGCTAGAGTGGTCGTCTCTAGCAGAAGCAGCGGCAGCATCATGTTAGCCATCATCGTTCTCACCAACAACCCATGTCCTTTGTCCACTCGTTCATGTCGATGCAGATGAATTGCGAAAGCTGCTGGTCCCGTGTCCTGCTTCTCGAAGACCATTGTTCGAAACTCAAAGATACCAGCAATCTGATTGATTTCGAATTCACCAATGAACACGACACACACCCACCGTCACCAGTTGAATGACAAACTCCCATCCCGCAAACTAAATGGACTCGAACATCGAGCAGCTGGATGCAGCGAAAATATCGCTTGGCTGTCATCCAAGACTTTTGCACTGCTGCCGGAAGTTCCGTTGAAAATGTCCTGCAAAAAAATGGAACCAAACATCCGAGAAATCAAAATGCACACGATTGCGACTCTGTTGCTCACTCGCTGATGGTGTTGGCACATTTGCCGCCTCAGCTGATTAGCCACCTCCGTCGCCACGTTCCACTTGTGGACTTGCAAGGATATATCATGTCACATTAACAATTTACGGCTACAGATAGGAGGCACCTAACTGCCCTCGTCCCAGTGGTGGCGTCTATCATTTCGGAAATTGCTTGCAAAACCGCCGAGGCAGAATCGTTGATGCACACTGGAGTGTTTGGTTAGTTTTCTTTTCGTGTCCTTGGCTTCTTGGTGTCGGAACGATGTGATGTCACGTAAGCCACCTGCCTTGTAATGCAATTCGCAAAGGTAGAGTCGACTGTTGGGATTATGAGTGTGCTCCTTTGCGTCAGCTGACAGCTGGAGGAGTGCGACGTAAGAAATTTCCATGGCGGTGCTATTTTTGGAAATGGATTAGTTTTTCGTTCTGTTTCAGGTGAAATAGAAAGGTGGCGCTACGACTGTCAGTTCACTTCTACGGCGATCAGGTCATAAATGTGACAACACAAATGGGGTATTAGTGTGATAAGGTTTCGAATTTGATGTTCTCTACAAACTCTTAAAAGTAACAGTGGATGTGGGAATGGTTGACACTGACTCGTCTCCAAAAAGACTGCGCCATTTTCAATGAAATTAAAACTTTTCTTACGACATGCTACGTAACTACGTAACGTACAACGTCTTACGTATGTCGAGACATACAGTGACGTCTTCTTACTGCATATTGTATTGTTCGCAATTCTTCTTCTCTGATTGGCGCTACAGTCAGGGGTGGACCGGAGCACGATCTTTCGTCAGCTGCTTCCATCTGCGCACACCAAGTTGGTTGAGGTCCTTTTCCACTTGTGTGCGCCATCTAGTGCGAAGACGTCCTCTGTTGCGCTGTCCCAATGGCTCGGTATCGAAGACTCTACATGACCTAGCCATCTTAAGCGTTGGATCCGAAGACGCTTAACTAGGTGCATGCCGCTGTACAGCCGGTAAAGTTCGTGGTTGAACCTCCTGCTCCAGATGCCCTCAACGCAAACAGGACCAAAGATCGTACGGAGAACTTTTCTCTCAAAACAACCAAGAGCTTCTTCTTCCAGTTCCAACAAGTTGATGCTTGTGACGAAGCGGTGTGCCTGGTTTATATTGAGCTGGTATATATATATATACGACTAGAGCGAGCACTCCAGAAGCAGAGGATGTGATTTGTTGTCCCTATCTCCTCTTCATTCACGCAGTTTATGCAGAAATCGTTGGAAATCATTGTGTACGGAACACCCATCATGTGAGCTTACGTCTTAAACCCATTACAGTCAGGTTTTCGGAAAGGACATAGCTGTGTCACAGCATTGTTAAAGGTGACGGACGACATTCGAAGAGCTATTGACGAAGACAAAGCAACCATACTAACCTTACTTGACTTCTCGAAAGCATTCGACAGTGTTGACCCAACTATACTCTGTCACAAACTGTCCACGCAATTCAATTTTTGTAATCCCACTAATAAATTAATTTTCTCGTATCTTACTAACCCGAGTTCAAGCCGTTTGCCATAATTCCAGACTTTCATCTTTTTGTGATGTACATTGTGGTGTCCCTCAAGGTTCTATTCTCGGTCCATTGTTATTCTCAATGTTTATAAATGACCTTCCAACTGTGTTGCCCTACTGTAACTTCCATATCTATGCAGACGATGTTCAAATCTACCTAAGCTTCCCACTAGGTATGGTTGAAGATTCAGTTGCAAAAATAAATGAGGATCTGAGCTCTATAGCAAATTGGGCTACCTACAACTGTCTAATGCTCAATCCTGATAAAATAAAAGCAATCCCGATCTCGAAACAATCCCCTTCTCTATCTAATTTCCCGCCAATAGAACTCAACTCCACGATAATAGAATATGTTACATGTGTAAAAAACCTTGGAATAGTGTTGAATAGTGAATTGACATGGACTGACCACATCGATAGCTTAGTTTCCAAGATATATACCTCCCTAAGAGGCCTATCTATCAGCAAATATATTCTATGCAAATATGACATATGCATCCGAATTGTTCGCTGACTGTGATTACTCTTCTTCCCAAAAGTTGACAAGAGCAATCAATGCCACTACAAGGTATGTTTTTAACCTACGCAGGTATGAACATGTCTCGGAAAAACGTCGCATTCTCCTAGGTTGCGAATTAGAAGCATTGTTAAGCTACAGATCTTGCATATTACTCTTCAAAATTATTCACAAGAAACAGCCGAACTATCTTTTTGAAAAGATCACTTTCTGTCGATCGAGTCGTAACATTACCTTAAGGCCTCCATTCATACTTGTTTAATGTCACGCAGGAACTTCTTTCATTCACGCCGTCCATCTCTGGAATCACCTACCTTCACAGGTACGGTCAAAGACCGAGTACAGACAATTTTGTAACGCTTGTTTCTCCCATTTCTCTCGTCCGAACTGAAATAATTCCCCAAAATTTCTGTTTTTGTTCTTTTTGTATGCATTTGTGCGCAGTCATTTAAAATATTTCTTGCAAACATACACTTTTCCAACATTAATAATAATTGTATATAATTTAAAACACGTCATTTAAAATCGTATGCTTAATTGAATTATTCCTGTACTATCAAAAGAATACATGTATTATTCTTAAGGTACAGCGATATAAAATCAGTAAATAAATGAAATGAAATAAATGAAATAGCTGTGAAAGACACAAGGCTTATGTATTTCCATTGCCCTGCTCCGTCAGCGTGCGTTGCGAAGTGGGGTATTTGATCCCAGAATATGGCATAATTATATAATTTATGCAGGTAACTTGCTTAAAACTGTAAGTAAATTTAAATGGTTCCTGGGCATGTGAGAAGATGTGTGTGAGTGGTGCGCGTATGTTCTTATTGGTTTTCAATATGTAGTGTTTTGTTATATATTACGTTCTTATTTTTATCTTATTATTCTTACATATCTTAGAATCGGAAAAATTCGATAATCACTAGAAAAGAGTAAAGCGTTTGAGAAATAATTTTGTATTTTCTTTATTTATGCTAACACAGTAAGATAAATCTTATAAGCGTGTAAGGCTCCCAAACACACCCAAAAAACAGATATCGTAACCGGAAGTAGAACACTTGGCCCCGTGGAACAAAAAACTACAAGTGAATCCAGAAGAGACCCCTTTGAGAGAAGCGCGCGGGTGCAACGCACACCACAGTTGCGCCGACAGTAAAAAGCTCTGTAGAACTGCACGAGCCGACCGCGTTAGGAACCGCAGCAGGAAAGCCCGCAGTCGCTCGGTATATTTTCTAGAAGAACATTTTACAAACTGTAGGTTCCAGTGAATTGTTTGATAAGGCTCAAAGAAATTCAACTGAATCGCAACTGCGAAAATTTACTGAAACGCAATAACCTACCAAATGTCGTATAAATTTGTGTTCTATAGAAACTGACTTTCCTACCTAGAATCCTGAAGACACAATTTCCAAAGAAGTACAGAAATTCTACATCTTAAAAATTATAAAGAATGCTTCCACTAATCCAAAAAATGTCAATGGACAAAAACGGAATTGCTGCATTAATCGCTGGATGGTAGGAGGCAAGAGCCTGAACCATTCTGAATTCCGAAAATCATCTGTGAACCAGAGACCTCATACTAGCCAAGAAACAAAAACGGACAGAAAAACTAGGAATTCTCTAGTCCCGGTTGATAAGTCAAAACAGAAAGAAATGACTGAGATTGAAGCAACATTGGAAGAAAAAATTTTGCAAAGCAAAAGATCTAAATAAGAAGAAAGGGATAACCCTATGTTTGACAATTGTGAATAAATTGACTGCTGTGAATGAGACATCATATTCGACAGCTCTATTTCCAGTGTTAAAATATAAACGATACATTTCATTTGTTATTTGTTGTCTTTTGAATTTTTAATAAGTAAATTATATAGTAGGTCTGTTTCCGTATCAAGAACGCAAATAAACCAAATGTGCAAATTATGTAATTTTTTAAGATCCTGTTGCGTTCTTGATGACGTCAGACATGCTATATGTAGACAGTTTCAGCAAATCATGTACATTAAAAAACAGGATTTTATTGGAATTTCATTTGCTTTTTGTTCTAATTCTAATTAAAAAATAACAGAAAAAAAAATACTTAAACTAATTCAAAACGTTTGAATAACCGCCAAAACTATATTCGAGTTTATGACACATCAATTGATTTGACAGAAAACCAATAAACTACGCAAAACTATCCTGGGCTAAAATAGGCAGAGTGGGACAATTTTTTACTCTCCCAAGAGAGCGCACATTTGACATAAAAACCATATTTTTGTCGTATTGGAACAGACTTTCACAGACTTGTGTTGTTTTGGACTGTTCTGTACTGATTATTTTGGGTAAGGGAACAGACCTATTGTGAAACTCCTCTCGTAACATTAAAAAACGCCGATACTCGCCCTTCGATGGCTAGGAATTGCAACCTTCCAGTAAGGTAAGACTGTAAACGTTTTGTGACAAGCGATGAGAATCTGATGGAGAGTGTACAGAGAGTGTTATGGTCAAACGTATCAAAGGCCTTGGAAAAGCCATTAGCTTTAAAAGATTATTTCATTACTGTCTAGCGCAATTCTGTTGTCATCAGTTATAGAATTAAAAGAGCCGATTTACTGCTACGCTTGGCGCGGAAACCAAATTGGGAGAAACAGAGAAGCTAATTATCACGTGGATATTCCTGGATCTGCTTAAGAATAACCTTTTTGAAGACCTTGGGTAAAAATAGCAGTCTTGTGATGGGTGTGGCAAAATAACTTTTAGAAACTTAGGATGTATACCATCCAGACCCGTTGCGTTCGATTTTATGGAAAGCAAGGCCTCCACCAAATCTTTCTTGGTACAGGGAACGAAGTTTAACTGGTCAGTCAGTCCGCTCTCAGGAGATTCTTTGGGAAGCATTGCGGGAGTGATTTGGTCTATGCGTCTAGGCGTCGATGCAGCTGGAGATACAAATTTAAGATTGAGCTGATCACAGTCATTATTCTGACATTGGCAGAGTTCATATAGAACAATATATACCAGCGAATATTAGATACACGTTGCATCAGATCAGAAGAATTTACTCTTAATCAGTATTTAATAAGAGTTTGTGCCGTATTCATATTGATATTGAATGTTGTGAAAAGCAACTCATGTTTTGAAAACAGTGGGAAACAGTTGGCTGTAGAAGACGACTTTGCTAACATGGCTGGTTAAGCAAAGATTGAGCACAATGCCGTAAGTATGGGTGAAGTGAGTTGGAGCAGTGGTTTTGACTGGAGCTATGTTGAGAGACGTTACGGCGCGTATGAAGCGGGTCACATCTTCGTATAAGACGCAATTAAAATTCCCACAAAGAATAATATTGCACGTACAAAAATGGAAATTTAATTAAAATTAAAAATTAAAACAATCAATTTCTTCTAATAAGTTTATAATGGGTAATAGATAAATGTTTTTGTTTGGAAGGCACGCGGTATCAATTAAGACCTAACCAATTTCGCTTTCCACGTTAATAAACATATATTCCGAAGGTGAGTTGCTATAGGACTTAGATCCCTTAGCGAACATAAATTTGTTTATAATTCGCGCGTGCCTCTAAGTGTTCGGAATCAAACACAGCAAGCGCCAAAGTTATAGAGGAGGTATCTATGGACATGGGTTTTAAATATCTGCGGATTGTAGTCTGTCTGATATATAAAGGGCGGGAAGAGTATTCCATATTCAAAACCAGGCTTAAGGAAAAACTGATGGGCATTCCTGGCGAGACGCGTATTGCTGGTGAATTAAAAGAGATTAGGAATGCAGTTGGCTAGCTCAATTGATCATCGTTGGTATAACGTGTGGTCATAGACACACTGACGCGGACAAAAAAAGACACTGTACGCCGATGTTCGATCGAGACTCATGAACTCACGATCTTGTTTTCTCCTATGCGTTTACACTCACAAATGTCTGTGATGCCTACCTTGCGAGGTCTTAGCTATTTCGTATTATGGCAAGACCCTCACAAGAAAACTCAGAATGCAGACTTATGTTTTCGGGGTTGGTCTATCCGTACCTTTTATTCATTTGGCTCTATATTCTTCTACTGCCAAGATATACAGAATGGTTTTGACGTATATTCATCCAATTCATTGAGTTCACGTATTGTTTTGACGCAAAGCCAAAATTTGTATATTTGTATTGATTTGACTCATGTGCCTGCAAAATGCCAGGTAATGCTATTTAATCGCATGCATTAGAAAGTATAACTAGCGCCTTTGAAAAATATTTCAGCAGGCCTTCTATATTCCAGAAGGTTATACGTCCAGATAGAAGGCTGACAGTCAACGGGTCAGAATATAAATGCAGCGGTTGCTCAAGGATCAAAGTTGGGACCTTCACTATATAACATCTTCACGGCAGACCTACCACCTTTGACGGCCACAGTGAAATGTTGTCTATTCGCCAACGAATCACTGACATATGCCACATCAATATCTCGAATCGCAACACTACACCAAATGGGGTATCCGAATATATGCGGGTAAATCATTACTTATTTCTACATTACGTAGAAACATGAACAATGTCAAATGAGGACGAAGAGATGTTTGGTGGTTTGGAAAGGAAAATCCTTCGAATCATATTCGGTCTCGTTTGCGAAGAAGGACGAAGGAAGAAGGAGGAGAAGACTGAACGACGAACTCTACGAGGTCTACAACGACATTGGCCTAGTCAATTGTCTCGACGCAGATAACTAGGACAGGTCCACACTGGACTGTAGGGCCACCCAACGAAGAAGGCGATTTTTTGAAAGAGTATTTCCGTATGAAATGTACATCCAGCGGTTGGTAATCATGCAATATGCTATCAAAAATTTAAATGCGATTTCCCAAAAAAACATTAAAATGACGCGTACTACAACCCAATCTTAGGGTGACGAGAATACGAAAACCTCACAATTTGTGACTCCCACGCTCTTGTGTGGCAGTTGACTTGTGCCACATCATATAGGCTTGCCGAAATACGTCTATTAATCTTACGCTTTTGGAATTTATCTAGTAGGTGCTGCGTGGTGTTGGGGGCACCGGACCAGATATGAGCGTTGAATACACATCTTTTACATTTCAACCAAATCGGAGGATTGTACCAACTATGTATTGGTTTCATACACATTAAAAATGGGAACTATCGAATAAGTCTAGATATTCTATAATTGAAAAATATTCATTTATTCGATAGTGGGAAATCGTTCATTCGTCCAATTGAATGGGACAAAATATTCAATTCGTTTTACTTGTATACTATACTTGTAGAGCTGGAAATGAGTTCGAATGCGTTTTTCGAATGGTTGGAAAACTGTTCGAATGGTATTAGCTGAATTAATGGTTTTTTCATTCGTTTGGACTTTGACTATCGAGTCCAAAGAACGATTCGTTCACTTGTTTGATGGAAAAAGGGTTTCAGGTGATATTTATATACCAAGTATTAAGTTTCCTTGGGAACCTCAAAAAAAAAAGAAAAAATAACGCTCTGTACCTCCTATTACAAAAAACAAAAATGGGTAATGTGAATGAATGAATAAATGAATAAAACTGTTCGATAGTTAAAATCATTCAGTTACTAACTATCGATAGTGCAATTCAATCGATAATTCCCATCATTAATACACATTCCAAGAATGGAAAGCTTTCTGGTTTCGTCGATGGGTGTTCGCTTGAGTAACAGCCGACAGCATTAAGTTTCTGATAATGTTGCCGAACTGGTTTGGTAAAATGATATCACGCAATTTGTATAAATTGCACATTATTCGAATAAATTGACTATATAACATGGACTCACTAAATTCCAAAAACATCTTAAGTTAGAAAACAAAGCAAAAATTAAAATGAGGACTCATCGGGGACGTAAGTACATCGTTTCTAGAAACACAGCTACCAGGTGACATCTTCACCTATAGATCGAGGTGTTGATTACCATAAATAATGTTAGTCAAAGCACATCGTACAGTACATTACAGTAAGACCAGGATAACTACCTGTCCAAGATTTCAGCATTTTTCGGGTTCTTAAGCGGGTGGGTAGTTAAACGAAGTACTCACCATGCACTTTAGAATCTTGATATTCTCTCGATGTTTCCATCTCCATAACCACACATTTTTCGGCTCGAAATCGGGGCATAGCTTAATTGCTTATCTTTTGCCTTATTAAAAATGAATTGATAAGGATTTTCCACATCTTCATGCGTACCTTCGCGTTGACGTTTTGATTTTAAGTTTTAATTTCCACTCGCAAACTCTCGAATTTAATTTTTTTTCTTAAAATCCTCTTCATCGTTGATATGTCGCATTTGAAAAATGAAGCTTTTTCAGTTTCGAACTGCACGATGTATTTTAATTTTTGTTTAATCGAAAGTGTGAAAAACGCGTCTATTCATTTCTGTGAAGAATTATGGAAACTTTCTGTGGATTAATGTTTCTTTTTCTCTTGCAAATTTAAACGACAAATTCAAAATAGCAGGCAGAAATATCAAGCTGCTGTCAAGTGAAGCTTGCTTCGATGGAATTTTAGGAAAAATGTGATTAACTGAGGGCACCAAACGGACTAAGGCACTAAGGCGGGGAGTACTTATCGGTGTATATTTACTACTAAAAGTTTAGGAAAACTGTAAGTCTGAAAGATATTGGGCAATTTAACGGGTTGGGTGCTTAAACGTGAAGCACTTATCCGAGTTTTACTGTTTTATTTTTTTTTTCAGCACAAGCGTTTAGAGACCGATTCCATTTTAAACTCGCTCCAATAAGCTTTTCAATAAAACAAATAACGCAATAAAACAAGACACGTTTTTCTAGCACTTTAAACTGCACACCTAACTGTGGACAATTGGTTTGACAGATTGACTCGATCTCTAATGCGTGATACATTGCAGAGTAATGACGTTTTCTGTCACTGGAAAAAAAAAGAAATAATTCCACCCAGTCTCCTTAAAAACCAAAAAAATAAAATACTCCGTTGCCGCGACCAGGATTCGAACCTGGGTTACCACGGCCACAACGTGGGGTCCTAACCACTAGACGATCACGGCCACTGGGATACATTTAAGGCTCCAATTATAAATTAAGTGCTCGAAGAAATGAGCGAAAATCGATGCAAGAAGTTGTGTTGGGAAAGAAGTTTGGAGTGTGCAGGACTCGGTCGGTTTGTATTCTTTGTTTTGCAAAGGTGGGTTGAAATCTCCAGAGGCAGTGTGGGTCTATTGCAAAATACTTACTGGTACTTAAGCTCGGATGCGGACCGTCGTGTCCTCATAAAGCGATTTAGTAAAACGTGCGTGCACTCGTATGTAATTAAATTGCTGACAATTCGACCATATTTCCTGTTTTAAGAATAACTATATATTTTACATACGTTTTCATTATCCTTCCTTTATCTCTCCATCTACGAGTTATACATGTTGATTGATAAGATTAGAGTGGGTCTTCACGATAAAGACTTGAGGCTGATTAGTTTGAAATCTTTCTCGTTTTGGTAGCCTCCGTGCTGTAATGGAAACATAGCTTTTCCCTTCCAAGCTCACTTCATATTTAAAATAATTTGATAGAGAACACACATAGCTTCAGAAGTGTAGGTCTTATATCAAAGAAACATACTTATACAACTTTTGTTATAGCCCATCAAATATTGAAGTAACCCCTTAAAAAGTTAGCTTTAATTAAAAGCTTTATATCGGAAAAAGTAGTTAGGATAATGAAAAGAATGTTGGTGCAGTTTGAAGGCCAAATGTATGACCTACAGAGAAAATATAACTTCAGATTACAAAGTCACTAATTTTAGGAAATATACAACAACAAATTTGCTTAAGTAGTCCGTCATTTTTGTTTATACATTTTATGGTCTCAACTTTTGACTAATGAAGCCGCTCATTAAAAGTCTACAACATTTTGGCTTTCTAGGCTCTCTTATTTTTAGAATTGAAAAACCTCTACCATTTTGCTGAGGAAAATATGTCATTGGGCCACTTTGCTGGGGCTGGGACTCTCCACGAGAACTACCGGGTTTTATAATGTGAACGAACCTATTGGCAAATAAGAAGGACACCACATACCCCTCTTCATCCTCTTTGATTGGCGCTACAGTCCGGGTGCACCTAGACATCAACCAACATGCCTCTCCAACTAGCACGATCTTTCGTCAGCTGCCTTCAGCTGCGCACACCAAGTTGGTTGAGGTGCGAGGGCGTTCTCTGTTGCGCTGTCCCAATGGCTCGGTATCGAAGACTCTTCGGGCCGGAGCTGTGGTGTTCATCATGTATAGCCCGTAGATTTCGGCTCGCTGTCTTCCTCCAATCACGTCATTGTCGTCCGCGTAAGCAAGCAGTTGAACGGACTTTTGAAAGATCGTGCCTCGGGTGTTTACTTTTGAGTTTCGAACGATCTTCTCAAGTATGATGTTGAAGAAGTCACATGACAGCGTGTCGCCTTGCCTAAAACCTTTTTTGACATTGAAGGTCTCGGTGAGTTCGTTACCGACCTCGATGGAGCAGAGTGCATTCTCCATCGTCATCCTACACAAACGGACGAGTTTGGTAGGGATATCAAAACTGGACATTGCTCTGTATTGTTGGTCTTTATAGATGCTATCATACGCGGACTTAGAGTCGTTGAAAAGGTGGTGGGTATCGATTTGTTGCTCCTGGGTTTTCTCCAAAATCTGCAGTAGTGTGAATATTACTCCAACCGTGACCTTTGATGTCAAAAACTGATTCAGACAAAGCCACGCGCTGTAATGCGACTTTGTCAACATCGTTCATGAAAGAATTATTCAGAAATCGAACACCAACACCAGAGGAGCAATCTTTCAAAAGTCCGTTTAACTACTCGCATATGCTGACGATATTGACACTATCGAAAGAACGCAGCGTGATGTCAATGGCGCTTTTGTGGGTATTGCAACGGAGGCAGCGAACATGGGTTTAGCGGTAAACGAGGGTAAGACCAAGTATATGCTGACAACGAGAAAGGACAACCAACACCGACGTCTCGGTCAGAACGTCACGGCAGACGGATATAACTTTGAGGAAATCAAAAACTGTGTATACCTAGGCACCGCTTTCAATACAGACAATGATACCAGCGCTGAAATCAAACTAAGATTAACTCTTGCCAATCGCTGCTTCTTTAGGCTAAGAAAGCAATTGGTAAACAAAGCCCTCCCTCGAACAAACAAGGTAACGCTTTACAAGACCTTAATTGTTCCAGTTCTGCTATATGGCGCAGAGGCATGGACTTTGTCAAAAGCGGATGATGATGCTCTTGGTTGCTTCGAGAGGAAAATTATTCGTGTGATTATCTTATGACGAACTAGACGGGCTGTTCAGCAACATCTTCTTAGCCAGAAGAGTGAAGATCCAACCATTGAGATTGAGATCCAACGATTGAGACCCAACGATTGTCGAACAGTCGGGTTTCCGCTGGATCCTCCTGCATCAACCACATAGACACCTTACGGAACCATTGCGGAACAATGCGTTGGGTATAGGTATCCGCTTTATCTATCGTTCATCGACTTCGAGAAGGCTTTCGATAGCTTGAATCGAGATGCTATCTGGTCGGCCTTGCGCGGGAGCGGTATTCCGGAAAAACTAATAGCTGTTATAAAGGCTACATATGAAGGTAGTAATTGTCACATCTTGCACAACGGTAAGTTGTCAGAGGAATTTGAGGTCCAAAGTGGAGTTCGTCAAGGGTGCATACTGTCACTACTATTGTTTCTGGTAGTTATCAGCGATGCACTCCGTGCAGCATTGATGGACGGAAATTATGGCATTCGATGGACTATGACATCTTACCTTAAACAGCTTGAATACGCGAATACGATGATGTTTGCCCATGATCTAAAAGCAGAGGCAAACAAAGTGGGGGTCAAAATAAATACGACAAAAACTAAAGCCCTTAGTAATTCTGACAACCGCGCCCAACTGAACATTGCCGGACAGGAAGTCGAGAAAGTTTACAGCCTTCTATATGTATGAAGTGTGGTCTCGGTTTGGCCGAACCGTATCTCTAACCAACAATTGTACGTGAGAACGGGTTAGGAACCTATACACATCATAATGCAAAGGAGAAAATGGCAGTGGATTGGACACACCCTACGGCGCGAAGACAATTCCATTGCGAAGCACGCCATGCAGTGCAATCCGCTTAGGCAAACATGGCGCAAAACAGTTGAAAAGGAATCGAGTTCTTTGGGATTGATTTGGAGGGAGATCACACGCGTTGCAGAAATTCCGAAGAGATGGCGCGCAGGCATGGTTGACGCTATATGACCCCGCAGGGGTTAAGGGACTTAAGTACGTAAGATCGCTTTCAGTTCTTGAGCCATTCAATCTAAAGATTGTTCATATTCCTCAACCGGAGGCAAACCCAGGGTGTGCTTCGCTTACGTCATCCATAAATGGTCTTTACGGTCATCTGATCTGCAGTGTAACACGGCCACCACGCCGCAAGGCAGACATAACTACCTCGATTCGTATCACGCTTGTGGCACCGAACTCTTTAGTAAATATTTGATTTGGGCTTAAAAATTTCCCCTCCAAGTCTGTTTATTAAGAAATATTACTACTGAGTAAGGGATACCCCCCTCATAGCCAAAGTCTGTTAATTCAATTCAAATAATCGATGGTCACCGATAGTTATCAACCAATAAACGTACTGAAACTATTGATGGAAACGATGTTGCTTATCTCGATATAAGAGTGTTAATCGAATTTCACCTCCAACTGACGTGTCAAGTCTAATGGCAACCACTTTGGTAATCCGCCAACTGAACAACAGCAGTAGTTCGTGTGTCCTCTACCAAAGCGCAGTCACGACCTCATAAATTCAGTTGCAAACAATAAAACTGGCAAAGAACAAAACGAGCTATTAATAAGGACTCGTCCTGTGGCCCACAGGCTACAACACCTGTAGCTGAAAATTTATTTCACAAAAATTGTGAAAACAACTCTCGCAGAAAGAACACAGCAGATACAAAGAGGATTGTTGGCGCTTTGAGTTTAATGGAGACACACACACAGTCCACACCTCCCACCCTCACACCCTTTCAACGCAAACAATCAGCCGGGTATATATCTGCATCCTGCAAATCGTGCACAATTGTCTCCCTCTTGCATTCGCTCTGTGTGAACTGAAATCGCTAAGGACTCTCAGTGGATGCAGCAGTCGGGGTAGGGACAGGGAAGATAGTCGGAAAGCTTGTTTGACAATTTTTTTGAACTCTTTTTTTTCGAATTTTTTTTCCGCCTCACTTTTGTTTGCAAAATTTTCAAGAGCGGTACGAAGGTCCTGCAAAAGTTATGATGCGCACAGCAGCTTGGTGGTGGCGATGGACAGTTGGTTGGACAGTACGAGGGGCAGAGGGGTCGTTTGGTGTTCACTTTGCATTTGTGTCTAGTGGCAGTGTTGGTCCTGAATAAGGTGCACACTTAGGAAGCAAATAAAATGAAAAATTAACATCGGTCCAGGAAGTTAGTTGCACAAAAGTGAAGTTGTTTTTTTTTCTTCCCCCTTTTTTGTCTGTTGTTGCTGGAATTGCTGGAGTTGTCGAGTGGACAACAAAAGCTTGAGAGGAATTACGATTGTCCTTGCAGTAGTTGCAATCTCCTCTGACTGAGCTGGCGGTATGGGCGAGCAGCAACGCGGCTTTTTTCCTATTTTCAGTTTTTCACTTCGCTTCGGACTATGAACTGTGCTGACGCAGGGAAAATGTGCTGGAGTTGAAATGCCGCGCTGCGCCACGCCGTACGCTACAGTCTTCAGGAAAACTGCAACCGAGCGTTAAATTCAAAACCGTGGCGCTAAAGCAGTTTCCGCAAAAAAATATATTAATTGCATTCTTTATTGCTGCGCGTTGTGTGAAGTAAAAACACGCTAAGAGACGCATCCAGTCTGCACTGAAGGCAACCACAAACAAAATCTTCTTTTCGTTGGTGGCTGGGCCGTGGAATCTTCTTATGGTTGAGTTCACGGCAGGACTTTGTCAGGGCACCAATGGAAGTGGCGGCTTGTGTTCTTCTTTAGACTTCATCAATGACAATGTTGACAGTCCGGCCCTTGGATTTGTAATTGCACTCCAGATTATACTTCAAAATTAAGGAATGACTTTAACACAAATTTTTGATCTAGATCCTTGAATCTATCTCTATACTGTTGTCTATACTTGATCTTCGAATTATTGTCTGTGGGTCGTTGTTCCAGACCAGGCTATAGGTCTAGCTAGTACTCTAAATTTGTTTGGCTCAAGCTCAGGTGCTAACTACTACCACATAACTTGAACTGTGTATTCCAGCTCTAAGTTTTCCAGTTCAAAAGGCTACTCTAGCACTACAGTGTTACCCTGAGTTTAGCTTTAGACTATAAGCCCTATCTCTAGTGCCCGATTTCACAGTGTGAGCTCAAGTGTCGATCTGATGCTAGATTCAGAATCAATAGAACACAGTGTAACTTAAGTGATGAATTCCATTTAAATAGTGGTTCAACTTAAGCCACCAATGGCTACGGCTTAAGTGTCAATCCTGAGAGTGCATAACTGCCATTAGTGTATTAAAATTATTTCAACCCCAAAATACACGGAGAAAACTCACACACCCAACTAATTATTTAGTCTGGCAGTGCTTCTGAGAGAGCAGTGCGCACGGAAATTTAAGGCATATATACATTGAACAATTACTAGTTGTGTTAGTGTGTTCTCATTTCCTCTCGTCAGTTGAGTGATGTTTGTTTTCTAAAACAATCTCTATTTTGTTCATGTTCTTTTGTTTTGTGTATTCAATATTTTACAATGACACTCAATCCTTGACTGTGAAAATGAAATCTTCTTAAGTGAAGTTTATGTTCGATTCTACACTTAGCTAAACCAGCAGATAAGGTTTTAATGTGCAATCGGGCATAGATGTATATTCCAACCCTGAATATAGTTATTTGCTACTCCACTAGATTTTTGACAGTTCTTTGAGGTAGTAGTCTGACTAACCCTAGATTCTTGGACACAATCTCCAGATTGTCTTGAAAATTGGCTTCAGACTAAATACCAGCATAATACTCTTTATTATTATCTATATTTTACCCCTGATACTGACCATATATCTTTATCTTTTGTGGAAAAAACAAATCTCAGCATGTGTTCCGGAACTTCGTTTTATTCTCCACAGAGACCTGCTTCTGATGCGACTAGTTTCCATAGGTTCTCCCGGAATCTACAGAGCTCTGTTAGAAAGTCTGCTAAGATACGAAGGTCACTTATGATTTTCCTGGATACCTGATTTAAGTAATCAATTGATTTGCCTCAATCTCTAATCTTGAAATTTGCAATTCTCGTTCTTGTTTCCTGTTTTAGTTCTGGACATAGCCACCACCACCATGACTCTAGCACTTAAGCGTTAACCTGAGTATAGCCGTAGATTGCAAGCCCTAGGTTAGGTTAAGTTGTAAGTGGCATTTTATAGTGCACATATGATAAAGTGTGTCCATTGTACTGCCGCGTGGATCAATAACAAGAAGTTGGGATTGTCGTGTTTTCTATGCCAGCCAGTTTTGTCAGTGAACGCTAGTTTTAGTTTCCCTGTTGTCCTGCTGAGGTCGCTTGGGTTGTCGAAAAAGCAGGAACCTAATGTGGCTTTTCTGATCGAGGCGAGTGCAGCGACAGAGGAGTTGTTGTATATTTTCCTCCTCCTCTTCTTCTAGGCAACTCCTGCAGAAGCCGTTTTTAAAATAGTTGCAGTCATTTTGTCTAAAAGGCAGTGCCCGGTAATTGTACCACTGCACTACTAATTTTGGATCTTTTGAGAGAGATCACGCTTGCAGTTTTTTAAGGTGCAAGGTTGGGCCGGATTTGGTTAGATATTTAGCAAGTGGTACCCATTCCCATCTGGGATTAACTCTTTGTTTTTTGAGAAGGTTGAACTGTAACTTGAATGTAGCTAAGCTAGTCCTATGTCACAAGAGATTACATTGACTGGCAATGTGATGATTTTAGCGAGTTTTTCGCAGTTTCCCACGAGGTCTCTATGGCCTGACCTCAGCATAGGCGAATGTGCGACAGTTTAGGAGTACTTTGGAGTTTAAAGGGAGCAATGTTAGGGATTTTAGAGGTGCGTGGCTATCCGTAAAGATACATATATCTCGGGCGGATATCACGTTACAAATCAGCGGGGACAGGGCTTCGCAGATTGCTATGACTTCCGATTGGAAGACACTCTAGTGATTGGGTACACGAAGATACCTACCTAGCTTGATATGTTCAGAGAATATGACACTTCCGTTTTGGATGCTGATATTCTGCTCTGACTCAATCTGCACAAATTATGTTATAGACCTTATATCATGTCCAAAAGTGCTGTCATGCCATTAAGAGCATGCCTCCTGTCGAATTGCACAGTTGCCTGCTACTTGTTTTCAAAAAAATGTCCGCAGCAGTAAAGTTTAGTTGGGTGTCAAATGCATTCGTGGGAGTAGTTCTCAGGGCCCCAGTAATAAAAATGTAGGCTTGCCTTTGTACTTTCCTTAAGATGCTTAGACTTCAATTGAAGTTGAGTACCTCTACGACGTATAGGAGAATTGGTCTAATCAAAGCTGTGAAAAGCAGGGTGTCAACAATTTTTGAAGACCCCATTTGTGCCCGATGGCTATTTTGCGCATATATTGGGCCGTAATGGCCTGTAAGTCTGCTGTATTGGGCCTTCAGTTTAGTCTACAAGCCAGTATGAGGCCCAGGTATTTAGCCTTATATTTGAGAATTGCATACTGGTGCCATTACTGCCTCCTAAGCCAACACAATTAAATGGTTCCATGCCAATTACTGCGTCGGGCTCCGTTCAACAAAATTCACATTCAACATATGTAAGAGAGTGGCGCAGAGTGGTCGATTGAGAGTCATTAGCTGAACTTAAATCGAAGTTAACCTTACTATATTTTAAAACCAAATTAATATCATTTCTATAACTTCACGGGGTGGTACCTTATGGTGTCGGGTTGGTAGATGTCTCAAATCGCTTATATTTATATCTGAAGATATCTACATGTTGTGAATCACATCTGTATTTGTTACGATTCGGGACATCTTTCTTGAAAATCCGCTTCGAAAAATGACGAGCTTCTAAGATATCTTCGAAAGCTGTCCGATGGGGATAGGGAAACTTTCAAGGACGTCAGCACCGTGCAACAGAATGTTGTGAACCCTTACTAGCATTCTATACCAATTATATTTGGAAACAAATACTTTTGCCGTGTCCAAACAATAATTAATTTCATGGTATCGATTTTTAAACCTCAACACAATTGAAAACCGTTCTACCAGTCTTGTGTCCAAACCTACTATTTCAGCGGTTTTAGCTGGATCCTTAAAAAAAGTTCGGGCCATGTTGCCGTCAATTGTATTTCCTCCACCTTGTCTTGGAAAATCAACTAAGATTCCCAATTTAGATCTAAATTAATTTTGCAAAAACTCTTTTCTATTTTTGACTGCCAGTTTCCCTTCAGCTCCTCTAGCCAGCCAGCTTTTGTTTTGAATTTTGTGAAATATATGTAGCAGCGATTCCATAAATCTTATATGAGCATGCAGAGTTTGTAAGCCATATGAGAGAGATTGTTCATCTCCTTAGTGGATGCCTTGCATATATAGCAAACTGAGCTAGCAATGTTGTCCATAACAGCATTGCATGTTTTGCCATCTACAATTGTCTTAAACAAAGTATGGTAAGCTAAAACAGTTTTGTCGTTAATGGTGACCCTTGTGGCTTCGAGACAATTTATCTCGGCTTCCATATGGCTGATCTCTCTAGTTATAATATAATATGGGTGGCGCTACAGCCCATAGAGGACCAGGGCCCAACTTTTCGTGTTGTCCACCACTCGTGTTGTGCGTGCTGTTGTTCTCTCATGAGTGGAAGGGACCTACAGTTTTACGCCGAATCCGAACGGCCAAGTTTGAGAAGCTTTTTCTAGACAGGAAATACTCTTAGAGCATTGTCAGTGACTCGAAAGAGGTGGGGTCGTGAAAATTATTTTTGTCGCTCAGAGCTGGAATCGAACCTATGACGTCGAGGTTGGGATCGACGTACCCACAACGCCACGGCCACCTTTTTTCACCTATTTCCCTTTTCGAATTCAAAACATACTGTACGGCAGTATCTTGGCGAAGATGTTCTTGAATTCCTCCAGATATTTTCAGTACTACACCCGTTTTTACGTATTTCTAAAGGTTCTATGCATGTTAGAACAATATCAGTATCACTTGCCTCATGATTTACCAAAAAGTTGCTTATAGCGCGAGTGCTCTCCCCTACCATCAGAGCCCCATTTCCACGAGTAATCTAAGGTATCACCGTTTTCTATCTGATTTTCAAAAGTTTCAAGATGTGCGACAGACAAACGTTGTACTGTCAAGTCCAACAATGACTGTAGTTTGACTTCACATAATGTTTTGGTTATAGTCAATAAGTTACTTGTCGGATAACACTCTTGTTGCTATCATAAGCTGGGTAGATGTTAGCATTTCTTTATCTTGCGCTTTTTTGAAGTTGCTCATATTGATGTTTTGTGAGTTTCAAGTCAGTTATAAGGGCCAGGGCTTCTTAAGATGTATATGGTTTGACCGTGTTCGATATTTAAGGTTTTTTAAGCAGATTAATTGTTTTCGGAGAATACTCGACAACCCTATTAACAACTACGGCTTAAGAGCGGCTTCCTTCTATCCTTAGCTTAGATTCAACAGCAAATGATAATTCTTCGGCCGATCATTTCATAAGATTTTTAGTTCCTCATTTTTTTTGGCTCTGCTTCCACACTTCTGGAATTCTTTTTCAGGTCTAGACGTTATTGGCATATTTACTTCAGGCAATGGAATTTGGAACTCCTTGTGAAGACACCACTTTTCAGCATTTAAAAAGCGTTTTAGTGATATTTTCTTTCCCTTGTACTGTTTGTAAAAGCGTGATACAAACATTATGTTATAGTCGAAGCATTTTTTTTATCACCTTCATCATAAACAGGTGTTAAATTCGTTGCAGTTGCACAAACCGTAGAGGAATTTGTCGACTAAATCCTCCTTTAGCTTCCTAGTAAAGGGCATTCATTTTGTTTGCTTTTTTATTTATTGTTATATGGGTATTTGACTTCTAATCCAGCGGTATTTTTCGAATGGAAAACAAATTGACTCAACTTGATACTACTCAAGTTGATTTTTGACGGTAGCTTGTGATGGTAGCATGTTGACACAATCTTCAATTTCTGTTTTTAATGGTGGCTTCAATCCTTTAACGAGAACGCAGAGCCCAGGAAGTGAAACAAGTTGCAAAAAAACTGATTTAGATTTACTAAACGTGAAGCAGATAGGGTTAGGGTCACATATCTGCCTCACATGCCTGCAAAGTCCTCTTATTCATAATAATCCGAGAACTTATGTGTTATGACGATGTTTAGCGCATAGAGACTTCAATTCGTATAAAGTGCTTCACTCCACATCAGATAATTGTACGGGTAGCCAACTGCACCCTTTGTCTAGACAAGTTCAAGAGACTCATTTTCACATGTCCACACATTGCCAATACCCGTCGGGGTCTTATCGATTTCCAATTACACCACGTAGCGACTTGCCTCCCGTAACAGCCGTCTCTTATCCGTCTATCCGGTTCAATTGTCAAAACACCAAAACATAAAACTGCACAGCGAAACATTATAACCTTAAGACCAATCCACCTGCAAGTGCTTCAATGGGCCACGACCACGACCACGAACCACAACAGAGCAACGCTATCTTCGCAGCCGTAACAGCACAGTTCCCGCATTACATAATCCGCATCAGAACGGAACACGAACTCCTTTATGACGCCTTAAAATTTAATATTCCACTTAAACCGAAGGCAATCATGAAGGATTCTGTGGCTGTGCTGCTTGCTCTTCGTATGGCGCATCCTTTTGACATGGGGATCATTAATTAAAGTTTTAGGGATCCGCGCCCTTCTCCGAAACTACTTGAAAGTTTATGGCATACCGCCGCCCAGCACCCACCGGAATGTGGCAAGTGTGTGAACTCGATGCTTGCCGCATGCTAACGTGATGGCTTTCGACTTGAAAGATGAGCCATCATCTCTCATCAACGGCGGCTGTACGATGGAGAGTAATTTCGTATGTTGACAATATTTTTTGTTCAAATTTTGTGGTAGGGATGCGTATGTGAGGCGAAGACGCCTAATCGACGGATTCTTTAAAGGCGATGATGGTTAGAGATGAAGGCACGCATTGGGTTAGGGTTTCTGACCCATGGTTTTCGGAGGTAGACTTCATTCTTTTCCAACAAAATTTGTCAGTCAACACGACCTTTGTTATTACCTTTCTTCAGTACCTACTACAATTTAATCGGTTTTCTTAACCACTTGTGCTTCGTTACCAAACAGGCTCCAAAGAATTGCATTGAAACTGAATTCCCCCTCAGACTAGACTAATTCATTTTCCATCTTTGCAAGAGCAAGTATGTGCTAAATTTATTTTAGGAGGCCCACATCACCTGTCTATCACAGGCACCACTTATGACAGAGCTCATTGCCAAACATCGAGGTGCCAGATGCAAATGAGTGTGACAACAGCAACGCAATCACGGGGTTACTGTGTCACAAGCATGCGTCACGCTGTATCCTCTGCGTATCAATTGTCTGAACTGTGACAAGCGAATACTCTTCGTTAATGTCGAACATTTCAAATTTTTTCACTTGATGCTGTAAGAGCTCTGAGTGTGTGAATGTCTTGGGAGCACCTTGAGGTTTGGTTTAAAAATAGAACAAAATACTAAACACAGACAATTGTCTCAAGAATGTAAGGTAGGGTAGGTCTAATTTTTAGTTGGATCATAGACAAACGTTTGTCGATTTGTCGGCGTGTTGATGCAAGGCTGTCTATGTCTAGGGATGGGAACTGATGTGATGCTAAATTTTTATTTTGGAGAAGTTTTCAATTATTTTTATTTATTTTAATTCGCAACAATTAGTACCTTAAGTCGTTCAACAGGGCAAAAGATAAGTCTTTATACTACCGAAACGGGACAAAACTGACGTTGAGTCGTTAAATATTCATAATATCGAAAACTCTGCAGGAACGTCGTTTGGAGTATCAGCAATCTGATTGACTATAATTCGGCGATTTAATCTCGTGTTCACAGCAAAGGGAGAGCCCTAGTCGAATGTGCTGTTCTGTAGACTGAGTATCTTAATGGCTATTAAAATTTTTTAGAATAACCGTCGTTGTAGTGATGATTCATAGAGACACTAATAAGCATTGTATACCATATCAATGTCACCCCAAGGATTTAAAAAAGTACACGTAATCCAAAAAGTCTCCATACAGCGGATTAATTGTATATTTTCGCTCAAAAAATTAGCTTATTTCTAACATAAATCCTTAAAGACAATATGTTTTTCTCCCCTTCCAAAGTGCGACAAATGCCAAGGATTTGCGTTGATTATGTGAACAAAGCTGCTGGAGCGGACGGATTGTCCGCGGAACTGCTTAAAGCAGCTGGAGATGATCTGGTTGGGCGCATGCACCAGCTCATCTGTAGGATATGGTCGGAGGAAAGTATGCCCGACGAGTGGAATCTTAGTATCGTTTGCCCGATCCACAAGAAAGGAGACCTCTTTGACTGCGCGAACTAACGGGGGATATGTCTCCTTAACATCGCCTACAAGATCTTTTCTGCCGTTTTGTGTCAGCGCCTGAAACTATTCGTCAACAACATAATAGGTCCCTATCCGTGTAGTTTCAGGCCTGGGAATCTACTATCGATCAAATCTTCACATTACGGCAGATCCTCGAAAAAAACCCAAGAGATGCAGATCGACATCCACCACCTATTTGTCGACTTTAAGGCCGCATATGGCAGCGTGTATAGAGACGAGCTATACAACGCCATTCCTGCCAAACTCGTCAGATTGTGCAAGGATGGCGATCTAGAACTCTCACTGCTCCATCAAGGTCGGTAACGAACTCACCGAAGGTCTCGGTGAAAAAAGGTTTTAGGCAAGGCGACACGCTGTCATGTGATTTTTTCAACATTGTACTTGAGAAGGTCGTGCAAAACTCACACGCCAATACTAGAGGTACGATATTTCAAAAATTCGTGCAATTGCTAGCATACGCGGACGACATTGACGTAATTGGCCGAACTCAGAGAGCCGTCAATGAAGCGTTTGCTTGTATTGAAACGGAGGCGGCAAAATGGGTTTAGCGGTGAATGAGGGCAAAACAAAATATATGCTGTCATCAAGAAAGGACACACAACATCGACGACTCGGTCAGAACGTCACCATAGGCAGCTACAACTTCGAGGTGGTTAAGGACTTCATCTACCTTGGTTCCCAAGTTAATAGCGCGAACGACATCAGTACCGAGATTAAACTCTTGCCAACCGCTGTTTCTTTGGGCTCGAGACAAAAAGGTTGCGTACAGAAGCCATTCTTGTGTTTCATTTGGTGATGTAAGGTGCGTGAACCAGGATTATTTTGTTTATTGGTAGGTTTATGTTTTTAATTGTATTTCAGCTAATATTTCGTTAATTTTTTTAAAGAAAATGAAATGGAGTGCAAATCCCTTTGACCACCCTGGGACTAGGAGATCTCGTTATTCTCTTCAAATTTGGAGACACGAAGACCATTTTGAAGAAGATCCTCGGCAAAGTACTCCTGTAATTGCCGGTAAATTATATATTAATGAAAATTTGTTGAAGTCCCAAGGACTGCATGGAAAATGTTTCAAATCCCAAAGACTTCAACTGAATGCGGATGACTTCAAGTGAATGGTAAAGACATCAAAGTGACTTCAGTGAATGCACTGTCAGTCAATAGACTTGCATTTAATTGTTTTCAAATCAAAAGACTGGTCATAAAGATTAATCCAGTCAAGACTTCAAATAGAATGATGACTTCGATGCTGAAGTCCAGAAGTCCCAAATGAAGTCAATTGATTGAATCACAAAACACATAATTCTTTCCTTGAATTCAGAGATTGCATTCTCAAAAGATTGTACTCTTTTACAACTCTGATCTGTGGTCACTGTCAGCAATTTGATTAAGTACTTATTTGCCTTGATTCCTCGGCAAGCGAGATTATAAGGAGGGAGCCCTGCCTAGCCAGTTCAACAGCCTTCTTATTTCCCTAGATGTCATTGTGACCAGGGAACACATAGCCTCTTGAGCCCAAGGAAAAAGTGTTGGGCTTTGGGTTAATTCGTGGTATACTTTATTTTTACATACAGCACGAATATAATCATGCGAGATGCAATAGGTGCTATATGAAGCGTATGAAGCAAACTCTATCAACACAGCCGAGCGCAATCGATCAATAGTAAGAGTAACAGGCTACTTGCTTGCAATCGAACTAACTTCTTTCCTTTATCGATTTTCTCCAGTTATATCAAATGAACTAGTATTTTTTATTAGAACTTTTGCTTGGGTCATAAGCTAGTTTTGTTGTTGCACCGAGCAATGGTAAACCAATCAAGACAAAGTGGAATCTCTCTGAGCTGGCGATTTTAAATTTCATTAGGCTACACAAATATTGATATATTGCCACAACTTAAAAATGGCGATATTTTCAGCTTTTGGCATTTTTTTGGGTCAAAATCAAAATTTATTGATATTTTTTACAAAACAGTCTATGGCGTGTAATGACATGGACAGCAGTCATCAAAAAAATATTTGTTCACACTTTTCTTTCCGTATTATTGTGAAGTTTCGAAGGTGTCAGAATTTTATTTATCTATACACTTATAGATAAATAGTTACATTTATTTTGCTACAGTAGCTGTATTTTTTCATCGCTGTAAATAGTGAAATTAAGTAAGATTAATGAGTGAATGTTTCAAAATTCAAAAATGCAGCCAGCATCAGAAAAAAAGTAGCCATGTTTTTTTATTGGTTGAAGTTCGTTTTGTTAATTACTATTTTTTATAAAATGAGTTTTTATTATTTATTGTTGACATTAAACATTTTCGGCATCGAAAATTTGGCGATTTTCATATTTGATTAGGCGATTTCGGCAATTTATGGCAAACAAAATATATGGCATCTAGCATCGATATGGCTAATGATATTGGAATTTGAAATTCAGGCTTTCCAATTTCCATTTTTAGGCTTAAACTTTTTGTTCACAATCCTAAGAATATGCAGATGTGCTGAATCTATTTAGTCAATAAATATATTAACAGTCATCTGTATAGAGTATGTCAAATACAAATTTCTTTGTAAAAATAGAATAAAATGAACTTTTTAGTTAAATTTGTTTTATTAGCAAGTACATTTTGACCTTCTTAGTAAGTTAGTTAGTAAACATTCCCATTGTTAAGACCCTGCTGATGCTATTGCTCGCGGAATGCTTGGACGATGTAAGAATATTTTAAAATAACTCTTTCAGTAGGCGTGTTTTTTGAGTACTCAGTACTGAGCTCAGTAATGATTCTCAAAAAAACGCTCTTTTACTGAATTAGATTTTTTCTTCCGAAAGTACTTACGTTCATTTGCATTAGATGTCAAAATACTCTAATGTAAAAAATAAGTGAAATTGAATTCTCAAAAGCAAGGAAAATACACACATAACGGATAGACAAACAAGAAATATGAATAATTTGATATTTTATTAATTTGCACAAGTAACATCAACAAGTATGAGATATTTCAATGCGTCCTAGTCAATAATGGCAGTGAAATTTTACTGAGTAATTTTAACTCAGTAAGTTATTCAGGTGTAATTTCTTACTAAATTAAGTACTGAGTAGTCAAAAAAAAACACGCCTATTATTACTATTTGATTTATTTTAAACGAGTATTCTTTAACAATTTACTTTCGTACAAGTTATACAACTTGACTATCGGGCGGTTAGTTTGCCTCCATGTTCTTAATTTTTCTTCTTTGTTCCACTTCTTTTCTGTGTTCGATGTGCGAAGCGAACGTTCGTCACAAATGTCTACATGTAAGTTCACATTATAAAAGCCGGTAGTACGACATGTCGAACGACCAAAAAATTCTTTGCCACATTGGACTACATTCTGTACGGGCGAGGAAAAAAGTTGAAAAAAATTGAAATTCCATACGACCGTAGTCGCGACCGTAGTGAGGAGCGTTCACATTTGAAAGACCTAGTCCAAATTGGTCTCTTCGACGGGGTCTTTCGACATGTTGTACTTACTTACGTACCTTAATGCACGTCTATACTGTAACTGAGTTATAGATTATAGTGTGCTCTCTTGATGGACTTACATCCGCTCCAAGATAGTCACCGACTGCGCTCCATAAGGGGGTACGCACTAGAGATGTGTCAATCGTTCAAATCTAACGAACGAATCATTCAAGTATTGGTTCCAAAAAAGATTCGGTCATTCCAATCAATCGTTCATTTCAATCACCGTTCTTTCAAAGACTTGTATTCGTTCAAACTACCGAAAGCAATCCCAAAAGGTTGCAAGCAATCGGTGGTAGACTCATTGTATTTCAATGCATTGGTACACTAGCAGGAAACCAAATATGTTTTCGGACACACAAATAATGTTCACCACTTTCATAAGAAGTAGTGAACATAAGAGAATATGCATGTGTATGTGGATTCGAACAGCGAACAACAGCAAAATGTTTGTGTTTCCATCGAACAAATGAAGAGATGATGAGTGTTGAGAAATGTTCGAAGAAATGTTCGAGGAAATGTCCGAAGAAATAAAAACACCTTACGCGCGATTAATACATGTGATTTATTCGAAGAGTTGTAATCAAGTGACAGAGATCATGATTTTGTTAACATATATATTCGATATAATTGAGTTAGTATGCAAGAGTGGAACGTAGAATGTAAACTAGAAAAAACATAGAACTTAGAGAAAGAGAAAGAGTACACAAGTATAGTTGACTAAGTGAGTGAAAGTTAAGATTACAATGCATATTGATAAGAGTTCAACAGCAGGATATGTATATGACATTTTAACTTTTATCCGTTCCCCAACAGTGAGAGAGAATCATCTAGATCATTTCGCTCAGAAGGCTATGAACCAACCAAAGATACGTTCATATGAGCGAACGAAACGATTTGAACGAACGAAACACAAGTATTGAATTGTTCCTTTCATTCATATCGTTCCGAACGAAGTGACCGAGACGAACGAATCTTCAAAAGTATTGACTATGTGATTGATTGGTTTGTATTTGTGCGATTGCAATCACCAATACATTTGAGTGAAGGGGTCAAAATGACAGCATCAATCACGATTGACACAGCTCTAGTTCGCACTACCCTTTCTACCCTGGGTCTAAAGCGTTCGACGCTGGAGTTCTTACGCTCTCCAGCCACCAGAACTTACGATGCTGCAACGCAACATCTCGCACATCCCGACTCGAGACCGCTGTACTGAACCGGAGGAGACCCTCCTCAGCTTGTTGTGCGACGTGGTCGTGGTTGAGTCCCTCATCCACAGTTGTACGGGCGATACGAACGGTACCGCATTCTTGTCTTGTATCAGACCATTCTTATCTAATTGGATAAATGATTCTGGAGGGACGTATCCACTGTGACTTACCAATTCGTGGTACAGTGGATTGGGTAGTAAGCCCCAGAGATCAAGTTATTAACCCAGTTCATCGCTCTCGCAGTTTGACCTCGAATCAACTTCACCAGGAAATTGTCCACTCGTAGCAGGTTCGCCTTACACAACGGCGTCCTGAACAGAGTGGTTTCCGACTTCTGAAAGTTGATATTAGACTTCCAGTCATCGCAATCTCTCATGAATGAGTCGAAGTCACCCTGATGTCCTCGATTTTCTTGCCTGATCTGTACACGATCAAGTCGTCGCCATACGCAATTGCGTGAGGAAGAGAACTTAATATATCGGCGAATTAACGGCACCCTGTTAGAGACCATTTTTTACTTCAAAAATACCTGTAGACGTCACGTTGCCATTCTTGACTACGAACCGTCTACCGCTAAGCATGTTATACAGTAGGTACAGCAGTGGCTTACTAATGCCTAGCCGATTTAGCTTATAGAAAAGTCCTTCTAACCATACGGTGTCTGGCTCTTATTCCCTTGGATATCTGACAACACCGCTCTGAAGCCGAATTGGTTATCTGGACTTACAGAGAGATGTGCTTTGCCGGTACAATGTAAACGTACAGTTGTGTGTAGAACTCACTTACACCACTACTTCATTATTATATTTGCAAATATAATAAAATTTTTGTTTTGTTCGAAGTTGTAATCTAAATTAAATTACTTGTGCATGAACACTTGAACAATGTTTTTTTTTTTTATGAAAAAAAAGCCAGGTAGCAAACAAAAAAATGTGCGGTCCCTAAAAGGCTGCTGTCAAAGAAGAGTCTTCGACACCGAGCCATTGGGACAGCGCAACAGAGCACGTCCTCGCACTAGATGGCGCACACAAGTGGAAAAGGACCTCAACCAACTTGGTGTGCGCAACTGGAGGCAGCTGGCGAAAGATCGTGCTGGCTGGAGAGGCATGTTGGTTGAGGCCCAGGTTCACCCCGGACTGTAGCGCCAATCAAAGAAGAAGAAGAAGTCAGAAACACTTTGAAAATTGTGTCAATAAATATTTTGAGAGAATATGAAAAATAAACATTTGGTTATTGAACTCTTGAGTGGAGTGTTTGATTTGATTTAGATAGACCACTGGTAATTACATGCCTTATAATTTAGCAAGTGGCTTATTGTTTTACGGATTCTTAGTGTACGACTGAATGTTAAGCTAAATCAAATGACATACCGTCGTTCACAATTTTCAGAAAGATCCATCCATTCCGTGGGTGCACACATCTGCACAGCTCTCTGTCCCAGATTCAAAGTACATTTGCAACCATGTCCATAACTATTCTCTTCAGCTTCCCCGACCTATATAGTTTCTGAAAGAACCAACTTGATGTTATTGAAGCAAAGCTACATTCTTAACGTTATTTGATCATATTGTGTCCATCCATGCCACTTCCACCGCAGCTAAATGATATAGTCATTTGAAAAAACGCAACTCCTTCAGTTGAAAATAATACTTCTCCCAAAGAAACGCCTCCTCCATTGCATGCTTCCGAAGCTTTAAGGAGTCACTGAATGCGTACGTCAAGTTCCATTCCATTTAAGGACACTCATGGCACAATGAATTCACTGAACCGTGGAAACCCGAGGAATTCATTGGAACGGATCGGAGCTCCTTCAGTCCATATATTTTAACGACGCATTTTATTTGAATGCATTCATAGTGGATTATGTACCACAGCAGGAATGGTCGCCCAATACGCATCGTCTGTTCCGTTCACATTTGTTTTGATTGCGACTGCAACATCCACAGAATTGATTTTCCTTATCAACTGTCTGCTCCATTCATGCGATTGGGAGGATTTTAAGATCGCGGTCACCCAAGGTGCGGGGCAATAGTCCTTAACCCATTTGGTCGGTCGGAGCATCTGTGTCTCAACGATATGTGGATAGTTTGGGAAAGTGGAAATCGTTCGGTCTCTCTGTCTCGTTTCTATATATCGGGCAATGGGGAAATTAAGATGTAATAAATTGAATGTGGAATATTCGGATTCAGGGATTATTATCACTGCAGCATTGGACGGTATTCAATTTTGATTGCAGAATGGACACGATGAGCGAGGTGGTGGTACTTGTCGAAACCTAAACCTAAATAAAGTTCCACGCGGGATGGTCTCGTATGTCGGTACAAGTTGAATTGTAACTAACATTGCAGATTGCACAGGAGTCATTACTCATAAGTGAAGGGCTTTGGTTGCTTGGGTCCATGAGTTAAATATGTTGAAATAGTTTTCTTTCATGAAATTCTGTGGCCCTCGTGTGGGTTTTAGTGAATATATGATAATAACTTAATTTGATCACCAATTTGAGGTAGTGACGTGTATTTTAGAGTACACCAGTAATATTCGGGGTAATTGCGCCGACTTCTACACTTAAAGCTGTGTTTTCAATTCTCGCACAGATGTCATTTTTACAATTCACGGCTCTGACAGACGGCTGTAACTGATATGGATCAAAGAAGAAAATGTCAGCATAAGGTCTTATGAGCCTGCGAACACAATCTTTTGAAGTATTGCTATAGAAGTTAAGCTGGAGCCTGTGTTGCAACTCATATTATTATACCCTATCATGCTCGTTACGTCTCTATGTGTTGATGATCTCCTTCTTCTTTTTGTGGCGGTATGATTCGGGGTCAACCTGGGTTTCAAGCCTCTTCAGCTGACACGATGCTTAGCCAGCTGCCTCCCATTTCGCACGCCAAGTTGGTTAAGGTTCGTCTCTCCTTGTGTGCCATCTCGTTCGAGGACGTGCTCTGTTGCGTTGTCTCAATGGTTCGGAGTCGAAGGCTCTTCGGGCTGGAACAGTGTTGTCCATGCGCTCAACATGGCCTAGCCATCTTAGGCGTTGAATCCGTAGACGCCTGACTAGACTCATGTCGCTGTACAGCCCGTACATTTCGTGGTTGAATATTCTCTTCCAGATCCCGCCAACGCAAACAGGACCTAAGATTGAGGGCAGCACTTTTCTCTCGAAAAGGCCAAGCGCATCAGCTCTTGAGATAGTCCAGGCTTCTGCGCCATAGAGCAGGACAGGGATGATCAGTCTTATATAGTGTTAGTTGGGTCCTTCGAGAATGGACTCTACTACTCAATTGTTTCTTGAGCCCAAAGAAACAGCGGTTGGCAAAATTTATTCAGCAACGGGATGCTGATTTTGTTCGTACTATTAACTTGGCCTTTACCACCTCGAAGTTATAGCTGCACACCGTGACGCTCTGTCCAAGACGTCTATGTTGTATGTTCTTTTTTGAGGACAGCATATACTTCGTTTTGCTCTCATTCACCGCTAAACCCGTTTTTGCCGCCTCGGATTTAATACGAGCAAACGTCCGCGTATGCTTGCACGCATTTTTGGAAGATCTTGCCTGCTGTGTTGGCGTGTGAGTTTTGCACGACCTTCTTAAGTACGACGTTGAAAAAATCACATGACAGTACTCGTTGTCTAAACGTTTTTTCTGACATTGAAAGTCTCGGTGAGTTCGTTACCGACCATTCTGCACAACCTGACGAGTTTGGCAGGAATGACACAACGATCTACCTGAAACCGAACTGATAAGGACCTATCAGATTATTGACGAATGGTTTCAGGAACTCACGCAAAACGGCAGATAAGATTGGAGACATAGCCCTCGATAGTTGGCGCAGTTGAAGCGTTCTCCTTTCTTGTGGTTGGGGGAAACGATACCAAGAATGCAATCGTCGGGCCTCCTTTTCTTTGATCTTACAGATGTGTTGGTACATGCACCCTAGCAGCTCATCTCCAACTGCCTTAAAGCGTTCTGCAGACAGTCCAGTGGATATTTCAAGCGTTTGAATTCAAATGACATGTCAGTTCATGTTAGTATTGAAGCTGCAATTAAATTCGGATTTAACTTTTCTACATATTTTTATATGAGTTATCGCGCGGTATTAACGCGCCGTAGTAGAAGCTTTCACGGCAATTGAGGAATAGGCGAAACGAACTGGTCCAAAGGTCGACGAGGAAAAACAAAATATATGCCGTCCAGCAGAAAACGACCCGCAAACTCGAAACAAATGACTTGAAGGACCATAGTCATGCTCTACAAATCTCTAATCTTGCCAGTCTTGCTGGAGCCGGAAGCTGGACGCAAAGCAAAACTGCTGAGTTGATTCTTGGTGCTTTCGAAAGAAAAATGCGAATGGAGGAGAAGACACAACCGCGAATTCTACGAGCTGTATAAGGATGTGGATGTAGTCCGAAAGGAAAAAATCCATTGACTACACTGATTCGGCCACATCGAGCGAATCCGAGCCTCCTGGTTCGAGAAGGAGAGGAAAGCCAAACCTCCGGTACACAGACCAAGTCATCGCGAAGGTAAGAGAGGTTGGCCTTGATGACTGGAAGCAGCGTGCTCAGGACCTTCACCGATGGAATCCAGCAATTGCTCAGGCTCAGACCCTTCATGAGTCGTCTACCTGATAAGTAAGTTAGTACATAATTTTCATGTAGGTACTGCAACATACGGTCCAAACAACAAACGATGTGGTTGGCAACTAACGCCAATAAATTCAAAAATCATTTGCATTTTATAATTTACTGCCTCATCTTGATACATCTTTCGAGTTGACGGAATGTTGTCAATTTTATGAACTTGATTCATCCTTTTGGATGCTCCTTTAAACACCACTTCGTTATACCCTTCAGGACATTCCATTGATTGGCATTTATCGTTCAACACGCTCCCAGTAGCCGTGATCGTCTAGTGGTTAGGACCCCACGTTGTGGCCGTGGTAACCCAGGTTCGAATCCTGGTCACGGCATGGGTGCAGAGAGTTGTTTTTTAAGGACTTCTAGGGCCACTGGAATCTATTTTTAATTTTTTTGAAAAAAGTTTCAACTTCTGATATGAAAATTCCCAACAACTTCATTCTATCGTTTTGCCTTGATCCATTTCCACTTCCATTCAAAATGAATTCATTTTCATATGGAGAACACGAATCACTTCTCCTTCCCTCTTTGATATTCAACTGAAAAGTGGACTCTCTAGAGTGCTGGTAAAATTGCATAAGCACATCTTGGCCCACCCTCTCCACCTCCTCTCCTGTGGGTACTTCTCATATAAATTTAATTAAACCATTCAAATAGCTTCATCACATGTCTGAACTTTCGGGAGTTTCCAACTGACTCAACTTGACTTCCTGTACAATATTTGCAAGGACAACGCATCCACATGCCCGGTCACAGAGGAGCCTCATCTCGCCGTCCCCAGCAAGGAGGTGGGCAGCCCACCAGCGTTCTCTGGCAAAAGGTCATCCATTCCCAATGCATCACAAACACTTGTGTTTTTAAACAATTTTCACATCTGCTCGCTTGGCCGTTGTTTTTCTTTCTGTTTTTTTTTTCTTGTTCATTTTTGTGCAGCAATTATTTCTAAATCTCTTATTCAACTTTTAATTAAGTGTGAAATTTCAACACATGCCTTGCAATTAACGGAGCGCACTGATAAGCACTTTTTTGTGAGTTCGTCCTTGCGTTTTGGGTGGGAAAGTTGCTCCTCCAGATGAGAACCTTCGCTGGCTAGCCTTTTAAAGAGAAGGTGAGGCAAAGTGTGAATTTATGCAAATCCAACGATTGGGAGCATACACAGGATACACATGCACTTGGGTCTGGGGTTAATTATCGTTTATTATCATACTGAAAGTGTTAAACCGAAAATCGCCTGTTTGTACGGACATTTTGGAACACAACACCTCTGCGGGATGTGGTCGGAGATCAGAGTGCAAGGGTGAGATTCTCTTTGATGTCGTTGATACAAGAGAAATTGGTTAGGTGAGAGGTATTTACGGGAGAAAGATATTTAATTTGGCAATTTGCTTTACTATTCTTTTTACCGATTCATGTATTTTGTTATGGGCTTTGAGTATGACTGCTAGAGCGGACACCCGACAAAAAAAGACTGTGATGTTCCTATGATAGGCAATGGAAAACTTTAGATTGTGCCCATCGCTGTCAGTCTTTGGACAAAACTGAAAATGCAGATTTATTGAAAAGTGTAAAGCCCGTACTTTTGACCATCAAGATTTAGGCACATAATTTTGAAATTCTATAGATTTTTTTTGAATAATTGAAATAACACACAAAAAATAATTTGAAAGACAGTCGATGCCAATGCGATTCATCTTTTAAAATCATGTCGAGCATACGATAACCGCGACATCGCGCTATATCTAGGTTCAATATTCACATGCTCATCAAGCTACACACAGTACATGCGGCTGTATATGGCGCGTCGAATGTTACTGACTGATAATTCCATTCTAATTGACAATCAAGCAGTCATTGTCGGCAGTTTTGAAAGCAAATAATCCAAGCTGGCTTGGAAGGAGTGGAAGGAAAGCCACCACAGATCTGCGAAAAAAGTATTTTTTTGTCGTATGTATTTTTTTGTTAAAATATATATACTGACTTGCTAAACAAAAATACTTAAAACTAGCTTAATTAACTTATTGAAATTAATTCTAACCTATTGACCCTCTTCGGGTACTCTAAGCTAATTTAATAATAGCATTTCGTTTTAATAATGTTGATAGACATTTCATTTTTAATTTTGAATTACCAAGAAAACTTTGAAAAACTTGGTTTGAACAAACTTAACAAACCAAATCTTAAAACTAACTTAAACTACATGAGCCTATTTAACCTAATAAAAACTTTAAGCTAACTTAACTATGTCCGTTGGGACAGACGCGTGCACCGGGGCGTCTCTGTTATGTATATGCATAACATATTTCACACGTCCTGGTGCACCTATTTTTGATTTTTTGTTTTAAGTCTTTAAACTAACTTAAAACCTATTTCAACTACCACGTCAATTTGAGAAGCCATCGACTGCGGAGATCGAATTTGGTGTAACCACCAGTAAAAGTGCCGTTCTTTAGCACACTCTTTCCTATCTCCAGCAGAGATCGCTCTATTGAACCGAAAGAGATCCTCATGACTATGAAAGACATCCCGTTCGTATCGGAGTCGTCTCCCCACTGTTCGGCGTACAACATGGTAGGTAATTGGACGTCCTTCATCATCCTATATCAGGCTAATAGTATCGAGGTAGAGGAGTGCTTCAGGAGGAATAAAGCCGTTGAGTAACTCTCATGGTACATTGTAGTTGGGTAATAAGCCCCAAAGATTAGGCTGTTGTTAGAAGTCATAGCTCGAGCAGTATGATTTCTGATCAGCTTGATAATAAAATTATGTATCCTGTTCAAGTTTGCCTCGTTGTACAGGACCTCGTTGGGACCGTACTTCTTGTACTCAGTTTCGGATATACGATACAGACGGAGACATTTCCGAAGACATTGTCTCTCGAACAACCTCATCTCTTCCATCTGGGAAGGACCGACATTGAACCACAGTGGACAAAGCGAAAAAAAAGTATTCTGGCAAAATATTCGCTGACTCAGAGAAGGGAAATTCAATACCATCGGGGGAATCAAATCCAAAGATGGTGTGCTGCTTTCCAACAAGGGAGATATTTTGCACAGATAGAGCGAGCACTTTTCGGAGTTGCTCCATCCCGAACAGGGCACTGCAAGTGGCATACCCATGGTTTAACGAAACAATTTGGTTCGACAGTGAAATGTCAAAAGTGTTATTTTTTCCCAAAAAAACCAATAATGAAAACAAGATCTGAGAGTGATATGCAGAGGCCACCACGAGGAGGCTAGATGTCAACTTGACCTGTACATTTACAGGGATCATTGCTGGCATCTCGTCAAGTTGAGTGCATCGTCCCACTGAAAATTGTGATTCACAGTAATAGTTAAATTTCCTATTATTTTTCGACTTTTTGCTCAACAAAAGCGTTTATTTTCCCTTAAGATGTTCTTGGAGTTTCAACACAATTTTGGCAATTGCTGCGATGCTCACAAGTTGAGTTTTGGCTTAGAATATGAAAGCCTCACAGTTTTGTACTCATCTTGCTCTTGTAAGGCAGTAGTTAGTGTGACACATCACAAGGGTATACCAAAATAGGGCTATAATCTGAACTTTAACATTCACCTAGTCTCATTTTTATTGGCACTTTGGAGCTTATCCATCTACATGTACATCATTGTAGACATGTCGTTTTCTTAGCTTTAAGTCGATTTTTTAAATTACCAATCAACAGATTGTGATTGATGATTAACACCCAACATCAAATAACAAAATATTGCACATTCTTTTAATTCTAAATAAAGGGTTTTCCAATAAGGACTTCACGACGTTTTTTTAATAAAAACGTAAACCATTTGAGATATATGAAAAACTTTCTTATCGACTTGAAGTACAATCAAAACATTTATGAATGGAACTCTTAAAGTTGTGATCGCCGACTCTAAATTTCGGTAGAAAGTGTTTATAATTTGTAGACGTTAAAAATTTTGAGTTTACTGAATAAATTGACAATGACAGATTGATGTTAAGTGGGAAAGTGCGTTCACAAGTTAAATTCAAAATCCCTATTCAAACATCCTTTACAATATAATAAAATTATTACATACGAAGCTTAATTGACTTCAATCGGATGAACAAGTATAAGTTCAGCGCCCCAAGAGTCAAGACTTCAACCTAAAGTGCACTTGGAAACAGTTTACCACGGTGTCGAGATGTTATGGCCATTTTTCATGAGTGTTAGTGTTGGGTCTATTATTATGATATCTTGTAAGACGGGTCTAAACCAATTTAAAAATATTTTGACAATCGCCTTATAAAATCTGTACATTAGCTGAAGGTTTGCCTATGACAATGACCAGAAGAACATGTGAGAGCACCAATGGATTTAAGACAATCAAATTAGTGTTTTAAGCAGCGGCTCTGGCATTTAATCCAATTTAGAATATGTGGAATGATGTCGAATTACTTGTTAAGTGAAAAATGTGTAAACATTTGTTCAAGAAAGGGAGAAATACAAGAAGCCTGATATTCCATTCTGTAAGCACACTGCAAGAAATTGGTGGAAACATACGAAATATTAAATAATACTCACGAATCACGATACATAACTTACAATATATATATATATATTCCGCCGCTATTATAATTTTTGTTGTTGCTCAATCAGAGGATGGGGAATAAAGTATTTTCACTCGTAAAACGGATATTGAGTAGTACGGGTCGTTTGGTTGTGGTAAATTGTGTACGAGGTTTCAAAAACGATAGAGCGTGTATCCAAAACTGGCCAAAATTTCGTAAACTTCGTAGAGCTAATGTGAAACAATCTCATTCATCACGCATTTTCACTTGGAAAAAATTACTTTACTAACCGTGTCTACGTTGTTTCTAAGGTCCATCCAAAACCTCCCAAGCTCTGCAATTTCATCAGTTAAGAAATAATACTGGAAAGGGCAAGAGGTGTTCTATGTCACTTTATGTCAATTAAAAATGTTCAATATTCCCTTACCTAAAAAAATTAAATTGGAAAGATTGACAGCCTATTGCTTATTGTGAGTAAACAGTGGTGAAATATAGAACAATTCGAACAATTTGAAATAATTACAATTGAAAAGCTATCTGTTGCGCTAAGCATTATGTGCCAAGAAAAGGAAGGAAAATCAGGACTAGCAATTCGAAACAGTTTAAGAGATAATCAATCCTTTGGAGTTGCGTCAAGCATTGTAAGATTATATTTTTAATTATTGATAAAATAATTCCCAACGCATTAGTTTTTAAGGATTTCACAAATTTTCAAATCCCCATCAAAACAAAAGCTTGCAATACCACCAATTGTAAAGCTGGCCGCTTGTTTGGATTTGTTTTTGCAAAGGGCGGATATCAGAAGAGAGTTGGCATGGGACTACGAGGTTGGTTTGGCACAATCATCTTTTAGCCTTGTACTTTCCCAAGCTGTGGACATTTTTGAACAGGTTTTTGCACGCAAAGATGAAAAAAGAAAAATTGTTCAACAAATAAATATCTGCTTCTTATTTCATATTTAATGTTGTACTCATTTATTTTTTAATTGTAGTTATTTATAGAAGAAAAGATCATCTTTCTCTCCCTTTTCCATTCAGTTTCGCTTATGCTTGAGGGACCCGCACTGTTTTTTCCAAAACTCTGCCGCTTTATTCCGATTTTCCTCTATATATCTTCTTGCAATATCCTGTTTTTTAGTCACTCTGTTTACCAAAATATCGCTTTGTTGCATATTTACACCCCTATTGCGAGTGTCAAATATCAATCGATTGATAATTGATAAATTTGGCAATCAATCAGGATTTCGGTATTGTGATCCTGACAATTGTGAATATATTGACTGCTGTGACTGCGAATCATTTTACACCTATAAGCGATATAAATATCATTTGTTATGTGTTGTTTTTTTTTTCAATTTATTTTAATGAAATACGAACCTTTTAACTAAAACAATAAACTAAAAATGTGTTCAGTTGGTTTGTGGTATGACGATGGTGAACAATCATTGTTTTTTTGAAACTTTTAAAAGGTGAAGGCAAATAGGCGATGCTTCTAATCCTCAAGAATTCAAGGAAGTACGATATATGTATTTCATTTCGCGTTCGAAATCTGTTCTAATGGGTAATACTTTCAGTTTTGTGGAAAATGTTCGGAAAAGTAAGAGCCAACATTTAGAACCACACCGATAAAAAAAAAGTTATAACAGCATTGCGGTTACATACATATGTAAAAAAAAGTGCTTCTGGGTCTTATTAACACAGCGACGGGAGTGACCAGTGGTCTAGCCCAGTCAACTGTGCCTCTGGTCTTAAAAGATATTTATATCGTACTCGAAGCACATTTTTGTCCAGTGGATTCAAACCACAAACCGAATTGAAAAATAAATGAATTCAATTCGCATAACATCATTTAGTTGACAATTATCTGCTGCTTTTGTATTTAATACAATGAAACTTAACATACTTCACAAGATATTTAATATAGGTCTGTTCCAATTGATTTGTGCACAGAAATTCGTAGTTGAGCAAATTTACAGAAGTGGGGGTAAAAATCTCTGCAAACGACGTTTCGTAGAAATTCACAGAATTCAAGAAACGTCAAAAAATGCATTCAATTCTTACTTATTCAATTCTGAATGAACTGTCGCTTGTTGCTTTTATTTTGAATTTGACAGTCTTCAATTTTCTGCGCAAAGAATTTTCTGTGGTAGAAATTCGCAGGGTGGGGAAATTTTGTAGTCTCTCGTGAGCACGCTCTTCTGTCAAAACTACGAAAAAATCAGCAAATGGAACGGTTTTGGACATTTTTCCTGTGAATTTCGGTGAATTTCACAGCAATTGGAACAGACCTAATATTTCTTAAAATTATTATTTTTATTAAGAAATTGATGTTTATCAACAAAATTGATTTCAATTGGCACTCGCAATACCACTTTGGTCCATTCACAATGCTAAAATTGACACGGATCAATCGTTCATTGATAATTGACAATCGCAATACCAACGAGTCAATTTTGTTGATAAGAATCGTTTATAGAATGTTGCTCTTGGAATAAAATCATGTTAAATTGATAATATATTGTATAATAATTTGTTGTGTTCAAATAAATAAACAATTTACATTTTCCGCTTTGTTGATCTCCGTTCGTCAAAAAAAAAAATCAAGTGACAATTTTGCATGCGAAAAAAATATATTTCGAGCAAAAAAAAAATCACAATAGGCGGAATTTTTCGAAGATAAACAAATTGTCGCCTAAAACTCATGATAAGGCAAAAGTGTAAAAGGGATTTTTTCCACGTAGAATATTGTTCGGGCAAACTCACATTAAGGCTGTTACTGAAAATTTGAAGAGATTCAAAGTCCTCAGACGACGAAGAGACTGATGGAGTATATCATCAGTGCCATGCATTTCCATTTCCCACCCATCGATTCGTGAATCAAATGACATAATCAAAACTGCATCGCGCTGATTCCATAAAATTACTTTACTTATTCCATTTTCACGTCCCATTGCCTGACGGTTTACAAATGCATGAATGTAGTTCTGATCAAAAGCAAACCACCGCACCGCCACAAACCGATGTGCCCACAAATCCAATGGTACCACCTCACCTCGTTGACCTCTCTGGTCACATTAGATTGCAATTATTTTTCAGCAAATACATGCAATTTTGACGTGTGACAAAGCGACCCATCAATTGAATTCATAAAACCATTCGTCGGCACTTCCAGGTCGTGTCGAGATTTTCCATTCAATTGAACCGACGTGGTTTGTGTTTCATCAAAACTGACACCAAACGCACGCTTCGACAGACAGCTCGATTGCCGTGCAAATGTTAGCGCGCTTCATTAAATCCCCATCAACGTTAATCGATATAGATTCAATTTATTCACTCATTATCGGTACATATGTGCGTACGTGGGGCTCAAGGTATCACACATTGAACGCACTCATTAAGGTGCGAAGGAGATTTACCAGCAATTATGTGACGTGTTGTCATCATACGCCTCATATCGGAACAGTGTCCTTGTCGATTTGGGGATCAATGCGTTTTAATTATCTCTCCGACACTCCCAGACCGGACCTACTTTAGTCCCTAAAACAAATGCGAGTGGCTTTAAAGAGAAACCAAATGGAGTTTGATGTTCAATTGCTGGGCTTAGCTTCGATTAGTTTCCAATGAGTTACACTGAAGTGCTCATTAGTTTCTGTCCATTAGGAAAATCGATACCCCGGTGGGGGTGGAAGAGAGAGGACGTGGAAGATTGATTAACACCTCCCAACTCAGATTCGAATGTCTTGCTCGACATATTCATTCCATTGTCGAGGTATGCTGTGCATCCCTTGCATGTCCTCGTGGTACAAATTTCAAACCACTTGCACTGTGTGCGGGTGAATGGGAGGATGGTGGCTCATGTGTACGCAGAATACCTAAAATATCCTTGAAGCCAAATAAACGTCAGGTGTGACAACTAAAATTCAATTTATCTCTCTAAGAGGACCGCATCCTCATCCACAGCTCACTTGGAATACGAAATGCTCGTCTATCGCCATCTGATGAATGTATCTTCGTGGAGCAGTTGGTGAGAGGGCGGAGGCGTGAAGCGAGGAGCAGCTTCAAGTGAAAAGAGGTTATCACCTTGAAGAATTTTAATTAAAGACAGAACCCCAGTGAGTCTTCCAAATCAAGCGATGGCTGGTGGAAAGCTTATTGCACTTTGATGAGATGGTGGGAAGAGGGATGTGTCTGTCTGTCTGTAAATCGGAATAGACGCGAACTATTGTCCATTTTCAACGGCAGCAATGGCACGCACAAGGTCGGAAATCAGAGAGTTACTCTCGGGCTTAGTCCCTCGCGACTACCGGAAGTAAATCGCTTGTGGTGAAACATGGATTCACTGCATTTGCTTCCGGATTCAAATGATAAATGTGATCTTTTCGTGACGTATGACGATGGATGGGTGATACAGTTTCGGATACAAGAAAATTTCATTCGAACATTGGTCTGCCAGTGTATGATTATCTGCTGGTATGAAGACAACGAGTCCATCTGTCGTTTGTCGTTTTACACGACTGTCATTGTCTGAGTCAAGTCGTTCTTCCATCGACATTCCCTAACACATGCGACGCGACAGATTCATAGGAGATTCACGACATTTTCTTATACACATCGGAACACTAATGGTTTTTGTGTCAAAATTTGAAAGTTGAATTTCAATACAGAGGCAAAATAGTTAAGGAATATTAAATAGTAAAATAGTAATGATGATCGATTTGCTAATAATTCGATTGAACTAGCTCAGTCAACAAACTCAACAAATTTCCAGGTTTCTTCAAGTGAACATTAGATGTGTATCGCTTTATTATCAGGATACATAGTCGTACCACTTATTCGTCGCTGTATTCTGTCATATGATACAACGTTCTGATCATTTGCAGACGCGACTCAATCGCATGTATGAACTTATCCCACCATTATCGCATTCCCATGCATAAGGCCATCGGGGTTGCCTCTGACATTGGAACCTAAGTTATAGTGCTTAAAAGAGTAATATCATATTAAAAATAAAAGGTGATCAAAGGAGACGTTCGCAGATACAACTCAACTTAGCGATTTAAATTCCACTTAATAAGCTAAGTTATACTTAGCTGTTTGGACGATTCGAAAATTATATTGTATATTCAGCCAAGAGTACCTTAGCTTAAGACAAAGAAACAGTGAATCTTAAAACTTTAAGTTGTACTTAAACACTAACAGTGACGTAAAATCGTTTTTAATGAATATAAATTCAACAGGCGAATTTCAATATTGAAGCGTGGATTCAATTTGATGAGGAAGTGATTGAAGAAAATTGGGTATCTCGTCATTTCTTCTAAAGACATACATATTTTCATAATTTTAACGAACTTAATTTTGTAAACATTTTCGGCTAATCAAGGACACAAATTTGATTGTTGGTAGGAGATATAATCAGTCTTGGAATATCCTTTCAACATAGACAATTTTCCATGTTAATTGGAACATGTATGTATTAGCGATGGGCAAGTGCGAATAAAAGCAATCGAATAATATGATTGTTCTCGCAATCGCAATTATTCGAATTCAAATTGAGCTGAGTCGATTGTTGATTTTCAATTCTTGAAGGTCCGATTTCAATCGTCAACGAATGTGTGCCGATTCTTCAAGTCGGAGAGAGATTGCTAAATTGTGTGTATTCGCCGGTTCTTGCAATTGTCCATCTCTTTTTCATATCGTTTCACTATTACAATTTTAATTTTACGTTTATGAAAGTGAGAGTACAATCCTCTCACTAATTGTGAAATGTTGAAAAGGATGAAGAATACAGTCGAACCTCCAAAATTCAAATATATCCACGGGAACCAATATTTTTCAGAAATTTGGTTTGACTTGTAGAACATTCGATTCCAACATGCTTAATGTTGCAATAACAGAGGTTTGGCTATATTTCCATTCCCAATGTTCCTATTTTGGTAGCAAGAATGATGTTTACAAGATTAAGCTTAATGAAAATCCGCCGTGGTTTTGGTGATGTATAGCGATTATTTCAAGAGAATGAAGTTTACAAAAAGTACAAGCTATAGTCATCTTTAGACTAATACGAATGAATTCCCGCAATTAGTATGTAAACAAAGAACAATTCAACCGCTCTCATCCCCCTCTACGTCACTGCCAGTTAAGGCGTAATCTTGTATACATCATTGTTGTATAGTAGGTATAGTTTCTTATCGGAGCAACAGCTTTACGCTGATTATTTACACTGACGCCTGAAGGAATTTGATTTGTGATTTGTACTAATTTTAATCTGGGGTTAACAACTGATGTCACCTTTAAGAAATAAAACGTGGAAACGTATGGCCTTGTATTCTGTTCATCATGGACGCCAACATAGGAATAAATCGAGGAATACATACATGTCTGCAATGGGATATTAGAACCCGGCATTTTCTTGGTTGTAGTAGGTACTGAGAATAAATTCTAGTATTCGATTAGATTCAATTATTATTCGATCAATTTTGAACAATTGCCAATTTATTCGATTGTGAAATTCATTCGCAATCGCCCATTGCTTGCATGAACTATATCAAAAAAATAATTCGATGGCACCTATGAAATTACTTTCAACATTAAAGTTTAACGTGACTGAAATTTATTTGCAGAGCATTGTTAGTTGTTGAGGTATACACGTTTCACTTTCGCTCTTAAACTGCCCACGATCTTCAAATTAAATGACGCGGACTACTATATTTTCAGGGCTTAAGTTTTGTTAAGAAATTGATTTACTTGACCAATTTTGGACGACAACATTTCAGATGGCGCAATAGCATTTTCATTTTCACCTATATCAAATTTGACCCGAGGGTCGTGGATGTATAAACATTTGTATGGGACAGAGTCTAAAATATATATTTTTTAATTTTACGTTTATTACCTATACTATAAAAATTTGTACAAAGTCCTACAAAAATGTAGTGTTTAAGAAAAGTTAAGTTTTTTCGTGAAATGGGTCATAAATGACCCGAAGACCTTATAAAGGTTAAGCAACATATAAAATTACATACTATCGAAATTTCACATCTTCTTTCATCTGTAATCACATTCACACATGAAGAACTAGTAATATGAAATCGAAGTGATGTTGGATTCGTTTGAACGGAACCTGGATCATAGTAAAGCCTGACTTAGTATTTATGAGAAACGAAGGATAGCTAAAGTTTAACTTAAGGTTTAAGTGATATTTGGCTATGATACAAACTTAGAGTAGTTTCAGCAAACGGCCTTAAGTGTTTTTATTCCAAAATATATATGCATACGATCTCGATTTTATATTAAGTTAACGATGGTTTATGATATACCTATCCATCATGTAATGTTTCATATGAATTGTCACATCTTCGCTGTACAAAAAAGAGTAGTTTAATGCGATCGTCAAAAGAAGTTTTTTTATTCTATGCGCCTTACACACGCACACCACTTCATCAACATCTGTCATGCCCATCAATAAGTTCCTATAGTGTATATAATGTTTACTATCGATAAGGGATACTTGCGTTGCATTCAGTATTCCATATTTCTACCTTACTTTAACACAGGGCAGTATTGGGATGTGCTGAACGACGGCAAACGGTGCTGCCTTCCAGCGAGTGTATACTGTACATGGTTAACGTGGTTCGTAAGCCGGATCACGACCAGGTGAACGAAGCAATGCTGAACCGCAGTAATTTTCGTAATGATTACCTTAAATACGATCTGAGAATCCAGGTTTCACCAGGATCAATGAAGATTACTTTGTTTAACAATAAGCTGAGTAATGCTTACTACACGGTGCATTGGAAAACATCTGCGGTGCAACCAGTCCCTAAACGGGACAAAGAAAGATCCATGTCGACAAGCCTTCTGTCGATCAGTCTTCTTACTTGCTTTAGCAAAAATAGTCGTGTTCTGAAACTATGGGTTGAGGTGCTTTCCTGATTGACTTCGAGAGAACGTTCGAGACCGTTTGGTTGGAGGGACTCTACCTCAACCTGGTCAGGCTCGGCATAAGGAAACCATTCCTATCCATGACTTATGATATGATAACAGGAAGTAAGTCTGTCGTGAAAAGTGGCGATGTTTACGACGGTTTAAGACGTCAAATATGATCTGCAACAGGGAGCGGTTGGTTCGCCGATCTTGTTTCAATATTCACTGCGAACCTTATAAGTTCAGTTATTTGAGTACGCCGACACCTCAGGTCCGAAGGTAGATGTGAAAATACATTGTTGCAACGTGACTTCGAACAAATGATTGATTATAAACTTCCTGAAGTGTAAAACTATCCTTTTCAGGACCCCGCTGTGCATAGTATGGCACCCGCACAAACTTGAGTAAGTTCGGCATTGTTGATGGGAAAAGTGAAGTTAGATATCCTGGTTGGTTCAATATCTGTACTTAGACAACATGTAGATATTGCGTACGGTTTTCCACTGTGGTTCAACTGAAGCTTTTCGGGAGACAATGAACAGGAGAATAACAGGATGGATAAATTTATTTTAAACTGATCAGAATCACATTGCACGGGCTATGACTTCTTCCAACCGTTTGATCTTTTGGGCTTACTACTACAAAGTTATGTATCATGAGAGCCTGCGCTTTGCCGGCTTTATTCCTGCAGAAGTGCCTTGTCCAGGATCCACACGCTTGTACTGTAGTCTTCCATGTTGTACGCCGAACAGTGGACAGAAGACTTCAATATGAACGGGATGTGGCTCGCACTAGCGAGGATCCGTTTCGGTTCAGTAGGGCGATATCTGCTCGAGGCAGAAGAGAGTCATTTGTAGCACCGATACACAAAGCAGGATCTAGACAAAAAGTGGAAAATTATAGAGCTATCTCTAAACTTTCTGCTATTCCAAGACTTTTGGAATTAATTGTAACAAAAAAATTGTATTTTGCAGTCAAAGAGCAAATATCTGTACAACAACATGGATTTGTTTCTGGTAGATCCACCTTAAGAAATGTGTTCACAAAGTACCTGTTTGAATCAATAAAGTCAGGTTATCAAGTTGATGTGATTTGTACTGATTTTAGCAAAGCTTTTGATACGGTTAGTCACACCATTCTTTTGAGCAATTTGAAGTCATTTGGAATGCACTCAGTACTTCTTAACTGGTATCGAGTTATGTATCAAATCGAATTCAAATGGTCAAAATTGGAAATTGTACATCTCGAGCCATTAAGGTACTATCTGGTGTTCCCTAAGGTAGCCATATTGGCCCGTTACTGTTCAATATATTCGTCAAAGAGATTCCTTCAGTCCTTAGTCATGTTAATTGTTTGATGTATGCAGACGATGTAAAGATTTTCTTGCGTGTTACTAACTCTCAAGATTGTGTTAAAATTCAAAATGACTTAAATAATATATTTAATTGGTGTGATGTTAATATATTAACGTTGAATATAAGCAAATGTCATTCATTTCCCGTTTACCATGTCGTATTACCCGTAATCCTTGACTATTCTATATGTAGGATATGTCTCTCTAGGAAAACTGATATGAAAGACATTTTCATATTATATTGACTGTGTAGTTGCTAAAGCTAATCCAATGCTTGGATTGTTTAAAAGAACATTTGCTGAATTTTCGTCCATAGCTTGAATACTGCTCTGTCATATGGTGTCTGTTATACATGAATTCTGTAGCACGTCTAGAAAAAATTCAAAACTCATTTACAAGATTTGTAATAAAAAAATTGAGATAGCATCTTGAGACCATGCCCCATATCTAACAAGATGTGCCTTATTTGGTTTAGATACTTTAGGTAGGTGTTCATTGTACAATGTCCATTTATGACATATTTTCGTATCGTGTAAATTGCCCTGAAATTATTCAAAACATCGGGATTTATGCACCGGAAAGAGTTCATCGAACAAGAAATTTCTTACTTCAAAGAAGGCACTTGCATAATTATGGCTTTAACGAACCGCTAAGAAAATGTATTAGTAAATTTTACTCTGTTTGTGTAGTATTTCTACACTTATGTGATGATAGAAAAAAATGTAAACAGTCTATTCCATTTACATTCTTTGTAATTCCTTTTTAACAGGTTTTCTTAAAATAAAACACTAATTATTAATGGGAAAGTAATAACATTTTATTCAAAGTATTGACCATTGTTTTCTACACATTTTGACCACCTTTCTGGCAATCTGTGAATACCACGCCAATAAAATTGTTCGACTTTTAAAGCGATTGGTTTGCACCCAATTTTCGACTTCTTCGCAGGAATCGAAGTGCTCAGCCAATGCGGGTCACATCGATGAAAACAAATGGTAGTCGGAAGGAGTCAAGTCTGGAGAATACGGCGGGTGGGGTAGCTGCTCCCAGCCAAGTGTTTTGATTGTATCCTGAACCGGTTTTGCTTTGTGTGCAGGTGCATTGTCATGGAGCAAAATTACCTTGCCGTGTCTTCTGGCCAATTTCTGGTCGTTTCTCGATCAATGCATGGTTAAAATTGATCATTTGTTGTCGGTAGCGATCAGTACTAACGGTTTCACCAGGTTTTAGGAGCTCGTGGTACACCACACCTTTCTGGTCCCACCAAACACACAGCATTGTCTTCTTGCCGAATCGATCTGGTTTTGCAGTCGATGTTGATGGTTGTCCAGGATTAACCCATGATTTTTTCCGTTTATAATTCTTAAAATAAATCCATTTTCCATCGTCAGTAACAATCCGATGCAAAACCGATTGTCTTACGTGTCTTTGAAGCAAAATTTCACAAGTGTTTTATCGGTTTTCCATCTGTCTTTCATTCAATTCATGTGGCACCCATTTGCCACACTCTTGAATCTTTCCCATAGCTTTTAAACGGTCAGAAATTGTTTGTTGTGCAACATTTAACATTGCTGCCATTTGCTTTTGACTCAAAGCGTCATCTCCATCCAATATCGTTTGCGATTCGGCGTCTTCAAACTTTTTTGGTGGTCCTCCACGTTCTTCATTTCTCACATCAAAATCAATATAGAGTTGAACCGTTGAAACCATCTTTTGCATGTTGCTTCTGATAGAGCATGATCACCATATGCCTCGACAAGCATTCGATGCGAATCTGCAGCACTTTTCTCTAAATGAAAACAAAAAATTAATGCTTTCCGCAAATCATCACTTTCTGGTACAAAATTCGACATTTTAAACACGATGAAAAAATATGATTTTGTCTGTACAATGACTTGATGTATACTAAAAATTTTTCACAGATGCAATCAGAGCAAACAAACAAAAAAAAAAATAAGGGTTCGTTCACAACAAATGTTCCCTATCGAGACTTTTGTATCTTGACGCTCACTTCATACTGGTACACCTGGTATTGCTCTGGCCAAAGCTAAAAAGGCATTTGCTGTGGTGGGGAGGCTGGTTCACAGAATCCATCTTGATAGCAGGATACGGTTGTCCACTGTGGTTCAGGGTGAGTCCTTCCCTTATGGAAAATGTGAGACTTTGCGAGAGACAATGAACAGGAGAAGACTATGATAGACAAATTTATTTTAAACTGATCAGAAGTCACATTGCACGGGCTATGACTTCTGACAGTTTGATCTTTGGTGCTTACTACCTTAAAATTATGTATCATGAGAGAGTGCGCTTTGCTGCCTATATTCCTGCAGAGGCGTTTATCTACCTAGACATAAATTGCATTGTCCAGGATCCACACGCTTGTACTGTACTCTTCTATGTTATAGCCCGAACAGTGAACAGGAGACTTCAATCTGAACGGTATCTGGCTCGCAGTCACGAGGAGCCGTTTCGGTTCAGTAGAGCGATCTCTGTTCGAGGCAGGAGAGATTCTGCCAAAGAACGGCAGTTTTACTGGTGGTTACACCAAAACAAGTCGTCGCCGCTGTAGTTGGCCTTGGTGGCCAACTCACATGGGTTTTAAATTAGCTTGTTAGAAAAAAAATGTATGCACTATGACGCATAAATTGTAAATGTTAGGCAGATAATATGCATAACATATACGCCCTTGTGTCCATGGAGATAGAAAAAACAGCATAAGCCGTCAAATTTAGATTAGAATAGTTTAAAATACCCGTATAGGGTCAGTATGTTAGATAAGATAGTTTTAAGCATGTTTGTCTAGCATGTTCTGAAAATGAATTGAAATATAAAAAAAAGTGAAAGGAAAAATAAAATATTTTGAATTACTAAAAAAATATACTGGATATCAACTTCTCCACGTTTGTTTGTTTTCATGGTCTTTCATGATCCGTTTGAGTTATATACCTTATTTATATGCTCCAATATAGCTTAATTCAGAATTACTATTGGTATTAAATAAGATTTACCAATTTGTGTATGCCTTATTTAAACCTGATATATCTTATACGTCTTTTACTGGGTGACGTTCAGCATGAAAGCGTTTGTGTGAATGCCAATCGCTAAAACACGCAACTACGTTGTATATATGATTGAAGGAAGCAATATGACTGTGTCTCTCGTTTGATTTTAAATCTATTATAAGCTTGGCAGTTTTTTTTTTCCCACAAATCAATCAATTTCATCAGCAATGAAAGGTTGCTTCTCTCTTGGAGCTGTCTACATTCTTTCGAGCCTCACTTTTCATTACCTTTGTTCAATTTCAAAATCCGACAAACCAAATGCCGGATGCCAGCGACAGGCTGCAAATACCTCGAGACGAACATTTCAAAACGGACACTCCTAATTCTCTCCCCATTCACCACTTCCAGACCCGAAATTAAAACAAAATATGCGTCATCCTCTCATAAACCGGATGCACCAGTGCCAACAGTACTGACGGCGGCGGTGGCATTGCGCTCATCCGCTCTCCACCTGACCATCTCTTATTCAGTCAGCCATCCAGTCCGACTGACTGTTTTATTAGCATTTTACCTTTCAGTTCTCCGCCGCCCAGCAAAAAAGTGACAGATCCAAGTAATCCTGTCACTGATGCATGCTCCGGGCATTGTCGTGTTTCCATTTTTGTTGCTTAAGCCACCGTCGTCCGGCTTGGTTGAACGGGCTATTATCCCTGTTCTGTGCTGCATTGCATGGATCACTTATGCACGTGTGACCGCCATTGCCCCATCCCGGGGGTGCGCGCTGCATGGACGGAACACCGGAACGGAATATTTTCAAAAATTCATCCCACATTCCATGTTTGTGTGGCCAGGATTGAGCGTTTCGATGCACATTGTGTATGCAACTATAATTGGTGTATCTGCTGGATTTTGTATCCCCCGTTCTTTCGCCGCCTGTTGGGTCTGCCCGGAGATCCTCCTTGGTCCCGTCCGGTCAGAGATGGAAAGACAAATTAGAAGTAACAAAAATCTTTGCAAATGTACAATTTCCTGATACACCGAGTCGCAAACATCCTGTCCCGTGGCCCTAACCTCGTTGTGAGGAGAATGCCATGCATGTACCTTTTGTTCACACATCACAACACTACGGTTGGCATGTCCTTGCATATCGGATAAATGAGGGCGGCGACGGCGGCGGTAGCGGTGGCGGTGGGTGCTACAGTAGCACCGGCCGTGTTTTCGAATCAATTTGCGTCAACGGACGACGACGACGCCGATGGACGAGAAGGGGTGCTTGTCTTCCGTTTTTGTTTCGCTTGCTGTCCCGGCAGCGTAACCGAGTGATGGAAGAAAAGTTTTGCGAAATTTTCATTTCACCCCCAACGGGAAGGGATAATGGAGCGACATGTAGATTGGATTTTTGCCTGGACAATGCGATGGCCAGAGATGGCTGGCTTAAATGGCTCTTGCTCGGTAGATTGAATTAAATTGTCGAAGAATGCATTGATGTTGGGTGGCAGCGGCGAGAGGATGAACAGATAGGGTCACATTTGTAGGGGGATCTCATGGGTATTTGAGTTATTTCGATTGTTTTGTGTGAATGCTGCAACGGTCTTTTGCTGAGGGAGGGCGGAAGGTTTAAGAAGGGAATCGGATATAAATGCGGGGACTGAACAAATTTGAGTTATTTTGTGGGGTAGACCGTTCTATAAATGTTACTGTGTCTTCGCACCGTGGATAGTTCGGAGGAAGCTTTGGGCTACATATGAAGTCATTATACCAAGAAAATGCAACCGCATGGGTAAGACTCACAGCTTGGCTTTACATGGTTCAACACAAATATGGATGCAAAAAAAAACCACCACCTTGTTGAAGTCAAGGTAACGTTACGGATATCCCAAACATTGCCAAGACAAGGAAAACTGTGAAAAAGTTCAACCGGCTTCAATCGCAAGATATTGCCAAATCTTCTTCCGATTGTGTCTCCCATAACCTCTTAAGAGGTCGTATGCCACCAACACCAACTACTGAAGGCCAGTGGGAACAAAACACCATAAAAGCTGATGTAGTGGTTTTCACTCCGCCACCACATTGAAAACTTTCGTTTGACAACAAGTGTTGACAGGCCAATCCAGCCAAGTCAGAAGCATTTAAAGCTGCACTGCAAAGAAGGACAAGTGTTGCTCGCGAGCTCTACGAGCAGAAGATGAGAGACGAACATTGGCTTCTCAGGAGAAAAAAGGAGGATCGTGAGAGCTGCCCAATCGGCAGAATCCGAACTGAAGCCTTTAAGGTTGGTCAAGGGAACATCCTAGTAGTATCGCAGTCGATGCTGATGATATGGAGGAATTATTTCTGCAGACTGTATAACGGCGATGAATAAATAAATACTGCTGTCAGGCAGAATGAACTATTCCACTCGAGTTAAAGGGACCATCAACAATTCCGATCAGCCGATCCGGATGAAGTGAGGATTGATATATCCAAGCTGAAATCCAACAAGGCTGTGGGAGCTGCCGGCCAACCGGTCCAGTTTTTTAAGGCGGCAGACAATGATTTGGTAAGAAGCATGCCTCAACTCAACTGTAAAATATGGTAGGACAAAAGCATGGCCAATGAATGGAAACTCATTCCCCAAAGAAGACTATCTGCACTATAGAGGCTTTAGTCTTCTAAACATCCCGTGCAAAATCTTATTGTCCGTGCTGTGTGAACGCCTGAAGACATTCGCCAACAACCTATTCGTTCTATACCAGTGTGGCTTTAGGCCGAGAACTGTTAAAAAAGATTTAGACGAGGCGGCGTGCTATTATGCAACTTCATGATGATATAAACAGAATTTAAGAGTCGCACGCCAACAACACAGCAAACGTTTTTCAGAAGCCCGCCCAACTACTTCCATACGCCGACGATATTGACCTTATCGGAGGAACACAGCGTGCTGTCAATGTCACCTTTTTGAACATTGTGGCGGAGGCGACACGCAGGGACTCAGCGGAAAATAAGCACAAGACAAAATATATACTCCTACCGAGGAAGAACTCTCAACACCCTCGTCTCGGACAGAGCGTCACGATAGGCAGGTATCAACATCCGAGGCATGATCTTCCACAAACCTGTGCAACTGCTCGCATATACCGATGACATTGACATTACCGGAAAAACACAACGGGCTGTCAGTGGGGCGTTTGTGGGCATAGAGAAGGAAGCGGCTAAGATGGGACTTGTGGGTAAGACAAAGTATATACTGTCTACTAAAACGGTCCACCAACACCGACGTCTTTAACAAAACGTCACTATAAACTGCTATAACTTCGAAGTAGTGAAAGACTTTGTCTACCTTGGCTCCGAAGTTAATACAAGCAATGAGACCACCGCAGGGATAAAACGGAGGATCACGCTGGTCAGTGGAGGTCAATGAGGAATAAGGCCATCTCTCGAAGAACCAAAACATCTCTATATAAAACCTTAATAATCCCAGTCCTGTTGTATGGCGCAGGAGCATGGACATTAACTAAAGCCGACGATGACATTCTTTGTCGCTTCGAGAGAAAAGTCCTCCAATTTATCTTCTGTTCTGTAGTTGCAGATGGTGGTTGGAGGAGGACACTAAAGAAGGAACTGTATAGAGGCTGTATAGAAACATTGATCTGGTCAAACGAGTTCGAATCTGTCGTCTCAGATGGCTAGGTCACGTCGAGCGAATGGACACCAATGCTCCGACCGGGAAAGCCTTCACCTCCAACCCCTAGGGACAACGCGGTAAAGGAAGACCACTCCTTCGGTGGCGCACGCAGCAAGAAGGAGAACTGAATAATTTGAACGTTCGTGGCTGAAGGCAACTAGCACAAGACCGGGCTAGATGAAGACGCATGTGGGTTGTGGCCCAGGTCCAATCCCCGACTGTAGCGCCACTTTCAGTAATAAGTAACTGTAGACTGTCATAAACGATCCCAACCGTAGATTGGGGGAAGAAAAGACATCAGAAGAGGATTGTCTCCGAACCCGAGTCTTCCGGTATAAAGGCTAAGCTATCGCAGAATTAAGGCAGTCTGATATTGATGACTGGAATCAGCGTTAACGGGACCAGCGATGGAAGGCAGCGATTACTCAGGCTCAGAATATTCCATTGTCGCAGCCCATAAAGAGACAGCAAGTGGTCTTCGCGGTAGTCTTAAGTTTGCCAGAAGAAAATGTTGGCTTTTCTTTAGAGCTCGCTAAACGAAGACAGTAGGTTATTTGTGGCTTGGGAATATCTACAGCCTAATCCAAAACGACTTGGGCTTATTGACGACTGCCTAGAACACAGCATGGTTTGAAATCAATTTGTTAATTTTACCTAAAATCTAACCTTAGTAGAGACGGACCTACATTTTTATCTGGGCAATGCTTTCACTTAAGAAAACTTCTCGCTGGTACAATGTATGTATATTTGAATTAAGTCAAGTCACAACATTTTACAAGCAACTGTTTAAACTCAGCCGATGCTGGAATTGAGTTAATCTTTAACTGGCACAACAAAGGGGCATCAGACGGGCTCATTTTATGCCTTTTTTATCCCACAGAGCTAGTTTTGCAAAATTTTGAGAAAAGAAAGAAAACTCATGGAATTGCCAATCAAAATTTGGTGGACTTTAGAGATTCCACCGTTGGAAAAAAGTACAGCCCGAGACTACAGATGCGCAATTAGGGACGAGTGACGAGTCCTAGCGATAGATTGGTAAATGGCTTTTCCATACCTCATTCATATTGTGATTTAAAAACATAAAATCACCCATATCCACTACATTTTCTGCAATCATCACGGAGCCTGCAACCCGATGACTTAAATCAAAACTCAAAGCAGCAAAAATCAGTCGAAAAGCTAACAAAGGAGATCCCCACAAGCCCGAAATCCTGAATCTGTCCGCTGCCACTTATCCATCAAGTAATTTTCTTTTAATTTCCAATTCAATTACAGCCATAATCGGGCGTATCCGTCGCATTCAAACAAGAGATAATACGCTTCCCCTGCGAGAAATAAAACCACGTCCATCTGTTGTCACCCGTCTCCGCCCGTCCCACAAATTCTCCTCGGGCAAAGAACTTTCGCGCTGCTCGTCTTAGATAAATCGACTCAAGGACAAAAGAACCATTGTATACCCCCGCCCACACAACCGAAAACCTCCATCCCGATCAATGACTGTGTGCTACCATGGGGGAACTTTTGAACTTTTCATGAATGATAGGACTAAGAATTCTTTACCATCCCTTCGCCTTTCCCCTCCCCTCGATGAAGGTTTGAGCTAACGTCAGCGTTTAGGCCGCAAATTTAAGTTACCCCAAGAGTCTGAGTGATTTGATTATCGCGATGGGGTATTAATAATCCCTACCCTGGCCCTTTCCCGGGAAATTCCAGTCAGATGATTATTGGAAGATAGGAAGAGCCCGTTTGAAGTTCGATGTGATAAAATCAGGACATCTGCACACCAAAGCAGTTGTGGGTGGTAAAGAGAGTGAGATGCCGTAAAGTTCCGCCGGTCGTCGATTTAACTAGTTTTGCCAACAAGAAGTTTGTCTTATCCCCCACCGTTTATTGGGGCAATAATTGCGAGGAGCTTCTCATGATCGTGGGTCGAAAACTTTTCCATCTTGAGGTAATTTAAGTTTGTTGTGTTTATTTGTGACACGACACGAGTGGGGTAGAATGACGGTTTGAATGCCGGAGCAGAAAATGGCACATCGCAGATGTGGTAACTGATTACAAATTCAAGACTGAGGCGGTTGATTCGATAATTGGTTTGGATTATCTTGGTTGGAAGCAACCCAGATCAGCAGGTTTTTGAAAAGTGGATCAGGAGACCACGGAAACGGTGAGTGCGCAGTCAAGACTAGCTCGTTGACGGCGGTGCAGCTACTTGTCAACCATTCAGACATTCGAAAGTCGTGAACAGAATTGTGCTGCTAATCGAAGTGAGCACTGTTTAAATTTGCTTCTCTGAATACCCGTTGCTGTTGTTGTTATTCCATTGCAAGGCAAACAGCTGCTACATGGGTCTGACGGCATTGTCTTGATTTTGCAATGTTGTTGTGTTTTCTCACCACCGCCTTTCTGATACATTCGTGTGTGTTAATTATAAAGTTCTATTCGACGAAACTCCTGACTCGAAAGACCAAAATCATGCTCTACAAAACCCTTATTCTGTCAGTCCTGCTTTATGGAGCCGAAAGCTGGACACTAAGCAAGAATGCGATGCTGATTCTTAGTACCTTCGAAAGAAAAATGCTTGGTCGGATATATGGTCGCATCTGCGAAGAAGGCGAATAGAGGAGAAGACACAACCGCGAACTCTACGAGCTGTACAAGGATGTGGATGTAGTCCGGAAGGTAAAAATCCGTCGACTACACTGGCTCGGCCACATCTAGCGAATGGATAACAACGCTACAGCAAAGAGGGTCTTCGGATCCGAACCTCCTGGTTCGAGAGGGAGAGGGAGACAGCTTGGCCTTGACTGAAAGCAGCGTGACCAGGACCGTCACCGATGCAAGGCAGTAATAACTCAGGCTCGGACCCTTCATGGGTCGTCAGCTTCATAAGTAAGTAAGTACGATTTTTATTCAAAACATTGCTAATTTCGAAGACAATTAAGGAATCCATTAAGCTAAAAAGGATGGGTAGAAAACCAATTGGTTTTGACTTGGAACTGCAATTTTTCACACCTTCGAGTAGAAAACGGAATGTCCATTTGTAATTTTTTGTATGATTGTATTCACTAACATTCATAACAACTCACTATGGTAACGGCTTCGAAAATATTTATAACCCGTATTCATCAGGAATAATGTATGGTTCTATTGGTAAAAGAACTTTTCAAATCCGTCCAGTAGTTTCGGAGTCTATTCAAAGCAAACAAACACACAATCAAAATAAAGAGACAAGACTTTATTATAGTGGTATGATTAATAATATATCTACAGCCCGTACAGTTCTTCTATCTTCTCCTCTAGACGCTATCAACACAAACAGGACCCAAGATCGCACGTAAAACTTTCCTATCAAATCGACCAAGAGTTTCTTCATCCGCTTTCAATAGCGTCTATGTCTCTGCGCCATAGAGCAGGACAGGGATGATCAAAATGTTTTATAAAGTCAGCTCGGTGTTTCGAGAGTTGACTGGCAAGAGTAATTCTGCGCTTGATCTCTGTACTGGTGGTATTATCCCTGTTTACTGCAGAGCCGAAGTAGACGAAGTCCTTAACTACCTCAAAGTTTCTTGCTATCGCGCTCTGTCGTAGACCTCGATGCTGTGCGTCCTTTCGTGATGCATGTACCTTGTTTTGCCCTGGCTTACCGTTAGACCCATTTTAGTCGCATCCGTCTCTATGTCAAATAGCGCCTCCAGGTACTTAATCCTGGAAACTTGCGTGAGTGAAAATTGAAACTGTTTCGCTATGTCGAGTCTTATATGAAGTGTGGAAGTAAGATGCAGTCTCGGCTAACTAAAGGTACGTTTATGACATTTGTGACAACTGTTCGCTCTTCTCGAATATATATATAAACGAAAATGATAATATAATCAAATGGGTTGATAAAAGACGCTCGTTAGCAAAAACAATAGCTGTTAAGGAAAAACTGTTGTGAAAAATACATGTCAATTTGGGATAGAAACAACTTTTATTTTGTCGTTGGCCAGTGTTATTCTACAGCAATTATTATTTAAGAATTTGAGAGTTAAAACAACTTTTTTGAAGGTACTATCCAAATAAAATTAATTATAGTTGCAAGCACCAACTTCCTGTTTATTAGAGCTGTAAAACGAACGACAAATTAAGTACCCGTACATACTCGTTACATTTCATCTGTACACACGTACTTTAATATCGTTATTAGTTACTTTCGTTACGAATACATTTATTTTGCTACTGTTTATAAAAGGATTTGACATGTGGATTATTAAACGGTTTTCTTTCTGTCAATTTATAATGAAGAAATATGCCTAAGTACTTTACAAACGGCTTCCAATTAACAAGTGATCATTCATTATTAACTGTGATGGCTCGTGGCGTTGTGGTACGTGCGTCGACCCCAATGCACTTGGACCTTCGTATCTCGGTTCGATCCCTGGCATGAGAAGCTACTTTTCGCGGCCCACCTCTTTCGAGTCACCGACAAAGCTCAAATAGTATACCTGTTCAGAAAACGCTTCTCAAACATGGCCGTTCGGAGTTGGCATAAACATGTAGGCCAGTTACACTCGTGAGAGAACAATAGATTGCACAAAAAGAGTGGTTGCTGAGAAGCTAGGCCCTGATGTTCGTTGAGTATGTTTGCTGAGAGTGTATAAACGTGTTTTTATCGGTCTTAACTGAGTTACACATATTTTTCTAATAAACATCCTATACATATAAGACACAAGAAGTATCAGAAGTTCGGTGCATAGCTTATTCCAACGGATTGTGTTTCATTCTGCTTAAGCATTTTTGTAGACAATGTCTTCTACGTTTAGAGTGTCAAACCACCTACAATCGACAAAAGTATGATTACTATTATGGTACTGAAAAAACAACTAGTGATGGCACAAGTGAGCATTTGTAGTTTAACAGACATCGTCGGAATGGATGAAAAAACAGGACAAGCTAGAAATGGGAACTACCTCAACCAAAATTGTATTGAGCAGTCGTACTCGATTACTTACTTATCAGGCCGGCGGCCCAAAAAGGGTTCGAGCTTGAGCAATTGCTGGCATCCACTCATCAAGGCCAAGCTGTCTTACATCCGCGATGACTTAGTCTCTATTCCGGAGGTTCGGGCTCTCGTTCCCCCTTATTCTCGAACCATATGGCTCGGATTCGATCACTCTCTTTGTTGGACTATTTGGCCTAGCCAGTGTAGTCGACGAATTTTTGCCTTCTGGACTACATCCACATCCTCGTACAGCTCGTAGAGTTCGCGGTTGTGTCTTCTCCTCCATTCGCCTTCCTCGCAGACGGGACCATATATCCGACCAAGCATTTTTCTTTCGGAGGTACCAGCTCAGCAGTTTTGCTTAGTGTCAAGATTTCGGAGCAGGACTGGCAGGATAAGAGTTTTGTGGAGCATGATTTTGGTCCTTTCAGTCAGGAGTTTTGAGCCCAGTTGTTTTGACAAACCGACGTAGAATCGATTGCCAAGGGCGATTCTAGGTCGGATCTTCACTACGATATCATTCGTGGAGCTTACGTTTGCCCCGAGGTAGACAAACTCCTTTACCTCGCTGTCGATTTTAATATGTTGGCTTAGGTTTTGTGCGGCGTATATTTTGTTTTTCCTCGTCGACATTTAGATCAGCTTGTTGCGCCTGTTCTTCAATTGCCGTGAAAGCTTCCACTACGACGCGCTGGGACCGCGCGATAATGTCGATGTCATCAGCGTATTAAAACAGCTGATCTGACTTGTAAAAGATAGCGCCATCCCTGTTTACAGCCACCCGCCGCACTCGTATACAGTACCAATTCGAATAAAAATCACTTACCCAAAAACTGAGAATTGCATTCAATTGATGATTTAATGAATTGTAAGTGAACAAACGAAACTCTCATACAACTTATATATCGAGGCTTTCGATATCTATTGAAACGTGTTACTTTTCATATACCCAGATCTTTGATTGATTGACTATGTCAAATTCGAGATTCGGCGAAGCAGCCCCTATGTGAACTTCTAAAGACATCTGAGAACAGACAGACGCTCATGTCGGGATGACTTTAACCGGACTCTGCAATATCCTATCCAAAGGAATAGTCTGTGTACAGGGAACACAGATAACAAACTAGATCACGTTTGATTTGTCCAACAAATCAGTTGTGTCATCTTCGAGCCAATTAAGGTCAACGCTGGGCACAAATCTGACTGCCATTCACTTCCACATCCCGACCAAAAACACACCCAATTCGATAGTTAAATCTCACTGAAACCGATTTAATCACGCGATGGGTCGCCATATACACTCCGGGTGAATGCAATTAAAAATGTCATCCGAATGTGGACCGTTGGCATAGTTCAAAAAGCATTTCGCACCCTCGTAAAAAATCCAATGCAAAGCTCATATATCTCGTTCGATAACACAGCGTCGGTGGCCACTGTGCCCCCATCCGTTGAAGGTACTTGCCAAAAACAAAACAAACAAAAAAATCAAAGCACCCTCCCCCATGCGGGCATTCCGATCGAATGTGCAATTAGAGTTTCACCCCTTGGCTATGTCAGTGCACAGCATGCACTCGCAGACTACGTCCGTCATCCGGGGTGTCCATCAAATCATACAAAACGACTCTGTAGCCGTAGGTGGCTGTGACAAATTGGACCAATAGAACGCCACCTCATCCTCCGAGTGGGTTCGAAATTAGTTCACAAGAACGAGCGCCTAGCCGAGAAGCGCTTGCCAGTGATAAAGAGATTTATGAACTGAGATACATGCTCGGGAAGGCGTGGTGATACATCGCGTGGGCCGGGACGACGACGACGCGACGAGGAATAGGGAGATGTTTTGCATATTTTTAGAATCCACTCGAAAGTTTTCGACTAAAAAATCCGCACTTACACTCAGTGCCTCTCTCTCGTCGGATCTCTGTATTTGTCTGCCTGTATGCTCGGTCTGGAGGGGGGGGGGTGTCTTGTGCTTAAGTGGATTGCGGAGTCATCCGATGTGCATTGATATGCACGCTCGCCGTACGAGCGGATGTATCCGCGAACTTTTTTGTGCCATCAAATAATTTATCATCGTATCGGGGCTGCACTTAAGATAAAACTCGCCCCATTAAGGGAGATAAGGGTTAATGTACCGGCTCCTCCGGGGGAGGGTTGAGTTTTGAAAAGAAAATTTATGTCGGTCCTGGATACAGAGAGCAGCTCTTAATTTCTCGACGACAGTATGAGGCGTGCTCGTCTCTTCTCAGTCAAGTGATCCTGATGGCGATGATGAATTCATTTGTGTGCTGAAGCGCTTCCAGATGTCTGCGCGATGGACCAGAGACTAGAGAGTATGTGTGTGTAGTTTGGAAAGCTCTTATAGATTCATACTGCGGAAATTCTTGGTTTCTATTTGATGCCAATGTCTTTTTGATCAGGCATTGGTTGGATTTGATGGAGTGGAGCGAGATGATCTATGCAAGTTCTGCAGGAAACTTGAGGGAGTAAGTCGATATGGGTTCAATGAACAGAGGTCATTATCTAAGCACTTTACTTCGACTTCAATCAGTGTTTCAACTGACGGTCTTTTGCAATATTGGACGGGAAACGTCTAACACCTGCGTCGTGGTAGTGTCGTACTGTGTTATTTTGCATATCTAGCGGAACTTAACTCAAAAATCGTACGAATGACAAAAGTTTGGTTTCAAACTAAGGTAAAACTTCAGGCCTTAACGTCTTGCAAGACAAAAAATACCTGGCATTTGTATTTGCCGCTCTGTGACATCTTAAGCTATTTTTTAGAAAAAGAATAGAAGAATAGAAGAAAAGAAGATATCCGCTGCCTTGCGTGAGTCAAATTCATCGCGTGTGTGTGAAGAAACGAAGAAAGCTATCCTATTGACTTTTTTTCATTCATTTTCTTTTATCTACAGATCTACAGAGAATATTGTTCGGCCTAGGGAGGAAATTATTGTTTTGCTTGAAGACCTTAAGCTTATCAGTTTTTTCTGAATTCTAACTGTGCGTAGACTTTCAAAGTGTATTCAAAATGTCTTGGTATCACCTAATTCTGTTTTTACACTGTAGATTGGTTCCTGAAAACAAACGTGTAAAAAAAGACATTCGGAATTCCCCTAAATTTGTGCTATTTAAATTTGCTTTGACCAGTAAATTTGCTTGTACGCACAAAAAGGGAATTCCCTTAAATGTGTGATATGAACATGCTTCGCAAAAATTTAAATTGACAAACAAAATTTAAGCACAAACAATTTCAAATCGTGCTAAATAGAATAAAATCGTGTAAAAACTTAAAAATGTTTTATTTTCAAACCGTCTCACATCAAAATCGTGTAAAAAAGAGAAAAATTTCCAATTTAAGTTAAAGTTACCTGCGAAGCTTACTGCTTATCTGCATTCGGTTGAAACCTTTATTAATTAATTTAACCTTGGTACATTGTTTAGAAGTTTTAGTACATGCTTTGTTTTAAATTTTAATATTTCGTTTTTGGCTTTACTGTTGAGTACTTGAACAGGTGGAAGTTAATTTATTACCAAGTTATGACCTGGAAAAAATTCTTTAATTTACTTTTTTTGTTTATGATTTTTTTTATGTTATCTGGTAAACTATTAAAGATTATTGGTACGGCATAGCTGAGTTGTCGTCTTCCATTAACGTTGAAGATTTCAGGAATTTCAAGTAACCCTCGTGCTCGTCTTTGTGTGTTTAAATTGTGGCGTGTGGGTTGCTGGAAGCGATGGTCATTGTAAATAGTTCCAAAACTACTGCCATTCTAAATAGACAACTAACATCTAATACCTTGAGTGTATTATTCTTAGTGTTTATTATTTTGATTATTCTATTATACTTCAGAAAATATTGGTGCTGTTCGCGATAGTGTGGTTGAAGAGCCGTCCACCTCAACTCTCCGTCGTGCCCAACAATTGCACCTCTCACGCTCGTCGTTGATGTACATTATGCATAAATACGTGCATTTACACGCTTACAGGGTGCAATTGACTCAAGAACTAAAGATAAACCAAGAGTGATTGTCGAAAAACCAAGCACAAACAAAGAGTGACTGTTTGGTGCGATTTATGAGCTGGCGGAATCTTCGGGCCGTATTTTTTCCAAAATGAGGCCGGACAGGCAGTTACTATGTATGGTGTTCGCTATCGTGAAATGATAGAGAACTTTTTATGGCCACTTGCCACACAGGTAACGAAACAATGGCTCTTTTGCGCGACAAATTCAATGGCCGCGTTATCTCACGTGATGGCGATGTCAATTGGCCGCCAAGATCTTGTGATTTCACTACATTGGATATTTTTCTTTTGGGTTATTTGAAAGAAAAGGTGTACGTCGATAAGCAAGCAACAATTCAAGAGCTAAAGGATGAGATAATTCGGCACATTAACGGCATAGAACCTCAATTATGCTTCAGCGTCATCGAAAATTTGGACCATCGGATGGAGGTGTGCTATTTGGCCAATATTTTGTTCCATACATAATTGAACCATACCAATATTATCATAATAAACAGAAATAACTTTAATTTCCTTAATAATTTTTCAAAATCAACATCGGCCCTTAAAATTTAACCACCCCTTATAAGAGCTGTGAAATATAGAGGTTTTGGTGATTTAACGTCATGTGGTTGCAACTTTTGAACAACAATTGAACCACAATTCATATGTTGGCGTCGGTGTACAAAATCAGCGTAAGCCTGTTGCTCCAATAAGAAACTATACCTCCCAAAATAGGAACATTGGGAATGGAAATACAGGCAAGCCTCTGTTATTGCAACATCCTTAAACCGAATTTTCTACAAGTGAAACCAAATTTCTGAAAAATATTGGTTCCCGTGGGTATTTAAATTTTGGAGGTTCGCCTGTATTCTCACCAGTCCTACCACACGTTAAATTTATTTTTATTTTCTGAGTCCCAAAAGCTAAAAAACGGGGCATTTTGAAAATAAATGAGTCCCAACAAAGGGTTTGGATAACACAACCCCTCCTTATGCACTAGTTTGTGCTCAGGTGTTTTAAATGAAAACTAGCTCACACTTTGAAAACGAAGAAATGATGAAAATGAAAATGTGAAATAAAATTAGATGTTAAGGAAGTTCTGTTTTTGGGAAAATGAGTCAAATCTGAAAATTATGAGTCAAGCTAAAAATGAGTAATTTTGACTCTACAGAGTCCCTGTGGTAACACTGCTTCTCACCCAATTAGTGAGAGGATTATACTCAGACTCTCATAAATGCAAAGTTTAAATTGTAGTAGGTGAAAGAAATGAAAATGAGATGGACATTTGCAACAATCGGCGAATACACACAATCTAGCAATCTCTCTACGACTTGAAGAATCGGCGCATAAACACATTCGTTGACGATTGGAATCGGACCTAAAATAATAGAGAATCAGCAATCAACTCCGCTCAATTTGAATTTGAAATCGCAATTACCCATCGCTAGTCCAGACAATATCGCGAAATATGCCAATGAATCAGAAAACATGCATATAGCGCATTACGCATGGTACCATATGCCTGCAAGCATTCATGCCTGATCAAACCTGGGGTTCTGACTGCATGCTTGAATATCTCGGTTTGATTATCATTAAAGATCTTTGGGGATTATAAGATTATAATCTGTTTTCTTCTCAAATAGATATCCAAGCTGCCCATTTCGTACTAGTTGCAAATTAAAACATGGCCCTCTTAAAGGCTTCCGAACAATTTGCACATAGTAGCAGCTCCGATGAAGACTGTCGCGAAGATGAGAGCGTATATATATGGGGCTCCGGACATAGCCCTCTAGCATTGACCACACATGCTTATACGATTTTCAAAATTTTAATCTGTTACCGAACAAGAAAATCCTATGTTAATTGCAGCAAGCTATGCCTCGTAGGGTCATTGTCCCGGTGGTAGTCGTCAAAAAGACAGTTGTTACAACAGCCCTAAGACGGTAGTCGTGTTGATGTTGTTGCCAATAATAGTAGTTGAGACGGTGGCCGTTGTAACGCGACAGTGCGATTCGCTGTGACACTGTGATTGTAACAAAAGTAAAGACAATGAGAGAGTTAAATATTTTGAAATGTATAGGCCGGGCAATTAAAAGCAAAAATATGAAATTAAGAGTAAGAACGAGACACGTTGTCGATAGACTGCAAATTCATTCACAATGTCAACGCCAACACATGTTTTAAGTGCCACTAAAATGCTTAGACAATTCTTGTACCCCAAGGCTATTCTCCGCAAAAACAGCTGGAAATTTAATATCCCACTCAACCAGACAAGACTGAGAATTCTTCGACGTCTACGCACAAAAGCACGCGCTTCCCAGCCCATAACTAGGTCAGATCCGTCCATAGGCAAAGTTTCAAGAAATCTGCCGGAAGGAGAGCACTACATTGTGGATTGACATCACAACACAATTGTATCTAATGGCTTTTCTTTTGTTTCACACAAATTTACAATGCCTCCCCAGTTGCCCGCCCTTCCCTCTATCCGGCGCACAGTGTTCTTAAGTAACGCAAAATCATCACTTGAAAATTGCTTGGAATGTGTCCTAAGTTTTGTGGTGAGCTGTCAGAGCATGTTGGGTGTGAGGGAAAAAAATAAAACACATGGCTGAGAATGAAAACACTCAAATCCAAGTGGGGTTCGTCCACAGGGGTTGGGGATACATCGACTCCTGGACCTGGTGGTTATGACAGTCTGATGAAGTGTGTATTACGATGCCAGACCTCTTAACACTGAGGGTGGAGTATTTGGCTGATACGGACCTGAGGTGGGAGCAGAATATTCGAAAGAATAGGTCTTTGTTCACAAGCAGTTGTTGGTGATTCCACGACCAATATCAAATTACTCTATAAATTCATCTAACAGAACAATGCGTTCAATGGGCTGTTCCACAAGGCAAGGCAAAGACGTAACCGATGTATGTCCACAAAAAATAAAACGTCCTCGAGTGCGGTTCTAAAAATTCTTTGTACACTTTATTAGTCACACTTGTCACACAGAAAACCCGAACACCTCACACACTAGCTCTTGACAGCTAACAACGTTCCATCCTGTTCTGAACTGCTTGCGATCCCCTGACTCGATGGCCGCCGCTCTGACAGTCGTGTAACCGATCCTGTCGCCTCGAAATGCTTCACCCAAGTCTTGATCGTGCTTGCCGATGGCAAGGCATGCGATGCGAAATGCCTCTTGAATAGTTTCTGCGCTGTCGTCACCGAATCGCTGTTCTTGTAGTAGGCTTTAATTATGAACGCCCGATGTACACCGGTCCAATGATCCATTGCAACTGCATACAGGGACCCGTGTCCCGTCGCTGATATACGTATGATTGCCAATCATCATGCATCCGGTGTGTCAGATGACTCAGGAGCCTAAATAATTGGTCCGATGAAAGGGCGCGGAAGTGTCGAAATAACATTTTGATGGACATGCATGCTAATCTCTCACCTTGTCCAACACCTAGGCTCATTAGCGGCCGCGCATTTAGTGCATAACGTTTTTGACAGCGCAACGGTCACAGTCGCACCGAGATTGTGCCATGAGAGATGCATATCGGGTCCTAGCGAGTAATTAAGGGGCGAATTTAAATTGACAACTTGGCCTGCCAAGAAATCGGATCCCTGTTCACACAAAGCCAGTGGCGCAGGCAGACGAAAATAAACATACAGAGTACAGTAGCGGGCCTCTGATGGCCTACGGGGCGAGGTGATGAGCGTTGAATTATATTTAAATTTATTAAAGGAACGTCAAAGACAAAACGTAAAGTGGGTGTGACCGAGTTGTGACATCACTGCTTTGGGTAAGGGGTTGGATAGGGGTGCAGAATATGTGATGAGTTTATCGAAAATAATGCGGTGTCATGTGAGATATTTAAACGCTCATTTTATGAATTAAGTCATGGGTTTTTCTATAGAACAGTCAAAAAGGAAATTCTCTGCACAGGACGACAATTGCTTCGTTAACAAATTTTAACGTTAAAAGTTGACAGCTCATCCTTGGTTCATCGCGAATTATTCATCGGTTCTGAATCTGGCATCGGAAAGAATCGCATGTCAATCAAATAAAAATTCTACATTTTACTGAAAAATATACTTATAACCAAATTCAATATAAAAGGTGTTTAATTTTAAAAGGCCGATGTTGGTTTTGAATAAAACACAAATTATATAGAAAATTACTGTCATTTCTTTTTATTATGATAATATTGGTATGGTTCAATTATGTATGGAACGAAATATCGGCCAAATAGCCGCCGCGACCTGGTGTCAAATCACAAGATCTTGACATCGCCACCACGTGAGATAACAAGGCCATTGAATTTGACGCGCAAAAGAGCCATTGTTTCGTTAGCTGTGTGGCAAGTGGCCATAAAAAGTTCTCTATCATTTCACGATAGCGATCACCATTCACAGTAACTGCCTGACCGGCATCATCTTCGAAAAAATACGTCCCGGTGATGCCGCCAGCCCATAAACCGCACCAAACAGTCACTCTTTGTGTGCGCATTGGTTTTTCACAATCACTCTTGGATTATCTTTCGCCCAAATGCGGCAATTCTGCTTATTGACGAATCCACTGAGGTGAATATGTGTCCCATCACTGAAAATGATTTTCTTCGCAAAATTGATCATCAACTGTTGCCATTTTCTGCCACCATTCTGACCATTGACGACGCTTGAAATGGTCAAGAGGCATAAGTTCTTGAGTCAATTGCACCTTGTAAGCGTGTAAATGCAAGACTAGTTAGCGGCAGTTCAAAAAGCGTTTATTTTTGAAGAAAAGTTAAAGCTAGTTTTGAAGTTGCTTATAACTAGCTCGGAGTTAAACCGTTAAAGTGTAGTTGACCATAATTTTGCCCCAAAAAAACAAACAACTGAAAGCTTCCGCAATTTGGATGTAATAAATAGCAATTTTAACCGCTATCATTTCGATTTAAATCACATGTGAGGAAATGTCAAAATAAAGGCGTAATCTGGTATACATCATTCTTGGTAGTGCATGGTGGAATATGTGCTGTACAACCGGTCAAAACTGCAATTTTTTTGTTTTGTGATATCAGTCGGGGCCCTTTTTTGGCATTGGCATGATATTCGCTTAGGCATTTCAATTTCGTACTCCAAAAAGTGAAGAATGAAATTGAATTGCAAATTGATATAAGATGGACGCATTTGAAAGGAACTGATTCCATTATTGGTACTTCAGTGACTTACGTTCTAAGACGTACCTAATCAATATTGACTTATTCTGGGACTGCCTTGTTTCTCATACGGTGGCATCACATAAACCTTATTCCAGGAGCAATTCCGTCAACAGAATGATTAGGCATATTTAATAAAAAAGATTAAATATAATATAATAATATAATAATAATATGGGTGGCGCTACAGCCCGTAGGGGGCCAGGGCCTAGCTTCTCAGCAACCACTCGTTTTGTGCGTGCTATTGTTCCCTCACGAGTGGAAGGGATCTACAGTTTTATGCCGGATCCGAACGGCTTTGCTTGAAAGGCTTTCTCTAGACAGAAAATATTCTTTGATTAAATATTGATTAAATATAAAATGAGTTAAAAACCGCTAATTTATTTTTAAACCAAATACGGCCTTGGCTTACAGATCATTACTCCTCCCATCACGTTTGAAAATGTGCTTCTATGGGACTTCACAAACTTGAAGAGCTGTTGCAAGTTGCATGTTGGGCCATCTAGTGTTATTTCTTACGTTATTTTGAAAAGTGAGTATCATACCTCGGAGGAACGAAATGATTCGCTTTACGTTTGAACTTCTTCGAGGGCAATTGAAACCTAAATTCAAAATCTAAGTGCTTTGGAGCCCAGACAGTACGTTTTTTTGCAAAGAACTTGTGGCCGAACTAAAACAAACATACGTTTTTGCAAAAACTTCGTTGGATTGGTATGCTAGTGAAAAACACTCTCAGTCGATCACCGACCTCTGAGCAGTGCGGTTATAGTTCCAGAGAGTATCGGCTTTAACTAAATAAAAAAGTGATTCAGTTCAAAGTGGTGAAGTGGCAGACTTACTAACAAGCAATTGGCTGACTGGGTAGAGTCACTGCTCTTGGCACCAAGGGTGCTTGGTTCGATCCCGACTGGGGACAAACCAAAACTTAAATTTTTTTTTCTGTTTCACAAATTAAGTGAGTGAAATGGAAGACAACGAGCGGTCCACGCTCATTGAAGGGGACGATGACCCGAAACAACCGGTGGCGCAGTCAAACCACCAGACAACAGTGCTTCAGGAAGTCACAGTCAAGAGGAGGAGAAAATCGATCACTCCTAAAAGCGGAAAACGCCGTATTATAAACACGGCAGAGCAGAGCGATGCGACTGCAGCGGGTACCAGCGCAGCCGTGGTAGAAGAGGAAGAGGTGCAGTACGTGTCCGATGGAGGGGAAGGTCTGTTTACTGTCAGCAGTAACAGCTTCGATTCGCTGGACAGTGACACTGAAGATGAAGTTGAGCGTGTACTGCGCTTAAAAGAAATACAAAGAGATGAGATGCAAGAGAGAATTCAGCGGCTCGTGCATGAGATCAGAGAGCTGAAAGCGAAAACTGTTGCGAGAAGAATGATCGATATGCAGCAACAGCAAGAAAAGGAAGCTTCTATGAAGCTCCAACACAAATCGAAGCAGCAAACTAGTGCTGCAGAACAGCAACAACAACCCCCATCAAATGTCCAGCAACAGCTTCAAGCAACACAGCAACAACAGCGGCCGACTACGCAACAGCAAAAGCGGCCAGTAAAAGTGCATAACCCAGCAACACAACCAAAAGAGCTGCCAGCAACTCAGCATCAAAGACCGCCAGCAACACAGATGCAGTCAACAACAAAAAATCAGCCAGCAACCCAACAGCGACAGCCACAATCAACACAACAGCAGCAGAAAAAAGAAAAGGTGCCGCCTATCAACATATACAAGGCGGATATTGAACAGACTGCCAAGATGTGCAAGGAGGCCATAGGGGCAGGTAATTTTTTTATTACTAGGAATAAGGGTTTTGACAAACATTCAATCCACTGCAAGACAGTGGAAGACCACAATGCAGTTAAAGCATTATTAAAGAGATCGACGCTTGAGTTCTTCTCATTCACGCCAAAAGGCGAAAAATGCCAATCGCGGCTCCTAAAGCTCACCTGCCCGCTAGAAGCGGCGCAGGTCCTCCAAATGCTCCGTGAGCAAGTGTGTGAGGGAATTGAGTTCGTCGGAGTTAAGCCTTTCTCCACAGTAAAGGCAAAGAGAGAGGGTCGGAAATTACCCTTCTATATTGTACAGGTCACACCCACAAGCAAAGTGGATAATCTTAGGAAAATAAAGTTCTTAGATTACCACAAATGCGAGTGGGACAGTATTAGAAGGCGCGACGGCATTGTCCAATGCTTTCGTTGCCAAAGGTTTGGGCACGCCGCGTCGAACTGCCAAATGCAGACTCGATGCGTGAAGTGCAGCGGGAACCACATTTCTGAGAATTGTCCTCTGGGGCAAGAGGGAGCAGCTGACAGAAGTCAGCTCAAGTGCGCACTCTGCGGGAACGCTGGGCACACCGCCAACTATCGGGGTTGCTCTAAGTTCCAGGAGCGGAAAACAAAACCGGTTCTGCAGAAGCAGTCCCCAGTGAAAAATCCACTCGGGGCAGCCATACCCGTCACTCCTGGAGTGACTTACGCCCAAATGGCGTCCGTCATGGGGAGGACGGAAAAGCAGCAACTACCAAAGGTAGCGCCGCAAACCTCAGTGCCAAGAGCACACGGTCCAACGCCTGATTGGAAAGCCTCCATTGAAAGGCGTATGGACTCGTTAGAACAGCAGGTTGCCAAAATATTGGCGCTCCTGCAGAACCCAGCACGTCACCAGTCCTAATGGCTGCGCAGACGGAGAGTACTTTTAAGATCCTTGCAGTGAATGCGAATTCATTGATAGGGGTCCCAAGAAAAAATGAGCTATATCGATTGTTGGACGATCAAAGCCCAGAGCTATGTCTGATTAGCGAAACCAAGCTAACCCAGAGAGGCATACTGGAGCACAGTAAATATAATATTATTAGAAGAGACCGGCCCAACTCCAATGGTGGAGGCGGTGTTGCGATCTTCATTAAGAATAATATTAAACACAAAGTAGTATACAGTAGTGAGGTGCGACGGTTTCAGGTGTTGGAGGCCTGCATCGTTTGCATTTCTCTCCGTAGCGGGAGGAAGCTATTTGCGGTGTCGGTCTACTCCTCCGGCTCCTTCAGTTCCAGAACTACTATATCAGAGCTCGATGCACTCTTTCGATGTCTAAGTCTGGACTCGGAAGAGAACTATTTTATTTTGGCCGGGGACTTAAATGCCCGTCATGGATATTGGGGGAACACAGATTCCAACAACAGAGGAGACCTGCTTTATAGCTGGTTTTGCTTGCACAGTGTCGAGTATAGACTCGATCTGAAGGCAACAGAGATCTCGTCCTTCCCCAGAAGCGGGTCGTTCTTGGATCTCCTGCTGTTTGACGCAAGGCTGCAGCTGACTGACATAGACTCACAAACTGTAAACTGTTTGAACACATTCGTGTATCTCAGTGACCATTGCGGACTCAGTGCCGAATTCAAGATCCCTAACGACATTGCGGAATTAGGAGAGTTTGTTCAAACGCATACCTACAACTACAGTAGGGCGCGTTGGCCACGCTTCTCCCGACAATTGACTCGAGCACTCTCTTCGAATGCGCTCCACATTCCGTCCAATAGAAACTTGTCAAACGAAGAGATTGACATGTATCTAATACAATTGGACGAGACAATAAAACAAACTATGGACAGTACGATACCACGGTATACACGTACCAACAACGAAAACTTGTACCGCAATGCGACAATTGACGCACTACACCAACAAAAAAGTAGACTCTTGTCAAGATTAAAAACCTTGTACAGGCGGTTTACTGACAGACGCAGCGAGGAAGTTAGGACACTGAAATCGCTCATTAAGAATGTACAGACGTTGATTGTGCAAAATTACAGAGTTTCTGTAAACACGTACTGGAACAACAAGATCCGGGCTGTTAAATCTAACAACCCGAGTATGTTCCCACAAATAAATTAATTCTTCCGAAAAAAAAATAGCGATCTTCCGTGTCTTAAGCTTCCCAGGACGACGGACAATGATCAGATACTGACTACAGCGGGTATTGATCCCAATAACGCCGTACTCGACGATAACTTCTTTGTGATCGAAGATCCGCAAGAAAAAGTTGAAGTACTAGGCGCAGTTTTCCAAGAAGTGTACAAGGTGAACGTGAGTGTTCGCCCGAACCACGACCTGGAAAACAGCGTGCAAGCTAGCAACTTTCAACTTCGAGAAGATCTGCAGCAATGGCGATCTGAGAACAACGGCTTTGTCCAGTTCAATGACGAAAACATGGCAGACAATGTCATCGCCGACGAAGGGGTTCATCCCCCGTTCATTTCGAAGGCAGATCTTCAAGTGGTCTTCGCATCAATAAAGAAGAAAAAGTCGGTTGGAATCGATGGGATCTCCAATATTGTGCTAAGACATCTTCCTCTGGAAGTGGTCACTATGTACATAATCCTTTTTAACAATGCTCTGAATAAGCAACATTATCCTGAGCATTGGAAAACTGCGATGGTACAACCCATATCCAAGCGAGGAAAAGATTCTTCGAATCCGTGCAACCTCCGGTCAATTAGTCTCCTTCCGAACATCAGCAGGTATTCGAGAAGGTGATAAACAGAGTTCTGCTCAACTGGACATACACATATAATTCCGGATAACCAATTCGGTTTCCGAGCGGGGCATGACACTACTCATGCCGCGTCGAAACTGGTGTCGGATTGATTGATTGACCTGGAGAAGGCCTTCGACACCGTTTGGTTAGAAGGACTTTACTATAAGCTCAATCGGCTAGGCATTAGTAAGCCACTGCTGTACCTACTGTATAACATGCTTACCGGTAGACGGTTCGTAGTCAAGAATGGCAACGTGACCTCTACAGGTATTTTTGAAATTAAAAATGGTCTCCAACAGGGTGCCGTTAATTCGCCGATCCTGTTCAACATTTTCTTGAGCGATCTGATAAGTTCTCTTCCGCACGCAATTGCGTATGCCGACGACTTGATCGTGTACAGATCAGGCAAAAAGATCGAGGACATCACTACGCTCACGCAGGGTGACTTCGACTCATTCATGAGAGATTGCGATGACTGGAAGTTAAATATCAACTTTCAGAAGTCGGAAACCATACTGTTCAGAACGCCGTTGTATAAAGCTTCAGCGGATACGAAAAAGAATTGGCGAAAGTTCTCTATTGTAGGACGGCACGGGCAACCACTGACGCAAAAGATTGTAGTCAGATACCTGGGGATCTGGCTAGATCAGTATCTATATTTTAACAAACATGTAGATGCTGCTCTAGCCAGGGCCCGAGGCGCTTTCGCCCTTGCAAAGAGACTGTTTTACAACAGCCAACTCGATGCAAGGGTAAAGGTAATCTGCTACATGGGCCTCATACGGCCAATGCTCACCTATGGCTGTCCCGTGTGGTTCAACGTGAGTGCAAGCTTGATGGAAAAGATTCGGGTGTTTGAGAGGGCTTGTCTTAGGGCTTGCCTTCGCCTTTACAGAACACCAGAGTCCCAGTACAGAAAATTCTATTCCAATGGAGTTTTATACAACAGGGCGAACCTGATACGAGTGGACAATTTCCTAGTGAAGTTGATTCGAGGCCACACTGCGAGGGCGATGAACTCGGTCAATAACTTGATCTCCGGGGCTTACTACCCCAATCCACAGTACCACGAAAGGGTACGTCACAGTGGCTTCGTCCCTCCGGAAGCATTTCTCTACTTTGACAAACACGGCCTGATACAAGATAAGAATGCCGTACCTCTCCTGTTTCACATAGCCAGGTCAACTGTGGATGGGCGACTCAACCACGACCGTTCCGTTGCACAACGAGCTGAGGAGGGCCTCCTCCGGTTCAGTACAGCGGTCTCGAGTCGGGATGTGCGAGATGTTGCATTACAACATCGTAAGTTCTGGTGGCTGGAGAGCGAAGGAACTCCAGCGTCGAACTCTTTAGACCCGGGTTAGATCGGGTAGTGCGTACCCCCTTATGGGGCTCAGTCGGTCTCTGTCTTGCGGTGGATTAGATGGAAATCTAGAAACCGCAACCTATGGCCGACTTACATGTCGTAGGGTAGTTTTAAGGTAGTTCGTAAGTTGCATATATGTTTATATTAAAAAAAAAAAAAAAAAAAAATCACAAAACCAACAAAAAACAAAAAAAAAATTTAAGTATACACATTCGTACACTGAGTGTATGTATGTGTATATATATGTAAATAGGTTAAGTGCACACATGTATATATGTGCGTATATCATAATATACACGCATGTATACATGTGTGTATGTTTAGTTAAGATAGTTTTAAGTTATTTTAAGGTAGTGTGTAAGTTAGTTGATAAGTTTTAAAGAAAAAAAAATCAGTTCTGTATTTAAGTTTTTCAAATTTTTTCTTAATACTAATTATTTCAGTTAATGTCTTTATTTTTAAACATATGTATAGTTAGGTTAGGTCGAAAGACATAATATAAGATTAAGTTTAGCTTAGAGTGCCCGCCGAGGGCCAGTAAGTTAGAAATAGAATTGTACGTCCAACTAGTTTTAAGCATTTTTGTCTAGTATGTAAGATCTTTATGAATTAAAACAATAAAAATGAATTAAAAATGAAAAAAATGAAAATGAAAAACACTCATGGCCCCCTCATCGTACGGTGCGCACAGATGAGAATGTTGTGGCTGTGGCTTAGAATGTGAGACTCAATTCAATTCGAAAACGAAGCACGTTTCGGTCAATTATAGCGGTTAAGGGCAATGCTAACAGTTTATTTTCTGATTTGATTGATTGATTTTTGACTACATGGTTTTGGTATATGGAACAGCTACTGCCACAATCGATCTTTTGCGCACCAAATCGGCAAGATGGATAATTAGTCTGTGAGCTGCAGCCTATGGCTTTATGACGCATTTGCTTGAGTGCCTGCCTTTGGTTGTAGAGGTCCCAGGTTTGAATCCCAGCCGTAAACGCCAACATTTTTGACTTCTGAATTCAGTCTCTTTCTTTATGTGTTTGGCTCTATCTCTTTCCATTGCCAAGATATACAGAACGGTTTTGACGTTTATCCATCCATTTCATCCAGTTCACGTGTTATTTTGACGCAAAGGACAAATCTTAACATGAACGTCAAATTTCCCATACAATTTGAGCAAATTTTTGCTTAACAATTGTGTTTGACTTATCTCCAATTGTCCTGCAATGTACCAAAAAGACTTCAAGTACTTGTTTTGACTTATGTACCTACAAAATACAAGGCAACGCTATTTAGTCGTATCCACCTACGTCATTGGAAAGTACAGCTTTCTTTAAAAAAATATTTCAGTAGCTGCTTCCCATCTTCTGTCATGAGTGGCCGAAAGAAAGACCATAAAACTGAATTTTTGATAACGGATGAATCCCTTCTTTCGTAAGACCTTATATTCTGCATATTCCAATAGTATATGAAACAATGTCTCTAATCTTTTCATATTATTAGTCGAGCTGGTTAAAAATGAAGCGGAGCTAAGGAAAGAAACACATAGTGCTTCTCCAAGTTCATCGGAACAAGGCTTTGGTAAAAAATATCAAATCACCTTGATATTCTGTTTCTAAATGTTGTTGTTCCATGGCTCCTGTTGCGCAATGGAGGAGGAGATTTGATGTAGAGTATATTCTATAACTCGTTCCTCTGAAATTATGTGCTTGCCCAGATATCTTCGTATTTTGCGAGCTAGTGCCTCACAAAATCCCAGATTGTGTTCTGGAATTTGTTTAGATTTTCCGCAGAGTCTGCAGAGACCTTCTTATGAGACTCCTAGTTTCCTTAGGTGTTCCCTGAATCTGCATTGCCCTTTTAGGAAGCCTGTCATGATACGGAGGTTTTTCTTGCCCATTCTGACACTTGCTTCAAACCTCTTTCGGTCATGCTGAGCAAAGAGTTTCTTGGCCTATTACATGCCTTGAGCTTTGTTCCTGGTGAACTCTTCCCTGAGGAGATATGATCTCTTTCAACGCAGAATCGTTCGGGGCCTGTAAAAGGTTCAGATGTTCCTTTCCTAGCGAGGAAGTTGGCCATTTCATTGCCTTCTATGCGTGTATGGCCAAAAATCCACCAGAGTGTATTCTGTTACTTCTGCGAAGCTTCTTAAGCCGTTGTAGAAATTCCCACAGAAGCTTGTATATATGTAGGAGTCAAGTGCAAAAATAAGAAAAGTGGTATGGAAGAATCCCAGATGAACTGAAATAAGGCGTTATCACTCTAGTTCCTAAGAAGAGCAACTTATCCGAATGCAAAAACTGGAGATGCATAATGTAACTAAACATGGTGAATAAGATGATAGCAAACATATTATAAAACCCGGTAGTACGACATGTTAAACGGGCAAAAAATGCTTCTCGTTTACATTATACTACGCGGTTCACGGACTTCATTCATGAGGGTTGTTCCGTGGCATCAACATCAGAGCATATCTAGAAAACGGTGTGATCCAGGTTACATCTTGTTATCACGCTTCTATGAAGAAAGAAAATACGCTTCTTTCGAGCCTTCAAACATACCAACTCGATAACCGAGACGTAGAAAAAGGGTCGGGGAAAGTGTCCTGAAATACTTAATTTCAAAAAAATCGCCTTTATCCCTAAAACGGTGTGTTCTTAAGAGATCCAGCTTATTATCACGCTAAGCATATGCGGGGAATGCGAAGACACTTTCTTTGAGCCCCAAACCATCTCGACATGTCGAAAAAGGTGACGCGCAATGCTTCATTTTACAAAATCGCTCATATCTCGAAAACGGTGCGTTTTCAGTAATCCACTCTTCTTAAGCATATTTGGAGAAAGAAGACACTTCCTTTGCGGCCTCAAAAATCCCAACGCGATAGCTGAGAGGTAGAAAAAGGATAGGGGAACGTGTCTTGAAATGCTTAAATTTACAAAATCGCCATTGTCTCGCAAACGGTGCGTTCTTTAGCGATTCAATTTATCTCTTATTATCACTATTTTTAAGCATATGTGGAGAATGAAAAGACGCTTCTTTTAAGCCCTGAACCATCGCTACGCGATAACTAGGTAGGAAAATGTGCCGAAGAAGGTGACCTGAAATGCTTAATTATACAAAATCGCTATTGTCTCGCAACAGTGCGTTTTCAGTAATCCAGTATATTGCTTATTATTGTACTGTGATCGTACCACATGTGTTCACATTGTACAACCGCTGTACGTTCGAGAGAAAAATTGAAAAATTGTAAATTCCTTACAACTGTCGTACGGAGCGTTAGAATTTGTACGACCTAGTACAAATTTGTGTCTACGGCCAGGTCGTTCGACATCTTGTACTACCGGGTTTTATAATGTGAACGTACCTAATCAAAGATTATCTAACTCCTCGACCGAAGGCAAGAACAAGCCAGTTTTCGTCCGCTCTGCTCATGCATATCAACACTCTGAGGAAGACATCTTTCTACTGTCCAACTCCACTCATATATGTAACTTCTCAACTGTAGGCTTTGCAAAACCAGCGGGCCTAAGAATCAGCATCGTAAAAACTGGCTGTACAGTCGTGACTAAGAATGAATGCACGGAAACGAATATCGCGTCGTCTTCGGTATACTAGACGAAGTGTGGATATCATCTCGCATAGCCAAACAAACTAAGCTGACATTTCGATCGAACGGTACGCTTGCGAAGCGTGTTACGCGATTCCACGAAAAACACAATCCCTACAGGTATTCATCAATCGTGGTCTGCGAAAGATCCTGCGCGTTCTCTGTCCCTAAACCATCCCAAACGCCGATCGCTGGGCGTCGAGGGGACAGGTACCCATCGTTCCATGTATGCACCATAAATGAAGGCGGTAATAGATACAAAAAATGGCCACTCCTAACCAAAGAAGTTCTCCAGCCAATCTTTACACTTTGCGACACATCTCCAACTTCAAATATTTAATTTCGAAAAGAAATCGCATGAAATCTTGCAAAACTGAAATCATGTTCATCCCTCGCACATCCGCACCAACGAATTTGAACAATTTTCGTGGCGTGCCCTTTTCACTGTCATTTGCTGCTTTTTCATTGTCATCTCAGTGCGCCAATTTCGGCTGGACACTGGCCAATATTTCAAAGAGCAGAAAGCAAGTAGAAGCGAAACAAAAAATTGCAACACCTGGCATTCAGTCGCATTTTTATCCCAATTAATCATCATAATGCAGCATGTGGCTTTAATTATTCACGGGAGCAGCAAAAGCGACGCCTTCTCTGCAGAGAGGGAGAGACTCTGATTTATTCATGGGCTCACGTCTCTGGTGCTCTTGTGTTCTGATGCTCTACGGCGGTGGTGTGGTGCGATGGGCTCCCTGTTGATCCTTTTCTACTCTCGCCTAACCTGAGCAGGCTGCTGGCTGTGTGAAAGCAGTTTAATCGTCGGCAAGTGTGCGAATTGCCATAAAAATTGCAACACCAACACTATTATCCCGGAGAGCCTGGGAATTCCATTTTGAATTGGACGAATGGATACCGCCAACGGGGGCGATGCAGTGCAAGCATCTGCCGGTAATATCCTTCGAGTGGAATTCCAATGCTGCATCCAATGAAAATGGGTTGGGTAGAGCTTTAAATGGAACCACCTGCTGTTGCTTGAGTGCCTAGGCTGGGAGCGCCAACACCCGACAGTCGACACCCAACAATGCCACGTAACGAATCCTGGTTGCGTATCTTAATTAATATTCAGATGAGATTCACGTTTCCGTTTAAATGGTATTCTGCTTCCTTGAATGCGTGCCTGCGAGAATTGTGAGCTTTTCAGGCCTCTCTGCATTCACTCGGATCCAGGAATTTTGCTGGGAGGTTTTCTTTTACTTTAACGCTGTGTATCCCCATAGCAGAGGGATGACCAAGCTTGTAATTGATGTGCTCCGTTTTAATTGAACACCTAAAATCGCTTGAATCGATTGGTGGCGGACGGTGCTGTGTGTGCGTGTATGGTTCGATGAATTTCAAGTAAACAACAGTGGGTTGTGAAGGGAATGACACAGCACAATGAGTTTGTTTTCGCAGTTCCTGCGAAAAAGTAAAAATGAACTCACTAAGGATTTTGGGACGGGATTAATGTTGGCATGATCTTTGACTTAGATGGTTGATCCTTTCTGTGACTTGGCATACTTGCGACAAAAAGGGCGGTCTTGTCCAAGGCGCAATTTCTCATCAATGAATCAATCTAAGATTTCCTGTAAACGGACGCTCTCATAGCCAGTGTTAAAAAAGTGAAATGTACCGGTTAGCTTAAACATGCAGGCCCCAAGGCACTGATTTGTGACGAAATCAGTTCAGCTATAGTCCGATGCACTAGACGGGGGTAGCTTCAGTATCAAAGACGCTCGAGTCAGCTGCTAGTCGTATACAAACATCTAACTAGCTTATGCAAGTGGCGCTTTCTAAGCTGAGAGTGTGGCCTAGGCGTTTATCCATAAAACCGGACCTAGTCCTATTCACTATGAAGTACAAGATTCCTGACTTTGAGCCTCAGACACTACATGCGACACCTCCAAAAATGAACAGCAGCACAAAATTCCAGAGTCCAGACAAGAAAGTGAACTGGCAGCTGAATATAGAGGAACGTGTCAGGAAGGCATCAACGGCTCTCTATTACTGCAAAGGACCATTTGGTGCAAATAAGTATTTCACCCAGGCATGGTCCACGACTATGTACATATGTGTCGGCAGTCAGACAATACTTCTGTATGGTGTCGCGTCATCGTGGACCTCACACGATAGAAACTTCAACCTCAAACCGCTCGAAAGATTGCAGGGGATGGCCTCCATGTGCATTAGCGAAGTACTACGGACCACTATCTTCGCTGCCGTGTACATTCTCATCAAACCCCCACCGATAGACCTAGTGGGTAGACAGCCAGCAGCTAATACGGCGATGAGGTTGAAATCGCTGCGTTTCTGGAAACAACTAAGATCTGGATACTGTACCTGGACTCGATCGACTTCATGATACGTCAACTCCTCTTCGGGAAGAATTTCTTAACCAGCTGAAAGTCAGAATCTGAATGGTCCATTGTGAAGATGGACGCAAGTTCATCTTTTTTATTTCAAGCATCTGAACATCCAGATGTCTTTTGTCCATCAGGCCGAAACTATAATAATAAAGCAAGATTGGACTCTATGAGAACTTCAGGGAGACTCGATCGGAAAAGTTCCCAGCGGTCGATTGTGATTGTAGCTTTCCAACGTCAAACTGTTTTGGTCTTGCTGTACTCCGTTGTACAACCGACATCCGAGTTCTGACCTTGACTACAACAAGGTAATGATCCGAGTCGATGTTGGCACCTCGGAACGTTCTGACATCGAGGGCACTGGAGGAGTGTCTGACGTCGATCGCAATGTGATCAATCTGGTTGACGGTTGATTGATCAGGGGACCGCCAGGTCCCTTTGTGAATGTTGAGGTGAGGGAACCGCGTGCTGGCTACAGTGAGGTTTCGCTCCGTCACGAAGTCCAACAGCCTGAGTCCATTGTCGGACGTGTTGTCGTGTAGGCTGTGTTTTCCGACGACTCTAGCAACGATTTCTTTCTTGCCCAGCCTTACATTAAAATCTCCTAGAATAATCTTGGTGTCATAGTTGGGGCATTGATTGTATGTTTTTTCTAGGAGATCATAGAAGTCATCCTTGCTATTATTGCCTTTGTCCTGGAGGCGTTCGCTTATGTATCTAAAGCTTAAGACTTCTTGCGTAAGTCTGCCTCGAACAACAAAACCGCATCCATACAATCGCTGCCTTCGCTCATTGTAGCTATCGCCGTAATTTATGTCGCAGTTTTTTATCCTCTTTTTGCCCGGCCCATTCCATCACCCCTCCTGGATGGCGCTGATGTCAGCCTTATAGGCTTCTAGGGCCTCCGCAAGTTTATCGGCCGCGCGGGGTCTGTTAAGTGACCTCACATTCCACGTGCAGAACGAAACCCCGAAACCTGGAAGACCAACTCCTGGCTTAAACTTCCGGCCGAGGGGTCGCTGCATACATTCGTGAACACTACCAAACCGTAAATTCTTTGTGCAGTCTTCTCTACTTTCCGCGGTAAGAAACAATTTCATACTATATTTGGCTATGATATTATGGTTACCGTGACGACCGTTAAATTTTCCACCTCGGTAGCTTACAGGTGAAGGTTATCAGCTGTCCCAAGAGCTCACACGTATTCTCGTGCCTCGTGTCGTCGAAAACCTGTGGAAAATGTTATAAGAAACGCTGTCAAAAGGGAACGTAGAAGTCGTCAATGTATCTCTATACTATTTTATTTCCGATTATTGTTAACTTATTTAAGAAACTATTACATTAGCTACTTGGACAATCAACAAGATTAAACCAAGAAAGAATTTAAATGTAAAAACGGTAAGCAATCTACTATTCTCTCACTCTGTTGACCCACCATCAAAATGAATAGCGTTTGGAAGTCAATACCGATTTAATGATGGCAAATTTGTTTTAAAAAGGACACAACATGTATTAAACTGATAGTGTATTACTTATTGTAGCGACAAAATAAATTTAAACTTCCATTTATTATAAAACGCTACAAATTGCGAAGCTATTCAATGCAATTTGAAAAAAATAAGTGGGAACGTTGCATCCTGTGTAAGCGCTCGTTACACCACCTCAACAGATTGATTAGTCAATATCAGTGCGGGTTCAGGCCAGCCAAATCCAGTATTGACCCAATGCTTGGATTTCTTAAGCGTACATGTATCGAATTCTCAAATCCATATACACTGAAGTCTGTCTACATGTCTCTTGTTGGTCCATATTTAGAATACTGCTCTGTTATATGGGGTCCTGTCTACTTAAAACATGTTTTACGTTTAGAAAGGGTTCAAAAGTCCTTTACAAGATTTGTAATAAAACGAATGGAATGGCACTTTGATTATGTGCTACCATATTCAACCAGGTTTGCACTGATTGGATTAGATACACTAGAAAAAAGGCGAAGTGTTCAATGTATAATGTTCATCCATGACATTCTTTCGTACCGTATTAACTGCCCTGATATTCTTCTTCTTCTTTGTGTGGCGCTACAGTCCGTGGTGGACCTGGGCCTCAACCAACATACCTCTCCAACTAGCGCGATCCCTGGCTAGCTGTCTCCAGTTTCGCATACCAAGTTGGTTGAGGTCCTTCTCCACTTGGGTGCGCCACCTTAAACGCCGGCGTCCTCTGTTGCGTTGCCCGACAGGTTCGGATTCGAAGATTCTTCGGGCCGGAGCTGTGGTGTCCATACGCTCTACATGACCTAGCCACCGTAGGCGTTGGATCCGTAGACGCCTAACTAGGCTCATGTCGCTGTACAGCCCGTACAGTTCGTGATTGAATCTTCTCCTCCAGAACCCGTCAACACAAACAGGACCAAAGATCGTGCGTAGAACTTTTCTCTCAAAGAGACCAAGGACTTCTTCATCCTTTCGAGATTGTCCATGCCCCCGCGCCGTATAGCAGGACTGGGATGATCAGGGTTTTATATAGAGTCAACTTGGTTCTTCGAGAGAGGGCTTTATTACTCAATTGCCTCTTGAGCCCGAAGAAACAGCGGTTGGTAAGAGTTATCCTACGCTTGATCTCGGTAGTAATGTTATTTGTACAAATTACTCCGGAGCCGAGGTATGTGAAGTCCTTGACCACCTCGAAGTTATAGCTGAAAAAAAAAAAAAACTGATATTCTCCAACATGTTAAATTCCATGCCCCGGAAAGAAATCTTCGATCAAGAAATCTGTTACTGCTACCAAAACACGTTTGCAATTATGGTTTAAATGAACCGCTTACTAGATGTATCCGTAATTTCAATTATGTTTGTGCAGTATTAGAACTATGTGATGAAAGATCAACTTTTAAAAAATCAATACCTGTATTATAACAAACTTTGTGTACCAATTACGTATCACCTTTTGCTTATTTATTTGTTATTTATTCATTATTTATTCATTACTCATTATTTATTAATTATTTATTCATTATTCAATTATTGTTTGTTATTATTTATTTACTATTTTTAAATCTCGTACATACTTATTACTTATATATTTCTTATTTTCGATTCGTTATTAGTCAATTATATTAAACACATATCTTGTCAATTTCTACAGAATCAATAATTGTGAATATATGTACTTAGGAAGACATTATATCTCAATTATACTGTAAAACTTTCAGCAATCTGCAATCTGAAATAAAGAACCATTATTATTAAAGAAAAAATATTCATATTACGGCAGATTTTGCAAAGACCCAGGAGTTTGAAGTCTACCACCTATTCATTCATAGACTTTTAGGCCACATATGAGGGTATTTAAGTAACGAGCTACATATACAGCGCATTGTTTAGGTCTGGCTGTTAAACTCGTCCGCCTTTGCTGAATGACGATGGAGAATGGGCAGGTTTCTCCTCCGCCAATGTTTGTAAAGATTTTACCGAGCCTATAACAAAGGACTTAGCCCAGACGACGCACTGTCATGCGATATTGTTAACATAATTCTCGAGAAGATCGTGAGGATGCACGATCTTCAACAAGTCTATGCAACTGCTCGCATATGCCAATGATATTGACATCAACGGGAGAACACAATGAGCTGTCAGCGGCTAAATTGGGTATTAAATTCAATGTGTGTAGCACCGACTCTTGGACAAAGTGTCACAATGGACAAATATAATTTCTATTCTTCTTTGATGGCTTTTTGACAACGTTTCCATTCTTCTTCTATTGAATGTGCAGGCGGCGTCGAACTTTCAGAGAGTTTCAGGGAGACTCGGTCGGCAAAGTTCCTAGCGGTCGATTGCGATTGTAGCTTCCCGACGTCAAACTGTAGTGTTCTTTCTCGACTCCGTACTTCTCTCTATATCCTCATCCTTACCTTGGCTACAACAAGGAAGTGGTCCGAGTCGATGTTGGCTACTCGGAACGTGCGGACATCGAGAATATTGGAGGAGTGTCTGACGTCGATCGCAACGTGATCAATCTGGTTGACGGTTGATTGATCAGGAGAACGCCAGGTCCCCTTATGGATGTTGAGGTGTGGGAACCGCGTGCTCATCACAGAGAGGTTACGCCCCGAGGCGAAATCTACCAGCCTGAGTCCGTTTCCGGATGTGTTGTCGTGCAGGCTGTGTTTTCCGATGACTCTAGCAAAGATTTCTTCCTTGCCCAGCTGTGCGTTGAAATCTCCTCCGTCGGGGCGTGTGCGCAAATCAGGCTGATGTTCCCGAATTTAGCCTTGATGCGAATTGTTATGAGGCGCTCCCTGATATAATCAAAGCTTAAGACTTTTTGCCTAAGTCTGCCTCGAACAACGAATCCGCATCCAAATAAGTGCTGCCTTCCCTCTTTGTAGCAATCACCGTAGTAGATGTTGCAATTTCTCATCTTCCTTTTGCCCGGCCCATCCCATCGCATCTCCTGGATGGCGGTGACATCTGCTTTGTAGCAGTCCAGGGCCTCCGCGAGTTCATCGGCTGCACTTGGTCTGTTCAGGGACCTCACATTCCACGTGCAGAACCGAAAATCATTGTCCTTTGATCGTTTGCTGGGGTCGTCAACTTTGAATCCGTCCATATCCGAGGCCTGTTGTCGGTTCGTAACCGTTTTTTTTTTATGTGGTGAGGGAGTTAACCTCACGCACAACCAACAACTGGTAGGCCAGGCCCATTATTTGACCCTCGGGCAGAGGGGGATCGCTGCATACATTAGTTCACCACACAACGGTTGTTGTGATGGCTATCCAGGGGCGCCACGAGGAGGCTGTATGTCAACTTGACTTATGCACAAGCAGGGATCGCGCTGGCATCCTACCAGGTTGGGTGCAGTCAGCAACTTTGCCCTGTGTACATAAGCCCATGCCCCCAAATTCTGCGGCCCGGAAAGTCTGCGACTTCAACCCCGAGGGACAACGCGGAAGCAACTAGCACATAGCTGTGCTAGTTGAAGAGGCATTGGCTGAGGCCCAGATCTATCCTGGACTACATCGCCCGCCACAGAAGAAGTATCAATATTACGCAACAAAAACGTCAATTACTTTTTGATCGCTAAAATCGCCAATATTGTACTTACATCTTCCTTATGCTGCCCTGCTCTACATGATGACCACTTTCTTTCTGGACAAACTGTCTCCATACACTCAATACCACGACACCACCACCACGAGCCTGCAATGGTTAATGATGGTGTTTGGTCCACTGTGGCCACAACGTTCGACATGAGCGCTACGAGCACATGAGTAAGACACTTCATTGGACTACAGTCTAGAGTTCGTTGCTTGACCAGAATTAAGCCATTAGGTCAGTGCAGAGCACAAGCGTTCACTGGAAATTTCCTCCGGTTTCAGCTTAGGCAAACTGAAGGCAGCCTCCTATTAATTATCCTGATGGATATCGTAAATAACTATCAGCCAGCAATCGAGGAGCCTCCCACAATCGAGGCCCGGTGAGGCGCCGCAGTCGAGAATGGTGCCTCCAGCTAAGGAACAACAACACAACACAACACAACAAATTCCCATGTAAGACCGAGAGAATTGCAATTGTTTTTCATTTTTGCTCGATTAATTTGCATCAGGGCTATCGATTTGTCTGCCATTTCAGATGCACGCTAGCATTGGGGCAATGCGAGGTGGGCTTTTAGGCACCAACTCTCAGTGTTTGTGTTGCATTCGAGGATGTTTATCAACGGCAGTAGAGATCTCATCCACCCCCAGTCGCATCGATTTCAATTTGCAAAGAAAAAAGCACAAGGCAGAATGAAAGAAGGATTTGAAACGGGGCTTGTGGAGTTTTTCAACTGGAAAATGGGTATGTCATTCACCAGAGGGCGTGCCACGGCCAAGAGAAGGGTACAAAAAACGAGGGTGAACAGAATCCCATCAGCGCTGGTGGCGGCAAGAGTTTCAGCGGAATTAGAAGGAACACCTCACTGGACGAGGTGGACTTCAAACAGTGATTTGAAGTGGCGTGCAAACTCTAAGGCTCCACTATTGACGGCAGATAAGAGGTAATCAGTCGCTTCAATGGTTTTTCAAAGGTCTCCTGGAGAATTCGGAGGCGAACTCACACGACGAACTCCACAGTGACGGGATAAAGGCGATGATGGGTGATGGGGATTCGATGAGGAATTGGATGACTGAAAGGACCTCTTAATTTCTTTAATGATTTATCGACAATGTAGGAATCTTTTACAACACTTTTGTTGGTGGCCCGATATGCCATTAACGATGCTTCGAAATCAGAGAATCAATTAGATTTTTCTTACACAGACGTAACGTTGGTTGAAAAACATGGTGTCACCTTTGATGGATTTTTGACAAACGTGAAATTCTTCCATATATGAGCGCACAGTCAAACGCTTCATATAAGTTACAATGAACTTGTCATTCGTTTTTATAATGGCACCCACACAAAAAGTAACCAATTTTTCCTATCCTGATAGTGTCATAGCAGTCATAATAGACTTGAGCAAGAACAAATAAGTTTGACGTCGGAAAGCTACAATAGCAATCGACCGCTGGGAACTTTTCCGATTGAGTCTCCCTGAAGCTCTCAGAGAGTCCAACCCTGCCAGGCGAAACAATCGACGATCAGCGAAACCGTTGTCAAAACGCCATCAGATAAGCTGCGATATCGAGACTGAAGTCGAACAAAGCTGTTGGAGCGGACGGATTGTCCGCGGAACTGTTAAAAGCAGCTGGATATGACCTGGTTGGGCCCATGAAGCAGCTCATCTGTAGGATATGGTCGGAGGAAAGCATGCCGGACGAGTGGAATATTAGTATCGTTTTCCGGATCCACAAGAAAAGAGATCCCCTCGACTGCGCCAACTATCGGGGGATAAGTCTCCTTCACATCGCATACAAGGTCTTCTCTGCCGTTTTGTGTGAGCGCCTGAAACCATTCGTCAACAACATGATAGGTCCCCATCAGTGCGGTTTCAGGCCTAGGAAGTCCACTATCGATCAAATCTTGACATTACGGCAGATCCTGGAAAAAGCCCAAGATATGCAGATCGACACCCGCCACCAAGAGTTTTATTTTTATTAAAACACAAACAATCCGTTGTGTAATTTTACTGGACAAATTATAGATGCAGCTAATCAAAGCATACCGAAAACTATTAAGAATGAAAATTCCTTTAAGCTTCCTCCAAACATTTTACTTCTCATTAAGAAAAGAAATATGTGTCGAAGAAATTGGCAAAGATACAGGCTGGAGTTCTTTAAACACGAAATGAAATGTCTAAACAAACTTATTCAGGATTATATTGCTCGACTTCGAAATGAATCCTGGAATAAAAAGCTCAGCAGTTTAGATAAAAATTCGAAGCCTTTCTGGAACATGGTTAAAATAGTTCGAAACAGAAACAGAACCATACCATGCCTGAAAAACTCAACTGATATTTTCTACACAGATGTAGAAAAAGCAAATACACTTGCCTCGACTTTCGAGCGCAACCATTGTGTATCACAAAATTTAGGTGATATCCACACAGACACTTTGGTAAACAACACTATGTTAGCATTTCAAAGATTGCAACTAGATACGCCATCGGATATATACATTGAAGATGATGACATTGAGTTCTTCATTCGGAATCTGAGGACAAACAAATCTGACGGCCTAGATATGATTAAAAACATCTATCTTAGGGAGTTACCAAAACGTGGTATTAAGATGGTGAGGCATCTTATAAATGCTTGCCTAAAGTTGCAGTATTTTCCAGCTAAATGGAAACTAGCGAAAATTGTACCGATACCCAAGGCTGGTAAGCCACCAGATAGCGTAGATAGCTACCGCCCAATTAGCTTATTAAGTAATTTGAGTAAAATTTATGAAAGAGTTCTTAAGGAGAAGATCATGAAATTTATTGATGAGAAACGCATACTTCCGAATGAGCAATTTGGCTTTAGACCTTATCACAGTACGTCACATCAAGTCAAGAGAATTTGTGATTATGTAAAAAGAAATCGATCAAGCGGAAAATCAAGTGGCATGGTGCTACTTGACGTCGAAAAGGCTTTCGATAGTGTGTGGCATAACGGTCTACTATACAAAATGATTAACCTAAAATTTCCATCTTACCTGTGTAATATTGTCTTAAGTTTTTTGTCAAATCGATGTTTTCAAGTGCATGTTAACACTGGTGTTTCTAACATAGTTTTTTACAATACCGGAGTACCGCAAGGTTCTGTTTTGGCCCCCATATTGTATATCCTGTATACATCTGATTTTCCAAAGATACCTCAATGTGAAACAGCGATTTATGCTGATGACACAGCTATTTTTTCGTCGCACGAGCTTGGTCTTGTTATTGAGACCAATCTTAAGATTGCGATAGAAATTGTACTTAGCTACTGCAATAAATGGAAAATTAAAGTAAACGAAGACAAATTGCAAGCAATCTTTTTCAGCCGAAAAAGAAAAGCTTGTTTTCTCCCTTCCAGTAGCTTGCAGGTAAATGGAAATGATATACAATGGCGAAACTCCGTAAAGTACTTAGGTGTATATCTAGACTCCAAATTAACTTTTCGTGAGCACATCACACAAACCGTAAATAAGGTAAAAATTGCAACGACAGTTCTATATCCATTTATCAATAGAAGATCGTTATTATCTACATCAAACAAAAGCATAATATTTAAGGTCATATTTCAAGCTATACTTTTGTATGGATGCCCGGTATGGGGAAAATCCGCACAGTGCCACATTAGGAAATTACAAGTGGCTCAAAACAAAGTCCTTAAAATGATGTTAAATCTACCTTATGATTTCCCTACTTCAAGACTGCATGAAAGGGCGGGTGTTGACCGAATATTAAAATTAACAAATAAATTTATAAACTCATGCGCTTTGACCGATAATCCCTTAATTAATGACTTGTGTATCAATAATTAAAACATACATATATATTTTGTTTCTTTTTTTTTTTTTATGTATATTGCTTTTATTGTACATTTTTGTTTTAGTTATTTATATATTTACATATATATTTATTTATTTATTTATTAATTTATCTATTTATTTATTTATTTATTTATTTATTTATTTATTTATTTATTTATCTATTTATTTATTTATTTATTTATTTATTTATTTATTTATTCGTTTATTTATTTATATATTTATATACTAATTTTTTGTTTTTATTCACGTATATAAAAATATATTTTTATATATATATATATATATATATATATATTTTTTTTTTTTTTTTTCTCTCTTATTGAAGGTTTTTCTCGTATTTTCCTTCAATTTTCGACAGTTTCCATCAAAAATATAAAACTTAAAATATAAATATAAACGTTTTTCAGAAGAAAGATACATAATTCATCACATCTCTGTAATATATATTGTGCGATAAACTAAATCAAATGTAAACTTTTTATACGGAAATAAATTATCTATCTATCTACAAACAATCCGTTTTATTTTTTTTTTTCACAAAATTTATAGTTTTTGTTTTTTTTTTTATTACTTTCACTTTCTTACACTAGGATCCTTTTTTTTATATTCAATATGAGATAGACCTATCATGTTTGAGTTACAGCCTTCAACTGACTGTTAAATTTGCAGAACAGCAAATGTCAAATTGCAGAGAGAACAACAGAAAAAACCAATCAACAGCTCAAATGGAAAACACACAAGACGCAACCAAACTCTCACTGCACAGACAAACACACAACTCTCGCTGCATCCTCAGCCAACAGGTTGCTAGGTTACAGTACCTTTGCTCTTTTTTTCTTAGCAGCGTTGTTTTCAAAAAAATTAATGCCACTGTTGTCTCTTATCAGTGTAACGCTCGCTTGTACAGTCACCACTATGTGCACTCGCTCTTTTCTTGTGAGCGTTGTTTTCGCAAAATAATTATGATGTTCAATTTTGTCAACAACGCTCGTTTAGTACAGTCACCACTGTTCTTGGATTTAGCGAGTTTGAAGATGTTTATCATACATGTGTATACATGTATGTAACTCAAGGTGATAGACTTCATTTATCTTAGCTCCCAAGTTAATAGCACGAACAACATCAGTACCGATTAAACGCAGAATAATTCTTGCCTACCGCAGTTTTTTTGAGCTCAAGAGGCAATTGAGTAGAGCCCTTTCTCAAAAGACAAAGCTCACGTTATATAAGACCTTGATCATCCCTGTCCTGCTGTATGGCGCGGAAGCTTGGACTGTCTCAAGAACGGGTAAAGATGCACTTGGTCTTTTCTAGAAAAAATGTCTGCGTTCAATCTTTGGTTCTGTTTGCGTTGAAGGTTTCTGGAGAAGAAGATTCAACCACGAACTGTACGGACTGTACAGCGACATGAGTCTAGTCAGGCGTCTACGGATTCAACGCATAAGATGGCTAGACCATGTAGAGCGCATGGAGAACACTGCTCCAGCCCGAAGAGTCTTCGACTCGGAAACATTGGGACAACGCAATAGAGGACGACCACGAAGCCGATGGCGCACTCAAGTGGAGAAGGACCTCAACCAACTTGGAGTGCGAAATTGAGGGCAGCTGTCTAAGAAACTTGCCAGCTGGAGAGGTTTGTTGGGTGAGGCCCAGGTTCACCCGGACTTTAGCGCCTTAAGAAGAATGAGAAGATAGTGTCACAGGCAAGAAATGTATATTTCTAATCAAAGGTTTTAAAAAAAGTTCTACTTAGACTTGTGTAAGTTTGGGAAGATAACAAACCAGTGTCATTCTAAAGCCACATTTGTGAGTTGGAATAAGGTTGTTAAGTGGTGGCTCGTGGCGTTGTGGGTATGTGCGTCGACCCCAACCTCGACGTAGTAGGTTCGATTCCAGATTTGAGCGACAAAAATAATTTTCACGACCCCACCTCTTTCGAGTCACTGACAATGCTCAAATAATATTTCCTGTCAGAAAGCTTCTCAAACTTGGCCGTTCGGAGTCGGTCCCTTCCACTTGTGTGAGAACAATAGCACGCACATCACGAGTGGTTGCTGAGAAGCTGACACCACTTCATCGACACCTACGCGGATACCCTTTTTTTCTTCTAAATCATACTAATCTTCAATATTATCAAATGGGGGCTTCATTATTTCCATCAGAGGTCGCAGAGATCAGACGATCCCTCCCCACGCCCTCAAGCATACTAATTCTTCTAAGCTTTGGAAGTAACTGAGATAACCTTGATGTTGCCCTTGACAAAGTTGGTGTACTGCAAGGTAGCGGCCCGTCTGCAATAGTAGTAGTGCTTTAAAGTAGTGAACTACCACAAAAATAAGACACTGTTCTAGCGATATTTGCTTACTACACCGCCATTTTCGTACCAACCAAAACGGTCGGTGAGTCTACTGCAAAAGCAAACACTGAACGAAATTCTAGCAAATTGCCCTTAATGAAGGCAAATCAGTAATTGTTAATTTCACTTATAAGCACATTATTAATTTGCCAATCAAACTCGCGATAGCTTACTCGAATTTCATCGGCTCGAAGAAAAGCTTAAAATTACTAATTACTAAAATTTACTAATGCAAGAAACAGTAGTAGTAGAGAGCAGTAGAGTAAAGACATTTCTTAAGTGGACAATCTCTTGAAAGATTTCTTAGAAATAATGTAGGAGATTCTATCCGACGTCGATTTCCTGCGCTCCTATCCCTTGGGATTCACGTGATTCTCCCCGGAAGTTCTAAAACAATTCGCGGTTGTGCTTGCTACGAAATTCGTTTAACTGCAAAGTCAAATGGGATTTGTGATCATCAACAAACAATATAACTAGACGCTATTCTTGGGCTCTTAGTAAGCGTTTATGTACACAATTAGCCACGTTTTATAAAACCAGCCTCCATTTTAAATATGTTTTTTGTAACAAGCCCTGCCATCGCTTGTGCTTTAAAGTTCTCTAGCTCGAGACGATTTTCATAAATGATTTGAACCATGAACCATAAAGCCGTTAGATACCCTCTTCAAGTCCTTAAATATTTGTTTGCGCTGAATTAGGGAAGCCATCAGTCTTTAAAGGATACTCACATTTACACATGTCGGGGCAGCAATCAGGAATATTAGTTTCTCTTTCAGGTGTTCTGTAAAGACCGGAACCTATTTTGTTACCTTTTCTCCAAGGAGTATTTTGCCTTTTAGTCGGTCATGAAGAATTGATTGACATACATTATATTTGATAGCTGCTTTTCTTATACTCAAACTGTTCATCCGTTCCCGTTTTAAATAAATTTCCCCCATTCTTAAATAATTACAATAAAGACAATGTGAACGGATTACATACTTCAATGCGGTTTCTTAGTAGAAAACACTAGTAATGGTAAGTTCATTTTAAGGCAAATGGTGCATGAGAGAAAACATATCGAAAGTCCCTTCTGCTTTGGCTACCGGATTTTGAAGCAATTTTTCTTCTCTTTAACTGCTGCTGCTTTCTGTGGTACTCCAAATTTTCGTGTCTATAAATGCATACATGTTTAAATCACCAGTTTCTTCTTGTGGTGCTGTGTGTGAAAAAATGAGTCAAATAGAAAAATATGAGCTCACAGTCAAGCTAAAAAAAAGTGAAACCCCTTTTGACTCTTTACTGTCCCTGTGGTAACACTTACTAACTGATGTGTACTTCTCGAACCAGTTATCTATGGATTATTCCGTCCACCATATGTAAACTGAAATCCAACAAGTCTGCGGCAGCCGCCGAGCTTTTTAAAGAAGCAGGCGAAGATTTGGTAAGGAGCATGCACCAACTCATCGGTAAAATATGGTCGGAGGAATATGCCCCATGAATGGAACCTCAGCATTGTTTTCCCGATCCATAAAAAAGGAGACCGCCAACTACAGAGGCATCAGTTTTCTAAGTATCGCATACAAAATCTTATCTGCCGTTCTATGTGAATGCCTAGCATCGACCAAATATTCACACTACAGCAGATTTTGGAGAAAACCCAGGACCAACAAATCGATACCCACCAACTTATCATCGATTTTAAGGCCGCGTATGATAGCATTTAAAGAGACGAGCTATACAGAGCAATGTCTAGTTTTAGCATCCCTACCAAACTCGTCCGTTCAAGGTCGGTAAAGACCTAACCGACACCTTGGATGAAGGATTCAGACAAGGCGACGCACTGTCATGCGACATTTTCAACATCGTTCTTGAAAGAATTGTTAAAAACTCGAACGCCAACACCAGAGGAACACACAATTTCGGAAGAACGCAGCGTGATGTCAATGGTGCTTTTGTGGATATTGCAGCGAAGGCCGCGAAGATGGGCTTAGCGGTAAGCGAGGCTAAGATCAAGTATATGCCAACACCGTCGTCTCGGTCAGAACGTCACAGTAGTCAGATATAACTTTGAGATAGTCAAAAACTCTGTCTACCTAGCACCGCTATCAATTCAGACAATGACACCAGCGTTGAAACTTTTTATACTACAGACGGAAAAATTCTCATATTTTGTGACGAAAATGGACGAGGTGTTCGGATACTAGTGCCTTGTGGGTATGTGCGTCAACACAAGCGCACTTTAACATCGATGTCGTAGGTTCGATCCCTAGTCTGTAGGACAGAAATAATTGCCACCACTTTTGAGTCACTGACAATGCTGAAAGAGTACTTCTGTCTTCTCAAACTTGGCCGTTCGGGGTCGGCTTAAAACTGTAGGTCCCTTCCACTCGTGATAGAACAATAGCACGCACAACACGAGTGGTTGCTGAGAAGCTAAGTCAAGGCCTTATACGGGCTACAGCGCAATCTTATAAGTCTCTGTGCCATAGTATTTTTTTAACTTCATATTGGGAAAATATCTTGGAGCTGTTGTAACCTAGTGGTGGCCCGTGGCGTTGTGGGTATGTGCGTCGACCCCAACCTCGACGTCGTACGTTCGATTTCTGCTCTGTGCGATGGAAACAATTTTGACGGCCCCACCTCTTTCGAGTCACTGACAATGCTCAAAGAGTATTTCCTGTCTAGAGAAAGCTTCTCAAACTTGGCCGTTCGGAGTCGGCGTAAAACTGTAGGTCCCTTCCACTCGTGAGAGAACAATAGCACGCACAACACGAGTGGTTGCTGAGAAGCTAGCCCTGGCCTCCTACGGGCTGTAGCGCCACCCATATTATATTATATGTTGTAACCAGAAAAAAGAAACAAACACGCTCTGAACTGAGTGGATACAACATAGCAAATCTAGTCTTACTTTTTTAAAACTTTTGTATCCATTTGACTGAAATCACTAAACGAGGAAGGAAATATGAAACGCAAGTGTTACCGATTAACGCTTTCTTTGCCTTCAATATTATTCCCAGATATATTCAATATCTCACAGACTACCATCGAAACTGCATCAATAAACGTCCGAATTCGAAAAACCTCACGGCGATGCTTCTCTGATGAATTAACGCCAAATTCCCCTCTCCATCGATGCGCATCTCACTGAAATATTCCCTAGACCGTTTTTTTCTGACAAAAGGCCGCACGACATCCGCTCAGCGGACAAAATAGACCATCACCCCAAAGAAAATACATAAAAAAAGTCAAGTGAAAATCTGTCAGAAGCAACAACGGCCATTCAAATGGAAACCGAAAAGAAAATCATTTTCTCCGTTTTCCCAACTCAGATACACAGATATATACATATGTACTTGCTTTGGCATATCTCATAGAAATTCTCTTGAATTTTCTATTTTCTGCGCGATTTCCTAGCGATTTTTCTGTCGGTCGCTTGACGAATAGTGAACGCTCGATTTTCTAAGGAATTTTCAACAAACGTTCCCTTCTCTCGCTTGCACATTCAAAGCGTCGCGTCGTCGTAGCGAGTGCGTCTATCATCAGCATCTCCGACATCGTTCATCATTTCGCTGCAAAGATGGATGCACCACAGTACGACGAGGATACACAACCTCTGGTTGACGGCCACGAACGATGCGGAACGGAGGAGGAGATAGTGTCTCAGAATCTCTCGATTTGCGATTCGATTGTTGTTTTTATCGCTCTGTCAGAACGCTGTCTAGATGAGAATCTCGCCCATTCGACGTTGTTCGACATTTCATCATATTTTCAAGAGCTGACTGCGATGCGGTCCATGTGTCGGCTGCAGAGTGCTTAATCAATCATAACCCGCTGCCCCCATGGTGTCGAACAATTACAAGAGCCTGGCAAAACTATCATCCTCGTCGGCCCCCCCTATTGCTGTCGACTCCAGACATGACACATTTGATTGCCCCGAACGTTTAGGTAATGAGACTGGCTGGCAAGAGCTCTGCCGAACTGAGTGACATGTTCGGGTCTTTTGGACTTAAATAAGTTTCTCCGACTACCCAAGGGACGGGCAACCGAACGTACCCGTCAAATGCTGTGTTTATTTCTGGGATACACAAATTGAAGACTTCATTTGAATTTCGTTTGACGAACTGGCTCGCATTTCTCGCGATCTATTCTTCTACTTCGACTGATGGATCTCTGAGAGCGTTCTTTCGGTTCGATGTTCGACTTCTACATTGTTGTCTTGCTAGTAAATTTAGAATGACATTAGAGACGTTTGCCATTGCTTCTGTTTGGGTTTTGCTGCCAAAAAGAGATTTGTTTGGTGACTCAATTTAAACTTTGACTTGACTTTCCCCTGAAGCGGACCGGCAATGAGTCAGTGATCCCCAAATGGGGATACTTTATACAAGAGCTAATGCTGTTGCGACGTATCGGACATTCTCGGAATGCGTTCCGCGAAATCCAAAACCATTCAATTAGTTTTTTGCCAAGTTCGATTTGGAAAATGGTCCGTTGTGAAATTTTGTGGACGCTTGTGAGATCAACAGTTTCGATCGTTTAAGGTCTCGCGTTACATTCGACAAGAAATTGACACATTATTAGTTGATTCGCTTGCGTCGCGCAGCGGACATTTCTAGACCATACACAGTTTCCATGAAAATCGCTTGCTGTTGGTTTGCCTCTTTCGTTCAATAAACATCATCATTGCCGTATAAAGTGGGTCACAAATAATGCGAAGTAACTAAAGCTAGAACACTGCCGACGGACGATTTTCAAGGATTCAAACAGAGGAAAAGCAGCGTGAACTTCAATGATGTACCAGTGGTTTCATATTCAGTGATTGTGACATAATGTGCACATGTCCTGGGGGCAATAGATAGCCTCAGTAAGTGTTTCAATTTCATGGTGTCTTGATTTGTGAACGTCTCAGTTGGTAGCCTTCACAAGCTGCCGTGCCTATGATCTAAACCTAACATTTTCCCGGACACATGTTACCGGATTTTTTGAAACCACAGTTTGATGCAGCTCGCATGTGAATATCAAGCTAAATGCTGTTGGCTTTTAGCATAGAAGACGACGCAGTATTACATGTGTATTGTTCGATTTCTCAAGGCATATAGAGCTTCGTATTTCAGTAAGGAAAACCACATGCTTCTCTCGGTTGCTCCCATGCAAAGAACAGCAGAACGGCCTCAATTTGCATTTCTTGGCATAATGCCATAATGTGATACCATTTACTTCTGTAGTAGATACAACTGTTTTAATGTTGAGTAGAGTATGCTATACATGTCGTATGACGTCGATAAGCAAATAGCATTTATCAATGCTAATCTTAACTACCTATTGGATACTTGTCCCACTTCGTACACGAGTCATTAGAAGCGAAACATCCCCGTGGCTAACAGATCGAATTCTTCTCGCGATAAGAAAGGCGGACTTTCCTTTCAGACGATAGAGAAGATTCCGTTGCCCGGAAATGCATAATGCATATAACAACTGCGGAGACGATGTCATCATGATCAGCTAAGCTTAGGTATTACAGAACGAAAATCGACAGATCTTCCAGGTTCTTGTGGAAACAGGTTCGCGATATTGGACTGAATAAAGCAAAGAAAAGTATTACCGATGATGACATTAATGCTGAGAGCTTAACTATTTAATTCGCGTCTACTCTTCCGAGAGCATCCGAAAGAATGTCTTTAACACTTTCAACAACACTCTAACAAATGCATTTGAATTGGGAAGAGTTGATTCCTACACAGTCGGTTGTGCGGTGTTCTCTATCAAGTCCAAGTGCGTTGGCCTCGACAATATTCAAACAGACTTCATGAAAGTACTGCTTCAAACAATGCTCCCTCACATAGCTCATATTATTAACACAATAAATATAATAATCATGACATCGACTCATCCTATAGAATAGAAATAATATAATTCCAATATCCAAAAAAATCAATCCACCCGAATACAGGCCTATTGCTATTTTTTCCATTTTTTTAAAACGTGTTTGAATATGTTGTTAGTAAAGACATCAGAAATTATATAAAGCGACACAACCTCTTAAACCAACTAATTACAATCAGGTTTTTGGAGGGGACATAGCTGTGTCACAGCGTTGTTAAAAGTGACGGACGACATTCGAAGAGCCATTGACGAAGACAAAACAACCACACTAACCCTACTTGAATTCTCAGTAGGCTCAACTATACTCTCCACCCACCCAAATCAATTTTTGTAACCACACTAATAAATTAATTCTCTCGTATCTTACTAAACGAGTCCAAGCCGTCCAAGCCTTTTTGTGGTGTACATTATGGTGTCCCTCAAGGTTCCGTTCTCGGTCCGTTGTTATTCTCAATGCTTATAAATGACTTTCCAACGGTGTTGTCCTATTGTCATTTTCATATCTATGCAGACGATGTTCAAAGCTACCTAAGCTGCCCGATGGGCGTGGTTGCAAAAATAAATGAGGAGGAGAGCTCTATAGCCAATTGCGCTACTTACAACTGTCTAATGCTCAATCCTGACAAAACCAAAGCCGATTGTTGATCTTGAAATAATCCCCTTCTCTATCCAATTTCCCGCCAATAGGACTCAATTCCACGATAATAGTGTGCAATAGTGAATTGACATGGACTGACATCGATACGTCCCTAAGAGGCCTGTCAATCAGCAAATATATTCGCCCTCTCAATGTAAAACTTAAACTTGCCAGAGCACTCAATAGTGAGACATATGGATCCGAATTGTTCGTTGACTGTGATTACTCTTCTTCCCAAAAGTTGATAAGAGCAATAAATGCTAGAGCACAAAAATTGTCTATTAGCCGAAACGTTTAAAAAAAAAAGCAAAACAGTTCGCGTCTACTCGAAACATCAAAAACTTTGCGGCAAGTGAAGGATGGCTTACAAATTTCAAGAAGAGAAATGGTGTTGTGTTTAAAACTGTTTGTGGGGAAAGTTGAACTGTTAGTGTTGCAGTTTGCTTAGATTGGCACGCCAAGTTGAAGATTTTGATAGGAAACTATGATGCCTGAGACATTTTTAATACAGATGAAACCGGCCTCTTTTTCAAATGTTTACCTGACTCTTACATTTAAAGATTAAAAATGTCACGGCGGAAAACGTAGTAAAGAGAAATTGACAGCTTTACTTGCAGCAAATATGGACGGATCGCAAAAGTTGAAGCCTTTAGTGACAGGAAAAGCAATAAAGCCGCGATGTTTCAAAGGAGTGAAATCGTTTCCTACTGAAGCTTGGATTACCACAGAACTTTTTAACGATTGGCTTCTGACAGTTAACGTGAAGATGAAACGACAAAAGCAGAAAATTCTACTCTTTTTAGACAATTGTACTGCCCACAACAGTCCCCCTACATTGTCCAATATAGAACTCTACTTCTTTCCACCGAATACCACTTCCAAATTGCAATCATTGGACCAAGGCATCATCCACAATTTTAAGACTTTCTATCGCAAGGAAATTGTTAAGCTCTTTTTAGAATCCCTCGGCAGTCAGGTAACTGCGAATATCACGGTCCTGACGGCTATTTTACTGATTGACAAGACATGGAGAGCTGTAACACCAATGACGATTCTCAACTGCTTCAAAAAAAAGGTTTCATTAAATAATATCAGAAAAATCAGCGTGTAATTACTGAAGATGCAGAAGCAGCAGTAGTTCCACTGGTTGATATTAGCGGAGTGAGTTTTTATGACTTTGTTCTGGTGGATCAAGATGTTCCTGTCTCGGAACCTCTAACCGATAACGAAATTTTAACTTCTACAGACACAAATGAAACAAGAAGATGAAGATGATACATCACAGTCCTGGCAGATGTGTCAGTAAAGGAAGCAAGAGCCTCATTCGACACATTACAAAGCTTCTGTCTACAAAACAACACTGATGAAACAGCATTTCAGGCACTATTTCTGATAAAAAAAATTATTGATCAATCTCAGCAAAGTGCTTTGAAGCAAACTCACATTAAAGACTTCAATTAACTAATAATTAATTCACATTATGTACATACCATACATAAGTGTATATAATAAAACTTCAAAACATTTGATTTTGTTAAAAATATTAGCAGTTAATAAATAACAATTGATTATTACTCAATAATTCGAACTTTCATATATTTTCTCTCGACACTTTCGAACCATTTGATATTTTAAACTCTTGTTTTTTGTGGGGTCCCATGAGTTTCGAATTATCGAGAAGCGACTGTATAACAAAAAATCAAGGCATGCACGTAAATGGAAAACCTGTAGGTACCTGATACCTATTCAGCTGAAGCGGAGCTTATGTTGAATATCGAAAATTGCCTTCATCTCCCACTTTGAAAATGGAAACAAGTAAATTTTACAACAACTGTGAAGCGCATTCGTCATCACAAAATAATATTCTTAGGTCGAAAATACAGACAATTGAGGCCAGTTCTAGTGAGATTTGCTAAATGTTATAAAAAACACAATTTATTTACCTGCAAAACAGTCAACAATCACTCGTCCTTCTTTCATCTGCACCACTTGTCCACGTGGCAACTACTCTATTCCTTGAGTGACCTTCGGAGAGCTCATAATTTTGTACAATCAAACTGCAGGTCAACTTTCGCCTTTTACGGTGCCCATTTCTCGCTTCAAACTTTTCTCGAAAAAATGTGCCTCATTTTTCAGTTACTTCCCCAAACCACGTGCGGAACTTCCCTCACCGCACTCTAATGCTAAGCACACAACACAATACATAGGAACCATCACCCCCTTCATGGAATTATTCATGCTGACCCAATTCCATCCACGAGTTGATCCCCGGCACTTCACAATTTGTAGCTAACACTGATTTCATTTAAAATTCAAAACTGTTACTGCTCGGCACACAATACAACAGCCGGTCAAAAGTTGGTTGGAAAAAGTTGCCGCTGCTTATGAGTGAATGGGGGCTGTGCTGACCTTGTCCGCAACAGTCAGTCACTGAGTTCGGAACACGAATTATGAATTAAAGTCGACTGATGCCTACTGCGGGGCCCACTTTTGCATGTTTCCCGTAAGAAGTGGTGGGAGTGGAGATAGAGCGAGTGTGGGTGGTGATTATCCGGTGGGAGCGATAGCAACAGGGTCGATGGGAGTGGGAGAAGACGTATCTCATTTTGAGGGACGTCTTGCCTTCGGTTATGGGTTCATCCTTGGATTTTAATGGCACATACGATTGAATTCTATTTGTCTATTCAGAAAGCAGGGGAGGCTATTGAGGGGAACATCGCTCTGATCCCAGTCAATTGCGGCGAAGGATATAAGTGGGATAAAGCTTATGGCCTTTAATTTATCGCTCGATTGAGTAATATTTTGGTTATGTGCTGTTGAATCGACGGATGAAGGCGCGAGTGCGGCCGAGGAACTGACTGCCAATGCGAGCAGTGAGGAAGAAAAGACTACTGGTATGGGAAGTCAGATGATTGGCTGCAATAGCGAGAATCATCGAATTCCATGTGTGCTGGTGGCAACTTCGAGTGCAAACCGATAAATGGATTCGTCCTTACTCGTAATTTCTTTTCAATCCTGTCGAAGCAATTTTAATCAATTCACCTCCTAGGGGATCTTGGAATCATATGGCATTTGCTTCGACAGCTAGAAACGCAGCTAGTCATTTTCTCCTCCAGGTCTCTGTGTCTACAGCTATGTCCTTTTTATAGGCATTCAGAGTAAGCGAAAGTCTACAAGGTGAAATGATTTTCATCTATTTTCTTTCAAAAGGAGGTAGGAGAGACTAATAGGTCGAGGTCCTTCGATTTGACTTGGAAGCTTAGCACACAGGTGAGGTTGTAGCTGAGCTGGAGATGGAGTGTCTTCTTCTTTGGCTGGTGCTACAGTCGGGGGTGGACCTGGGCCTCAGCCAACACACCTCTCCATCTATCCCGGTTTTGTGCTAGTTGCTTCCAGCCACGCACGTTCAACTTATGCAGGTCCCCTTCTAGCTGCGTGCGCTAGAAGTCTGTCTGTCCTTATCATGTTGTCCCTCGGGCTTGGAGTCTAAGACTTTTCGTTCCGGAGCATTAGTGTCCATTCGATCGACCTGACTTAGCCACCTGAGACGAGAGGTTCGAACTCGTTTGACCAGGTCGATGTCGCTGTACAGCTCGTCCTTCAATCTCCTCCACCATCCGTACATACGGGATCGAAGATAATTCGATAGAATTTTCTCTCGAAGCGACCAATCCTCGCCCGCTGTAGTTAGTGTCCATTCTTCTGTGCCATACAGCAGGACTGAGACTATTAAGGTCTTGTAAAGAGATATCTTGGTTCTTCGAGAGATGGCTTTATTCCTCAGTGGCCTTCCGAGTGCGAAAATACAGCGGTTGGCCAACGTGATCCTCCGTTTTATCTCTGCAGTAGTGTCGTTGTTTGCATTAACTTCGGAGCCTAGGTAGACAAAGTCTTTCACTACCTCGACGTTATAGCCGGCTATAGTGACGTTTTGTCCAAGACGTCGGTGTTGGTGGACCTTTTTTGAAGACAGCATATACTTTGGCTTACCCTCATTAACAGCAAGCCCCATCCTGGCCGCTTCCTTTTAGATGCTCACAAAAGCCCCCCTGACCGTTGTGTTCTTCCACGATGTTCTCTTACGATCTTCTCGAGAATAATATTAAAAAGTCGCATGACAGTGCATCTCTTGTCCACATCCTTTTCTGACATCAAAGATCTCGGTACAAACTTTACCGACCTTGACAGAGCATCGGGCATTCTCCATCGTCATTCTGCAAAGGTGAACGAGTTTTGCAGGGATGCCAAAACTAGACAAGCCGCTGTATAACTCGTCTCTATAAATACTTATACGCTGCCTTAAATTCGATGAATAGGTGGTGGGTATCAACTTGAAGCTCCTGGGTCTTATCCAAGATCTGCCGTAAAGTCAATATTTGGTCAATTGTCTATTTCGCTGGGCTGCACCCGTACTGATATTGACCAATCAGGCTGCTAAAGTACAGGCGTTTACACAGAACGGCAGAAAATATCTTATAGTATATATTTACGATACTTATCCCTCTATATTTGGCACAGTTTAGAGGGTCTCCTTTCTTTAGGATCGGGCAAACGATGTTGATAGTCTATCTATCATATACTTTCACCCGACCAGATTTTTACAGATGAGTTGGTGTATGTACCTTACCAAATCATCTACAGCTGCTTTGAAGACCTCGACAGGCAGTCCATCGGCACCAGCAGCCTTATTGGACATTATTTTGGCTATGGCTGCCGTCAGTTCACTTAAGTCGGGAGGGCGGAATTCTTGTCCATCATCGCCTATATTGGGTGGGTTATTTTGTCCGACAGCAGGAACTTGTTCTTCCTGGCCGTTATACAGTCTGCAGAAGTGGTCTTTCCAAATTCCCAGCACCGACTGTAATTCTACTACTAGGTTCCCATCCTTGTCCTTGTAGGCTTCCGTTCGGTTTTTGTGAGCTTGACATGTCCTTTTTGCCTGTTGGTAGAGTTTCCGAACATCGTTCCTGCAGTAACATCCCTCAATCTCATGCTTTTCTTTCACGCGCTTCTCATGCTTTTTCTTTTACTTTCTGATAAGCCGGTGCGGAACGTCCGGACGTCCAAAATGCTCCTAGAATGTCTTGCGTCAATCTTAATGTGATCAATTTGATTGATGGTAGATTGATTCGGAGATTGCCATGTTCCTTTGTGGATGTTAAGGTGTGGGAACCGTGTTCTTGCTACATTGACGTTGCGCCCCGCGGCAAGATGGAGTTTCTACTATCTCATAAGCTTTTAGTGTGACTGACCCAAAACCAACGGCATTTAAGTTTTGGCTAGAGAACCCACTGATTATTTAGTGAACGAGATGGCTTTTGATTTAGTGTCCCCTTTGTTTTTTTTTTCAGTTTTCCGATTATCCAATAGTGAGTGAGAAGATCAGGGTTGCGAAGATAAATGAACATAACTATGCTCGATGTATTGCGTCTCTGGTGCATGGTTCTGTAGTCACAGTCGCCGGAGAAATGCTGCCTCTATCTCAGCGTCCCGATATAGTACGATACAAGTGATGTTGCTTTTAAGCATTTCACTGGCCCGCCTTTTCTATTGGCAGTCAAAAAGCCTTTAAGCTGACGTCTTCATATACCATATATGGCTTGGGGACGAGAATGATGGCATATAGAAGATGGACTCACTTCTCACTCCTCTATAGAAAGAATTACAATTTAATGTCACTGAAAAACATTTCATACATGTACCCACTGTCGAGAAACCAAAAAAAAGAAATGATCCATGCCGTGCCGTGACCAGGATTCGAACCTGGGTTACCACGGCCACAACGTGGGGTCCTAACCACTAGACGATCACGGCCACTGGGAGCTCTTTGGATAACGTTCTTGGACGTTTCATAAAAATAAGTGCGGCAAGGAATAGGCGAGAATCCATGCAAACAATAGTTATGATGGGAAAGATGTTTCAATGAATCTTCGCAATTGGTAGTAAGGGCTTCTGTGCAGGATTTCTTTTCTGTGAGTCCTTTTAATCTCGCGCCCAATATTTCTTTCATCATGATACAGAAGAACTTGAAAGTCTTTGTCATCTTCAAGGTGCCGCGTTTAGTAGAAAAATAGTAGTTACATCTTACTAACTGTCATGATGTCAAGATCTCAGTAGTTATCGTATGTGTAATAGATGCTGTAAATAATTAATAATCACGAAGAGGGTACTTACGTTTTTATAAGATGATGAGAACCGACTTGTCTTCGTAAAGCGCGATTAAGTAAAACGTGTGTGTCCATTCGTATACATAGTTCCATAACCGAGTTGTCTGCAGCTGAAGTGTATGGTAATATGCATGCCATTCTTTGTATCTTACGAGATTGTATTTTTCTCTTAAGGGTAAGTTACCCTCCACTAGTGACCCAGAGGTGAGCATAGGCCCTACCTCGGCTGTGTAATTTAACCAAGTTTTTTCACAAATTTTGTTCTAGGCACAGAAAGCTGTACACACTGTCCTAATCCGCTGGTACAGATTGGTTTCCCAGCTTTTTATATTATTGGATGTGTTCACAGGAGAGGTCTTTTAGGTTAAGGCAGGGTATCTTATACTGACTAGCGAACATGGAACTTCAGGATAATGACTTGAGACTGATTGGTCTTTTTGAGCCTCCTTGCAATTTTTATAGATTCGAAAACAAGGTATTCGCTTCTGCCTCTCCTTCTTGTGGCGCTCAAGTCCGGGGTGAACCTGGGCGTCCGTCAAGAATCCTCTCCAGCTGGCACGATCCATAGCCAATTGCCTACAATTTCGCACTCCAAGTTGGTTGAGGTCCTTCTCCACTTGAGTGCGCCATCGGGTTCGTGGTCGCCTCTATTACGTTGTTAAACTGGTTTGGCGTCGAAGACACTTCGGGCTGGAGCAGTGTTGTCCATGCGCTCAACATGGCCTAGCCATCTTAGGCGTTGAATCCGTAGACGCCTGACTGGATTCATGTCGCTGTACAGCCCGTACAGATCGTGGTTGAATCTCCTCCTCCAAGAACCTTCAACGTAAACAGGACCAAAGATTGAACGCAGAACTTTTCTCTCGAAGAGACCAAGTGCGTCTTCATCCGCTCTTGAGATAGTCCAAGCTTTCGCGCCATACAGCAGGAAAGGTATGATCAAGATCTTATATACGGTGAGCTTGGTCTTTCGAGAGAGGGCTCTGCTCAATTGTCTCTTGAGCCCAAAAAAACAGCGGTTGGCAAAAGTTATTCTGCGTTTAATCTCGGTGCTGATGATGTTTGCACTTTTAACTTGGGAGCCAAGGTAGATGAAGTCCTTTACCACCTTGGTGGAGGGTGTCAATCTGCATCTCTTGAGTCTTTTCCAGGATCGGCCGTAATGACAAGATTTGATCGATAGTGGACTTCCTAGGCCTGAAACCGCACTGATAAGGACCTATCAGGTTGTTGACGAATGGTTTCAGGCGCTCACACAGAACGGCAGAGAAGATTTTGTAGGCGATGTTAAGGAGACTTATCCCCCGATAGTTGGCGCAGTCAAACGGGTCTCCTTTCTTGTGGATCGGGCAAACGATACTAAGATTCCACTCGTCGGGCATGCTTTCCTCCGACCATATCCTACAGACGAGCTGGTGCATCCGCCCAACCAGATCATCTCCAGCTGCCTTAAACAGTTCCGCGGACAATCCGTCCGCTCCGCTACCTTGACTTCGTCTAGATCGGGGGGACGGAATTCTCTTCTATCGTCGTCCATTGCATGGAGTGGAACATTCTGCCTGACAGCGGTATTGGTGTCCTCTTCGCCGTTTAACAGTCAGCAGAAGTGATCCTTCCAGATTCTCAGTATCGACTGCGACTCTACTACGAGTTGTTCCTCTTCGTTTTGACAAGCTTCTGTACGATGTCTGTACCCTTTGGATAGGTGATTAACCCGCTGGTAAAACTTTCGGACATTCTTTCTGCCGTACCACGTCTCCATTTCCTCGATCGCGCGCTTCTCATGCTCCTTCTTTTTCTTTTTGCTTCTCTCGGTGCTCTCCCCTTCTTTTAAGTTCGTAGAGCTCACGAACCCTCTCGTCCTTCTATCCAGCGTCGCCTTATATGCTGCTAGCTTCGCTGAATGCGCCTGCCGTCACTCATTGTCAGACCATGGGTTTTTCTGGGTGGCGTTTTAAAACCCAACAACGGTTCCACTGTTCATCGATTGTTTCGCCTGGCAGGGTTGGACTATCTGAGAGCTTCAGGGAGACTCGATCATTAATTGTAGCTTTCCGACGTCAAACTGTTTTGATCTTGCTCTACTCCGTTGTACTATAGATATCCGGGTTCTGACCTTGGCCACAACAAGGTAATGATCCGAGTCGATGTTAGCAACTCGGAACGTTCGGACAGCGAGGAGACTGAAGGAGTGTCTGACGTCGATCGCAATGTGATCAATCTGGTTGACGGTTGATTGATCAGTGGACCACCAGGTCCCTTTGTGAATGTTTAGGTGAGGGAACCGCGTGCTGGCTACAGAAAGCTCTCGCCCCGTCACGAAGTGCCCACGCGTGGCCTCCGAACCTGTACGGGTTTAAGACACTGAACAAGGGACCGCTGCATACATTGGTTCACCTCTAAGCGGCTGCAGTAGTGGCTATCCAGAGGACGCCGCGAGGGGATGTATGTCAACTTGACCTGTGCATTTACAGGGATCGTTGCTGGCACCTCGCCAAGTTTAAAGCCTGGATGCACAGGGCCATGTCCTTTGATTTCGATTTTGATTTCGCTTTACTACGACATAGTGAAAAGACGTCAGTACAATACAGCTTTCAAAACGTAACAAGCTCGAAATCAAACTGAATTCACACATAGTGGGCATTTGCTGTGTAGACCTGGAACCATCCAAAACTTAAAAACAAACTGACAACTCCAGTGCCTATCTAACCTCATTTGGCCTCAACCTCAATCCTATATAACCTCATTTTCATTTATTCAATTTTCGAATAAAGTCCCTGGTTGATATAGAAGCAAGCAGAGAGGAAGAGCCGTGGAAATGTTAATGGGCAAATGGCAAGAGGACCAAACTTAGTTGCTCTTGATGTGCGCTTCAATATTTTAGCAATGATTACACATTTCAGCGGGCAAGATACAACCCACTTGAAAGGAATCCTTCGCGCTGTTAAATAGTAAACTTTTTCACTTAATCCACTACATCCAACCCCGAATCACCGACTCTCTCCAGCCGCTAGCCCCTAGTGCACTGCGGTACATACCCAGCCGCGAACCGAGAGATTACATTCCACTTTACGTGGTGTGTGAGCACACTGACACGGGTAGCGAATATCTGACGATCCCCTGGGGATTTTGGAGTTTCTTTAATGAAATTTCCAAGTGCACTTATTAAAAAGTGCAAAATATGGGTGACGATTCAGGGAGTTGGAGGATTGGGGGGATGGCCCAAGGGACGTTGCCTGGTAGTTGGTGGAAGCCACAGAGGAAAACAAATCTCAAATATTTATTCAAAGTTGACTACAAATTAGTTTGCTTTGCGCTGAGATGCTTTTTATGAGTAATCCGAGACTGAGTCTGAATTTGAGACCCAATTCGAATGCTGTTGGGCATTACGTGTGATGTGAGGGATGCACACAGATATATGATGCAGCGAGAATCTATCCACTGACACTTAGTCATTCAGTCATTTGGTCTTCGATGGACTCAGATCCATTAATAATTCACAGCTTTCCATCCCACAACAATCCTCCGTGGAGGTATTCTCCTCAACAATGGACAATCATAAATTTCCCAGCCTATGGTATGTTAATTGAACGATATCGCCATCCAGCAGAGGGAAGGGTTGGACGTTGCAGCATCCTGTATTGTAACCGCAGCCGTTGAGACGTTATTAATCACAGGGCACCGCACTAACTGCCTGACAAGGATATTTCAATATGATATGTACGTATATTTCAGCACATAAAGGCACGCTTGATTCCACATACCGTCCACAGGAATTTAGTTGCATTTCAACATTAAACTCGAAGATGGTTTAGATCCTTGTGGCAGAATGTGAGCTCTTGTCGTTAAATAATGCATGCTTATCTTCACTGCTCGCCATCAGTTGTAGATTTTCCAACACTACCATAATTTTCCATTTCAATTTCGAATGGGAAGCGGCGCGGAAAATGTGAGCAATTCTCATGAAATTTTAAATGTTATGGAGGGCTGCTGCTGCGCTGCATTTGTTGGTCCTTTTATTGTTTCTCTCTCTGTCTTGCTCCGAAGCGTGAAACTTGAGCTGGTCTGAGGGGGAATAAGAAGGTAATCGATTCTTTTGAATAATTGATGGTCGCACTCGCTTGGAACGGCAGGGGGAGGCGAACGGAAGCGAAAGAAGAACTTTTGATTGGTTACAGTACACAAATAGCAGTTCAAGAACAATTCGGATAAACTGACAGCACAAGACCATTGTATCCTGCGGTGCGATTTGTGGATGAATCTGATCTATCTGACGCCAAAGAATCGCCGCTGAACTTGGTAGACAAGGATCTGAGAAAACTTTCTCAGGACCTGAACCTCCGCCCGGACCTTTTTTTTTTTTTTTTTCATTCATTTTTGTTTTATTTTGAATTCATTAACTTACATGCTAGACAAAAATGCTTAAAACTAGCTTAACTAACTTAAGAAATGTTCTTACTCCTAACCTACTGACCCTATACGGGTACTCTAAGCTATTCTAATCTTAAATTTGTCTATACCTTTCGGATTATGCTGTTTTTTTGTTTTTATTGTGTTAAAGACACACCGTTCTACTTTTATATGTTTCGCCAAGAAAACTGGAACGAAAAACTTGGCTATATATATCTAATTTAACCTAACTTAAACTAACTAGAACTAAAACTAACCTAACATTAAAACTTAAGACTATCTTAACTATGTCCGTAACAGTACGGACGCGTGCACCAGGGCGTATATGCTATGTATATGCCTGACATATATAATTTATACGCCGCGGTGCACCTTTTTTTTTTTTTTTTTTTTTTTTTTTTTTTTTTTTTTTTTTTTTTTTGTGGTATATTTTTCCTAGAACTACCTTAAACCTATGTAAGTTGGCCACCATGGTCAACTACCGCGTCATTTATAAAAGCCAGCGGCGGCGGGGACTGGTTTTGGTGTAACCACCAGTAAAATTGCCGTTCTTTGGCAGACTCTCTCCTGTCTCGAGCAGAGATCGCTCCACTGAACCGGAGGAGATCCTCGTGACTGCGAGCGACGTCCCGTTCATATTGAAGTCGCCTGTCCACTGTTCGGCGTACGACGTGGAAGATTACAGGACATCCGTGTGGATCCTGTATTAGGCCAATTGTATCGAGATGGAGGAACGCCTCGGGAGGAATAAAGCCGGTACGGCGCACTCTCTCATGGTACATAACGTTGGGGTAGTAAGCCCCAAAGATCAGACTGTTGGAAGAAGTCATAGCTCGTGCAATATGCCTTCTGATCAGCTTAATAATAAAATTATCTATCCTGTTCAAGTTGGCCTCGTTGTACAGGACCTCGTTGCGATAGTACTTCTTGTACTCAGACTCGGGTGTGCGATACAACTGGAGACATGTCCGGAGACATTGTCTCTCGAACAACCTCATCTTTTCCATCTGGGAAGGACTCACGTTGAACCACAATGGACAACCGTACGCCATAATTGGCCGGATGAGGGCCATGTAGCAGATTACCTTCACCCTGGTATCAAGTTGGCTGCTGTAAAACAACCTCCTTGCCACAGCAAAGGCCTTTTTAGCTTTGGCCAGAGCAATATCTATATGTTTATCAAAATACAGATATTGATCCAACCAAATGCCAAGATACCTAACTACACTTTTCACATCTAAAGGGCGTCCCTGTGGGTCAACAATGCCGAACTTACGCCAGTTTGTGCGCGTATCCCATGATGCCATGTACAACGGGGTTCTGAAAAGGATAGTTTCACACTTCCGGAAGTTGATAATCAACTTCCAGTCGTCGCAAAATCGCTGAATTTGATCGAAGTCACCTTGCAGCAAGATATTTATTTCTTCGACCTTCGGACCTGATCTGTACGCCACTAAATCGTCGGCGTACGCAATTAAGTGCGGCATTGAACCTACCAGATCTGCAGTGAATATTGAAAACAGGATCGGCGAACCAACCGCTCCCTGTTGCAGACCGTTTTTGATGTCAAAGACCGTTGAAGAAGTTACATCGCCACTTTTCACGACGAACTTTCTACCTGTTATCATGTCATAGATCATGTACAGCAGTGGTTTACTTATGCCTAGGCTGACCAGCATGAGGAAGAGGCCCTCCAACCAAACGGTGTCGAACGCTTTCTCCAAGTCAATCAGGCAAGCACCCGTGCATTGTTTCTTGTCTTTATTCCATTGAATGTCGGACACTAGTTTAGACGCGGCATGTATGGTTTCATGCCCCGCCCTGAATCCGAACTGGTTATCCGGTATGATATTATTTTCCTCAACCCATTGTTTCAGAACTCGAATGACTATCTTTTCAAAAACCTTGCTTATGCAAGGAAGAAGAGTGATCGACCGAAGATTTGTCGGAATTGATCTATCTTTGTCCCGTTTAGGGATTGGTTGCACCACAGCTGTTTTCCAACAATGTTGTGTAGATCTGCACAGCTTCAGGGGGAAGATGGCGAAGCACAATATTCGGTATACCATCGATTCCCACTGACTTTTTCTTCTTTAGCGAGTTAAAGATACCCTGGAGATCTTCTTGTGAAATCAAGATGTTATTTACATCATTGGCGACGGCACTATTTGCCATGTAATCGTCATTGAACCTGGTGAAACCTGGGTTCTCAGATCGCCATTGACTTATCTCATCACGAAGATTATTGTAGTTTAGCAAAGCTTCGTTCTCCAATTCGAGATTCGGCGTACGAACCTCGTTGACCGTATAAACTCGCTGGAACACAGCACCAATTGCTTTCACCTTCTCTTGAGGATCTTCAACCACGAAGAAGTCATTGTCTAGCACTGCCCCATCTGGATTGATGCCAATTGTAGTGAGTAAGTGTTCGTTATCTGTCGTCCTAGGAAGTCTAACGCTCTGAATGTCGTTTTGATCTTTTCTCCGAAATATTTTATTTACTTGCGGGAACATACCCGGGTTGTTAGATCGTACAGCCCGGATTTTATTGCCCCAGTGCAAGCTTATAGCCAGGCTATAGTTTATTCTGATTAACTGTTGGAGGTTCTTGATCTCCGACTTCAACGCTCTGACTTCCGCGTTTTGTGGATCTGTAAACCGTCTATACAAGAGTTTGAGTCTTGACAGCAGCCTACTTTTGTGCACGTGAAGTGCATCGATGGTAGCATTTCGATAAACATCGCTGTCATCGATTTGTACTACCTTTGGGATAGTTTTGTCCATAGTTCGTTTGATTACGTTGTCCATTTGTCTGAGGTACCTATCAACCTCCTCGTTTGTCAGGTTTCTGTTATTAGGAGGATTGATCCCACTCGAACGTAGTTCCGTGGATAAAGCTCTGGAAGCTCCGCCCGGACCTCCTGCGTCTGTCGTTATGGCTTCCATTGATGGTTGGGCCTCTCGATACTAAGCGCTTGCTCCCAAACGTCTATGAGAAATCCGCGGCATTCTTATCGTCCCTAAACAGAAAAGACTGCAGACGACTTACCAGGGTAATAACGGGTCAATACACACTTGCCAAATACTTAATGTGCTTGCTTTAAGCGAGGATACTGCCTGTGACGCCTGTGGAGAGTTTGACTAAACGGCCTTCTATCGGATCAGATGGCAGGTCTTCGGCGCGGATGTTGTGAGAGCTATATATAAGAGTTCTTGCGATCAAAAGAATGAGTAGACCTAAACGACAATAACAACTAAAGAGTATGCACCGGTTGCCGCATGAATGTGACTACATTTGAATGCTTGGGCTTCAAGAGATATAGCTGAAAGTATAGAATAACGAACGAACGAATGCTAAAAAGACAACAGATAAATGGGTTATCTCACATAGGGGGCGATCTTTAATAGTGAAATTCATCGATTTTTTCTATCCAATGGTTCATAAAAATGAACAACTTGGTAGTGCACAAAAGCTACATTATCTGAAGACAAACTCAACCGGAGAAGCAGCAAAAGTTGTTCATCAACATCACATTGTAGACAGCAACTATCTAACAGTCACAAGAAAGGAGACGCTTTTGTATGCACCAACTATCGAGGAATCAGTCTCCTCAACATCGAATACAAGATCCTGTCTGCCATTTTGAATGAACGTCTGTTATCGTCATCCAATTACACTAGACATAACACTACAACAGATCCTGGAAAAGACCTAAGAAATTCAGGTCGATACGCACCACATTTTCGTCACCGCCATGTCTTGTTATGCATTCCTTCAAGCTCGTTGGATTATGTTGTGGATGACGATTGAGAATTCTTGCTGCTCCATTAAGATCGGCAACGAACTCACCGAGTCCTTTAGTGAAAAAAAAAAACTTTAAGGCCCATTCATATGAGCGGCGAATTGCGAACGGGAACTTTCAGAAACAACCTTTTTCCAGCAATTATAAACAAAAGTTATACTTCTTGGTATGCAAAAATATAGGAACTGAATTATCGAGTTTGTTCATCGACAAAAATCCTAATAAAAGTTAGTCTAAGTATCCTAATTAATTATTTAAAAGTTTTTCTCTGCGAATTAATCATTCTCTCCGCGAATTGTCAATCTGGGATCGCAATATACAAACGGGCAAACGCAATCCACAACCATCACGACCAAAAAATTCGCAGTAAAGTGTGAGTTTGCACCCGTAGTTCTAGTCTGCGCGAATGAGAAAACTCTATATGAATGAATTGTCAGAGTTTGCGAAGTTCGCAATTCGTGGCGACCTCATAAGACTGGGCCTTTGGACAGGGCGACATGCTTTTATGTGATAAAACTCAAACGTCAACACCAGAGGCACGATATTCCATAAATCCGTTCACCTGCACTTGCTTCAATGTGGCATTTGCTGGTATTGAGCGTAAGCGGTTAAAACAATTCTATCGATAAACCAGGGCAAAGCAAATTACATGAAGCAATTGAGTAACAGAGCGATCTCTCTAAGGACGAAGGTAAGTTTATAATACCCTCTGATCGATAGTGTTCTGCTCTATGGGGCAGAGACATGGAGAAAAGTTCAGCGAGCGATCTTTGGCCCTGTTTGCGATGACGATATTTGGAGGAGCTTAGGCGTCTACGGAGCCAACCCCTAAAGTGCTACACCAAAAGACCATACAACAACCTACTACCTAGTGATGGGAATTATAGAATAAAAACGATCGAGTTATTCGATAGTTGCAAACTGTTCATTTATTCGAAAGTCGAAAATAGTTAATTCATTCAATTGAATGAAAAAAAACATTACATTGCTTTTACTTGTGGGCTGGTTAAACTGAGTCAAATGGTTTTCGGTAGCTGCTCTCATATCGAGAATTTGTGTGTATTAAGCTTTGAGAGACAATTTCGTGTATTGCCAAAATATTTTCATGACAGATTGTATACGTATATGGTTTGGTGTTCGAGTCGATAGTTCGACTCAGTTGAGAAAAAGTTCGAATGTTTTTTTTTACTGAATGATTCGTTCACTTGTATGATGAAAAAAGGTTTTTGGGTTTTTGTGATTTCTTATTTGTGATATTTGTACACCGAGGATTAGGCCTCCTAGAAAAAAAAAACAAAAACGGTCTGAACCTCCAAACTCAAAAAACCAAATGGGTAATGTGGAAACGGAAACCTTTTTCCATCATACAAATAAACGAATCATTTAGTGAAAAAAACATTCAAACTTTATAACGACCCAGTATGTGAATGAATGAATGAATGAATAAAACTATTCGATAGTTGAAATCATTCAGTTACTAACTATCGATAGTGCAATTCATTCGACAGTTCCCATCACTACTAATCAATATCATTGCCTATAACATCGGTAGTGAAAAGTGACTGATTATAAAAAATTCGAATTCAAACTCTTGTATAATAATTGTATAATATTATAATGTATAATAATAATATGGGTGACGCTACAGCCCACACATTTATGTATGTTTGCGTTAAAATCATGGTGTAAGGAAAATAAGATGTGCTGGACGGAGAGAAAGGAACGGTTTTCCTTGTGACCGTCAAATAAATTCAATAATAATTTATGTTATCCTTCATGATGAGATGTCAGTCCTAACTATAAAACAGAAAGTTTGGCTGACTGACCCGCAAAGGATCCTAAATTTCAAGTCGCAAGTCGCTCCGAAATTTTCAACAAAAACCGTCCTAAAATTTAAATTCTGAATACTACCATTTTTAACGAATGTTACGAGGCTTTTATGTTCATCCATTGATCATCTATACATGTGTACACAATTATAGCATATACCAATTCTCTGCTTCGAGTAGGATTTTTCGACAACACCACAACGAGGCGAGATCGACTACTCACATGATGTGTCACAACATGGGCCACTTTTTTCTTGGTTGAAGTTTGCCTTAAATTCGCACAACAAAATCCACATCGCATGAAATTTGTTTTAGAATTTGTTAAGTCAAAAATAAAACATCAGTTTACTTTTAATTTCTTAAGAAAGACCTTGCTTTAGATTTAATAAACATTTGATTCCTTACTACTGGTGGGGTGGAATTTTCAGCTATACGAAGTGACATCGAAATACCAACTGATTCTTAGGATCGAAAGGTTCCTCTTTTATACACTTAATTTGCAACATTTCAATAATTTTAAAAGATCAAATGATCATTTCCTATGGAACGAATCATCTATTTATGTATGAACTATTACTCATATTGTATATGCAAATGAATACTTAGAACGAAAAATTGAGAGGATTATAAAGAACAACCCCAAAACCAGTGTTCCAAAAATAGCTGCAGAACTAACCAAACATGATGGAGTAATAAGAGCTTATGGTGTGGCGAATCTGGTTTTTGTTGAAACTGCGATGGATGAACACATGTACATACAGATACTTTCAGAAAACTTAAAGGCTAGTGCAAGTAAAATAGGCTTACACGACGATTCTTTATTGGTTAAGGACAACGACCCCAAGCATTCATCCATGCTAGTAAAGGAATGGTTGCTGTATAATGTAAGATCTGTCTTACCCCATCCACCACAATCGCCCGATCTAAATCCTATCGAGCATCTTTGGGATATTACAGAGAAGAAGCTCCGAGATCACCAAATAACAAGCCGTCATAAAGAAGTTATTTTAGAAGAGTGGAACAAAATACTGCCCGAAGTTACCAGTAAGCTTGTGCTTTCGATGAAAACACGATTAAGAGATGTTATTATAGCAAAAGGATACCAAACCAGTTATTAAACGCGACACAAGACATATTTTTAACTAGTGTACGTGCAATTTTTTGATGTATGCACAATTTTTTGACTTACATTCTGTATATTTTCATCCCCAACTTTGAACTTGAATTATTACTTTTTTTTTAAATGCTTCTTACGTTACAAACAGCTGAAAATATAATCAACTTTCAATCAAACTTAAGTTTAAAATAAAATATAATTAATTGTTCTTCAAATGAACACGGTGTACGTGCAATATATTGATATAGTGTATGTCTAATGACCAAGATCTAATTTCTCTTTACATTTGAATTTCTGAATTTAATTTACATCAGAATTTCTTGATTACAAGGATCTTACAAAATTAAGATTGATTGACAATAACTAAGCAAATATGCTTGGTATGCTTTTATTATCGTCATGGTCTGGGCAATACTGTAACTCACACAGATAGTTGGAAACATTGTTTTATGAACTGTTTGACATCCCTCCACGTTGTGTGTTATTAGTTGTTTTCTATCAAGAACAATCGAAAAAAAAGTATTTGCCTTCCGTTTTGCTGCAGCACACATTGATAATTCTACTTCAACATATGTATGTACGTGTTCACACTCAAGCAATTGTATAATGAGTAGGGATGTGAATGAGAGATATTTCGAAAAAAAAACTAAAGGGTGATTTTTTAAAAGCTATAAGAAAGTTTTTCAGAAAAACACATAAAATTCAGAAAAATGCATGAAATCTTTACTAAAATCGATAGTACGGCCCAGGCCCAGGTCCACCCCGGACTGTAGCGCCAATCAAAGAAGAAGTACGGCCCATATAATTTAATGTTTGAAGACTATTTCATGCAAATGTTGACCTTGACTGCGCCTCAAATGGTCCATCCGCTTAGTCCAATTTTAGCATACTCTTTCCAACATTTCGGCCGGTATCTCACGAATAAATGCTTCAATGTTGTCTTCCAATGCGTCAATTGAAGTGGGCCAGTCTGTATATACATGAGCTTTAACATAGCCCCACAAAAAGTAGTCTAAAGGCGTTAAATCACACGATCTAGACGGAAGACCGGTCCCGAACGTGAAATAAAATGTTCACCGAACTCGCCTCTCAATAAGTGCATTGTTTCGCGTGCTGTGTGGCATGTGGCACCGTCTTTTTGAAACCAAATGTCATGCAAGTCAAGCTCTTGCAGCTTGGGCAAAAAAAAGTTGGATATCATCTCACGGTAGCGATCATCATTCACAGTTACGTTACGATTTGGTCCAATGATGCCGCCAGCCCATAAATCGCACCAAACTGTTACTTTTTCTGAATACATTGGTAGCTTTGCAATGCTTCTGGCTGATTTTCACTCCAAAATCGACAATTCTGCTTATTTACGTACCCATTGAGCCAAAAATGAGCTTCGTCGCTAAACACAATTTTCGGTAAAAAGCGCGCGAATTACGTTTGGGGGGCCGAATGAATAGAAAAAAAATACTTTTATTAACGATCCGATTCGTTTGACTGGTTACACAGAACTGACAATGTTTTTCATGAGTTATTCCTCAAGTTAATTTTTGCTGAGGTGACCTTTATTGGCCTTGTGATCGAAACGCCTCGGACGGAAACGCTCCAGATCACCTGAGCAGTATAAAGTTGAATTGAGAAATATGTTCGGCAGAAGGCCTTACAAATATGATGTTGCAATTCATCAAAAATGAGTTCGGCGGAAGGCCGTTGACCGGGTTATCCAACACGGGCGTTGGGCGGATGACCGTGGGTGACCTGCTGGTTGCTCGTGGCGGTGTTAGGTATCGTAACTCGCCATGAACTTTCTTAACAGAGCACGCATTTTGATAATGAAATTCAATAATTTGCCAGCGTTGTTCGTTTGTAAGACGATTCATGGTTAAATTATAGACCAAACTAAAGATGTTTGACTGTGAAACAAAACACGAAACGTGAGTCAGCCGCTTAAACCAGTGTTGCCAAAAAGATAATAGCTAAAAAATCACACTTTATATGATACAGTTCCAGGAAAGTTCATACAGTTCACGTATCGGTGAGAAACAAACCCGGGCAAAACCGGGCACAAAATCTAGGCTTGGATTATTCGTTTTGATTTAAGGGCAAGATAAAAAGTTTTCCAGCATTCATTCGAATATTATATTATATTCGTACTGACGTTTGCTCTATTTTTTAATTCAAATTTGTGAAAATGCCAATCGTCATTTTTTTTAATCTCTCTTCACTTCACTATCTGCAGCCACGAGAAAAACACTTCTCAGCTGAAAAACTCTGTTCAGGGCCGAACAGTCTTCGAACCGCAATTTTTACCTTTTAACCATCCCTCAATTTGCCGAAGTAGGTGTCTTTTTGGTGTATAATTAAAGATCGGTCGGAGAGAGCTCGTAAACAAACTCGTAGAGACCGCTATATACCTACATAATCCATTTCCAATATCCGACACACGAACGTTTTATGACATCTCGTCAGTATTCACATTCAGCGCCAGCACCATCCATCAGTGATAGATTACGACATCTTCGAGTGGTTCGAAGAAAGTTCAAAAATCACGTACAAATTACGAGAATAACAATAAACGCTTAACCATTCAACATCATCTCATCCTGTGAGATACACGATTTTTATCTCTCATAATGAGCCGCTCGCGAGATACACTCGACATCCCGTTTAAGACGCCAGCCATTCCCGCGGCATCAATTCAACCCGGGAACCAACTACTAACTCATCCTCATCCATATCGGAGTGTAGTGGAATCCCATCAGAAATACATTTACCGTTGTTCGCCCAACAGCCACCGCCGAGCATGAGATATGATAAAAGCCGAGAAAATGAATAATAAACCAGCAGCAACGGCAATCATAACTGTACAGTAAAAGCTTTGATGAGAATTACATCATCAGGCAGACGTCGTCCTCGTCGTCGTCGCCATCGTCCTAGCTGTTGTTGTTATTTTCGTCGTCACGGGGGTGTGACAGTGGCGTTGGTGGTGTTCATTGCGCAGAGGGTGAAAATGTGAAAATATGGCATACCGCGGCTTCTTAGCACTTAGTAACGTTTTGCAAAGCGGAAATTCGTATCGCATTCTTTTTTCTTTCCTCGAAGAGATAAGGTTTCTGGAAACTGCGAGAGGCATCCTTCGTGCTTCCTTAAGCAGCGTGCCATTGCCAGCGAGAGATTTCTGATTTCCACCATTGCTGCTCCTGCCAGTGTGTCCCACGATGAAAGTAATAAATATACTCACCGTCCTGAGTATTGTGCTGGTTTTCGGTTTTATCTGCGTTTATGATGTTTCCTCCCTCAATACATGGAGCGGGTAACAGTGGGTGGGAAGGACATGCCTAGGTGTGTGAAGGCAGAAAATACCTTAAAGTAGGCAATCGTGTATCTTGTTTGCTATTTCAGTTTAATGCTCGTCTCCCCGACTGACAAGAGCGATAAGAACGCACTTCAAATTGTATTTCGAATTTTAAGATTATTTCATGTGGGGTGCCTTGACACGGGAAAGCGACGAGATGTCCTCAGAGAATAACATATGACTGACTGGTGTTGTCGTCAAATTTTTTGACAGAAAGATGGATCAACTCGATGGGAGATTTTTTCCTCATCGAATGGCTTGGTGGTGAGTTCAGTTGTCGTGGAAGGATGTCTGTAAATGAGTGGAGTTAAGGAAGCCTGAACATTATGATGTTGATTGCGGAAGTAGGTGAAGATTTCTATCTGACAGAAGTGGAGTTAGGTTAGGTTACGTACGCATCTTTTACGTCTTTGTAGGCCCATACCCTTTAAGAGGGGTGGTGTTTCCTCTTGTATCCATAACTCGAGCGCGATGATTACGAAGTTTCTGGTTCCGATTCCTTGAGCTGAGCCAGCCCGATGTCCTAATTAATCTATAAAGAGATTTTTGTGACATGTCTTTCAGATCATGAAGGTTTTGGAAGAATTATTCTCCCAGAGTTTTAATACACTATCGGTAGAGGCTTGGACAGGGGCGGAGATAGTGAGGAGTATTCTCTCTTTCTTCTACGTCTCCACAGCCTCTGTGATGTAGTCATGGATAAGGTCCATTTTATTTTGGATGGTTATGTTTCGTAAGCGTATGAGCAGCTTTGTATCGCATTCCAAGAGCTAGTTGCATCGTTGGATTTGGGCCATATCATCCGAGTACTTTCACATGTGGTCAGATTTTTCCACCGCATATTCGATGGTCCGCTGGCAATCTTATTGATATCCGCCAATGGAGGGTGAATGCTTGGGACTGCGTGGGATGTGTCGATTTTGGCCCCTTTCGGGCCATTTCAACTGCTGACTTATTTCCGGCTATGTCCCTATGACCTGGGACCAAGCATAGCGTAAATCTGTATAACACACTTTTCCCTTGACGGAATGGAATTTCAAAGTCGGGATATAGGAGTGTAGGAGTCGCTTCAAAATGTTCAATTTGTAGTCTATTCAGTATATTAGCATGTCCAGTGATGCTTTGCCTCCAGCTTGGATTGAACACTTCTAATGGCACTCTTGGCAGCGGTAGCTTGCATATACAAGTTGACTGGTAGAATATTGAATAGCATGATTAGTGAACTTCAGAGTGGCGTGCTACCGTACTACACAGCCATGTGTCAATATAGGCCTTACGATCGCTGTGTACATCCATAGGATTATCGTGGGAGTGTGCGGGGTAGGCCCCACCTTTTTCCGAACATCCACTGCTTGCTGGTGTTGCTTATATTTTACAGCTTGTTTTGTATAAAAGGGGAAGCTCGAGTTGATGCATGTGCCACCACTGTAATACATTAAACTCGTCAAAAAAAGTCACATTTGTGTTTTGATATTCACGCAGCTCCTTGTTAGCTTTTTCTACTGAATTTACAACTTCTACAGGTGCAATGAAGTCAGAAAAAAGTTCTTTATCATCGGAAAAATAAGCTCTGCAACTCTTCATTTAACGATTGTTATAGTGATTCAACAACAAATCTTCTAAATTAACAAAACTTTTTTTTTGTTTCAAACGATGAATGTGGACAATCGTTAAATAAAGAGTTGCATAAGTATCACCTTCTTACTGTTTAGAACTTTCCTCAAAATGTTCTAAAATATTAGTTAACGCAATAATGTGACTTAAATTTATAATAACAATTGTTTGCAATTCGTTTTTCTCCCGTAGTATATTTGATATTTCGACCCAGTTTTTTTTCAATTGAAACCAATAAATAATAAATTAAAATTCATTTCTTGTACATACATTACTTTTTAAAGATGTTTTCAAAGCAGAGTTTGTATTTGATTTGCTTAACAACTTTGGTGCACACATCAATTAAATCACCTATTTGAGGATTTTCTTTGATTGCCTTTTCAATGGTCTCATGTATTGAGTGGTTAATACAAAATATGTTGTTCAGTGAACGGAATGCGGCAATCATGTTTGCTCCTCTGTCGGTGACGAGGGACATGTCATCCATCCTGTGCAGGATTCACCCTTCATCGATTTCAATCCAAGTGGTCTTGTATTTAATTTTCCCTCCTTTATATAGTGAATTGTCGAAGATATATATGTAGTTCTCAGGTAGTTGTCAGTCCATATTTCTGATGTGAGTCCTTATCCAGTTCATTTCACACTTCTTAGTTCATCTTTTAAAATTTCCACGTATTTATTGAACAAGTTTTTTATATTTCGCGAAATAGTTGGTGGATGCTGTAATAATTTGTCCACCTACATTTGGCCCATATTTGCACCAACTGCTATTAGGAACATGGGGCATGGGCTTATGTACACAGAGCAAAGTTACTGACTGCACCCAACCTGGTAGGATGCCAGCGCGATCCCTGCTTGTCCATAAGTCAAGTTGACATACAGCCTCCTAGTGGCGCCCCTGGATAGCCATCACAACAACCGTTGTGTGGTGAACCAATGTATGCAGCGATCCCGCTCTGCCCCGGAGTCAAATAATGGGCCTGGCCTACCAGTTGTAGGTTGTGCGTGAGGCTAACTCCCTCACCACACAAAAAATCGACGGTTACGAACCGACAACAGGCCTCGGATATGGACGGATTCAAAGTTGACGTCCCCAGCAAACGATCAAAGGACAATGATTTTCGGTTCTGCACGTGCAATGTGAGGTCCCTGAACAGACAATGTTCAAAGCAGAATGCAAGATGAGAAACTGCGACATCTACTATGGTGATTGCTACAAAGAGGGAAGGCAGCGCTTATTTGGATGCGGATTCGTTATTCGAGGCATACTTGGGCAAAAAGTCTTAAGCTTTGATTATATCATCGAGCGCCTCATAACAATGCGCATCAAGGCTAAATTAGGGAACATCAGCCTGATTTGGTTTTTGTTCGCACTTTTCCTCGATGTTTCAATTTGCTTTTCATGAACCTGTTTTTGTAAAATCTAAAAGTGTTTCTAAGTAGCAAGGTACTCGCGTGCCAAATCTCTATACCAACTGTACCAACCAATTTTATGTGCGAAATAAAGATAATTGACAGAGATAAAATGACGAACAGAAGAGAAGGGAAGAGCACAGGCTTCTCAGAAAGAATAAGAAAGAGCATGAGAAGCGCGTGGTCGTGGAGATCGAGAGGTGTTACGACAGGTAGGAGGTCCGAAAGTTTTACCAAAAGGTATAACAAGTATCCGGAAGATATAGATATCGGAACGAAACCTGCAGGGACGAAAATGGACAACTAGTAGTAGAATCGCAGTCGATGCTGAGAATTTGGGAAAATCATTTCTGTAGACTGTTAAACGGCGATGATGACACAAATTCCGCTGTCAGGCAGAATGTTTTACTACACGAATTCCGTCCCCCCGATTTAGACGAAGTCAAGATAGCGATATCTGGACTGAAGTCGAACAAAGCTGCTGGAGCGGACGGATTGTCCGTGGAACTGTTTAAGGCAGCTGGAGATGACCTGGCACCAGCTCATCCGTAAGATATGGTCGGAGGAAAGCATGCCCGATGAGTGGAATCTCAGCGTCGTTTGTCCGGTTCACAAGAAAGGAGACCCCTTTGACTGCGCCAACTATCGAGGGACCAGCCTCCTTAACATCGCTTACAAGATACTCTCTGCCGTTCTGTGTGAGAAACCCTTTGTCAAAAACCTTATAGGCCCTTATCAGTGCGATTTCAGGTCAGGAAACTTCGCAATAGACCAAATGTTTACACTTCAGCAGATCCTGCAAAAAAGACTCAAGAGATGCAGATCGACAGTCACCACCTATTTGTCGATTTCAAGGCCGCATATGACAGCGTGCATAGAGACGAGCTATACAGCGCCATTTCTAGTTTTGATATTCATGCCAAGCTCGTCAGGTTGTGCAGGATGACGATCGAAAACTCTCGCTCCTCCATCAAGGTCGGTAATGAACTCACCGAGACCTTCAATGTCAAAAAAGGTTTTAGGCAAGGCGACACACTGTCATGTGACTTCTTTAACATCATACTTGAGAAGATCGTGCGAAACTCAAACGTAAACACCCGAGGCACGATCTTCCAAATGCCCGTTCAACTGCTTGCCTACGCGGACGACATTGACATGATTGGACGAACTCAGCGAGCCGTCAATGAGGCTGGCATTAAAGCGGAAGCGGCTAAAATGGGTACAGCGGTAAACCAGGGCAAAACAAAGTACATACTGTCATCACGAAAGGACGCACAACATCGACGTCTCGGATAGAGCGTCATATTGGGCAGCAGAAACTTTGAGGTAGTCAAGGACTTAGTCTACCTAGGCTCCGGAGTAAATAGGGACAACAACACCAGTACCGAGATATCAAGCGCAGAATTACTATTGCCAATAGCTGCTTCTTTGGGTTCAAAAGGCAATTGAGTAACAGAGCCATCTCTCGAAACACCAAGTTGACATTGTATAAAACCCTGATCATCCCAGGCATATTGGTTGAGACCCAGGTCCATTCGGACTGTAGCGCCAATCAAAGAAGAAGAAGAAACAGCTTTTGTCCATGAGAGCATTTCCTTCAGCCCAGTTTGTAATCGAACACATATCCACGCTTAATTTAGCAACTCAATCTTCAATCATAAACATTGAAAATAATAACGGACCGGGCATAGAACCTTGAGGTACTCGCTTGTTAACATTGTAAAAGGACGACAGTCTTGAGTAATTTAAAACAGCTTAAGCTCGGTTAATAAGGTGTAAATAGAATAACTTGTTAGTGGGATTACAGAAGTTGAGTTGGGTGCACAGTTTGTGACAAAGTATAGTCAGATTAACACTGTCGAATGCTTTCCAAAAGTCAAGCGGAGGTAGTAATGTTTCTTTTTTCTTCGTCAATAACTTTTCGTGTATCGTCCGGATAGCAATTGGTCGATACTCATACGGGTTTGTTTTGTTAGGTACTGAGATTCTAAGTCGGATATCTGCTGACGACGCTAAAGATAGTATCAGAGCCCAGTCACACCCTCCATCACTTCATTGGGTAAGATGACTGAGTTGTGGATGGCCGGTAACAACTGATATGGAATCTTTTGAATCGTGTAGAAGAAAGGACAGCTAGAAAAAACAAAGTGCACCATTAACACGACGACACTTCACAAGCGACCCCAAGACTGTAGCCACACTGGGAAAAGTGTATTAAAATCTACCCGCCGATGATCTAAGCTTTGAATAAAAGTTGACTTGAGCCCAAATGCGGAGCAATATAGTATCAAAAACCATACTCATAAGCAATGAATTACCCAAATAATCAAAGAATTTTTAAAGGTTCATTCTTCAACATACCATATATCCATCACATCAAACGGTCCAAGTCAAATGTGCTCCAAATGCAATTAAAACGCCTCTGAGCACGTCCAAATAAATGTCAAGAGTGGACGGAAGAATGAAAACGTTTGTCTAATGATGCTCTTCGACGACAGTGGCGCAAGCAGTTTATAAGCGCCGACAACTAAGGGCATAAATCATGTGCTTAATGGCCCTGAACGGATTCTTGTTAGGAAAGTCGCTTCTGCCAACGGCACTTGATGGGTGAGTTCCCTTCAATGGAATAACTAGACAAGAGTTATTAGCTCCAACATGGCTGTGATTATGTGAAGAATTATATCAAATATCCTTTGATTTCGGGAAGAGGAAGTCTACGTTTTGTCAATGAGACCACTACAATTTACATACTGGGGACTTCTCATGGAAGAAGTGGGTGGTTTTTGCTTTCGTTTTCTGGTATGTCAAAGTTTCCGGCAGACGTTGTCTGGTATGCTATGGACACATATTGCCTTCCTTGGAATGACTACTGTAGAAGTTGTAAAGAGTGGACGCAGAAACTTTTAAGTTAAAGTTAGCCTAGACCTAGGTAGGTAAGTATCGGCATTTATGTACTTAGGCAAAGGTATGCCCATTGTACCGTCACGTGGTGAATTTAAATTAGTGGGGATTATGACAACCAGCCGGTTTTGTCAACAAATTTAACCCGTGTGTTGAAGATGCTAGGTACTTTCCTGCTAGTTCTCGTCTAGGCAGCGTCTACCGAAGTCATGTTTCCTGGGATGTTTCTATCGCCTGGCACCCAGTATAGGGGAATTTTAAATGGAATGTAAAACGATCGCATATCTCGTTGAGAGATGCGCTGCAGTTCATTAGTGTTTTGAGTTTATAAAGAACGATATTAGGGATTTAATTGCTGCCCGGCTTTTAGTAAAGATACAGATGTCTAGGCCGGATAACTCGTTCCACTTTATCCAGGACATGGCTTTGCTAATCGCCATAACTTCCGCTTGGAAGACGCTGCGTGATTGGGGAGACAAGCAGATTTGTTCAGGTTTATGTACTCTGAGAAAACGTCGCGTTCTACGCCATCTCCCGTCTTGCATGCTGACATAGGTCTCTTTCCAGTTTCAAAGTTTCAAAGCTTTCTGGGAAGTGTAGCGGTGAAGTGTAGGATTTCAGCATGGTTTTGCAAGTATGGGATTTCGCAATCGCACTATTCAGATCAACACCTTAGACAAACCGCACAGTTGGTTGGTGTTTGCTTACCAAACATATCCAACGGGGTGCGTTTCGGAAGAATTGAGAACCCCACTCAGTGTTGCAAAAGACTGCAATCTTTTGAGAATGCAATCGCTGAGTTCAAGGAAAGAATTATCTGTTTTGTGATTCAATCAATTGACTTCATTTGGGACTTTTGGACTTCAGCATCGAAGTCACCATTCTATTTGAAGTCTTAATTGGATCAATCTTTATGACCAGTCTTTTGATTTAAAATCAATTGAATGCATGTCTATTGACTGACAGTGCATTCACTGAAGTCACTTTGAAGTCTTTACCATTCTCTTGAAGTCATCCGCATTCAGTTGAAGTCATTGAGACTTAAAACATTTTCGATGCAGCCTTTGGGACCTCAAAAAAATTCATTGCAGAAAAACTTTTAATGGTTTGTCGCTTAATATCTTCTTACACGGCACTCTGATTGTTGCTAAGATGGGCAGCAAGGAACCATAGAGCATTCCATTTTTAAGATATAACACTGCACGTAGACACGATGACTCCTTTCAGACTTTAATTTTGAAAAATAGCTGCTTATGAAAGTTAATCGTTTGGAAAATTGTTTAATATGCAAATTCTTAATTCAAATAAATTTACTTTCGTTTTATTAAACTATTCATTTTTTATTATACGACTCCAACCCTCTCCCTTCCTCTCGTCGTAAACACTACGTTCTCATCTTCATCTGAACCTAAAAGCCCATTATACTCCATATAGAAGCTTTATTCGTGATTCTATCTGACTTGTTCAAACCTGCTCGCATACTGAATTCCCAAAGACTGTAACAAAAAAACTTTGAAATCCCAAAGACTGCATCGAAAATATTTTAAAGTCCCAAAGTGACTTCAGTGAATGACTGTCAGTCAATAGACTTGCATCCAATTGATTTCAAATTAAAAGACTGGTCATAAAGATTGATCTAATAACGACTTCAACTAGAATAATGATTTAAATATTAAAGCTCACAACTGAAAATGAATTCAGGAAAGGAAAAATCCAAAACATGAAGTCTATTGATTTGCTGGCCGAAGAATTTAGCCTTGTTCGAAACACTGGTGGCATTTAGAGTGGAAGGAATTTTATGCTTCTAAGTGAAGACGACGATTTCGCTCTTCTGTCGTTGATGCCCAGACCATTTTCAATTAGCAAGTTGATAAGTAGGTTGAATACATGTTGCATTAGATGTCTCAAAACTTGAGGGTATTTTTCCTGAGAAGGCTGTGACAACAACATCCGTGTAGGCAATGAATTTTCAATCTGTCTTCATTAATAGTAATTTATTTACTATTCCAGACGAGAGGGGATAAGACTCCTCCTCGAGATGTGGTCCTTCTGATTGAGCCTTTTACACACACACTTGTGAGTTGGTCTATTAGTGCTACTAGTCCCGCTTCTACTTTTGTTTTTTCAGTACCTGAAGTACCTGAAGGATTGTAGGAATCTAGTCCCAGAGAAAGTCAATTCCTTTCTTTATAAAAAAAGGTACACCGTCGAACAAGCTGCTCTAGTTTTTCTATGGGTACTGCAGTATGTGTTCTGCAGAGAACACATTCACGCTACTCCAAGATAAGACGTTCCGACGCAGAAGAAAACTGATGGCGTAATGCAGGCCTTGCACAATCAGAGCCATGAGTCCCTTCCGAACCATATCTGACTATGCAGCATATAGCGATCTAACTCACCTTCAGGCGGCGCCTGAATCGTCAGGCGGAAAGAAGGATAAATACGGAAGGAAGAGCGGTATCAATTACACTGTGGCGAACCAAAAAGGATGACTCCACAAAGGGCAGGTGGACCCATAAGCTCATTCTCATCATTGAATTATGGACGAGAGAAAAAAAGGGACTGTCATTTTTGTACCTTACGCAGTTCCTGTTAGGACACGGTGACCTTCGGAAATATCTCCATAAGTTTGGTAACGAATGATAGCTCACCTCTGTGCCCGGAATGTCTCGTGTTCTACTGTACACGCTTCTCTGAAGACTGTGCGAGCTTGCTTAGCCCTGAAGATCTCGTAGATTGACGAGATCGGAGAGCGACTGGACACAAATTTGCTCTTTCAAAGTGCACTACGAAGGGCTGAAGCGGACTAAATCAAAATTGTTAAACAGACCCGCAAGGTAATACCTTACTACAGTTCCGCACTGACAGTGAAAGAACTGTAGTTAAGGAAGTAGATGCAAAGAAAAATGAGTATAATACTCCTGAATCGTTCACGCTGAAAGCATGGGTTACCAGTATCTTGAAAAACATTCCACATCCATTGGCACAAACCATAAACAAAAAATATGAAACGTTCTGTGCAAGCTAAACTGGAAACTTAAAATCCAGAAAAGGGTCAAGAAAAGCCTCTTCTGCCCTTTTTAGCTGCAAAAAGCCAGTAGATGCAAATGGGTCCTACGACCTCGCGTCGATCACTGGATTTTCATCTCGATTGTCAACTTAGAGTCTCAGTTTTGTGGACAATACTAAGCAAAGCAATCAACTGCAAGGCACTCAATTGAGTACAAAGACTGGCCTGCTTGTGCAGCAGCGGAGCACTGAGAATTACTCCGTCAGACGCGCTGAATATTCTCCTCCATCTTCCACCACTGGAACTATTCGGAAAACAAATAGCAGCCAGCCCAGCCTTGAGACTCAAAACACACCAATTGTGGTCCGAATTCAACATCGGCCACTCAACCATTCTCAAGGAGTTCAACTTCCTTCCAAGCGACACTGACCGCATTCCTTCGGGCTGGATGTCTGATGGGCAGATGTTGGATGATTCTCTGCGTATTATCACGAATCGAGGACTAACGAAGGTGTGGGTGCGGGTACCTGTTCATAAGATCTCAACTTTGCTATCTTTCAGACAGAAACCATAGCGATTAAAGAGGCGTTGTCATGGCTCAAAAACAACGTGATATCGAAAAGGGATACCACCATCTGTTCCTATAGTCAGGCCGCCATAAAATCCCCGGACATGGTCATGTTCTGCTCAAAAACATGCTTTAATTGCAGGTTGTCTCTTAACGAGATGGTTGAGCATTTCAACATTCACCTCATGTGTGTGCCGGGACACCGTGACATACTAGGAAACTGCAAAGCCGATGAACTCGACAAGTGTGGTACAACCTCATGCTTCTCTATAGCAGGGGTACCACCTTCCATGCCGATCGCTACAGCCTACCATCATCTAAAGATTCACTCAATCAAAACCCACAATGACAAATGGCTAGAAGGCACCACCTGCCCGAAAACCACTCAGTCTGCTTGGACTTAGCAAGCCCTCATTAAGGACCCTCATTAGAGTCATAACCGGGCACTGTGCAATTGGCACTCATGCGCGCAGGATAGGTACCCCATATAATAATTTCTGCAGAAGCTGCATGAATGAAGATGGGGAAGAAAACACTCATCACCTACATCACCCGTAGATTCCTACACTTAGGGCCCTACTACTTCATCAATGAGCTAAACAGCGCCAGCATAGGCCAGCTAAATCGCTCTACTACAAGCACCAACTACGAGAAGTCAATCCGCGTGGTCTACTCTGGCCTAACTGTGACTGCCCTTAGCAGTCAGCCACTATAACCTAACCTAACCTAAAACGTCATCAATTGCTTTATAGTACCACATGGGAATGCTATTTTCTCTTTCCTCCCTTGGGATAATGTGCCTATATTTTTGAGCAGAGCTATGAAGACGAGGATGTTTGGTACAGAAACCATTAATTTTTCTTAGGAATTGGCACTTGTTCTACTCTTAGTTTTAATATTCATAACGAAATATCCTCATTCTAGACACTTAGCCTTACTTTTCGAACAACCACCCTTTCAGTTTAGTCCGACAGTCTTATGCATGAGCAAATAAAAACAAAAATCTCAATCAGACCAAACACCAAATTCCGTCTAAAAGCTCCACCGAGCAGAGACACACCCCATAAAAAACTAAACCATCCCATCACGCATCTTTCCAACGCCATAAATTATCCGCAATCACGCGCTAATAACTCATATCGACCAACAACTGTCAAAACACTTCAAAACCTCGGTGTTTCGAAGCGCTTAAGGCCCCATTAAATAAAAAATCCGCCGTCGTAAATCAATTAGAGGCGGCACGAAAGTCACAGCCGGCAGTCCCCTCGTTTGTTGATTCTGTCTTCTTTTTTTAATCATCCACTCCCCCTACCCGCACCCACAGCATCGCCAAGACAGAAGTCGCCCCACAAAGCATGCCAATTAATTAGCACGCGTCATATCAAATCACTTTCAAGCGACCACATCGCGGAGTCCAAGAATCGGTTAATAACTTATTTATGACTCGTCGTCGGAGATGACCAATAAAAGGCGTGTTGACACACAGCTGTGCGATAAGAGCGCGCAAGAGTGAGTCGCCACCGAATTCGATAAATAGGAAACGCCCGCGTGTTAATTTACGATCTCTCCGACAAGATGACGCGCCGCCGGCGAGTGAAAGCCAGCGCGAGCGCGAGCGCGACGCAAAGGGCGCGGAATGTGGTGAGAAATTTTTTAAATTCTACGTCACTTGGGGGACGGAAATTTATTAGCATGCCTCCCATGGAAGCGGTAACATCTGGCGGAACATGTGCCGTGCCGCGACAGATCGACGTCTAACGCCTGCCCTCTGTGTGGCACGGTGGTGTTGGTGGGTGGCCTTGCTGGCCATCACATGCGGTGGGTGATGACAAATGGGAGACTGCACACGACTGAGTGTAGCGTGATTTGATTTGATTTTAGCCGAGAGTTTGATGCTGCAAATTATGGCCATTTATTCATTGATGCCGGAATTGATCCTTTTTATTTTTCCACAATATTTGACGGCATTCACAAGAATATCACATAATTGAGCGATTGATTCAACTAGAGCTAAATTTGAAGCAGTTTAAAACATTTTTTCAGAACTTGTTTGAGGTCAAGATTATATGAAAATTGAAGCCCATTCACCTTGTCTATTAATGAGCAGAAGGTTGGACGAATATCAGTACTAGTCGCCGAATCGCAGTTCTACTCATTGACTTTTCTATCTATTAAGCTAGATTTATTGGATTCTACTATAATTTCTTTTCAGTGGCATGGCGCTACAGTCCAAATTGCACCTGGCCCTCAACCAACAAGCCGCTCTGGCTAGTGGTGTCAAGTTTTGCGTGTCTAGTTGGTTGAATTCCACTTGTGTGAGAAATCTTAGATGCAAGCGTGCTCCGTTGAGTTCACCTGCAACTTCAAAATCAAGGAAATAACTTGCCCATGCATAAACATAACCAAGACAATTCGCAGAACTTTTTCTTCCAAGAAACTAAGATCTTCTTCAACCACTTTTGAGATGGAAATTCGAAGGAAGTGTCTTATATAAATTAGGGCTTGCTCGTGCAAAAGACGGCTCATTTTCTCCCGAGCCCAAAGACACATTTGTTCCCGGTACTGATGTTGCTCACGCTGTTCACTCCGGAACCAACGTAGACGAAGTCCTTTGCTACCTCGAAGTCATAGCGTCCCAAACCCCATATCATCATCTCCCCAGTGCCGAACCTAATAGCCGATTCCGGCGCAATACCACCCAACGTCTCCTCACGTCTCGCTAAATTCTTCCAATCCAGTCCATATGATCGGCGCATGCCAGCGGATGTATTTCTGGAATATCTTGTGTTTAGCGTGCGGGTCTTGCACAATCATCTCCTGCATATCTTACAGAAAACACATGGGAGCGTGTCGCCTTTTCTAAATCCTCTTTTGACATTGAAGGTTTCGGTGAGTTTGTTACCGAGAGTTCTCCATCGTCTACATCTAAATCTGACGAGTTTGCCAAATATGACAAAACTGGACATAAGCTTGTATAGCTGATCTCTATGAACACTGTCATTTGCGGCCTTGACATTTTTTTTATAATTTGCGCGCGCTCAAGGGGTTATTAATACCCTTAAATGTCTGGGGTCAAGAGACAGCACGGGCCGAAGGTATAGAGGGAGAGAGAGAGATGAGGTGCACAATGGTCTTAAATATCTGCGGATTATAGTCTATGTGAAATATTGAGCTGGAAAGAGGATTCCATATTCGTGCGGTGCGGCTAAAAAACGAGTCTCTAAAATTCAGTGTGCGTCCGAAAGCAGGCTTAAGGTAAACTGATGTGCATTCCTGGCGAGACGTGTATTGCGGGTGATTTCAAGGAGAGGAGGAATGCAGTTGGCTAGCTCGCTTGAGCATCGTTTGTTAAAATAACGATAAAACACGAACAAAGACGACACGGTCCGTCGATGTTCGAGCGGGTCTAATGAACCCGTGATATCGGTGTCTCCTATACGTTTTATCGCTCGCTTTTGAATTCTATCAAGTAGGTGCAAGGTGGTCTTGGGGGCACCAGACCAGATATGAGCGTTATACTCAAGCTTAGGGCGAATATACGCCTTATATATTAAAGCCAAATCAGAGGGGGTGAAGTATTTCTTGCATCGATTAAGGAAATTTAAACATTTGGCAGTATTTTTGGCGACCTCGAATATGTGATCGTTCCAACTAAGTGTTATGTTGATGCACATACAAAGGGTGGAAAGAGTGTCGGAGACAGAACAGAGCCTTGGAGGACATCAGCATTTATTTTGTGGATATCAGACTTGAGCACATCCAAAACAACTTGGATTGAAGGGTTCGAAAGGTAGTTTCTAATCCACAGAAACATTAACATGTTGCTGCGGAAGCCGTACTGTCGGTCAATCGACTAATAGTTGGTAAAAACCGCATAAAAACGCGGTCAACCTAGTGTAGTTCCCTGGTCTGAAGCCACACTGATGATGACAAATCATATTGTTATTGAACAGCTTCAGACGAGTACATCAAACAGTAGAAAAAGTCCTGTTCGCGGCCTGTGAATTTGACGACGAAACAATGCTGCCTTTATATTCTCTATGATAACTAACTATGAAGCGTCATACAATGCATCCCTTTTTTCAAAACTACAAATACATTGAATATGGCTGAGTAACAAAAATTACCTATTGATCAAAAATATTGTTTGTAGTTTTCCTTGCTGAATTTTTCATTAATTTCTTCAAACAGCTGACTGTTATAAATGTCAAATATCGTCTGTGCTGTTTTACTGATGAATTATGAAGCATCGCAGATTGTTTTCTTGTGGACTTCTAATTTAGACCTACATAGGACTAGCACAAAACAAACACACCTTATGAAACTTTTTAAGAATATTCAAGCAAACGCATAGCGAATAGATAGAGTAGTGCCAATTATGGTTGTATTTTGTATGTTTGGGGAACTAACTTGCTCGAAAATAAATGTCAGAATAGTTTGAATTTGCTCTAATTCAATCGATATTAAATGTTTTTGCGAAGAAGAGATAAGCAAATTTATGTGCATTAAAAAGGGAAGTAAATATTGAAATTAATACAGTCCATATAAATTTACAAATTGCAATGTTTAAGAAAAGTCTTCCATTTTTGATGCAATAAAATCTTGTCACGCTTTGTAAAGGAATTTGTTCAATGCAGTACATATTTCTTTTCAGCGTCCTTATCCAAATATGGCTTCAAAGCAAAAAAACCTGAGCTTCAACCCTCGTCTTAATACACTTCTTCTTCTATAACTTCGAAGTGATTTGAGCTTCATCAAGCTGCCTAATCAGGCTTCAACCATTTGAAAAATGAAGGCTGTTCTGGTGGCGCTGGGCCATGGGCAACAGTGTCTATAAGATAAATGCAGTAGAGGCCCGACAAGTCGCAGAACTGAAGTAGTGTGAAAAAAATTCCATTATAGAAAACGCAGCTCATCCGCACTTTATACATTTTGTGACGTTTTCAATCCGAACCAAATGAGTTGCGGATTTAATTTAGGAAACATGAGCAGTTGCAGCAGAAAGTAAGTTTCAGATTAAATAAATATAAAATAATTTACTTTTATTTTCAGAAAACAAACCGCGCGGCTACAGTTCGAGGCAATGCCATCGCCAAGAATTTCACAGAAAACGACTCTAAATTTGTGTAAAAATTTGGGGACGATTTAAAAGCCCTATTGAATAGTCTAGGACCTCCAATCCTTTGGAGGAGGAAATCATCCAACTCGTTTGTTTTAAAGACTGTGCAGTGGAAGTTCCTGGGACATAAAATTTTGGAGTTCATGGGACGGCCTTAGATGCAGGTATGGAATATATTACAAAATAATAACTGTGTAATTGTAATGTGTAGCTCTACGATCTTTTCAGAAAATTACCAAAATTCATGCAATTTCATGAAGAGAAGACCGAAGCTGTGAATGACAAAAATACTGTAACATCATCAGACAGTAGATATATATCGACACATAAAAATCGATTATTAGAGCTCGAGCAAAAAAAAATAAATGCATTCAATCAAGGGTGATTATTAAAACTGATTTATTAAGTAAATTAAGTGATATGATGAAAACTACATACGTATTCAAACTGAAGACATATCCTATTTCTATTTGTTCCAGTTATTTAAACTTGTTATGACTTAACTTAAAATAAAGTATAATAGAAGTGATGTGAATGTTTTTAACTCATAAAAAAAGTTGCAAACGTTCTTCTCTGATTTGATTTGCTTCTGTCAGGTAAGACTGCGGAATTTCAGGCACACTTTCTTTAACTTTATCTATTTCTTCTGGTACTTCCAAATCATCAGCATTCACATTGTAATGAATGTTATGCAATGCAGGGTTAACATTTATGATTTGTATAGCCTTCTTTGGAGCTTAATGAAGTTGTCAACCTCCGAGGTAACACCCACACTAATTTTTAAAACGCCGATAGTTCGCTCTATCATGTTACGACCTTTGCTATGGCTTTTGTTGAACCTACTTTTAGGAGTACCAACACCAGGCGAAACGAACTGGTCTTAAGGTCAACGAGGACAAAACAAAATACATGCTGTCGAGCAAACAACGATCCGCCGCACACCACCTAGGCCAAAACGTCACAATCGACAGCTACAATTTCGAGGTAGTAAAGGAGTTTGTCTAGTTCGCTGTAAACTCCACGAACGAAATCGTAGTGGAGATCCGACGTAGAATCTCCCTTGGCAACCGATGCTACTTCGGTCTGTCAAAACAACTGGGATCGAAACTCCTGACTCGAAGGACCAAAGTCATGCTCTACAAAACCCTTATCCTGCCAGTCCTACTTTACGAGCCGAAAGCTGGACATTAAGTAAGGCTGCAGAGCTGATTCTTGGTGCCTTCGAAAGAAAAATTCTACGTCGGATATATGGTCCCGTCTGCGAGGAAGGCGAATGGAGGAGAAGACACAACCGCGAACTCTACGAGCTGTACAAGGATGTGGATGTAGTCCGGAAGGCAAAAATCCGTCGACTACACTGGCTCGGCCACATCGAGCGAATGGACAACAACGCTCCAGCAAAGAGGGTCTTCGAATCCGAGCCTCCTGGTTCGGGAAGGAGAGGAAGACCGAACCTCCGGTACAAAGACCAAGTCATCACGGATGTAAGACAGCTTGGCCTTGATGACTGGAAGCAGCGTGCCCAGGACCGTCACCGATGGAAGGCAGCAATTGCTCAGGCTCAGACCCTTCATGGTTCGTCTGCCTGATAAGTAGGTAGTAACACCAGCATTTCTAAATGGTGTGATGAGTCATGGCTACAAAGGATATCCAACATCTCCTATTTTATAAAATAGTGATCACATTCTTTTCATTTATTTAAAATTCATGATTTAACAATCGCGCATTGTTCCCCTTATCATATAATGATTTAAAATAAAAGAAGGCATCGCTATTGCTCCAAATAAAAACATCATGACTTGCTTCGGGATACCTTGCGTTTATATACCTGATCCGCTGCTTATGATCGCATATCTAAAATAAAACGTTAAGAAAAGCAGATTGATCATTCATCCATTCACATACATAAATTACAATCATAACATTTCTGGAGGCTTTGCAATCTTTACATGCGTCCCATCTGTACACACTGTTACACCCGGAATCCCTGATTTTTCATAAAAGTGCACTTTCGCCTCTAGCTTTTCTTCCTCGCTCATTTTTATATTTATCCATTTTTAACAAAATTGTGCTTCCAACATGTCAAATACTTCGGAAGGAACTACAAAAACTGTGGGTTGTCCATTCCAACATCAAAGTCCTTGCCAGTTTCAGTCTGAAAGCCACGCTCAGCCAGGAACCTTAAGCATGCAGCCAATTTAAGTTCCGCAGTCAAGGATGTGGATCTTACCACAGGTGACAGCAGTTCCCTCAATATTATTCAACCTCACCTCATTACTCAACCTTCTTATTTTGCAACGAATTTCCCTTAAATCGTCTTCTTCTTCGTCTAAATCCATAAAAAAAAACCAATTGAATCCATGAATAACTTCATTTCTCTCGTTCAAAAAACAATCCTTGCGAACAATTGAATATTGAAAATTCGACAGATCAGCTGATTACATAAAGTGTCGATAAGGAGGTTTTGCGGACCGATAATGTGGTTTATCCGATGGATTCCATAATACGGTTGATCTTCGATTGCGGATGAGAGTTACTCCCATCGTTTATCAATAAAACAAATCAAATTGAAAAAAGAAAGCACCCTGCATATTCCACTTTTGATCCGGTGACAAATTCCCCATCACAAAAACGTCGAACGCTCTTGTCATCCAAAAAGAAACAGAACCCAATTTCCTTGACTGAACACACTTCAAAGCAATGCTTTCGCAAAAATAGACAACATCTTCAGAACAAGTCGCAAATTAACAGTCGTGCAGACTCGAAATCGAATCGAGTTCGAATCGAAATCAATTTAAGACCCCGCCATAGACCAGATAATCCAAAACTGCTTTCTCTTGCAAATGATCCAAATCGACAACTTCATCTTTGAGAGCATGTACAGAATGTGACACAGATTGAACAACTACCGCACGAGATTCCCCATAAAATTTGAAGAAATTTCCTCAAAAGTGTGTGAGCACATGTGCACTGTGCAACCCACTCAACGCCTCAAAACCCAGTTGAATTTATTTTCAATTCAACAGACGCGTATTCCAGCCACGAATTTATTTTTAGAACACTTCACAGCACGGTGCGGCGCAGCGATGTGTACTCACATCTCACCGCGTAGGTCCTGCGGCAGAACAATCGACTAAATGTGGCACCACGGAAATAAGTTTCTCATTTCGATGTAACAACATTCACTAAAGGATATTTCATTGCTAGACACGTGCTCCAATAAACTTTCAAATAGAGTACACATGTATGGTCCTGATTCGACATACTCCTCCGTCCTTTCAAATATCACACACAGCCACGCGCACGTAGACTATACCGGCATGAAATGCCCCAACTGAAGGACGCCAGCGATTGAATGAAGTGCGCGCGTGTATGCGACAGCCACAAGCAGCAGTCCTTGGTGTGTGCCTTGAAATGACTCCAAAATTGCGACGAACAACATACAAACGTCGACGACTCTTGATCATGTGTGGTCGTTCATTGATGACATACATAAGAGCACAAACAACGGAGCGTCAGCCCCCAAGTTCATTCTGCAGCCGCAGCAAAAGGGATTACGAATCTAAAGTAAATTTTCAAGGATTCTTGATTCATTCTTATTTCTCTTGCAACGACAAATGGTGACAATTTAAAAGAATAACACACGCCACCACCATCGCCGCCACTCGCTCAATGGGAAGTCCTTATTCTTCTCCTAAATGGGATCCTTCCACGCGGACAAGTGAGCTCCTCTAATGCGAGTGTGCAGCCCGCAAAAAGGCAGAGCAGGGCAGAACGTGACGAGAGGGGGAGAGACAAAGTCAAGGATACAAACTTGTTAACATGATATCCTCCACGGAGAATGGTCCGCATTCCATTGAAATGAGAATCCTTATCATTGTCTCGCATGCACTTTTGTTATAAAGTCCCTCCCACCGAGGGTGGCTGGGCCGAATCACTTTTATATGAACTCGAGCTGAGTGCCAGTGGGTGGAGCGAAGCGAGGCGAGCTTAAGGACATTGAAATCGGTTTTCGCGTAAGATGATTGGCAATAAAGCGATAAGGACGTAGCATAACCTTGATGGTTTGTTGCACTTGGAAGAGAGATTCGATTAGGGACACCCCATTATTCCGACGCTTTCATATTCATTTGGGAGCGCATTAGATGGGCGATGAGGTGCACTTAAGCGAAACGAGTGTCGAGTGCGATGACGGGACTGCTTAAAGCAGCCAGCTTCGGTTTTGCGGATGCATTCTACGCTTCAATTTCGACCGCGACAATGTTTACTGTGAATGCCTTCCCGAGCGTGGAGCATGGGGCGTGAGGGAATCTGTTCGCGTGGAGATGCACATCTCGTCCATTATGCAGGTGCTAAGTGGCTAAATGAATCGTGCAGAATGTGAAGATGAGCACTAGTTGATTGTGATGGAGGGCCTGCAGCACTTTTCTTTTCACACTGGCTAAGGGCGAGTTGCTGATGGTATATTGGAGATTCTAGTTTCTTATGGCATTGCAAGTGTGGCGTCAGATATTGTCACTCAATCGGCTTGGCATGGCAACGACTTCGAAAATAATAATGACGGGTAGAGCGCCAGGACCTACCTTCTCAGCAATTACTCGTGCGATGTGGCTTGCAATTCTTCTCTCATGAGTAGAAGGGATCTTCAGTTTTATGTCGACAACGACTTCGAAATGACAGTGTTTATGGCAAGGAGCCTACTTCGGCAAATCTAAGGACGGTGATGCCACTCTGATCACTGAGTTAGCAATCGATTCAAATCATCAGCATCCAAATATGATGCCAGTCCGATATCTTTCCATTGCTGGCACACTTTCGAAGGGAAAAGATCTCTAGCAGGTGGCGTTAAGCCTTCGAACTTGTCAAACGTCTCACAAACACTTCAGCGGTCGACGTAGGAACTATTTATCTTCCTCAACGCGTTGAGTCGTCGAATATTTCACAATTTTCCTCTGTACATCCTTGGCATCACCTCTATGTCTGCCTGCCTGCACGCCCGCTTCTTAGTCGTCAAGCAAATGTGTACACAACCCGCAACGCATCGCGAAATCTAATTAATTTATCGTCGAACATTTGTTGTTGGTGCTCCATGCGTGCTTGCCGCAATTGTGCTTCGTACACGCCGCCTCTCAGCCCCAGTGTCCGTCTAAATCCCTCCCATCTATAGTCGCACTACTGAATTCGTTTCGCTTTGATGCTCCCCGAATGTCATTTCAAAGAAACAAAAGTGCAAATTGGATTTTTCTCTCCTGCTCTACAGACGCAAGCACACACGCTCAAGCTGGCGAACAAAAATGCCGCGGCGATCACATCCCCGCAGAGAGAAGGAGACGCTTGCTTTTTAAGAGATAGTTTATGCCCAGAAATTAGACGCAAACTGTAAATTAATTAAAAACTATTTGAGAATTCCTCTTGGACCGTTTTGCACGTCGGATGCATTCTTGCAAAGTGATCGTACATGGGAACGCGGATGGCAATGGGGCTATGGGCAGTGGTGGTGCCTGCGGCACCGTCGGCTGCGGCGGCTCTGCGGCTGTACCGCGCCACGGCGATAGATTGAGATGCAAGCGTGTGTTGATGAATTGCGAAAATAGTGTTGGGGCAAGTATTTTTGTAATTATTGTACAGCGCCACTATTTTTGGCAGTCCTACAAAGCAGCGGACAGTGAAGAAGGCAAAAAAAAAAGCGAAAAGAATAGGACCCATCGACCATGCGACACGGGATGGTTAACGTTCTTCTAGACAGAGGATTAGACCGAAGGCAAAAAACAAATTTAAATGGACAACTAATTGTAAATTTATTTTTAAGTTTTCCCTGCAACTGTTTGCTTGTTGTGCTGCACAGTTTGCTGTGTGTGTGCGTGCCATTGGTTTTATTTTGTTTGCCCCGTCATTCGACGCAAGTGACGGATGGTTGAGTTCCATAGACAGCAGACACGAGGAAGTTTTGAAGAAGATTAAATTATTCAAAGTTCGAGAGAAACTAAAAGAAACTTAATGTGAAGCACAAACGACGCGGTGCGAGGGACCGGAAACTATTGCGAAAAGAAGAAGTTGATTTCAGAAAATGCACGAAAACTTGAGACCAACGACTGTTCTAGTTGAGGCGTTCCAGTGGCTTGGCAATTGCCATCGACGCCGGATGCGAATTGAAGACATGTATTTTCAAAACTGCTATCAGATAGAGGATGATTCAAAGAAAAAACATTCATCGTCCATGGCTAATCTCCACAGTCAAGATGGCCTAAAGCAAGTGGAGGGATCGTCGTCAACCCAACTAAAGGCTTCCTGCAAAATGAATATCGGCACTAATAACCGTCTTAATGAGTTACCCTTATAGCTCTATCCTCTCTCTACACAAGCCTACACAGGCACTTAGGCATAGATTAGCAAGGTTCGTTAGAAATGATGTCTTAACTTTGAAAGATCAACCACTTCCTCCTTCACCCTAAAAGCTGATGTGGCTTCTGTACTCCATGATATCACAGAACGGATCATTTGACCAGAGAAATAGTCTTATGAACAGTCCTCGAACCAGTGACTGGTCCATACCTTCCATACCTTCCAGCCCTTCCAGATGCTTCTTCCAGCCAGATATGTACTTACTTAAAGCGACAGAATTTCGTAGTTCACGAATATAGTTTCAACAAGAGATGTCGTCCATGTATGCTACGCACGTAGCAGTTCTTACTCGACTGGACTTCGTTTCGTTTTAAGCTGGAGCTCCTGGCAACTTCCAACGAAGAGGTTTTTGAGTCTTTTCAGAGCACATAATTTAGTATGGAAAACACCTATTCTATTTAAGAAGCGCACTTTTTCTTCTTCTTATGGCACTACAGTCCTGGGTGAGGTGCCTCCAATTTCGCACATCGAGATGGTTGAGGTCATTCCCCACTTGGGTGCGCCATCGGCTTCGTGGTCGTCCTCTATTGCGTTGTCCCACTGGTTCGGAGTCGAAGGCTCTTCAGGCTGGAAGAGTAGTTTCCATGCGCTCTACAAGGCCTAGCCATCATAGGCGTTGAATCCGTTGACACCTGGCTAGACTCATGTCGCTTTACAGCCCGTACAATTCGTGGTTGAATCTTCTTCTCCAGAAACCTTCAACGCAAACAGAACCAAAGATTGGACGTAGAGCTTTTCTTTCGAAATGATTAAGGGCTTCTTCCGCTCTTGAGATACCCTATGTTTCCACGCCCTAGAGCAGGACAGGGATGAGAAATGATGAAGAGGCGCACATTGTTATCGTATTCTTGGTCCTCAAGTTGTTCAAATACTCTCCATTGAATGACCTGTCTACCAGTTAGAGCAGATTGCCTCACTTTGTTGAAGCCTAATATGACTAGCACTGTTGTCACACACCGTCTTAACATCAAAAGACCTGCACAGCGTTAATTTGTATAGCAGACAGTATCTGAAGTTCCCTTGTTTTCCCCTAGAGAGCGTTTTTGATACACAATAGATGGGAAGTAAAATACCACCTGTAGACCAAAAAAAGCATCTTTTTGAGGGACTCAGAACTTATGGTAATCCCAAAAACTAGATAGTAAAGAGTCGGATCCCCAGTATGTCGGGGGTGAGCAATCGCGTCCAGGGACCTTGTCATCCAGCGACTGCAAGAACAAAACGAGAAAACCAGAGATCGTAACCGTGGGAGTGGAAGTATGTATCCCATGGTTAATTGGTGTGATGAATCGTCGATCGTCGTGGTATTCTAATATCAGCGTCATTTTAAAGATGTCTCCCACTTGAAGAACATTAAAACTTTCTCGCTCAGCAAAATTTCGATGAGAAGGTACATTTATTTTTTTCAGTGCAACATTTTGTAGTTTTTGTAACTTTTTTATATGTGTGGCTGATGCATTACCCCAGGCAAGTATTCCATATCTCAGTTTAGATTCCACTAGCGCAAAGTACACATTCCTTAGCACTGATGTTGGTGCATGGTACTGCAGATGAGTTAGTGCGTATAGTGCCCCTTTAATACTCGAGCGTAATTGATCAATATGCGTGTCCCATAAGAAATTACTGTCAATTGTTACTCCTAGATACTTGTAACTTTCTACTATATCCATAGGACAGCTAGTAGAGTTACGACAGGACTCATTCCTACAGTATATTTGCTGTTCGGTAGCCTTGAATTGCGGGTTTCTGATGTGCATCATTTTTGTTTTCGAGGCGTTAATTACTAACCCATTATCTTGACACCTCCTGTATTATTGTTGTTGCCGTCTGCAAGTGTCTATGGCATACCACTACTGCCGTATCGTCGGCATAAGCAAAGGGTTTGGCAAGCTTGAATATGCGAAGAAGCTCGTTGGAGTATAATATGAATAGGAGTGGGCCCAATTTCGATCCTTGTGGGACTCCGTATTGTGCATGTTCTTTTTGGCTGTAGGTATTGCTTATCTTGACGCAGTAAAATCGGTTGTGCAGGTATTCCTTTAACCAATCAGCCATTACTCCTTGTATACCAATACGTTCCAGAGCATCTATTGGTTTTGAATGATTAAGGGTGTCGAAAACTTTACTAAAGTCCATAAGTAGGACCAGAACGTGATCGCTTTTGTTTAGACTTTCGTTGACGTAGTTTGCGAACTCCGCTAATAGTTTACCTGTGCTTTTCCTTTTTGCTTTTCAATAAAATTCTGCAATCGGTTTGTTAAGACCTCTTCAAGACACTTTTCGATTACTGGCAATATTGATATTGTGCTGTAATTTTTGAGTTGAGTTTTTGCACCTCCTTTGTATATTGGCTTGACAACCGCAGTTTTTAAGATCTCAGGAATCCTTCCTTGTGTAAGACTCAAATTAACAAACTTGCATAAGATAGGTGCGAAAATTTCAACGTGAGTTTTTATGTCCACAGCTCAAATTGCATCAATGCCAGGCGACTTATTTTCGCCAGGCAGACCAATTATTTTTGTCATTTCGAGTACATTTGTTCCTTGAATAAAGATTGATCTATCTGTTGATCTATTAACTGGAAACGATGTAATCGAGTCACAATGGTGCACTAAGTTTACAATCTGTTCACAAGAGTTGCTTGCGTATTCGCTAACGAGATTATACACACATATTTGCCCACTAAAATTTGTTATTATTGTTTCATCAACACTAGGCTTTTTCCTTCCCATTATCTCGCTTATTAGGCTCCATGTCTTTCGTGGATCTGATTTTACCTGGTTGAACTTGGTTTTGTAAAAAATGCCTTTTTGCATTGTTATGTCCTTGTTTAGTTTGTTGCGAAAAGTCTTATATTCTAATTCATAGGTCCTGCATAATATATTATTCAAATCATCCCTTTTTCTACATTTGGCGACTAAGTTATGTGTCATCGATGGGTTGTGCTTCCTTTTATTTTTTATATTTCTGACAGATGTCGACCTCTCATATATGCTCTTCATTTTATTGATAAGTTTTTGATAAAGAGAAATTGCATTGTTTTCATTAATCACTTCTTCCCAATCTGTTTCTGCGATTAATTCGCTTACTCGTACGTTACATACAAAGGACTTGCTGAATTGCTTTTCTAGTAGAGCTGTTTGTTGCGAATTTGTAAAATATATAATTGGGTAATGATCTGTGATAGAGGTTTCAATTACCATTGAGTTGATTTGTTGATCTGTTGCATTTGTTAGGATGTGAACGATTGTCGATTTTGTCCCGTATTCGGATCTACCCTGCTAAACTCTGTCTGTCGCAGATTAATAACCTCCCTGTCACACATAACAACCCTGGACTGGATAATTGGCGGGCCGCTGGTTCACTAATTTCTTCTCATCTTATTCTTCCTTTTGTTTCTTAACTATTAGGAAATATAGATCGCATCAATCATTTGAACAGTACGGTTGTTCCTATTTAGTTCATCTCGACTCCATACACTGTCACTACATTCATTAACGCAATGATGCTAGCATCTCTAAATAATCTTTTACACCGTATAAATGCATATCTTTCACATCAATATTCACATCGCCCATGATAACATTCTCATACTTTGTTCCCAAATGTTCAATATTGTTTCTGAATTCCTTGATAAATGCTTTTTTACTATGACCTGGTGGTCTATATATTCCAACTATATATTTGTCTTTATTTTTTTCCATAATTCGAATTTGAATATTTTCGTATGATACGCTTTAATAAGTAATTCCTGTGTATTGCAGGTCATTTCGAATTGGCATTAAAATTCCTCCACCTCTTCGATTATCTCTATTCAGAAACTCAGTTTGAAAGCCATCGAGACTATAAAATCCCTTCTCTTGTTCCTCTATGTTAGTTTCAACCAATACAATAATTTTCAATTTATTTATTATGCAGTTTATATTTAAACAAAACTCATTCCAATGTTTACGCAAAGATCTAATATTAAAGCTCAGGTAGCAGCATGTATTTTTGGAAAATTCATTTATGTTGATGCCGCTACAACCATTAGTTACCCTACATTTCAAGTCAACATGTAAACCATTGTTTGCATTTGTGTTCTCCATTTTGACATTTATTTTTTGTGTTTCTTTTGTTTGTAAGCACGTTTATTGTGTGCGAGTGATTTTGATCACATCTTCAACGGAACTTATTATTATCGTCTGGGTGTTCTCATTTTGTCTGGCCAATATTTTACCCGCACTCTCCCAAGCAAATCTCCAGCTTTCTGCTCTCGGCTTCTCCTTTGCCAACCACAGTAAAGGTTTGTTGTTTGTTGTGTCTGGTCAGCTGATTGTTGACATACACCGTAGCATCTGTCAGAGCTGTGCTCTTGTTTGTGGAGCTGTGAGACCGGTTTGTGCAGCCGAACAGAGTAGTCGATTTTGATAGCCTGTGAAGTTGAAAAATAACAAAAAAAAAAAAATAAATAAAATCAGACATTATTAATTGGAATTTGAATTTACTGTGCGCGTTTGCTTACAAATATATTAAAAGTATTTGTGTTTTTTTTAAAGTACTACTATGGATGAGAGTGGTAATGCGCCTCGTCCGCGCCCATCAGTCCCGCCGGGTGTCTCCGGAAAACGGGATTTTGTGTTACCGTCCGAAATGATAACGGATGCCGACAAGGAGAACATCATGAGTGCAGTTAATACTAACTGGACTACTAAAGAAGACAGCCATCACGGCTCACCTTTTGATAAAATAAGGGTTGAAAATTCAGCTAAGCTTGGGATTACAAACCCAACGGGAAATACCGGAAACCTAACGGGATTTCTTGGAAATTCGTGCGTCATCGGCTGCGTCGATAACGGTTCCACACCAGTTGCTGAGCGTCATGACGCTGTTTTTAATGACAACGCTGCACTTGAGTGCCTCTTGGAGAACGATCATGAACTATTTAAGAGAGTCAGTATGCGAAAAAGACGCAATATTGATTCGCCGTTAAAGGGAGCAAAAAAAGCTGTTTTGGAAGTTAACTCTCAAAACCGCTTTCAATTACTGGATACGGATGATAATCCCCCAGCCAACCAGAATGTACAGTTGATTAACGCAGCCAGGGATGGAGATACTAATATAATGGAAGATAGCAGATCAGGAAACAACAGCGTGCCTCCTGCTGAACCGAAGGTAGGCGGCCCTCGCCTTTCCTGGTGCCCACCTATTTTTGTTAAGGGAATCTCGTCAAAATCACTATACACATTCGTAAGTTCATCTAAATTTAGTAGGGAGAATATTCATTTCGTTACCAGCGGCTTCTGCCGATTTAAAGTTTTTGTAAGGGATATTGAACTGCACTCGTTGTTTCTAAACCATTTTAAACAAAAAGGTATTGAAGCTTTCTCGTTTGTGCCAAGGGAGCTGACAAAATTCAATATTGTGCTAAAGGGCCTCTCGAGCAGCTTTTCGCCGGAGGAGGTTCTTGATGAAATTAAACGGTTGAATCCCTCACTGAGGGTCTCCGTTAAAAGGTTTGAAACTAGGTGGTCCAAGGCCAATGGCTCACCGCTTGAGGTTTTCCTATGCACGGTGGATGACAAAGAAACTATGGTTAAGCTGAAATCGATTAGGGATCTGTTTACCCATGGCGTCTATTGGGAAGCTCTTCGCGGCTCCGGGCCTAAGCAGTGTTTTAGGTGCCAGAGGTATGGTCACTTCGCAGCTTATTGCTCGTTCCGCCAACGATGCGTCAAATGTCTAAACGACCACGAACCTGGAAATTGCAACTTAGATCCAAAGTCAGAATCGTCACTCGTTCACTGTGTGAATTGCGGACAATCTGGACACCCGGCAAGTTATAAAGGTTGCCCTAAGCATATTGAACTAATAGAAAAAAAGAAAAAGGATGCCGCATTTTTGAGCACAACCCCGAACAGGAATTTGAATATTTCAAACAATGTTGTTTCAAAACAGAAGAACCTAACTCGGAACACTTCTCCACATACCTCATATGCGGCAGCAGTTAAAGGTGATAACACCTACGTCATTCCTCCTTCCAGTGGTGGAAATAACGTTTTTGCAGAATTCCTACAGGAACCCCAAAGACTTTTTGGGGTCTCTTTTACTGTGCTTTATACCAGAGTGAAATCATTCTGGTATGAATACTCTAAATTAAATGATGATCAGAAACCGGAAGCCCTTCTCGGTTTTTTGGCCTCGCTTGAACCATGAATTTTAATATAATATCTGCTAATATCAATTCCTTTTCGCCAGATAAGCAAATAGATATCGATCTACTTTTAAAAGACACTCTCCCTACCGCTGTTTTGCTCTCAAATTCATTATTCTAGCTCCTCCATCTTAGCAACTATAGCTTCCACCCCAATTACTCATTTAAACTCATCTAAATCTCTTGCAATAGTCTCTGTATACATCCCCTGTCATACAGGTGTCTTACTCCCTCCAGCTCTTGACGATCTCCTTAGCGTCCTAGTTAATTTCGATTTTGTTATTTTAGGCGGGGACTTCAACTCGCGACACACCTTATGGGGGGATTCCAAATCGAACTTCAATGGGGACCAACTTGCATCTTGGTACCTAAACAACCGATTTTTAGACCTTGATATTGTCGCTCCATTGGGTCCGACACGTCCGAGTTCTGGATCACATATAGATTTTTTGATCACCTCCTCTAACTTCCGCTCTGGTAATAATATTGCCTGCTTAACATTAGACCCTATTTCAGACCACTTCTCAGTTTTATTGAACATCAAATTACAGAATACCTCCGCTCTACCATCCCCACCAATCAGTTATTCCTGTTTTAAAAACACAAACTGGAATTTATTCAGTAGGTCATTGACAAGTAATCTATCAAGGATCCCAATTCCAACAGATAGAAACCTCTCCAAATTAGAAATAGATAATTTCATTACTACTCTTTCAGAAATTTTATCGAACTTAGTAGATTCCCATAGTAAAAAAATTTTCATCCAAAACAATCATTTAAAAATGTCCAGTTTTACCCTTGGGCTCTTCAAAATCAGGAAAATCTGGAAGAGAAAACTCAAGAGGCTATTCCATCATTATGGTGATCGCACCAACCAGAATTACCGACTGTTGTCCGCTCAAATCAGCTGCTTAAGCAAAATCATAAAAGACAAAGTAAATCTGGAGCTTAATGCCCAATTCAGAAATAAGCTGGCTAGCCTATCCCCTTCAACTAATGTTTTTAAAACTATCAATCAAATTACAGGACGCAAGGAACACCCAAACAATAGTCCAGGAGGATTGACTGACGGCAATGCTGTCTTCCTCTCATCCAGGGAGAAAGTTGAAGCGTTTTCCAAATTTTATACCAACCTATATACAGCGAACTCCCCCTCAGTAGATCTTGATAACCTCTTAGAAGTTAGCACTTTCAATAGTGCCTTTTCCAACTGGCACTCTGACTTAATCATAACAAACTTCTCTCCCTCCAATAAATCTGACTCTTCCTCAATGCCCAGAAGAAGAGGACCAAACAGGAGCACAGATACCCTAAACTGGTGGACAAAAAGATAGTTTAGCTTCGACGAAGATGCCTGTAACTTCGACGGAAGAAGCACCAGTAAAAGCAATAGGCAAAAATGGGAGGAACTCCGCAAAATACAACGACCCCAAGATTGTGACACGAAAACATGGGGCCCAGAAGAACGGGTCAACTCTGAACGAAGAAAATAAGACACATATAGTAGGCACGCATTTAAGAACTTACAAAGTCCGACCATCCGACACCATGTTGGTCCAACGAGAGGACCGCCGTTTAGCGAAGAAATGTTGAAATTTGCATTGGAAATTTCGTGCTGAAAATTACTTCGCGGACATACCCTGAACTGTTGCTGAACATGTTCAGTAACTGCTTGAAGGAAGGGAAATTTTATAAGGGCTATAAGATGCAACGCTTGGTACTTACTAACAAGGGAAAAGGAGATGCTGACTCCCCATCTGCATACAGACCTCTGTGTATGCTCTTTACTTCGGGGAGGATGGAGGATTTCTAGAAGATGTTGAGACCACGTCAGCCAGCAGAATATATATCAGAAAGACAGCACGGCCTCAGAAGAGGACACTCTACGATCGGAGCAAAATAGAAGAGGTCACGGCCACCCAAATTGCCCAGCAGAAAAACCATTAGTCCAGGTAGATTGTACTGTTGGCAACTCTGGACGTCAACTCAGCTAAATTGACTTCGAAACTGGACCCGAAGTCATAAGAAGCAAGGTCGCGGTGAGGTACCTGGGACCGAGGCTTCACACCAAGCGCAGCGTGATCTGGGCCGATGCACTTTGATGTCAAAAAAGGATTCAGACAAGGCGACGCGCTGTCATGCGACTTTTTCAACATCGTTCTGGAAAGAATTGTTCCCAACTCGAACTCAGAAGTTCTACCAACTACTCGCATATGCCAACGTTATTGACATTATCGGAAGAACGCAGCGAGATGTCAATGGCGCTTTTATGGGTATCGCAACGGAGGCCGCGAAGATGGGTTTAGCTATAAATGAGGGTAAGACCAAGTATATGCTGTCAACGAGAAATGACACCCAACACCGACGTCTCGATCAGAACGTCACAGCGGACTGATATAACTTTGAGGTAGTTAAAAACTTTGTCTACCTAGGAACCGCTATCAACTCAGACAACGACACCAGCGCTGAAATCAAACGAAGAAAAACTCTTGCCTATCGGTGCTTCTTTGGACTAAGAAAGCAATTGGTAAACCAAGCCCTCTCTCGAACAACCAAGGTAACGCCTTACAAGGCCTTAATTGTCCCAGACCTGCTATATGGCGCGGAGGCATGGACTTTGTCAAAAGCGGATGAAGCTGCTCTTGGTTGCTTCGAGAGGAAAATTCTTCGTGTGATTATCGGTCCCGCCTGCATAGATCGTGAGTGGAGGAGGAGATATAATGACGAACTATACGGGCTGGTCAGCGACATCGACTTAGCCAGAAGAGTGAAGATCCAACGATTGAGATGGCTACTTCATGTAGAGCGGATGGAAACCAATGCTCTACTCAGGTGGCGCACGTGGAAAGTGGAAAGGGACCTCAACCAACTATGCGTGCGAAACTGTAGACAGCTAGCTAAAGATCGCTGGCTAGAGACGCTTGTTGGTTGAGGCACAGGTCCAACCCGGATTGTAGCGCCACCTTAAGTAAGTAAGTAAGTAAGTAACTACCTTAGCTCTAGTTTTAGGACTAGTACAAATGTCGTGAAGGAAAGTGTTAGGCAAGCTTTGGTAATCACCTTCAAACTAGTTTGACAGCCCGAATGGGTTGTGTTTTGTTCAACTTTCCAAAATAAAATGAAAACAAAGTAAATGTATTTATATACTTAAGGGGATCCTTCTACAACTCTGTTAACTGGACATTATCATCTTAGTATGATTAGTAGCCAATGGCTATAAATCCAGAGGAAGGATATAAAAAGGTTGTAAAAGTTATTCTTCACTTCCTGTGCGTACATACTGTTACCAGTCTCTGACGGTTGTGAAAGGATAAACATTTCCATGAGTGTCGCTGGCTTAAAACCGCAATAAAATGAGAAGAGAAAATTGTGTGGAGTACGTTAAAATCAGATACCAGTATACTGTGACGTGGACACAAACCACTAAAAAATAAACGCTATCTGTGGGAAACAATCGAACACCTTTCGGAGTACTAGTTATAATCCGTCGTAATAATAAAGCTACCATCACCACCTTAGCAAATGGAGTAAATGGGTTCAAGTACGAAGCGCCGATGGGGAAAGTATTTTGGTGGTCATTGTGTTGCCTGTGAACGAGACAGCGCCGCGCCGAAGCCACAGTATGTACATACATGAGCGCCCATAGGAATGCTAGCTTGTATAAATATCGGAACGGGGCCGAAGCAGGACAGCTTAGTATTGGATTTTGTATAAAAGTGATCGAAGTGCTATAAGTGTGAGCCTGAATGGCAGTATAATAAAGTAATTGTGGTGATTTTAAAATGTTAGAGTTAGATCAGTAATTGTGCAGTATAAAGTAATAAATCAGTGCATAGAAATAGTGAACTTGTCAATATTTTTTATGGGACAAACTAATTGTGATTACGTAGGCACACATAACATAACAATACCCCTGATCCCATCGCAAATTTATGAAATGTATTAGATAGACGCTTGCAATCCATTAAAACAAGTTCAGGCAGTTATGTAGATTAAGGCTTATCTGGCAGAAAAATGCCGAGCACACCCAAATGCCGAAAACTTTTGCCCATCCGTGTTCACAGTTTTGCAGATTCATTCAGGCATCTGGAAGTCTGAACAACAAGTTCACGTAACAGGTACCAAGTAGATGAAGAGGGTTTTTCCTCTTGCGGTCACAATGCCAAGAGCCGAGTCTAAACTCTGTTCAAGAGAAAATCATCAACTACATATCATGATCCCTTATTAATTTTTCTAACAAAAGCGGCTCTAAGTGGCCATACGCTCTGAGAACAAATATGTGTGTCTCACATATTTGCTGCATCCTAAATTAATCCCTCAGTGTCTTGGATCTCCACTAAATCTTCTCCTTACTCGCCTTCAACTTTCGCCCATTTCTTGCCGTCCCCTTTGTCAACAATTCAATTTACTGAATTGTGTATCTTTTGTTTCCTAAATCAACTGTCAAAGGCTCCCACGGGAGCACCCAACCCACCACTGCCTTCCCTAGGACAGCTCTGAACTTTGCGGGGCGACCCTATGCGCTCTAATTTAATTGAATTATGCGAATATCCTGTTCTGAATGATATCCTCATTCTCGAACGTTACAAGCGATAAAATTAATTTGTACACGTCCGCATACATCCCGCGGGAGGAGAGCGCCGCGCCCCTCCAGCCAGCGAGTGTTTGTGCATTTTAAATGAAATGGAAATGTATTGTTCCCTTATTGATGGCCAGTTAAGCGGCGAATCGAGAGCGCACATAAATAGCGAATTAAATGAGGAATGATGATGAATCGAAAGCGAGCATCAGGATTAATGCGACTCATCGGATAGGGGCTGTGATTTCAAATTCGGGCCGCAACAGACAAGGGCGATGGCATTGCCTGGACATTGATTACACAATAATTTTGTTTTGAAATCAAAGATAATGACTGGACTACCAAAGTCAAACGAAATGATTTATAAATCGGCGGACAGGATTTACATGACAATTTGTGGTCCGCTGTGGTGACATTGCATCGGCATAGTGGCATTAGTCTATGGCGTAGTTACGTGTGTGTCGGCCGGAGGCGCGATCCATGAACCAATATGGAAATGATGTGGTGGTGAATACAAACATCGAAAAAGGTACATACCAAAAAATTACTTAATTAGGGTATTCCAACAAATTAAAAGTTTATATTTTTACATAGCTGACACACAAATCATTTCTCGATGACAAGCTGCTAGCGCAGTAAGTGTAAACCCAGGGTCCTGATATTCACCACTTGTCACCAAAGGCACCATGACTGAAGTTGTAGATCATTGGTAATAGCATTCTGGCTGTGGGTGTCACAATAGACCAACATGGTAAAGGTGCGCTGCAATTTCGCTTGCAGCACAACAATTTAACCTAACCTATGGCAGTTAAAGTATGCATTTATTACGGCTTATCTTCCCTCAGTTAAAATTAAAGAACAGCAAGAATACCCTTGCTATAACATTAGAACAGACATAAATGTCAATATTACATAATCCTCATCAAGCGTCAGAAGAAGAAAGAATTTGGTGTGAATTCTTCGAGAAGAACACAAAAATGAGAATTTTAAGTGACCATATTAAGTGTCATGCTTTTTAGATATCCTTTTATCCCTATGTTCCTTCTCAATCTAAAGGCACTCAATTTCTAATAGAAGAATTTTATTAATTTTATTATCATTAATTGTCATTCAAATATTTACATAGCATTATAATTAAAAACCGATTATATAATTTAATTCAACTTTAAACAATTTAAGTCCTTTTTCGACAATGCCTCGTTTTCAAGGAAATCTATTAAAAAAGAACAAATACCAACAAACGTCAAAATAAAAACGGTAAAATAATATTTTCTCACCTTTCTGTCGCCGCAAGCCTTAAGGAATTGGTATTGGCTGCACTGATGGTCTTTAAGGTGGCGACAACACCCTAACAAATAAGATAATCAAATAAGTAAAGATAAAGATATTTTAAGAATTGATGAATGTGTTTCATCCTTAGATTAGAAAATTTATTTAGAAAACAGTTGGAAAATAAAGTTGAATGAGAGCGGACACATTCCGCTGCTCGAAAAACCCAGACAACAACAAACGTTTTTTAATTGGCGATTCTGCCAGGTGTGTTGCAAAGAAATGTAGCTCCAGGAGTGTAACAATATAATGTAACGCCAAGGGACCAAAATTAATAATCAAGTATCCTCAGCAATAAAAGAGGAGAAAAGTAAACAAAATAAAAAAATCGTAATTAAGTGATTGAAACAAAAATTTTAAAATATATCAAGTATCCTCAAAAATTCGTTGAGGAGAAAAGTGGAAAAAAATTAAAAAGATTAAAACAAAAACTTCTTTAAAAACAAACAAAAATAAGTATCCTAAAACAAGGAGAACAAATAAGTAAACTATAAATCTAAGAATCAAAGTTACCGTGAATAGTTTAAACCTTAAATGAAAATCAGTGACGAAGAATAAGGAAAAAAAAATATAAAAATAAATAAATAAATGCAATTGAATACAAGTGAATCGCGATGGCATAAAACTGGACACGTGTGCAACAGAATCGGGAAGGCTAGAGCTGCGTTCGGAATGCTATCCACGATCTGGAAAAGCAATGTCATCAGCTTAAGAACCAAGCTGCGACTGTTCCGCTCCAACGTAGAATCGGTGCTGCTATATGGATTCCATTGCGAAGTACGCCATGCAGTGGAATCCGCTTACGCAGGCAGGCAGAACGGCGGGACGCCCAAGGCAAACATGGCGCAGAACAGTTGAAAAGGAATCGAGTTCTTTAGGAATGAGTTCTTTAGGAATGAGTTGGAGGGAGCTCAAACGCGTTGCAAAAATTCGAACGAGATGGCGCGCAGGCGTGGTTGATGCCCTATGCCCCCCGATGGGTTAAAGGACCTAAGTAGTAAGTAATACACGTGAACAAAATATCGTAAAAAAATAATATCAGCGAAAAAGAGGGAAACAATCTAAAAATTTGAAGTATATAAAGCAAGAGTGAGAAAAATAAAATAAAAGAAGCAAGAAATATAGGAAAAAGACACTGCGAAAGGGAATCAACATACAAAAGAAGAATATGAAGCATTAGTAGCGGTAGTAGCACCACTAAATATAGGAAGATGAAGATAAACACCAGAATCAGAATCTTCATTTAGTAAGGTACTTAGCCATTAGTATTCGAATAAGGTAGACTTAAGAAATAAAGTATCAAATAAATAAAAACCCAAAAATAATTAATAAATTTAAGAAAAAATTTAATAGATTACATAAGAGAAATATGACACAGGACCAGTTGACAACAGAAGTAGTAGCTACACTCATTGCTTCAAATAATGCTAGCTTAAAATACGAAATTGAAGGTTTAAAAAAAAACTTAAGCGTGTAAACGGGAGTAGTTCAGCTATAGAGTATCAAACGCAGACGGTTGAACCAAATGTAAATTGCGACGAATCCTCGAAGTGATTCGTTCATTACCGGAATTTCCTGGTCGAAATATTAGCTATGTTAGTTGGCGAGAAGCAGCCAAAAATACAATTAGTTTACACACTAAAGGTAGCCCGAGATACTTCGCAGCTTTAACCATTTTGAGAAATAAAATAAATGAAAATACCAGTGATACACTTACTAATCATAGTACTGTGCTTAATTTCGATACAATTATTGCACGATTGGACTTGGCTTATGCGGTTAAACGTCCAATTTATATTCTCCAGCAAGAGAGGAGTATCCTTCGTCAAGGAAATCTAACATTATTAGATTTCTGTAATAAAGTCAATAATAAATTGACATTAATAATTAATGAGACAATTATGACATATGGTAACTTAACCACATAAACAGGTAAAATGCTTTACGCGTATTCATAACGGGCTTGAAACAACCATTATCTCAAACTTTATTTTCCATAACACCTGAGGACTTACCAACTGCACTGGCCAAAGCCCAAGGTAAGGTTAGGTTAGGTAGTAGTAGCTGACTGCTACAGAGCAGTCACACTTAGGCCAGAGTAGGCCCATTGTGATACCACGCGGATTGACTTCTTCTAACGCTGGAACCAGTTGGTGCTGCTGATGAACCGATTTAGTTGGCCAATGCTGGCACTTTTTAGCTCGTTACGGCTGCTGAAGTAGTAGGCTCCTAGGTGCAGGAACCTACGACTGGGAAGAGCACTGCAGGAGCAGAGAAGGTGATGAGTATTTTCCTCCTCCTGTTCATCCATGCAGCTTCTGCAAAATCATTAGATGGAGCACCCATCCTGCGAGCATGAGTGCCAATTACATAGTGCCCGGTTATGACTTCAATGAAGGTCCTTAATGAGGGCTTGCTGAGTCTTAGTATACTGAGTGACCGTTTAAGGTTAAGTGATGTCTTAACGCAGGTGGTGCCTTCTAGTCATTTGTCATTAGTGGTTTAAATTGTGTTAAGAAGATCATAAGCTGTAGCGATTGGCATGGAAGGCGGTACCCCTGCTTTGATAGGGATGAGGTCGTACCACACCTAGCGAGATCATCCGCTTTGCGGACACAGTGTCCCGGCACCCACATGAGGTGAATGTTGAAATGCTCGTCCATCTCGTTAAGAGACAGCCTGCAATTAAGGCATGTTTTCGAGTAGAATATGACATTGTCCAGGGATTTTATGGCGGCCTGACTATACGAACAGATGGTGGTATCCCTTTTTAAGCCAAGACAGCGCCTCTTTAATCTCTATGGTTTCTGCCTGAAAAACGCTACAGTGATCAGGGAGCTCTCCCAGCACCCAGCCCTTTATTTGTCAGCTGTGAAAAAGCACAGGGGATCTTTCAGCGTTTGCCTGTCTGATATCCAGTCCGATCTGAAAGGAATGCTTCTTCTGGCCAGTGTTGAGTTCGAACCACAATCGAAGTGTTTTGAGTCTCAGGCCTGTGCTTGCTGCTGCCTGTTTCTCGAATATTTCCAGAGGTGACAGATGGAGGAGAATATTCAGTGCGTCTGACGGAGTACTTCTCAGTGCCCCGCTGATACACAGGCAGGCCAGTCTTTGTACTCGGTTGAGTGCATTGCAGCTTATAGCCTTGTTTAGTGCAGTTCACCAAACTGAGACACCATACAGAAGTGTCGGTCTGACTATAGAGGTGTAAATCCAGTGAGCGATTCGTCGTTGTAGGCCACATTTGCATCCAAATTGTCTCCCCATCCTTTTTGTACGCCTTCAGGGTGATCGTCCCAAAGCCGTAGTGGATGACACCCTCCGACTTGGCAAGTGGGTCCAGTGATTCTTTGTTGATTACAATCACTGCGGACCTTGTTTCTCCCTTCAGTTCATCCAGCTTTACAACCTTCCAATTGAACTTGAAATTGAGAATTGTTGCAGGATCTGATGGGCTTCGCGGAAGGTAAGTGCGGGTTCTTGGTCTACTGGGGATCTGATCCCTCCTTACAACCTCGAGCCGCGCACCCTAACATACCTCACCCAGCCTGCTAATGGCTTTTTTAAAGAGATCAGCCGATCTCTGGCACTTGAAAGTCACGAGCTTTATATGACCCCGGTGCTATCCTCCGTCACGCCCTCAAGGTGCAAGGCTTCCGTTTATCAGCACCAGGCTCAGATAGATTTCGTTGATCGCTGACACTACCTTCTTCCAATTCAATGGAGAGATAGCGCAGTCAGCGTCTCCTCTATCTAATACCCAGTAAGTGATGTCGCCTTTCAGCACTTCACTATATGGCCTGTTGAGCCTACTGGCAATATTTGGTGTTTCACCACTCGGTTTCAGCCTTTTAGGCTCCGAGGATGACGCCTCCAGTGACCTGGCGCGTTTGGACGTAGTGCCCTTGGTAGTGTCTGCCTGTGGTTGGCTTTTCACTAATTTAGTCGCCCAAGCTAACGATCTCTTGCTGCTGTCGTTAAGCTTTTCCGGTGGAATGCCTTTAAGGCGCTGCAGAATCCGGGCAGCATATCGCCTCTCCTTATAGGAGAGGTCCTAGGACCTTCGAAGAGGAGGCTCCGCTGGCAGAGATTGCTTGTTCCGTGCAGGAACTCTCGGTGGAAGTTACCAGGTGGTTGGGTTTTTGAGGCTCAACGCGACCTTTGACAGTCCTTAAGGCAGTTGGAGCCGCCTTATCCGTCAGCACTTCAGGAGCCGAGGTAAGTCTGGAAGAAGTTCCAGCCGGTGAGGGAGCACCGGTCTCTTTTTTGTTTTTGTTGTGTTTGTGTTCATGTTAGATCCCATGAGTAGCGGAGAAAGGGAAGGTCCGGCTGTGCAGACATCCGCATTGCACAGCTAAGGCAGGATTAATCTGAAAGTGTGCCAGATACTGCGTTCGCGACTGAGCTATTTTTTTAGGTGGGCTCCCAGCCAGGCTGATCCTCGGCACGGGTCGTATGACACCTTGATCCAGCCCACCGGAGATGGAAGGGAGAGACAGGATGTAGTGGGAGGGAGAGAAGGAAGATAGTTACATCTTAGTTTCGGGTCTCCTCATATAGAATAAGTTCCCTTGAGTCATTGACCTTTACTAAACCTTCGCACAGCGTCAAGGTGTATAACCACGCGAAAAGGCCAAAGCCCAAGAACTATAATCGAATAGTTAAAGAGCAAATTTTGCTGTGCAGTTTACAAAGACTCAAATTACTCAGCAAAAAATGCAAAATGTATCAAAACTTTCCCAAGGAATTTTAATAGGAACTGCAAGCCTATAGCCTTGCGTAATGCACGGTCGTCACTTCGACGAAATCAAAATTCAAGTCAACATGTGCTTGATAATTATAATAATTTTGTACAACGACAATCAAAAACAATTCTGGTAAGCAATTTAAATGGAATTTCATTTCTTGAAGAAAGAATCGACTTACGACTTCATTTACAGAACCAGTAACTTAACCGGAAGAAAATATAAAATGTTAATTGACACAGGAGCATCGAGTTGCTACTGTAAACCAAACATTTTGAAAAATAGATTTAAGTTACCTCTCGAGAACCATTCTTTGTTCGTTCTCGGCAGGTGACAGTTGGCCAATTTTTGACGATCAACCAGGTTTTTCTTTGTCCGAAGTGAAATAAAAAAAAATTGTTTAAAAGATTGTTGCGTTTCTCTAGCTGAAAGGAATTCTTGTTACAACATTAAGAAAATATATTTAAAAGAGCCCTATTCATACGCTAATAAAACCCTCAAAAACTACCCTTATTGCTACATCTGTAACTAATCTAAATTCGAGTGAATGGAATGACACATTTTCTGTCTAAGAGCGCAGATTATAGATCAAATTAACTCTTCACACTCTGGCATGAATATAAATACGCCGTTTCGAACAGATTTACAAGCGGAAATACGAATGACAATTATGGAGCAAACAGTATACATGTCCTCTTTCGGCAAATGCCTTTGTCAATAGTGAAATTGGAAAATTATTGAATGACAGTATAATCCGTCCTTGTAAAAGCCCATATAATTCCCCAATATGGGTTGTATCAAAAATGGGTATCAATAAAGATGGTACACAAAAACAAAGGTTAGTAGTAGACTATAAAAAGATAAACGAATTTACCGTATCTGATCGCTATCCCATTCCAAATACGGATGAAATATTATCAAACCTAGGTAACGCAAAATATTTCTCAACCATTGACTTAGAGTCAGGTTTTCACCAAATTCTTATGAAAGAGTCTGATATAGAAAAAACAGTCCTCTCAGTAAGTAATGGCAAATATGAATATGACTACCTTCTGGTTCAAAAAATGCTCCAAGTATATTTCAAAGAGCTATGGACGGCATCCTTCGAAATTTTATTGTAACATTTTGTCACGTTTATATTAATGACATTATCGTGTTCTCGGACAAAATAAGTGAACTTGCAAGTCACTTACAAATCGTAACAAAAACTTTGCGTCAAGCACAAATGAACATTTCACTAGAAAAATTAAAGTTATTTCATTTAGCAATTGAATTTTTAGGATATATTGTCATACATAAAACTATAAAAACTGATCCGAACAAAGTCGAAACAATTTGGAACTTCCAAATTCCTACAACTCTTAGACAATTAAGAAGTTTTCTTGGTCTTACAGGCTATTATAGGAAATTCATAAAAGATTACGCTAAAATTGCAAAGCCAATAACGACACATTTATCCGGTAACAATGGAAAGGTTTCTCAATGTGCTTCCAAGAACACAAATAGAACTTGCTCAAGAAGAAATTAAAGCATGTGCAGATTTTGTTCAAACCGAACAAAATTACGCCACTAATGATAAAGAATCGAGGGATCTGCCTCCTAAACATCGCGTACAAGATACTCTCTGCCGTTCTGTGTGAACGCCTGAAACCCTTTGTCAACAACCTGATAGGTCCTTATCAGTGCGGTTTCAGGCACCACGAAAGTCCACAATAGATCAAATATTTACACTTCGGCAGATCCTGGAAAAGACTCAAGACATGCAGATCGACACCCACCACCTATTTGTCGATTTCAAGGCCGCATATGACAGCGTGCATAGAGACGAGCTATACAGCGCCATGTCTAGTTTTGATATTCATGCCAAACTCCTCAGGTTGTGCAGGATGACAATGGAAAACTCTCGCTGCTCCATCAAGGTCGGTAACGAACTCACCGAGACCTTCAATGTCAAAAAAGGTTTAAGGCACGGCGACACGCTGTCATGTGATTTCTTTAATATCTTACTTGAGAAAATCGTGCGAAACTCAAACGTAAACACCCGAGGCACGATCTTCCAAAAGTCCGTTCAACTGCTTGCTTACGCGGACGACATTGACGTGATTGGACGAACACAGCAAGCCGTCAATGAGGCGTTTGCTGGCACTGAAGCGGAAGCGGCTAAAATGGGTCTAGCGATACACCAGGGCAAGACAAAGCACATGCGAAAAGATACACGAAAAGATACACAACATCGATTTCGTCTACCTAGGCTCCAGAGTAAATAGGGACAACAACACCAGTACCGAGATCAAGCGCAGAATTACTCTTGCCAATCGCTGCTTCTTTGGGCTCAAGAGGCAATTGAGTAACAGAGCCATCTCTCGAAACACCAAGTTGACCTTGTATAAAACCCTGATCATCCTAGTCCTGCTCTATGGCGCAGAACGTCCTGACATGGACGCTTTTGAAAGCAGATGAAGAAGCTCTTGGTTGTTTTGAGAGAAAAGTTCTGCGTATCATGTTTGGTCCTGTTTGCGTTGATGGCGATTGGAGGAGAAGGTTCAACCACGAACTATACGGGCTGTACAGCGGCATGCACCTAGTTCAGCTACTTCGGATCCAACGCTTAAGATGGCTAGGTCATGTAGAGCGGATGGACACCACAGCTCCGGCCCGAAGAGTCTTCGACACCGAGCTATTGGGACAGCGCAACAGAAAACGTCCTCGCACTAGATGGCGCACACAAGTGGAAAAGGACCTCAACCAACTTGGTGTGCGTAGCTGGAGGCAGCTGGCGAAATATCGTGCTGGCTGGTGAGGCATGTTGATTAAGGCCCAGGTCCACCCCGGACTGTAGCGCCAATCAAAGAAGAAGAAGAATGAGACAAAATTATGTGCCATAGTCTGGGCATTAAAATCTCTTAGAAATTATCTATATGGCCAGGCATTTGGAGATACATACAGATCATCAGCCATTGACATTTGCAATATCAAATAGAAATCCTATTGCAAAGATAAAAAGATGGCGTGCGTGTATAGAAGAATTCGCATCGAAAATAATATATAGGCTAAGAACAACAAACGTTGTGGCAGATGCATTATCTCGACAATTCCTAAATAAAATTAGTGAATCATCCGTTTTCTCCTTTAACGAAACTCAACACTCAGCTGAAAGCAACGATAATTTGCAAATATCAGATACAAGAAGGATTTTTGAATCAATTCAACAACAAATTCAACTAACAATTTCACTATTCACGAATCCATTTAGAATTTTGGACGTACACGACATATAAAAGAGTATGATGCGGTTGAAAATTTAATAACAATTTTAAAAGAAGTCATAACTGGAATATACCAACTGTACCTTTGAAGATTTGTATGAAATAAAAGATGATTTGCTTAAAACATTCGACATTAAATTTGTCTATACAAGACTATTTGCAACAGATATTACCCACTTAGGTGATCCAAAAGCGATCATCCAACGAATACATAACCGGGCACACAGAAACTTTAGAGAGAATCTGAAACAAATTTACGAAAAATATTTTTTGCCTGCAATGTCAAAAGAATTAAAAGAATACGTGCGGCATTGCGAAATCTAGATGATAAGGTTCTAGAGTGGTGGCCGTGGCGTCGCGGGTATGTGCGTCGGCCCCAACCTCGACGTCGTAGGTTCGATTCCTGCTCTGCGCGACGAAAACAATTTTCACGACCCCACCTCTTTCGAGTCACTGACAATGCTCAAAGGGTATTTCCTATCTAGATAAAGCTTTTCAAAACTTGTTCGTTCGGAGTAGGCATAAAACTGTAGGTCCCTTCCACTCGTGAGAGAACAATAGCGCGCACAACACGAGTGGTTGCTGAGAAGCTAGACCCTCTACGGGCTGTAGCGCCGCCCATATTATTATTATTATTATTATAAGGTTCTAGAGATACTACACTGATACCCTGATGCTAAGAAAATAACGATGGACAATGAACCGGGTTTCAGTACACCACAATTGAAATCCTTAATGGAACGATTAAATATTGAACTGTACTACTATGAGCCGAAACACAGTACGACGAATGGACAAGTAGAAAGAGCCCATTCTACATTAATGGAAATAGCAAGGTGCATAAAGGAAGAGTTCCATTTGATTAGTTATTCTGAGTCCATATATAGGGCCGTGCAACTTTATAATAGAACATTACGTTCAGTAACTGGTGAAAGACCATATGACATAATATTCAATAAGAAAAGCCATAATAATGTAGTTTCAAAATTACAACATGCCCAAGCAAACATGTTAAGATATCATAATAAGGGTAAGTTTCGAAAAGTATATAATCCGGGAGATATAATTTATGAGAAAATAAAAGGTGAGCGCAACAAAAAAAAAAGAAGACATGGGAACTAAAGTCAGGATATTTAATAGGGATCGAATAATACATAAAGATAATATTCGAACTTGAATAATTTAATAACTTAAATAATAAAAATTAATTTGAATATGTTTTGTCCAGAAAATATATTGTATTGTAACCTAATTGTTAGAACAATGAATTTTAACTTTAAGGAATATGTGTAATTGAAAATTTGCAAAAATTAATAAAAAAAAGTAAAATTCTTTAGACTTGCCAACAATTATAATTGTTATATTGTAACTATGAAAATAAATTATATAATGAAAATGAAAAGATATCTGAATAGTCAAATACAGAGAACGTCAATGCCGGGGTTAAAGTATCCATTTATCATGGCTTATCTTCCCTCGGTAAAAGCACAGCACAGTTCTGTGCCAACCTCCGACCAGTGCACTTGCTTTCCCGGTATATTACGCATGTGCGTGAAAAGAAAAACCAACAAACTGCCGCGGTCCACACCACCTACAAACACATCGCGAGTGCCCCTAAATAATAAAAAATAATAACAACACAAACAAAAAAAAAAACCAAGTGAAGTGCTGTGTAGTGAAGTGTCTCGGCGTCGAGTGCGTCCGGTCCGCTCCCTCTCGCCCCTTTCCATCAAGCCACTACTGCACATTCTCCGTCGCAACTCCAGTTTGATTTTATCAGGCGGGTTGATGCGACTGAGAGTGCGTAGCATCTGACGTAGCGGATTTAGAAGTGCGAATTTGTTGGTGGACCAACTCTAATCAGTGCATGGGCATAACACCCACATTGGTGGTTGTTGAGAAGCTAAATTTAAAATTTAAACTTCCGATCTTAGCTTTGCCTAACTCAGTCGGACTTTGGTTTTTTGGTATCTCCGCTTTGTAATCTATGGGAAGTCTTAGAGTTGATGTGAGCAATGTTCGCTTCGACATTCAGGCCAGACAACACTCGAAGGAAGATATGTTGAAATCTTTGCTGAGGTAAACAATCTGACTCAGCTTGTACATGAGCCCACACGAATACCTGACATTGCATTCCGCCAACACACTGAACCTGTTTCTCACCTCTCATCCTGATAAATATTCTGTTGACATATCGCCGCCAGAGAGAACAAGAAGAACAAATTCTGAAAAGGACAACAACTTCTTTAGGAATTTTAATTGGTCACTATGCTTCCTCAATAGTGACGCGGATGCCGCTGCTGATATGATCACAAACATTCTTCTGCTGGGCATGAGATCCTTTACTCCGCATAGAGTGAAGTGTATGAAATCAAGACCAAATGCATTGTATGACTGGAGCTGCAAAGAGGCTATCAGAATAATAGACTAGGCTTTTCGGTTATACAAAGCTAACCCTACTGAGGAAAACCGGAATAAGTTTAAACGGCAAAGAAATGACTGCAATGCAATAATCCGACGTGTGAAATTCTCTCATGAACAAAAGTTGAGGCAAAAAGAGCTACAATATCCCAAGGGTGGCAATTACTTTTGGTCATTTGCCAAAAACAATGAATTCCGCCTCGTCCTCAATTCCCACGCTCAATTACAATGATAAATCTGTCAATCTGCCTGCGGCGCATTTTGCAGCCAGCTCAACACTGCCAGATTGAAGTTTGTCCCCACCTGTACTCAAGAGCGCTGGTTTCACCATGGGACAAATACACTTTCGCACTCAGTTGCAAGAGTACTTAAAGATCTCGACGTGCACAAATCCGCTGGCCGAATAGTATTCCAAGAATACTTCTGAAGAGGTGTTCTTCTTCGCTGTCAAAACCACCACAACCTACTCTTCAGGCTTCTTTCCGAGTAGATGGAAAACAGCATTTCTCCAGCCCGTTCCTAAAACGGGCACATTTTCGTCATCCACCTCGGACTGACCTATATCACTTACGTCCCTTCTTTCTGAGGTCATGGAAGCGCTGATAAATCGTGAGCTCATAAAATATCTTGAATCGCGGAAGCTTCTTAATACCGGCAGTATGGCTTCCGCAGCAACAGGTCCACTGGTGATTTGATAGCTTATCTCACCGAAAAGTGGAACCAATCTTTGCACAATACAGGCGAAAGCAAGATACTCGCGCTTGATATTTCTAAAGCATTTGACAGAGTTTGGCATCAAGCTCTTTTGTCGAAAATGCGTGTTTATGGTGTTGATGAGTCTCTGCTTCTATGGATTATAAACTACCTTGTGAACTGTTCAATCCAATGTGTTTTAGATGGATTCAAGTCTGATATCCACATAATAAATACTGGAGTCCCCCAGGGCTCTGTTCTGTCTCCGACACTTTTTCTCATTTTTATAAATGATCTCCTGTCTGCCACTTCTAATCCAATCCACTCCTTCGCTGATAACAGCACCCTCAGCTTTCCATATTCGTTTCGAAAATTTCACGGTCCTGCCCTTCGGACGTAGTATTGGAACAGCAGGGTATGCCTAGCACATTGACTTGCAATCTTGACTGCACAATTAACTGGTGTAAGAACAACAGAGTAGAATTCAATGCTTCCAAAACTCATTGCTGTCTGCTGTCTCTATAGCGAACGCCTGATAATCAGCCATTATCCATGAATGGGGCTTGTATCGACGAAACCGGAAAACTTTCCATCCTCGGTATGTACATCAACACAATACTTAGTTGGAACGATCACATACTCGAGGTCGCCTAAAAAGGTGTGATCCTCCTCCGCAGAGATAAAACGAAGCTGTAAAATTAATTCAGCCAATTAATTAACTATGTGCGCTAATGTTATATGTCTTGATCTGTCATGGGCTATGTTTAGTATTCAATAAAAAATACACATCTCAAATATTTATTCTACAACTTTTTATATGAATTTTGCTTAAAAAGAGTGAATTTTCGCCAGTACCATGCCACTTTAGTCCAACATCAGCCCACAGAACTCAAAGGGGCGGATTTGTCTTTGTCTGTATTCACGATTAATTTGTCCAATATGGTTCGATCACTGGATTGTGACAAAATGAAACCCACGAGTTCAAGAATTCAATTCACTGATTTATTTCCTTATAATACACAATCACTACTTCAACTTTTACTAGATTTATATCACACCAATTGGTTTATTACACTTTTCTTTATTGCCTTTCAGGCTTAAACTTTGATCACTTGTGTACCAAATCCACAACTAAACTGCTTCCACCGCCTTTCCGATATTTATTTCAGCCAGCATTCTTTCTAGAAAAGTCTGTTTACCCCAGATGGCGCTTGAGATTGATTTGTGTCCACGTTACAATATACACGAAAAAATTATAAATTTTCTTTATATCGGAGGTTTAGTGGAAAGTGATCGGAGACTATCGACAGGCCGGGTACGGGTGCAGCTACCTGTTAATCGATTGTTGTTCGTGGCCTTGAAGCGTATCTCTTTGCTGTGTACGTTCGCTTATTTCGTTTCTTTCATTCCACATAGAGTCAAGAGTATCAAACCCAGACCAAATGCATGGTACGACTCGAGCTGTTCTTACACCTCGAGGATGCTATCCGCTCAAAAGTGTTGAATTTCAGCTAATACAAACCCAATATTATAATAATATATAAGATGAGTGGCGCTACAGCCCATAGAGGGCCAGGGCCTAGCTTCTCAGCAACCACTCGTGTTGTGCGCGCTATTGTTCTCTCACGAGTGGAAGGGACCTACAGTTTTATGCCTACTCCGAACGAACAAGTTTTGAAAAGCTTTATCTAGATAGGAAATACCCTTTGAGCATTGTCAGTGACTCGAAAGAGGTGGGGTCGTGAAAATTGTTTTCGTCGCGCAGAGCAGGAATCGAACCTACGACGTCGAGGTTGGGGCCGACGCACATACCCGCGACGCCACGGCCACCACTCTAGAACCTTATCATCTAGATTTCGCAATGCCGCACGTATTCTTTTAATTCTTTTTACATTTCAGGCCAAAAAGATTTTTCGTAAATTTGTTTCAGATTCTCTCTATAGTCTGTGTGCCCGGTTATGTATTCGTTGGATGATCGCTTTTGGATCATCTAAGTTGGTAATATCTGTTGCAAATAGACTTGCGTAGACAAATTTAATGCGAATGTTTTAAGCAAAGCGTCTTTTATTCCATACAAATCTTCAAAGGTACAGTTGGTATATTCCAGTTATGACTTTTCTTATTAGGTGTTCGTTTAAAATTGTTATTAAATTTTCAACCGCATCATACTCTTTTATATTTTGTACGTCCAAAATTCGGAATGGATTCGTGAATAGTGAAGGTTAATAAAATTTGTTGTTTGAATTGATTCAAAGGTCTTCTTGTATCTGATATTTGCAAATTATCGCTGTTTTCAACTGAGTTTCGTAAAAGGAGGAAACGGATGATTCACTAATTTTATTTAGGAATTGTCGAGATAATGCATCTGCCACAACGTTTGTTGTTCTTGGCCTATATATTATTTTCGATGCGAATTCTTCTATAAACGCACGCCATCTTTTTATTTTTGCATTAGGATTTCTATTTGATATTGCAAATTTCAATGGCTGATGATCTTTATGTATCTCCAAATGCCTAGCCATATAGATAATTTCTAAGAGATTTTAATGCCCAGACTATGGCATATAATTTTATCTCATTCTTCTTTTTCTTTGATTGGCGCTACAGTCCGGGTGGGCCTGGGCCTCAACCAACATGCTTCTCCAGCCAGCACGATCTTTCGCCAGCTGCCTCCAGTTGCGCACACCAAGTTGGTTGAGGTCCTTTTCCACTTGTGTGCGCCATCTAGTGCGAGGACGTTCTCTGTTGCCCTCCCCAATGGCTCGGTGTCGAAGACTCTTCGGGACGGAGCTGTGATGTTTATCCGCTCTACATGAGCAAGCCATATTAAGCGTTGGATCCGAAGACGCTTAACTAGGTTCATGCCGCTGTACAGCGGGACAAAGACCGTACGCAGAACTTTTCTCTCAAAACAACCAAGAGCTTCTTCATTCGCTTTCAATAGCGTCCATGTCTCTGCGCCATAGAGCAGGACTGGGATGATCAGGGTTTTATACAAGGTCAATTTGGTGTTTCGAGAGATGGCTCTGTCACTCAATTGCCTCTTGAGCCCAAAGAAGCAGCGATTGGCAAGAGTAATTCTGCGCTTGATCTCGGTACTGGTGTTGTTGTCCCTATTTACTCTGGAGTCTAGGTAGACGAAATCGATGTTGTGTATCCTTTCGTGATGACAGCATGTGCTTTGTCTTGCCCTGGTGTATCGCTAGACCCATTTTAGCCGCTTCCGCTTCAGTGCCAGCAAACGCCTCATTGACGGCTTGCTGTGTTCGTCCAATCACGTCAATGTCGTCCGCGTAAGCAAGCAGTTGAACGGACTTTTGGAAGATCGTGCCTCGGGTGTTTACGTTTGAGTTTCGCACGATCTTCTCAAGTATGATGTTAAAGAAGTCACATGACAGCGTGTTGCCTTGCCTAAAAACGTTTTTGACATTGAAGGTCTTAGGTTAGGTTAGGTTGTAGTGGCTGACTGCTGCAGAGCAATCACACTTAGGCCAGAATAGGCCCATTGTGATACCACGCGGATTGACTTCTCCTAACGCTGGAACCAGATTGTGCTGCTGATGAACCGATTTAGTTGGCCAATGCTGGCACTTTTTAGCTCGTTACGGCCGCTGAAGTAGTAGGCTCCTAGATGCAGGAACCTACGACTGGCAAGAGCACTGCAGGAGCAGAGAAGGTGATGAGTGTTCTCTTCCTCCTCTTCATTCATGCAGCTTCTGCAAAAATCATTATATGGAGCACCCATCCTGCGAGCATGAGTGCCAATTACACAATGCCCGGTTATGGCTCCTATAAGGGTCCTTACTGAGGGCTTGCTGAGTCCAAGTAGACTGAGTGACCGTTTTAGGTTAAGTGATGGCCAGATTTCTTTTGTTTTAAGGCAGGTGGTGCCTTCTAGCCATTTGTCATTAGTGGTTTTAATTGTGTAGATCTTAAGAAGATAGTAAGCTGTAGCGATTGGAATGGAAGGCGGTACTCCTGCTATTAATAGGGATGAGGTCGTACCACACCTAGCGAGTTCATCGGCTTTGCAGTTTCCTGGTATGTCACAGTGTCCCGGCACCCACATGAGGTGAATGTTGAAATGCTCGGCCATCTCGTTAAGAGATAGCCTCCAATAAAAGGATGTTTTAGAGTAGAACATGACATTGTCCAGGGATTTTATGGCCGACTCGTCCTTAATCCGCATGCTCATTTACAATGATAAATCTGCCAATCTGGCTGCGGCACATTTTGCAGCCAGCTCACCACTGCCCGATTGTAGTTTGTTCCCACCTGTACTCAAGAGCGCTGGTTTCACCATGGGACAAATTCACTTCCGCACTCGTACAGTTGCAAGAGCCCTTAAAGATCTCGATGTGCACAAATCCGCTGGCCCGGATAATATTCCAAGAATACTTCTGAAGAGGTGTTCTTCTTCGCTGGCAAAACCACTGCGTAAGATTTTTCATCTATCCTACTCTTCAGGCCTCTTTCCGAGTAGATGGAAAACAACATTTCTCAAGCCCGTTCCTAAAACGGGCACATTTTCGTCATCCACCTCGGACCGACCTATATCACTTACGTCCCTCTTTCTGAGGTCATGGAAACGCTGATAAATCTTGAACCGCGGAGGCTTCTTAACGACGTTCAATCCAAGTCGTTTCGATGGGCTCAAGTCTGATATCCACGAAACAAATGCTGATGTCCCCCAAGGCTCTGTTCTGTCTCCAACACTCTTTCTCATTTTTATAAATGATCTCCTGTCTGCCACTTCTAATCCAGTCCACTCCTTTGCTGATGACAGCACCATCAGCTGTTCATATTCGTTTCGAAAATTCCCTTCGGACGTAGTATTGCAACGGCAGGGTATGCCTAGCACATTGAATTGCAATCTTGACTGCACAATTAACTGGTGTAAGAACAACAGAGTGGAATTCAATGCAAAATTCATTGCTGTCTGCTGTCTCTATAGCGAACCCCTGATAATCAGCCATTATCCATGAATGGGGCTTGTATCGACGAAACCGAAAAACTTTCCATCCTCGGTATGTACATCAGCACAACACTTGGAACGTTGGAACTATCACATACTCGAGGTCGCCAAAAATGCTGTAATCCTCCTCCGCAGAGATAAAATGAAGCTGTACAATTAATTCAGCTGATTAAAATTATGTACGCTAATGTTATATGTCTTGATCTGTCATGGACTATGTTTAGTATTCAATAAAAAATACACATCTCAAATATTTATTCTACAACTTTTTATATGAATTTTGCTTAAAAAGAGTGAAGAGAGTACCAGGCTACTTTAGTCCAACATCAGCCCACAAAACTTCAATGAGCATATTTGGCTTTGTCCTTTAACAAAATATTGTTACGTTTTAGACAAAAACTGTGTCAACGTATTCACGATTAATTTGTCCAATAGGGTTCGATCACTGGACTTTATTAGACTTAAATCACACCAATTTGTTTATTACGCTTTTCTTTATTGCCTTTCAGGCTTACACTTTTTACACTCTGATCACTTGTGTACCAAATCCACAACTAAACTGCAACTGCTTCCGCTGCCGTTCCGATATTTATTTCAGCCAGAATTCTTTCTAGAAAAGTCTATTTACTCCAGATGGCGCTTGAGATTGATTTGTGTCCACGTTACAATATATACTAACAAATTATAAATTTTCTTTATATCGGACGTTTAGTAGAAAGTGATCGGAGACTATCGACAGGCCGGGTACGGGTGCAGCTACCTGTTCATCGATTGTTGTTCGTGGCCTTGAAGCGTATCTCTTTGCTGTGTACGTTCGCTTATTTCGTTATAAACCAGCTGTTTGGCGCTAAGTGAAGCTGCAGATCATTCATTCCGCATAGAGTCAAGAGTATCAAGCCCAGACCAAATGCATGCTATAACTCGAGCTGTTCCTACACCTCGAGGATGCTATCCGGTTAAAAGTTTTAAATTTCAGCTAATACAAACCCAAGTTTATAACAATATATAAGATGAGTGGCGCTACACCCCGTAGAGGGCCAGGGCCTAGCTTCTCAGCAACCACTCGTGTTGTGCGTGCTATTGTTCTCTCACGAGTGGAAGAGACCTACAGTGTTATGCCGAGTCCGAACGAACAATTTTGAGAAGCATTGTCATTGACGCGAAAGAGGTCGGGCCGTGAAAATGATTCTTGTCGCACAGAGCAGGAATCGAACCTACAACATCGAGGTTGGGGTCGACACACATACGCACAACGCCACTGGCCAGAGTGTAGTTTGTCCTCACCTGTACTCCAGAGCGGTTCGACTATAGAATGATGCCCATTTTTTCATTTTATTTTTAAATTATATTCAAATAAAGTAATTTCAAAAATCAAACAAATAATAATTTTCTTGGAAAATAAAAAAATAAATTTTTTTTGGAAAATAAAAAATTAAATTTAAATTTAAATTTTATTTTCTCTTAAATTGTGGGATCCCTTCATTTAGAGCTCAACTATCAAGCTAAGCGGTCTGTGTCGTCTCGATAGCAGTGATAATTCAGTCTTCTGATAGTTGTGAACATCCAGACATGGTAAGGACGCCCCACCGGACTTCTTCCATGGAGTTGCGACTGGAATTTGCAAGCCGAGCATTGGGCAGTCTCAATTAGTTGTTGGTCAATAGTTGGTTACGATATACTCTCCCCCAACTTTGAGTAGTACAATGGGGCTATGTCAGCCGAGGGCGCAAAGTCGGCTCCTGTATGAGGGCAAAGTTACCGGACGACGAAAGCATGCTTTGACCCACACAGCACATCGCGCCGAAGGAGGTCTGGCAATTTTCTTGGAGTATGGTGGCCATGTCATTGCCTTGCATGTCTCCTTGCCTTCGCTATCTCTTAAGTTGGAAACTCTGCCGACATCACAACTTGGTGGCGATGGCAGACCCCCTCGCACACACTTAGCAGTCTAGGCCTGAGCCACAGCATGAAGCGTGTTGCCCTTGCGTGCCGCTACACGAAAACAACCCATAATAGGCTCGAAAGGGCCTACCCTGAAGGACTGGCACTCAATGTATAACCGTCCGGTATCCATGAGCCCGTCTATTACTCTCTTGGGGCCCTCGATTACCACGCTCTTTGAGCCATCCGCCTTTTTCCAAGGACAACCTACGATGAACATGTCCTTTCCGCAATCTTCCCTCGACATTTTTCCCTTGAGATTTTTCTCGAAGAGCTCATCCCAAAAATTCTCCCTGTCTTTACTGTTTGGTACTCTGTGTACCACTATACTAGGCCCTGGTTTTTTTACTTGCTTAGCCTCTAACCCGGCCTTCTTAAAGTTTCCACTTTTGAGGAGCTTTTCTCTTTCTGCTTCAGTGGGGGTGCGGATTACCGCCCCACCATTCTTCGTCGATTTTATCCCGTGAATGCGCACTCCCGTTTTGGGACCGACGTCCAGCAAGAACGTCTTTTGACGCCATTCCCGGCTTTCCGTTGACTATTACTCCGAAAGTCTCTCTCATCTTCTTGGCGGGTACTGCTTTCGGCATCTTAACGATGGCCGGCACGAGGACCGCAGGATCGGAAACTGCTGTACACACAGAAGCGTTAATATCCTCGCCCCAGGATCCCTTGTTCGCTTTATCTTTTGTTTCCCATAATCTTAATAGACTTTTTTTCCAGTAAGGCTATTTAGATTGCAATAAAGAAAAAAAAAACTTACTCAAGTGAGTGTTCGGATTAACGTGATCACCTGCCGTGAAGGCTTTATACCACGGGGTCCTCACACGCAGAGTCAAGAAAACGCTGACCAACGCCTTGAGTTTGATCTCAAGTAATTGAGTTCATATCTTAAGGTATATTCCCTCCCCTTTGGTAAGGGCGAGGCCTTTCTAACACCTCTGCTGCTCTGTAGGTAACAGCGCCAGGTTGTAGTGCAACTCCACACTGAGCTGGATCATAATTCCATGAACATCTCATAGTCAAGCACGATCACCACAAATGATAGTTGTTATTGTCTACAAGATGCGGTGGCAGTTATCCCCAACACTCCCCGCGATTTGGGCTTAAACCACAGCCACCACAACGCTCCCACAAGGGGCCAACCGCTTGGTCAGGCTGAAACTAGGTTTCAGGGGCACTGACCTCCAGTGGTACCTGAATATAGCCTCTGGTCAGGCTTCGCAACCAATGGTTACTACAGTTGGGCTCCTTAATGCCCAGGACTGCTAGCCGAACTACTTCTACCTACGTCATGTATATTACTTTCTCCATCCTTTTCCTTCCGGTATATCCCTAAACGTGACTACCTACCTACCTGGACGACCATTCTGTTCTGACGTCTGGTAAATATTTGCTTAGCAAATATGCCGAGTCTAATGGTACACTCGTGAGATTGCAGGACCTGACCGACATCATACGCACCATTGGCAGCTGTGATGTTCATTGATGTAAGATCCCTGATATCCGAGTATGATGGTCATACACACACGAGCATCGCACGACTCTGCATAGGATAGGGATCTTTTATAGAGGAAGGCGTTCAAGGACCCGCGTCCTGTCAGCAGAAAGCTGAGAAGCATATTGAACGTGAATCCCCCTCTTTCATCCACAAAGCACACATTCTTTATGTGACGGTACGTGGTCCTTCCCTAAATGTGCCCATCCCATCTCTCCTGCCATTTCATAGTGAGATGCCTTTTAAGGACTGCCTTGTGATTAGCTGTGCCCAATTCTTGTAGTTCGCCACTCTCAGCTCCTCCACCACGGGGTAACGCCAAACCGCAAAGAGTATACTGCTGCGGAAAACCTCCAGATCGAGTGGTGCCGCTCCCATGAGGACCTGCAGTGCCTCCGTAGACACTGTGTGGGAGACTGGTAGACATGCCAGAAGCATTACCCTCTGGCCAAGATTGCGCGATATCCCCATGCAGTTCTCACAGCACCATATATACGATCCATATGTCCAACAAGCCACGAATAGGCCAGTATATATGGTGCGGGTTGCGTCCCAGCTAAGTCCCCAATCGCTCTTAAAGATTCGCCCCAGTTGACCCCTGACTCTCACCAACCCGTCTTTTAGTCTTTTGACATGCGGAAGGAAGTTCATTCCTTTACCAACGACGATGCCCAGGTACTTGACCTCCGTTGCCACACGCAAGGGAGACCCATTGACACGTACGGACGGATTCCGACTTGCCGAAAAGGTTCCTTTCAGCATCGTTATCGTCATTTTCTCCAGATCCACGCTTACGCCAAAACTTAGCCCCCACCCACGCACCACGATCATTACATCGCTGGCCAGCCGCTCCAACTCGGAGCGGGATTGATCCTCGATCATAAGGAGTAGGTCGTCGGCGTAAGCACAGTGCTTACACAAAGCTTCGAGCTGCCTTAAGAGAGGGTCCATCGTCAGGTTCCATATGTAGGGTCCACATATAGAGCCCTGTGGACAGCCACGGACTACATCGGCTTGGACGTGAAGTCCCGATGGGCTGGTCACGCTGGCACTTCTGTCGGAGAAATAACTCTCCCAAAGTGATATTTCCTGACAGCCAACTTCCCTTAACCCCAAGGAAACGCTCATCCAGCATAGAGAACGCCCCTTTAAAGTCCACGAAAATACCCAGGATGTATTTCGCTTGGGACTCTGACACGCTAGTTTTCACGTGAATCCAAGCGTCTTCTATGCTTTTGCCCTGCCTGAACCCGAATTGTGTCGGGCACATATTGGTATTGTACACATCGTTTAATCTACCTACCAATAATGGTATCTCCAGTGCCTTTCCAAGGACAGGTAAGAGGCTTATGCTCCTAAAGGAGCGACGGTTGCTCTTATCATTGTCAGGTGACACAGCTGAGAATACTCCCCGTCGGATGCATCCCCTGTAGATCTGGAGTGGAGTCCAGATGACTTTGACCATTTCCCCTGTTAGGCCGTCCTTACTACGCAACCTGGAGACGGCTTCTGAATTCTCCGACAACCGCAAGTCGGGGGCCGTATTTATTTTCTCGGGAGTCGAGGTTAGGATTCCATTATCCTCAGCGCTTGTAAATAACTTCTTTAGGAGTGTCCTTACGCATTCACTCCATGTTGTGATGAGTGACCCGTTGCTGTTCAGCTAAGGTTCGCCAATGGTCGTCATTAGTCTTGGTGAGAAGACTCTTATAGTCAGCAAGGCAGGTCCTGAAATTCCTGCAATGCTGTATAAGCTGGTCAGAATTGGCTCTACGTGCTCTTTGCACCCGTTTCCTGCAGCTGCGTACTTGCCTTTTTTTAATCTCCAGCTCAGTGGTCCACCATTTAACCTTCCTTGGTCGTGCTGGTAAGCACCTATCAAAGAGGCTGTCGCAGACGCCTTCCACTGTTTCCTCGAGTAGTAGGACCTGTTCACGTGTAGTGAGCTCTACGAAATTCTGCAGTGGAACCGAGGAAACAGATTCTCTCACGAAAGCTCCGAATGTTTATAACATTTATAAATTATTAGTTTTACATAATATGTAATTAGTAGTACCTAATAGTCGATTGTAAAGTAAGAGATGTAATTGCATAATTATTGAAATTTTTGAGGAAAATCATTCATACTTGCATCCATAGTAACCTACCGCTTTTGAATCTTTTTTAGAACAATTTTGCCTTCATATATAGTCAGTAGCTTCTTTTTCAAATAAACTTTAGAAAGCGTAATTGACGATACTTTCTCACATAATTGTTGATGGTACAAAATAGCAATCACATTAAATGAATGTATTTCTATTAAATTCATTACGCGGTCATTTAAAATGCACAAACAATAAAAAGAGCATATTTTTGGGCCTGTCTGTACCAACACACTGTTCGAATCCACATAAACCTTCATATTCTGATATGTTGACCGCTTCTTTTTTAAGTATTTAACATTATTTGTGTGACCGAAAATATATTTGGTTTTCTCTCGCGTGGCAATACAATTAAATACAATGAGTCTGTATCTGTCGTTCAAGAAACGGTCGATTGGTTGCAACCTTTTGGGATTGCTTTTGGTAGTGTTGAACGAGTATAACCCTACCTTTCAATGAACGATGATTGAAATGGACGATTGATTGAAATTACCGAATCTTTTTTGGAACCAATACTTGAATGATTCGTTCGTTAGATTTGAACGATTGACACACCTCTTTCTTATCTAAATTATTAGCTTCTTGGAGAAACTTGGCAAGACATAGCTTATGATATTTCAGCTCAACGTCTTTAGAGTTGTTCGTCAATATTTGATAAACTGAATCGTTTTCAAGAAGTATAGCTTTACATATTACATGTTCTGTTGAATAATAAAATCATTATACCCACATTCATTTCATACATTGCATTCATACATTCATATTATACATATTCATTCATACACACATGTACATTCATTACTTAACGAAGAAGTACTCATTTTCGTATTGCTTAGTTTTTGTTCGTTCAATTCTTAATCAGTCTCACTGTGAATTCCTTAGGGACCATATTGTGTTAGCTTCCGAAAATAAAGTTGTAACAATCGAAAATTGAGCGGTCCTTTATTTATTTAATTTATGTTATATGTTCCAGTGTCGATCTCCTAGCACATGTAAGCTTTTATTTGCTTTCCCTTGAATATTTTTTAAAACAGTGGTGTTCGATTCAAATCTCTGTATTGTTATGTTCAGCTATATTTTCAGAAACCATAGTGGCACTGGATGTTTGGGAGACTGTGTACATAAAAGACCGAGATATTTACATTTATGGAACTATATGCACTATTGCATAGTATAACTTACTTTCATTTCTTTGCATTGATGGTAGAAATTGCTGTAAATAGCCGATAGCACTGGCTATGATAACCACATACACTATCAACCTTTAGTGAGAGATCAATATCCGAGTACGTATAATTTCGAATTTTCCGACATAACAAAATTGTTTTACATTTTTTAACGTGTAATCATTAAACAAAATTAATTTTCCACATTTTTTAGGAGAATCACTGGAATAAAGAACGAACGCAATTTCAGACATGTTTGCCGCCCGAAGAAAAATGCAATGGCTCAACTCAACCAAAATTGTGCCTTATCAGTAAACAAACTGGTTTTTGTTAACCAACAGTGCAAAACGGTTTCTTACTTTGTGTGATCTGTTTCAATGACACATACAACATTTGGATCAGTGGTTCGTTTATTCTATCAATACGTGCATATTAGAATTGTTGCCTTTGCACACTATTAGCACGTCTGGCAAGGGTCTGGCTGCATGTAAAACGCCTGGGACCCCCATTTTTGTGATCGAGGCGGTCTGATCTTTAGCTGATCTTACTCTTAAGCGGTTGTATAAACAATTCAGATTTTGGTAAAAACAAGTTTTTAACCCTGCCTTTTAACCCACTGCCAGACTTCGACTTTTGAGCATACTTGTGGGAGACCTTTCCACTCGTGTATCACTCCTTTGGTTTTACTTTCACGCCCAAAATTTGCTGTGAGCTCTTAGACTATAAGGTTGTCTAATGGTTGCCTAGAAATGCATTTCTTTGAATTATTGGGATAATTTTATTTCTAAATTCAAATATTTTAAAAAATATAAAAGGTTCAGTCCTCAGCTACCCGATGGCTCACAGCACTCGGTTGTAAATTCATAATATGTGTAAATAAATATCGCTCCAAGCGCTTTTCTAATGCATACGTAACCAAATGCTGATCGCCTCTGATATGACGCATATGAATCAATTAACGAGATTCCTACTGTGCTTATCTACTCACTCTTTGTCTGACCGCCGAAGAGATAGGACGTGTGCGCTGTGCTGTTTAAAAATAAGCAATTTCCAGTGTGTAAGTGTATATGTGATTATGTATTGCTTATGCAATAAGTGGAAGTGTATGTGGAACAGTGAATACAATAAAACAAATAATATTATTATTAAAGCAATAATTAGCAATAATATTATAAAACAAATATTATTGCTTTCTTTTCCGGTATTGTTCTAGTAAGTGTGGTGATCGCTTGAATAAGTTTTTTTTTCTTACTCGCCTTACTCGAAAAAAAGTCGATTAAAATTATGGGAAACAAAAGAAGAAAGAGAACAAAGAATCCTGGGGACGAGGATATGTCCGACTCAACAAATGAGTGTATATTCCGCTAGCCGAGGAAGACAAAGAGAAAGGGGAAGAAGAGAGCCTTCGGGTGAAACCAGGGGAAAAAAGAAGGAAAGGAAACAAAAATGCAAGGCTGAGGTGGATGCATGGGAGATAATCGAAATGGAAGCCCCAAACAGACAATTGGTGGAGAGGGAAAAATTAAGAGCCATCGCAGAGGCAGAGGGAAAGGGTTGGTCAAGCGGAAGCTTGAACAAAATATCAAACGAGCTTTTCGGAGAGATTTTAAAGGAGGATGCTGAGGTAGGCCATGCAGCCAGAATATTTATTGCTAAAAGCATAGGACGGTACGAGCGACTGTTCTATACTGTTGTCGCGAAAGGACGCCTGGATGTCCTAATAAGTGGATCCTCCTTCCGCCCAAGCGTAGGTAGGCAGGAACGGTGATTGGATGCACGCCTAGGGGATACGACCCCGAGTGCCAAAGTTGAAAGGCAAAGAACCACGGGAGAAGGAAGTGACTAACGCTTCTATGTGTACAGCAGTTTGCGATCCTGCGGTCCCCGTGCCGGCAATCGTAAGGATGCCGAAAGCAGTACCCGCCAAGAAGATGACAGAGACTTTCGGAGTAATAGTCAACGGAAAGCCGGGAATGGCGTCAAAAGACGTCATGAGTAAATTCTTGCTGGACGTCGGTCCCAAAACGGGAGTGCGCATTCACGAGATAAAATCGACGGAAGAATGGTGGGGCGGTAATCCGCACCCCCACTGAAGCAGAAAGAGAAAAGCTCCTCAAAAGTGGAAACTTTAAGAAGGCCGGGTTAGAAGCTAAGCAAGTAAAAAAACCAGGGCTTAGGATAGTGGTACACAGAGTACCAAACAGTATAGACAGGGAGAATTGTTGGGATGAGCTCTTCGAGAAAAATCTCAAGGGAAAAGTGTCGAGGGAAGATTTTAAAAAGGACGTGTGCATCGTGGGTGGTCCTTGAAAAAAGGCGGAGGGCTCACAGAGCGTTGCTATAGAGAGTACCAAGAGAGTAATTGATGGGCTCATGGATACCGGACGGTTGTATATTGAGTGCCAGTCCTTCCGGGTAGGCACTTTCGAGCCCATTATGGGTTGTTTTCGCTGCCTAAGCCTGGCGCACAGGGTTAGTGAGTGCAAGGAGCGGAGGAACCTCTGCTGGGGCTGCGGTAAGGAAGGCCACCATGCTTCACGCTGTGGCTCAGCTCTAGACTGCCAGGTGTGCGCAAGGGAGGGACTAACAGATCAGACCACGTTGTGATTTCGTCAGAGTGCCCAACTTATAGGGCAGAAAAGGCAGGGAGAGATGCAAGACACTAACATGGCCAGTATCCTACAAAGAAATTGCCAGGGCTCCTTCGCTGCGATGTGCAGCTTGGGAAAAGCCATGTTAGCTTCGTCCAGGGACTTTGCACTCATACAGGAGCCCTATACAAGACAAGGGAAAACTGCTGGACTTCCAAACAACATGCGGTCATTTACCGACAGTAGGGATGTGGCTTCCATTGTCCTTAACGGAGCGCCTGTTTGGGAATGCGTCTTGGTTAACTCCAGCAAGTGGTGAGTATGTATAAGTGCGCAGTGCCCGTTTGGCAAAATGCTACTAGCCAGCGCTTACTGTCAATACAGTCGTGAGCTGGAGCCATACATCCAGTACTTGAACATGCTGCTGCAGATTGCAGGTAATGTCCCACTCGTTGTAGGATCAGATGCAAATGCATCCTCTCATGCGTGGCACAGTAAGTGTCCCAGGTCTCCAACATCCGGTACCCGAAGACTCCATCGAGGAGACGTGCTTAGCGAGTTTGTCATATCCAGAGGGCTACAGGTTCTTAACGAACCAAGTTCGCTCGACGTCACCCTGACCAATGATGGATCACGAAGATTGCAGTTTCCCTGGTCCCTGGAGCATACAGATGTGAGCGATCACAATCTGGTTCGGTTTGATGCCACCTGGACTGAAGCAGAAAGGAGACATGACGTGAAATTCCCATAAGCAAACGCTGGCGCACAGCTGAGAGATCTGTTTCCTCGGTTCCACTGCAGAATTCCGTAGAGCTCACTACACGTGAACAGGTCCTACTACTCGAGGAAACAGTGGAAGGCGTCTGCGACAGCCTCTTTGATAGGTGCTTACCAGCACGACCAAGGAAGGTTAAATGGTGGACCACTGAGCTGGAGATTAAAAAAAGGCAAGTACGCAGCTGCAGGAAACGGGTGCAAAGAGCACGTAGAGCCAATTCTGACCAGCTTATACAGCATTGCAGGAATTTCAGGACCTGCCTTGCTGACTATAAGAGTCTTCTCACCAAGACTAATGACGACCATTGGCGAACCTTAGCTGAACAGCAACGGGTCACTCATCACAACATGGAGTGAATGCGTAAGGACACTCCTAAAGAAGTTATTTACAAGCGCTGAGGATAATGGAATCCTAACCTCGACTCCCGAGAAAATAAATACGGCCCCCGACTTGCGGTTGTCGGAGAATTCAGAAGCCGTCTCCAGGTTGCGTAGTAAGGACGGCCTAACAGGGGAAATGGTCAAAGTCATCTGGACTCCACTCCAGATCTACAGGGGATGCATCCGACGGGGAGTATTCTCAGCTGTGTCACCTGACAATGATAAGAGCAACCGTCGCTCCTTTAGGAGCATAAGCCTCTTACCTGTCCTTGGAAAGGCACTGGAGATACCATTATTGGTAGGTAGATTAAACGATGTGTACAATACCAATATGTGCCCGACACAATTCGGGTTCAGGCAGGGCAAAAGCATAGAAGACGCTTGGATTCACGTGAAAACTAGCGTGTCAGAGTCCCATGCGAAATACATCCTGGGTTCGATTCTCTATGCTGGAGGAGCGTTGCCTTGAGGTTGCGGGAAGTTGGCTGTCAGGAAATATCACTTTGGGAGAGTTCCTTCTCCGACAGAAGTGCCAGCGTGACCAGCCCATCGGGACTTCACGTCCAAGCCGATGTAGTCCGTGGCTGTCCACAGGGCTCTATATGTGGACCCTACATATGGAACCTGACGATGGACCCTCTCTTAAGGCAGCTCGAAGCTTTGTGTAAGCACTGTGCTTACGCCGACGACCTACTCCTTATGATCGAGGATCAATCCCGCTCCGAGTTGGAGCGGCTGGCCAGCGATGTAATGATCGTGGTGCGTGGGTGGGGGCTAAGTTTTGGCGTAAGCGTGGATCTGGAGAAAATGACGATAACGATGCTGAAAGGAACCTTTTCGGCAAGTCGGAATCCGTCCGTACGTGTCAATGGGTCTCCCTTGCGTGTGGCAACGGAGGTCAAGTACCTGGGCATCGTCGTTGGTAAAGGAATGAACTTCCTTCCGCATGTCAAAAGACTAAAAGACGGGTTGGTGAGAGTCAGGGGTCAACTGGGGCGAATCTTTAAGAGCGATTGGGGACTTAGCTGGGACGCAACCCGCACCATATATACTGGCCTATTCGTGGCTTGTTGGACATATGGATCGTATATATGGTGCTGTGAGAACTGCATGGGGATATCGCGCAATCTTGGCCAGAGGGTACTGCTTCTGGCATGTCTACCAGTGTCCCACACAGTGTCTACGGAGGCACTGCAGGTCCTCATGGGAGCGGCACCACTCGATCTGGAGGTTTTCCGCAGCAGTATACTCTTTGCGGTTTGGCGTTACCCCGTGTTGGAGGAGCTGAAAGTGGCGAACTACAAGAATTGGGCACAGCCAATCACAAGGCAGTCCTTAAAAGGCATCTCACTATAAAATGGCAGGAGAGATGGGATGGGCATATTTAGGGAAGGACCACGTACCGTGTGCTTTGTGGATGACAGAGGGGGATTCACGTTCAATATGCTTCGCAGCTTTCTGTTGAAAGGCCACGGGTCCTTGAACGCCTTCCTCTATAAAAGATCCCAATCCAGTTCAGAGTCGTGCGATTGTGGCTTCGGACCGGAGGACTGAGAACAAGTCTTGTGTGTATGTCCACTGCGCTCGGATATCAGGCATAAGCTGGGAGGTATGAACAGAGCAGATGTCAGTCAGGTCCCACGAGTGTACCATCAGGCTCGGTATATGATGCCTTTGTTGGCCTCACCACCGACTGCGAGAGTGAGGTAGAAGGCTATGATTCCCATGTTCCGCTGAGAACCCTCTTTTTGAAGACACCAACGGAGGCGGTTGATAGCCTAGAAGAAGAAGGGGACGAGGAAGGCGCGCCGGGAATCCTTGGCGTCGGCTATGGAGACGGAGAGCGTGGTTGAGGCGGGTAAGGCCAGAAAGAGGCCGGTTGAAGATGGCGCTCTGGCAAACTCTTCAGGGCCGGACTCTTTGGTGGCCAAGTAGGCGCTTACAGAGCCCTCTTGTTCTTCATCGAAGGAAGTTTTGAAGGAGGCACGTGTGGTGCTGCTGCCTTTTCCGGCTGATACAGTCGTAACGGCGGGCAGCAGTGGTGGTGATGGGTCCTCTTTTGGCTAGGCCGCGCCTGATTAAAGCTTCGGCTAAAGTCAAGTCGTCCCTTCCTGCAGAAGCCCCGTTGCGGGTGCAAGCCACTGCGAGCTCTGCTGGTGTGAGTGCTTTGGCTAAGGCAAAGCCAGCGCCATATATGCGCCAAGCTAGGCAGGCGGACCTAGTCAAGGGTCCAACCTTGGCTTGTGTCCTGACTAAATTCAGGGAGATAAAGCAAGTAGTTGTGTCTGCTATTGGCCAGCATCCTAATGCTATAGCAGCTATAGCAAAGATTTCCTCCCAATATGAGGAACTCCTGTTAGCCTTAATAGGGACGCTTGAGCGTCATAGAGGTAGGGAGGACACCCGATGTTTTCCTGCAGAGGGAGATCCTGAGTCTGTTGAGCACAGGGACGGTCCGGGTGGGGCCGTCAAGTCGTTGGGAGTCCCTGTTGGGATGAGGGTCAAGGAGCGGACTTCGTTCATGCAAGTTGCCAGCACTGCCACTGTTTCTGGTGGTATGGGTGGTCAAATTCAGGTCAGAGAACCTGATATGGAACCTGCCAAACCCAAAGAAACGTGGTCGTTTGTGGTTAAGAGCAGGCAGGGAGAATCAGTGGGGGCACTGAAGAAGAAGGTGGTGGAAGAATTGGTGGCTGCCGTGGGTGTCAGGGTGCATACAGTGCGCCCTGACAAATAAGGCGGCTTTCTGGTCCGCACGCCATCTGTTGCTGAGCGGGATGCTTTCATCGGGCATAAAAAGCTCGAAGAGGTGGGTTTGTTGGCCGAAACGGATAGACGCAAGTCTCTTGTCGCGCATAGGGTGGAGAAACGTTTCACCCCTGAAGAGATCCTGGGAGAGCTGCATAAGTTAAACTTACCAAGGAGGAATTTGGAGAGGAGATCCGTCTTTCCACCCATTGGAAGGCAGGTGATGGACGTCTGAATGTCGTCCTTGAGTGCAACCCCAGGGCCGCGGGTATTCTTCTAGAAGAAGGAAGGTGCTATATTAAGCACTTCTCGTTTCTCTTAAAGGAGAAGTCGTTGGTGCAGTGGTGTAACCGGTGTCTCGGCCTGGATCACTTCGCATCCACGAGTAGGCAGAAGGTTTCTGTGTGCTGGCGCTGTGGACAGTCGGGCCATACTAAGCGTGATTGCGGAACTCAGGGATGACGGCTGGACCTTATGCTAAGCATGGATTGTCCAGTCCATGCTGCGGCGGTGGCCATTGCGAGTGCTAGACACTTTAATAGGCAGAATAAAAATCAAAGCACCAAATTTAAATTTTTATTTATTATTTATTTACACGTCTTTCCTTCGCGGCGTCTCAATCACCACTGACTTTATTTGCATTATTCCTCTCTTCGTTCCTTTTTCTCATTATTCTTCCTCCAGGATTTCTCTCTTTTTTGTGAACTGCCACAACACTAAAAATGCCAGGTAAATTATTACAATTTAACTGCTAGGGTGCTCGTGCAGCCATGTTCGAGTTAGGACAGATATTGTGTAGCTCGCAGTGTAGCTTTGTGTTGTTGCAGGAACCTTACACTGTTGGAGGACATGTGAGGGGATTGCCTGCGCACATGCGACCATTTGTGGACTACAGTGGTCATGCTGCTGACATAGTAAATGATGTTAACACTGTGTGTTCTCATATAGGCTCAAGTGAATGGCATCCGTGTGTGAATGTTGATGGTAGCTTTGGTAGGCTGAGTTTATGCAGCCTTTACATTAAGCACGCCGTGAACATTGAATCGTACTTGGCATACCTCGATGAGTTGCTTCGGATGATTAGGAATGGCGCTGCAATTTTCGGCATTGACGCTAATGCGGTCTCTCCTTTGTGGGTCTGTAAAATGAAAAGACGCTCGTCCGCATTTCGTGGTACCATTAGAAAGGAACTGCTAAGCGAACGGATAGCCGTCAATCGCATCGTTGTTCTGAATCAGCCAAGCAAACTGTATACTTTCGATCGCAGCTTCTTTTTTTAGTACAGCATCCGCGGTTCTGAGTGATCACAGTCTCATGGCAGTTGAGATTGTTCGCTGTAATGGTACTCTAGATGTATAGGAAAGTTGGAGCGAGAAGCGTTGGCTCTTCAAGAATGTCGACTGGACGATGTACATTAGTGAAATTGCGAGAAAGGTCACATCAACACCACTTGATGCCTTTCAAAGTTTGGGTATCGATGGTAAGGTTACCCTCATCAATGAATGTATGTGGGATGTCAACGACCGACTCTTTCCAATAAGCCGTAAGATGAATCGGAAAAGGGTGAAGTGGTGGACATCTGAGTTGAATGTGAAGCGTAAACAGGTTAGGAGCTTGCGCAAGCCTTTTCAAGCATGTAGACGTCAAGGACTTGCAGACGTGGATCCGGCAAAGCTTGCTTATAGGCATGGTTTGGCTGAAAACAAGAGTATGCTTGTCCGAAGTAAGAATGAAAATTGGAGGACCTTTGCCTAGAAGCAGGAACAGGAATGTTTTCGTTAAGGGCAAGCAGTGGTAATCATTAGGGCACTGAGGAAGAAGGTGGCGGACGAATTGGTGCCGTGGGTGTCAGTGAGAGATCCTGTTGATTGGATTGGTTCCTGACTGGCGTTACTAATATGTTGTAACAAAGGTAACCTGCAGCACCAAACGAAGATTCTTGATGAATGTTCCTACTTGATTCAAGTTTGCTTCTTTTCAGAGCACAATTGTTCCATATATTAGAGTCATGACATTGAGGAAGTGGTAGCCTTTTAAATAGTAACCGACAAAAATAAAAATTTGTTTTCAGCAGTTAATTAATTAGTTATGTACCTTTTCTATTAATTAACTATTAGTCTCAATGTACTCTTCAACTGATGATGGAAATTCGATGAAATGCGGCAATTGCAAACAAATTTGCTTCGATGTATTTTGTATGATTTTTCCAAGTGTATCCCGTGTCATTCCATGAAGTGCTTCTAATGTGGGAACCATAATTTAAATGTCTTATCTAATATCATAAATGTATTCTTCACTTACCGACATCATCTTGATGTACATTTCTAGCGAAAATATTCAACGCTACAAGTACCTGCAACGATGCAGGATTGTATTAAAAGTTGTCAATCAGGAACTGCACGGTGGTTTTGTTGAATCAATACCTTTCCTTGGATGTGCCCGTCAAAAAGCCTATCGCATTCGCCTTCCCCTTAGTGCCACTCAGCCTTAAGTCCCAATACCTCTCCTTTCCGCTTTAATTTCTTGGTGAAGGGCATGCCCAATCGGTGGCCTGGTAGTACTTATTCCGAACATTCTTTAATCAATTCCTCCTCTTATTAGCAGTAGAAATAAGGCACAGCCTCCACCATCGTGGTGGAGTTGAGAATGACATCTATTAGACGATATCCATAAAAATTAATAAGAAGAAAAATTAAATTTGAAAAATCCACTGGGATAATGCTATTTTTAAATTCAAATATTTTAAAAAATGTGTTCTTAAATATATATATTAAATGATATATTATATAATATATAATAGATATATTAAATAATATAATATGGCAGTGCTGGGGAACATATGGGCACATGGGGTAGGTCTAACTAGAGTGGGAGAGGAGGTAGCTGTCCACATTGGTCTTAAATATCTGCGGATTGTAGTCTATGGGAAATATTGAGCTGGAAAGAGCATTCCATATTCGTCTGGTGCGGCTAAAAAACGAGTCTCAAAATTTCACTCGAATTTTGCTTAAGGTAAACTGATGCCATTCGTGGATAATGGCTGATTATCAGGCGTTCGCAGGCAGCATTGAGTTTTGGAAGCATTGAATTCCACTCTGTTGTTCTTACCCCAGTTAATTATGCTGTCCAGATCGGAATTCAATGTGCTTGACATACGCTGCCGTTCCAATATTACGTCCGAAGGGCATGGTCGAATTTTGGAGCGAATATGAAAAGCTGAGGGTGTTGTCATCAGCCAAGGAGTGCATTGGATTAGAAGTGACAGACAGGAGGTCATTTATAAAATTGAGAAAAAGTGTAGGAGACCGAACAGAGCCTTGGGGGACACCAGCATTTGTTTCGTGGATATCAGACTGGAGCACATACTCTGTCAAATGCTTTAGAAATGTCAAGCACAACTATCTTGCTTTCGCCTGTATTGTGCAAAGATTGGTTCCACTTTTCGGTAAGATAAGCTATCAAATCACCAGTGGACCTGTTGCTGTGGAAGCCATACTGTCGGTCGTTAAGAAGCCTCCGCGGTTCAGGATTTATCAGCGTTTCCATTACCTCAGAAAGAACGGACATAAGTGATATAGGTCGGTCCGAGGTGGATGACGAAAATGTGCCCTTTTTAGGAAGGGGCTGGAGAAATGCTGTTTTCCATCTACTCGGAAAGAGGCCTGAAGAGTATAGATGAAAAATCTTACGCGTGGTGGTGATTTTGCCAGCGAAGAAGAACACCTCTTCAGAAGTATTCCTGGAATACTATCCGGGCCAGCGAATTTGTGCACATCGAGATCTTTAAGTACTCTTGCAACTGTACGAGTGCGGAAGTGAGTTTGTCCTATAGTGAAACCAGCGCTCTCGAGTACAGGTGGGGCCAATCTACAATCTGGCAGCGTTGAGCTGACTGCAAAATGCAGATTGGCTTTGTCTAAAGAGCTGACAGCTGAAACGTCATTAGTAAATTCTTGCTGGACGTTGGTCCCAAAACGGGAGTGCGCATTCACGAGATAAAATCGACGAAGAATGGTGGGGCGGTAATCCGCACCCCCCACTGAAGCAGAAAGAGAAAAGCTTCTCAAAAGTGGAAACTTTAAGAAGGCCGGGTTAGAAGCTAAGTAGGTAAAAAAAACCAGGGCCTAGGATAGTGGTACACAAAGTACCAAACAGTATAGACAGGGAGCATTATTGGGATGAGCTCTTCGAGAAAAATCTCAAGGGAAAAGTGTCGAGGGAAGATTTTGAAAAGGACATGTGCATCGTGGGTGGTCCTTGGCAAAGGACGGAGGGCTCAAAGAGCGTTGTTATAGAGGGTACCAAGAGAATAATTGACGGGCTCATGGATACCGGACGGTTGTATATTGAGTGCCAGTCCTTCCGGGTAGGCACTTTCGAGCCCATTATGGGTTGTTTTCGCTGCCTAAGCCTGGCGCACAGGGTTAGTGAGTGCAAGGAGCGGAGGAACCTCTGCTGGGGCTGCGGTAAGGAAGGCCACCATGCTTCACGCTGTGGCTCAGCTCTAGACTGCCAGGTGTGCGCAAGGGAGGGACTAACAGATCGACACCACGTTGTGATGTCGGCAGAGTGCCCAACTTATAGGGCAGAAAAGTCAGGGAGAGATGCAAGACACTAACATGGCCAGTATCCTACAAAGAAATTGCCAGGGCTCCTTCGCTGCGATGTGCAGCCTGGGACAAGCCATGTTAGCTTCGTCTAGTGACTTTGCCCTCATACAAGAGCCCTATACAAAAACTGCTGGACTTCCAAGCAGCATGCGGTCATTTACCGATACTAGGGGATTGGCTGCCATTGTCCTTAACGGAGCGGCTGTTTGGGAATGAGTCTTGGTTAACTCCAGCGAGTGGGGAGTATGTATAAGTGCGCAGTGCCCGTTTGGCAAAATGCTACTAGCCAGCGTTTACTGTCAATACAGTCGTGAGCTGGAGCCATACATCCAATACTTGAACATGCTGCTGGAGATTGCAGGTAATGTCCCACTCGTTGTAGGATTAGATGCAAATGCATCCTCTCATGCGTGGCACAGTAAGTGTCCCAGGTCTCCAACATCCGGTACCCGAAGACTCCATCGAGGAGACGTGCTTAGCGAGTTTGTCATATCCAGAGGGCTACAGGTTCTTAACGAAAAGTTCGCTCTACACCTTTAGTGGCCCAATGGGGGAGAGTGACGTCGACGTCACCCTGACCAATGATGCAGCGCGAAGATTGCAGTTTTCCTGGTGCCTGGAGCATTCGGATGTGAGCGATCACAATCTGAATCGGTTTGATGGCACTTGAGACATAGTGAAATTTCCATAAACTCTGGCGCACAGCTAGAGCGAACTGGGCCACATTCGGAGCTTTCGTGAGAGAATCTGTTTCCTCGGTTCCACTGCAGAATTTCGTAGAGCTCACTCTACACGTGAACAGGTCCTACTACTCGAGGAAACAGTGGAAGGCGTCTGCGACAGCCTCTTTGATAGGTGCTTACCAGCACGACCAAGGAAGGTTAAATGGTGGACCACTGAGCTGGAGATTAAAAAAAGGCAAGTAGGCAGCTGCAGGAAACGGGTGCAAAGAGCACGTAGAGCCAATTCTGACCAGCTTATACAGCATTGCAGGAATTTCAGGACCTGCCTTGCTGACTATAAGAGTCTTCTCACCAAGACTAAGGACGACCATTGGCGAACCTTTGCTCAAATGAATAAGGATGACTCTTGGGGCCATCTTCACAAGATATGTGGGAAGAACAAGAAGCACACTGAAATATATAGTCTGAACAGCAACGGGTCACTCATCGCAACATGGAGTGAATACGTAAGGACACTCCTAATGGAGTTCTTTCCAAGTGCTGAGGATAATGGACTCCTAAGCTCGAATCCCGAGGAAATAATTACGGCCCCCCGACTTGCGGTTGTCGGAGATTTCAGAAGCCGTCTCCAGGTTGCGTAGCAAGAAGTCCCCTTGCATGGACAGCTTAACAGGGGAAATGGTCAAAGCCATGTGGACTGCCATTCCAGATTATCTGGAGGCTCTCTACAGAGGATGCATCCGTCGGGGAGAATTCCCAGCTGTGTGGAAAAAGGCGAAACTTGTTATTCTCCTCAAGTCACCTGACAAGGATAAGAGCAACCCTCGCTCCTATAGGGGCATAAGCCTCTTATGTCCTTGGAAAGGTACTGGGGAGTGGTATGAAGATTAGACGATGTATACAAAAATGGTAGGAAGATTAGACGATGTATACAAAACCAATATGTGTCCCCTACAATTCGGGTTCAGCCAGGGCAAAAGCATAGAAGACGCTTGGATTCACGTGAAAACTAGCGTGTCAGAGTCCCAAGTGAAATACATCCTGGTTATTTTCGTGGACTTTAAAGGGGCGTTCGATTCTCTATGCTGGAGGAGCGTTGCCTTGAGGTTGCGGGAAGTTGGCTGTCAGGAAATATCACTTTGGGAGAGTTATTTCTCCGACAGAAGTGCCAGCGTGACCAGCCCATCGGGACTTCACGTCCAAGCCGATGTAGTCCGTGGCTGTCCACAGGGCTCTATATGTGGACCCTACATATGGAACCTGATGATGGACATCTTAAAGTACTCGAAGCTTTGTGTAAGCACTGTGCTTACGCCGACGACTTACTCCTTACGATCGAGGATCAATCCCGCTCCGAGTTGGAGCGGCTGGCCAGCGATGTAATGATCGTGGTGCGTGGGTGGGGGCTAAGTTTTGGCGTAAGCGTGGCTCTGGAGAAAACGACGATGACGATGCTGAAAGGAACCTTTTCGGCAAGTCGGAATCCGTCCGTACGTGTCAATGGGTCTCCCTTGCGTATGGCAACGGAGGTCAAGTACCTGGGCATCGTCGTTGGTAAAGGAATGAACTTCCTTCCGCATGTCAAAAGACTAAAAGACGGGTTGGTGAGAGTCAGGGGTCAACTGGGGCGAATCTTTAAGAGCGATTGGGGACTTAGCTGGGACGCAACCCGCACCATATATACTGGCCTATTCGTGGCTTGTTGGACATATGGATCGTATATATGGTGCTGTGAGAACTGCATGGGGATATCGCGCAATCTTGGCCAGAGGGTACTGCTTCTGGCATGTCTACCAGTGTCCCACACAGTGTCTACGGAGGCACTGCAGGTCCTCATGGGAGCGGCACCACTCGATCTGGAGGTTTTCCGCAGCAGTATACTCTTTGCGGTTTGGCGTTACCCCGTGGTGGAGGATCTGAGAGTGGCGAACTACAAGAATTGGGCACAGCTAATCACAAGGCAGTCCTTAAAAGGCATCTCACTATAAAATGGCAGGAGAGATGGGATGGGCACATTTAGGGAAGGACCACGTACCGTCACATAAAGAATGTGTGCTTTGTGGATGACAGAGGGGGATTCACGTTCAATATGCTTCTCAGCTTTCTGTTGAAAGGCCACGGGTCCTTGAACGCCTTCTTCTATAAAAGATCCCAATCCAGTTCAGAGTCGTGCGATTGTGGCTTCGGACCGGAGGACTGAGAACAAGTCTTGTGTGTATGTCCACTGTGCTCGGATATCAGGCATAAGCTGGGAGGTATGAACAGAGCAGATGTCAGTCAGGTCCCACGAGTGTACCATCAGGCTCGGTATATTTGCTAAGCAAATATTTATGAGACTTCAGAACAGAATATTTGTCCAGGTGGTTAGTACCGATTGGGGATATACAGGAAAGAAAAGTTAGGAGATGGAGATCTATATGACGTAGGTAGAAGTAGTTCCAGCAGCAGTCCTGGGTATTAAGGAGCCTTGGTGGCTGTGGTTTAAGCTCCAATCGCGTTGAGGGTTGGGAATAAATGCCACGGCATCTTGAAGGCAATAACGACTATCACTAGTGGGGATCGTGCTTGACTCTGAGATGTGCATGGAGGTGAGGTGTTAGTTAAGCCTCACCCTTGTCACAGGGGAGGGAATATACTCCAAGATATGAACAAAATTGGTACTTGAGATCAAACTCAAGGCGTTGGGTCGGCGTTTTATTGACTCTGGGTGTGAGGACTCCGTTGTATTAAGCCTTCATGGCAGGTGATCACGTTAATCCAAACACTCACTCATTCAAATACTTAGAATAGATAGACGAGAGGAAAGCCCCTGTTGATATTGTCGGTCGGAGGGAAGATGCCTTTGTTGGCCTCACCACCGACTGCGAGAGTAAGGTAGAAGGCTATGATTTCCATGTTCCGTTGAGAACCCTCTTTTTGAAGACACCAACGGAGGCGGTTGATAGCCTAGAAGAAGAAGGGGACGAGGAAGGCGCGCCGGGAATCCTTGGCGTCGGCTATGGAGACGGAGAGCGTGGTTGAGGCGGGTAAGGCCAGAAAGAGGCCGGTTGAAGATGGCGCTCTGGCAAACTCTTCAGGGCCGGACTCTTTGGTGGCCAAGTAGGCGCTTACAGAGCCCTCTTGTTCTTCATCGAAGGAAGTTTTGAAGGAGGCACGTGTGGTGCTGCTGCCTTTTCCGGCTGATACAGTCGTAACGGCGGGCAGCAGTGGTGGTGATGGGTCCTCTTTTGGCTAGGCCGCGCCTGATTAAAGCTTCGGCTAAAGTCAAGTCGTCCCTTCCTGCAGAAGCCCCGTTGCGGGTGCAAGCCACTGCGAGCTCTGCTGGTGTGAGTGCTTTGGCTAAGGCAAAGCCAGCGCCATATATGCGCCAAGCTAGGCAGGCGGACCTAGTCAAGGGTCCAACCTTGGCTTGTGTCCTGACTAAATTCAGGGAGATAAAGCAAGTAGTTGTGTCTGCTATTGGCCAGCACCCTAATGCTATAGCAGCTATAGCAAAGATTTCCTCCCAATATGAGGAACTCCTGTTAGCCTTAGTAGGGACGCTTGAACGTCATAGAGGTAGGGAGGACTCCCGATGTTCTCCTGCAGAGGGAGATCCTGAGTCTGTTGAGCACAGGGACGGTCCTGGTGGGGCCGTCAAGTCGTTAGGAGTCCCTGTTTGTATGAGGGGTCAAGGAGCGGCCTTCGTTCATGCAAGTTGCCAGCACTGCCACTGTTTCTGGTGGTATGGGTGGTCAAATTCAGGTCAGAGAACCGGATATGGAACCTGCCAAACCCAAAGAAACGTGGTCGTTTGTGGTTAAGAGCAAGCAGGGAGAATCAGTGGGGGCACTGAAGAAGAAGGTGGTGGAGGAATTGGTGCCTGCCGTGGGTGTCAGGGTGCATACAGTGCGCCCTGACAATAAGCCGGCATTCTGGTCCGCACGCCATCTGTTGCTGAGCGGGATGCTTTCATCGGGCATAAAAAGCTCGATGAGGTGGGTTTGTTGGCCGGAACGGATAGACGCAAATCTCTTGTCGTGCAGAGGGTGGAGAAACGTTTCACCCCTGAAGAGTTCCTGGGAGAGCTGCATAAGTTAAACTTACCAAGGAGGAATTTGAAGAGGAGATCCGTCTTTCCACCCCTTGGAAGGCAGTTGATGGACGTCTGTATGTCGTCCTTGAGTGCAACCCCAGAGCCGCGGGTATTCTTCTAGAAGAAGGAAGGTGCTATATTAAGCACTTCTCGTTTCTCTTAAAGGAGAAAACGTTGGTGCAGTGGTGTAACCGGTGTCTCGGCCTGGATCACTTCGCATCTACGAGTAGGCAGCAGGATTCTGTGTGCTGGCGTTGTGGACAGTCGGGCCACACTAAGCGGGATTGCGGAATTCAGGGATGACGGCTGGACACTTTATGCTAAGCATGGATTGTCCAGTCCATGCTGCGGCGGTGGCCATTGCGAGTGCTAGACACTTTAATAGGCAGAATAAAAAATCAAAGCACCAAATTTAAATTTGTATTATTATTTATTTACACGTCTTTCCTTCGCGGCGTCTCAATCACCACTGACTTTATTTGCATTATTCCTCTCTTCGTTCCTTTTTCTCATTATTCTTCCTCCAGGATTTCTCTCTTTTTTGTGAACTGCCACAACACTAAAACTGCCAGGTAAATTATTACAATTTAACTGCTAGGGTGCTCGTGCAGCCATGTTCGAGTTAGGACAGATATTGTGTAGCTCGCAGTGTAGCTTTGTGTTGTTGCAGGAACCTTGCCTGCGATTGCCTGCGCACATGCGACCATTTGTGGACGACAGTGGTCATGCTGCTGTCATAGTAAATGATGTTAACACTTTGTGTTCTCATATAGGCTCAAGTGAATGGCATCCGTGTGTGAATGTTGATGGTAGCTTTGGTAGGCTGAGTTTATGCAGCCTTTACTTTAAGCACGCCTTGAACATTGAATCGTACTTGGCATACCCCGATGAGTTTCTTCGCATGATTGGGAATGGCGCTGCATTTTTCGGCATTGACGCTAATGCGGTCTCTACTTTGTGGGTCAGTAAAATGAAAAGGCGCTCGTCCGCATTTCACGGTACCATCAAGAGGGAACTGCTAAGCGAAGGGATAGCCGTCAATCGCATCGTTGTTCTCAATCAGCCAAGCAACCTTCACACTTTCGATCGTAGCTTCGTTTTTTAGTACAGCATCCGCGGTTCTGAGTGATCACAGTCTCATGGCAGTTGAGATTGTTCGCTGTAATGGTACTCTAGATGTGCGGGAAAGTTGGAGCGAGAGGCTTTGGCTTTTCAAGAATGTCGACTGGGCGATGTACATTAGTGAAATTGCGAGAAAGGTCACATCAACACCACTTGATGCCTTTCAAAGTTTGGGTATCGATGGTAAGGTTACCCTCATCAATGAATGTATGTGGGATGTCAACGACCGACTCTTTCCAAGAAGCCGAATGGTGAATCGGAAAAGGGTGAAGTGGTGGACATCTGAGTTGAATGTGAAGCGTAAACAGGTTAGGAGATTGCGCAAGCGTTTTCCAGCCTGTAAACGTCAAGGACTTGCAGACGTGGATCCGGCAAAACTTGCTTATAGGCATGGTTTAACTACATACAAGAGTATGCTTGTCCGAAGTAAGAATGAAAATTGGAGGACCTTTGCCGAGAAGCAGCGTGATGGCCAATAAAATCAGCTTTACCGTGCTTATTGGGGAATAAAATCCTTGGAGCTTGGGCTCACATCATGGAGGAGAGTTGGTGCCTGCCGTGGGTGTCAGTGAGAGATCCTGTTGATCGGATTGGTTCCTGACTGGCGTTATTAATATGTTGTAACAAAGGTAACCTGCAGCACCAAACGAAGGTTCTTGATGAATGTTCCTACTTGCACCAAGTTTGCTTTTCAGAGCACAATTGTTCCATATATTAGAGTCATGACATTGAGGAAGTGGTAGCCTTTAAAATAGTAACCGACAAAAATAAAAATTTGTTTTCAGCAGTTAATTAATTAGTTATGTACCTTTTCTATTAATTAACTATTAGTCTCAATGTACTCTTCAACTGATGATGGAAACTTGATGAAATGCGGCAATGGCAAACAAATTTGCTTCGATGTATTTTGTATGAGTTTTCCAAGTGTATCCCGTGTCATTCCATGAAGTGCTTCTAATGTGGGAAACATTAATTAAAATGTCTTATCTAATATCATAAATGTATTCTTCACTTACCGACATCATCTTGATGTACATTTCTAGCGAAAATATTCAACGCTACAAGTACCTGCAACGATGCAGGATTGTATTAAAAGTTGTCAATCGGGAACTGCACGGTGGTTTTGTTCAATCAATATCTTTCCTTGGGTGTGCCTGTCAAAAATCCAATCGCATTCGCCTTCCCCTTAGTGCCACTCATCCTTAAATCCCAGCACCTCTCCTTTCCGCGTTAATTTCTTGGTGAAGGGCATACCCAATCGGTGGCCTGGTAGTACTTATTCCGAACATTCTTCAATCAATTCCTCCTCTTATTAGCAGTAGAAATAAGGCACAGCCTCCACCATCGTGGTGGAGTTAAGTATGACATCTATTAGACGATATTCACAAAAATTAATAAATAGAAAAATTAAATTTGAAAATTGCATTGGGATAATAATTATATTTTTAAATTCAAATATTTAAAAAAATGTGTTCTTAAATATATATATTAAATGAAATATGGCAGGATATTTTAATTTTGAACTCATCGCCCAATCAAAAAGACGCCTCCGGACAATAAATCTTGCTAGCAATTTTTCAAACTTTAGCCATGGGTATGAATGCCTTGGGGGACTCCTTCGGAATGTCTGGCTATAAAAAATTAATTTTAATCGAAATAAAATACCTGTACATTACATCTTAGCCCTCGAAATAAAAATAATTAAGATTTAATCAAAACAATATGTCAAATATGGAATGCTGGGAAGCATATGGACACATGGGATGGATCTTATTTAACACACTGTAATTGTTTCACTCTTTTTAATTTTTAATACACAACATAAACCTTTTTCAAATATGTGATATCACTTGTGTGATAATTAATGAGCAAATACATATCGGAATTCAACACCAAATTGTGGAAACTTACTAAAAAATACAACCATAGTTGAAAAAACGATATACCAAGACTAACTAGAGAGGGAGGAGGTACCTGTCCACATTGGTTTGGGAAGAGCATTCCAAATTCGTGTGGTGCGGCTAAAAAACGAGTCTCAAAATTTTACTGTGCGTCCGAAAGCAGGCTTAAGGTAAACTGATGTGCATTCCTGGCGAGACGTGTATTGCGAGTGAATTCAAGGACAGGAGGAATGCAGTTGGCTGGCTCACTTGAGCATCGTTTGTTGCAATAACGATAAAACACGGACAAGGAAGACACGGTCCGACGATTTTTGAGCGAATCTAATGAACCCGTGATATCGGTGTCTCCTATACGTTTTATCGCTCGCTTTTGGATTCTATCAAGTAGGTGCAAGGTGGTGTTGGGGGCACCAGACCAGATATGAGCGTTATACTCAAGCTTAGGGCGAATATACGCCTTATAGATTAAAGCCAAATCAGAGGGGGTGAAATATTTCTTGCGTCGATTAAATTTCGCAATATTTTTGCCGACCTCGAATATGTGATCATTCCAACTAAGTGTTGATGCACATACCGAGAATGGAAAGTTTTCCGGTTTCGTCGATACAAGCGCCATTCGTGGATAATGACTGACTATCAGGCATTCGCAGGCAGCATTGAGTTTTGGAAGCATTGAATTCCACTCTGTTGTTCCACGCTGCCGTTCCAATATTACGTCCGAAGGGCAGGGTCGTGAATTTTGGAGCGAATATGAAAAGCTGAGGGTGTTGTCATCAGCCAAGAAGTGCATTGGATTAGGAGTGACCGACAGGAGGTCATTTATAAAATTGAGAAAAAGTGTAGGAGACCGAACAGAGCCTTGGGGGACACTAGCATTTGTTTCGTGGATATCAGACTTGAACCCATCCAAAACAACTTGGATTGAACGGTTCGAAATGTAGTTTGTAATCCATAAAAGCAGACATTCATCAACACTATAAACACGCATTTTCGACAAAAGAGCTTGATGCCAAACTCTGTCAAATGCTTTAGAAATATCAAGCGCGAGTATCTTGCTTTCGCCTGTATTGTGCAAAGATTGGTTCCACTTTTCGGTGAGATAAGCTATCAAATCACCAGTGGACCTGTTGCTGCGGAAACCATACTGCCGGTCATTAAGAAGCCTCCGCGGTTCAAGATATTTCATAAGCTTACGATTTCTCAGCGTTTCCATGACCTTAGAAAGAAGGGACGTGAGTGCTATGGGTCGGTACGAGGTGGGTGACGAAGATTCGCCCTTTTTCTACTCGGAAAGAGGCCGGAAGAGTAGGATAGATGAAAAATCGTACGCAGTGGTTTTGCCAGCGAAGAAGAACACCTCTTCAGAAGTATTCTTGGAATGCTATCCGGGCCAGCGGATTTGTGCACATCGAGATCTTTAAGTACTCCTGCAACTGTACTAGTGCAGAAGTGAATTTGTCCCATAGTGAAACCAACGCTCTCGAGTACAGGTGGGGACAAACTACAATCTGGCAGCGTTGAGCTGACTGCAAAATGCAGATTGGCTTTGTCTAAAGAGCTGACAGCTGAAACGTCATTAGTAAATTCTTGCTGGACGTTGGTCCCAAAACGGGAGTTCGCATTCACGAGATAAAATCGACGGAAGAATGGTGGGGCGATAATCCGCACCCCCCACTGAAGCAGAAAGAGAAAAGCTTCTCAAAAGTGGAAACTTTAAGAAGGCCGGGTTAGAAGCTAAGTAGGTAAAAAAAACCAGGGCCTAGGATAGTGGTACACAAAGTACCAAACAGTATAGACAGGGAGAATTGTTGGGATGAGCTCTTCGAGAAAAATCTCAAGGGAAAATGTCGAGGGAAGATTTTGAAAAGGACATGTGCATCGTGGGTGGTCCTTGGCAAAGGACGGAGGGCTCAAAGAGCGTTGTTATAGAGGGTACCAAGAGAATAATTGACGGGCTCATGGATACCGGACGGTTGTATATTGAGTGCCAGTCCTTCCGGGTAGGCACTTTCGAGCCCATTATGGGTTCTTTTCGCTGCCTAAGCCTGACGCACAGGGTCAGTGAGTGCAAGGAGCGGAGGAACCTCTGCTGGGGCTGCGGTAAGGAAGGCCACCATGCTTCACGCTCAGCTCTAGACTGCCAGGTGTGCGCAAGGGAGGAACTTGGTTAACTAACAGATCGACACCACGTTGTGATGTCGGCAGAGTACCCAACTTATAGGGCAGAAAAGGCAAGGAGAGATGCTAGACACTAACATGGCCAACATCCTACAAAGAAATTGCCAGGGCTCTTTCGGTGCGATGTGCAGCCTTGGACAAGCCATGTTAGCTTCGTCTAGTGACTTTGCCCTCATACAAGAGCCCTATACAAAAACTGCTGGACTTCCAAACAGCATGCGGTCATTTACCGATACTAGGTGATTGGCTGAGATTGTCCTTAACGGAGCGGCTGTTTGGGAATGCGTCTTGGTTAACTCCAGCGAGTGGGGAGTATGTATAAGTGCGCAGTGCCCGTTTGGCAAAATGCTACTAGCCAGCGTTTACTGTCAATACAGTCGTGAGCTGGAGCCATACATCCAATACTTGAACATGCTGCTGGAGATTGCAGGTAATGTCCCACTCGTTGTAGGATTAGATGCAAATGCATCCTCTCATGCGTGGCACAGTAAGTGTCCCAGGTCTCCAACATCCGGTACCCGAAGACTCCATCGAGGAGACGTGCTTAGCGAGTTTGTCATATCCAGAGGGCTACAGGTTCTTAACGAAAAGTTCGCTCTACACCTTTAGTGGCCCAATGGGGGAGAGTGACGTCGACGTCACCCTGACCAATGATGCAGCGCGAAGATTGCAGTTTTCCTGGTGCCTGGAGCATTCGGATGTGAGCGATCACAATCTGAATCGGTTTGATGGCACTTGAGACATAGTGAAATTTCCATAAACTCTGGCGCACAGCTAGAGCGAACTGGGCCACATTCGGAGCTTTCGTGAGAGAATCTGTTTCCTCGGTTCCACTGCAGAATTTCGTAGAGCTCACTACACGTGAACAGGTCCTACTACTCGAGGAAACAGTGGAAGGCGTCTGCGACAGCCTCTTTGATAGGTGCTTACCAGCACGACCAAGGAAGGTTAAATGGTGGACCACTGAGCTGGAGATTAAAAAAAGGCAAGTAGGCAGCTGCAGGAAACGGGTGCAAAGAGCACGTAGAGCCAATTCTGACCAGCTTATACAGCATTGCAGGAATTTCAGGACCTGCCTTGCTGACTATAAGAGTCTTCTCACCAAGACTAAGGACGACCATTGGCGAACCTTTGCTCAAATGAATAAGGATGACTCTTGGGGCCATCTTCACAAGATATGTGGGAAGAACAAGAAGCACACTGAAATATATAGTCTGAACAGCAACGGGTCACTCATCGCAACATGGAGTGAATACGTAAGGACACTCCTAATGCAGTTCTTTCCAAGTGCTGAGGATAATGGACTCCTAAGCTCGAATCCCGAGGAAATAATTACGGCCCCCCGACTTGCGGTTGTCGGAGATTTCAGAAGCCGTCTCCAGGTTGCGTAGCAAGAAGTCCCCTTGCATGGACAGCTTAACAGGGGAAATGGTCAAAGCCATGTGGACTGCCATTCCAGATTATCTGGAGGCTCTCTACAGAGGATGCATCCGTCGGGGAGAATTCCCAGCTGTGTGGAAAAAGGCGAAACTTGTTATTCTCCTCAAGTCACCTGACAAGGATAAGAGCAACCCTCGCTCCTATAGGGGCATAAGCCTCTTATGTCCTTGGAAAGGTACTGGGGAGTGGTATGAAGATTAGACGATGTATACAAAAATGGTAGGAAGATTAGACGATGTATACAAAACCAATATGTGTCCCCTACAATTCGGGTTCAGCCAGGGCAAAAGCATAGAAGACGCTTGGATTCACGTGAAAACTAGCGTGTCAGAGTCCCAAGTGAAATACATCCTGGTTATTTTCGTGGACTTTAAAGGGGCGTTCGATTCTCTATGCTGGAGGAGCGTTGCCTTGAGGTTGCGGGAAGTTGGCTGTCAGGAAATATCACTTTGGGAGAGTTATTTCTCCGACAGAAGTGCCAGCGTGACCAGCCCATCGGGACTTCACGTCCAAGCCGATGTAGTCCGTGGCTGTCCACAGGGCTCTATATGTGGACCCTACATATGGAACCTGATGATGGACATCTTAAAGTACTCGAAGCTTTGTGTAAGCACTGTGCTTACGCCGACGACTTACTCCTTACGATCGAGGATCAATTCCGCTCCGAGTTGGAGCGGCTGGCCAGCGATGTAATGATCGTGGTGCGTGGGTGGGGGCTAAGTTTTGGCGTAAGCGTGGCTCTGGAGAAAACGACGATGACGATGCTGAAAGGAACCTTTTCGGCAAGTCGGAATCCGTCCGTACGTGTCAATGGGTCTCCCTTGCGTATGGCAACGGAGGTCAAGTACCTGGGCATGGTCGTTGGTAAAGGAATGAACTTCCTTCCGCATGTCAAAAGACTAAAAGACGGGTTGGTGAGAGTCAGGGGTCAACTGGGGCGAATCTTTAAGAGCGATTGGGGACTTAGCTGGGACGCAACCCGCACCATATATACTGGCCTATTCGTGGCTTGTTGGACATATGGATCGTATATATGGTGCTGTGAGAACTGCATGGGGATATCGCGCAATCTTGGCCAGAGGGTACTGCTTCTGGCATGTCTACCAGTGTCCCACACAGTGTCTACGGAGGCACTGCAGGTCCTCATGGGAGCGGCACC